>CAUIVZ010000003.1:29608273-30285177 GCA_961763995.1 Juglans cinerea
ATGAAATTGATCACGTGAACTAGAAAGAGAGAGAAAATGTGAGGGATGTTGTGAGAGGAATGAGGCAGTCGACTATTGGTATGGTGAACGTGGAACACGCACGATGCTGGACTGTATATCTTGGGTTCGACTGCCACACTTATGGAGGTTTATGGTTTTTTCCCAAATAACACATGGAATGGAGATATTTATAGAGAGATTTGGGAGAAGGTGCCAACGAGTTTGAGCTGGACTCGGTTAATACATGTAGTGATACTAATCTGCTGAACACTCAGTCATGATCATCTAAGAAGGGAGTTTGAATTTATAAACATGGTCTAGTAGTTCATTCAATGTAGGATTGGCAGTTACTGAGACTGCGTAGGAGACTTCAATCAGTGATGATTTTAAATTGAAATAAATTTCTAATCGTCGATCTTTAAATTCTAAAAGGTGTCTAACTTTTTCAATAAATAATAAATGGGGTTTGACCTAGTTATTGAGCCTAATTAACACTTTTAATCAACCTCAATAATTTATGGCTCGTGGTCTAATCCAATATGGCCCATTAAATATAATTTAGACCTAATAAAAACTATCAATATTCTGACCTTAGAATTATTGGTCTGAGTCATTACACTTTTGTAAGAAAAGCATGGTCTTGCCTTGTTTCTCACTCATCCTTTTTACACATATGTACTAAGCTTGATATGTGTAAATGAGGTCCAAATGGAGGGTGGTGATAGTGCCGTGTCAAGTGGAAAATCATGAAAAATTTTATTTCACTATAAAATCCTAAAAATTCTCATGGATCCAACAATGTAATCATTTTGTCTAATTATGATCCTAAATGCCTCAAAAAATTCAAATAGCAAATGTTGCCTTTACGTATCACAATTCGACTATGTTATCGAGCCGAAATCCTAACTAGCTTTTAATCTATGGATTTTGTTTTTACGTTTTCATTGCATAACCAATGTCCAAATTAAAGAAATTCTATTAGTTGAATTTCTTTCAGGGTGTTACAGTGTAGTTGTGTCAAGCAAGTTGATCACAAACAATTTATTAGCAGCATATGAAACCTTGCACTCAATAAACTTGGAAGCAAGTGGCAAGGAAGGTTCTATGGCTTTAAAGTTGGATATGAGTAAGAAATATGATAGGGTGGAATGCGTTTTGTTGGAGGCAATAATGAATCAAATGGTGTTTGATAGATTTGTTAAGAAACATTTAAATAATTAAATCTACTTTTTTCTATTAGCTTAGTTTTGAGACAAGTGTGGATTTCACATGGTGTTAGACTAAAGGTTCTAACTTCAAATCTTGACTCTACACTTTATCCTATTTAATTAAATACTTCATGTGTTAAGCTCATGGGGAGTCTGGCCCACATGTGAGGGGGAGTCTTAAGACAAATAAAAATGATTAAGGGCATGTTTGAGATGTGAGATGAGACCAGAATTCTATTAATAGTAGTGAAATAGTTTGAGTTAAGATATTTTATTGGGTTTTAAAAAATAAGAGAGAAAAAATTAAATAAAATATTATAAAGTTAAAAAATTGTTTGAATATAATTTTTGAATATAATGTTTGTTTTGAAATTTGAAAAAGTTGTGTTGTTCTGTGTGTTTTGTTTGAAAGTTTAGAAAAATTTTAATTATTAGATGAAAAAATTAAAAATTTGAAATTGAAAAGTATTTTGTGTTTGAGTGACGTTTAGGAAGGAAATTATGATAAGTTTTGATATGAGATGCATCTCATCTCATCTAACTTCCCAAAGAGTGCTTTTGGGTAATGAGATGTTTTCATCTCATCTCATCTAACTTCTCAAACATCCCCTTAGGATACATTTGTGTGATTAGATGTTTTCATCTCATCTTAAAACTTATCATAATTTCCTTTTCAAATATCACTCAAACACAAAAAAAAAAAAAAGTTTTAAATTCAAATTTTCAACTTTTGTATCTAATCATAACCTAATTATTACAAATTTTACAAAATTTAAATAAAAAACAAAAATTACAACTTTTCAAACTTTAGAAATTATATTCAAACAGTTTTTTAACTTTATAATAATTTTATTCAACTTTTCCTCTTTCATTTTCCAAAACTTAATAAAATATCTTAATTCAACTATTTCATTACTATTCATATAGTTTTGAAATACTCCAAGTGTCCAAATGAGCCCTAAATCTATATCTTCCTTTCAGTTTAAGTTTCTGGGATAAGTGGTGATTTTATATGGTACTTTTAAGACTGGCAGTGATTGAACAGAATTGACCCTATCTCTCCCTACTTCATTATTTTTGCAAAAGTTTTAAGCTCCTTGTTATTTCATGTAAAAAATATATATATATATGGGAGCAATCTCTAGTTTCTATATGAGACTGCTTCTTTGCTTATGACTACCTCGTATTTGCAAAGCCTACTCCTTAGAATGGTGCATAATGCTTAGTACATTGATAAAGTGTACCGATCAATATCTTTTTTTCTTAAACATTTGTGTGTTTTTTTTAAATACACACATATGATTTAAAAAAAAAAATACAAACTACTATTCGGTACACATTTCTGTACCCTTTCTCGATGTCCCTAGCAAGACCCTTTTGGATATTGCTAGTGTTCGATTTTCAATCTCTTATGAGAAGTAATATTTTGGCCTTCGCGCTGTAATTGGAACATCATGAGTCCACTCCTTTAATTAATAGCATCATTGATTGAATTTGGACTAGAATCATCAGCTGTAAGGTTAATTTTCTATCTCAAGCAGGGAGAAAAATCTTACTGAAGGCAGTTATACAATATGATCCCATATATAGCATGGGAGTCTTTTTGCTTCCCAAGACTCTCTGCAGGAGGGTTAATAAGTTGATGCAAGGATTCTGGTGGGGAGATTAGGTGAATGAATCGAAGGTTCATTGGTTGAGCTAGAATAAAATGGAGAACCCAAAATCAAAGGGAATCATGGGTTTCTGAGAACTTGAAATTTTCAAATTGGCTATGTTATTGTTAGCCAGATGGTGGAATTACAAAATCCCTGGTTTGTGTCTTCCAAAACCATTCATCATAAGAACTTCAAACACAAAAGCTTTCTGGATGTCAAGTTGGGACGTAAACCATCATTTGTATGATGGAGTATGATTGCAAGTAGATCACTTTTAAGCCTTCCTGTGGAAAGTAGGAAATGGGAATCTATTTATGTAGTGATAAGTGTGATTTTTATGTGATTTTTATTACTCTTTCATTTATGAAAAATGTCAGTTTTCCTTCAATACTATTGATTTTATTTTATTTTCTTGGACTTGAATGAATGAAAAGATTTAGTGTGAAAGAAGGACATTTTAATACAAAAGAAGAGACTACGGATCCAGACCGACAAGAGCCAACGAGATTTGAAGAGAGCCGAGGAGATTTAGGCGAGGAGACTCAATGGCGACCAGAATTGGCGACAAGAGTTAGGCGATGAGCGAGATATTTTACCTCCTGGGCGAGAAGACTTGGCGACAAGGATCTGGGAGGTTAGATTGGCCGCCTAGTCTAACCGACCAATTAAAAAGACCAACCTAAATGATATCATGGGCAACAACTAGCAAATGACTTGAAAGTAATTTTGATCAAGAAAAAGAGAAAGAAATCACAGAAGGAATCCATAATAAGTCCAAGTTCGGAATACACTTGGAGACAGCCTGGAGATGCTTGAGTGTTTCAATCATAACTTTATACTCATATCCGATGGATGCAATTATGGATGGGTTAGAAAGCTGCCTTAAAGGGCTACAACTTTATCTCTAATAAGGATTTCTAAATTTTGAATCCTGGAGTCCATACGAGGCTGCCAAAATCAGTCATAAAAGTTAGGCGATTTTTTAGGCGGAAATCACGAAAATATTAGGGTTTCTTTTCTACCTTATATAAGCATATCATTAACACGAAATTTAAAGATGAGAGTATGAGTTTTAGAGTCCATATTCCAGAATTGATTTTTTAAATTTCTTTCAAGGAGGCGGATCTAGGGAGCAGAAGCAAGAGTCGCATGCTTCATCAACCGACTCCAACGAAAAACACTAGTTTTATTCTTTTTCTTTTCAGTTTTATAATGAACTAATTTTATTTTCTAGAGTTTTGATGTAATCTAGTATTGAACACATCATTTATATTCTAAGTTATTTTATTTTCAATATTTCCATGATTGAGTGTTTATTCCTTATTCTTAATGCTTGAAATTTTCTAACTAATTATTGTTTGATCTATTGAATTGCAATGAGACCGAGAGGTGACTTGTGATTAAAGCTCTCGGGTTAAATATCATTAGTTGAGTGAAAATAAAGATACTTTACTGTGATTAGTGTGATTTTTAAGAAAAATTCAAAAAACTTAATGAGTTTCCAATTAGTTAAATTCACATAGAGATATGGAGTTATTGATTAGAGATATTTTTAGTATTGTTCGAGAGACAATATTGAATAGTTAAGGAGTTTTTATCATCAACTTGGGATAACTGAAATTCTATAACAAGAATGAATAAATTGTGTGGGATTTGCTAGACAAAATCGAACGCTCTAGATCTATTCTTATTATCTTTAAAAATCTAAATTTGCATGCTCTTTTCTTCAGTTTAATTTAGATAATCTATTCCTTAAATTTTGATTTTCCAAATAGTAATTAATTTAGTAAATTTCAGTAGTCAATAGCATAATTAATCTATGTGGGTTCGACATTCGTTTTCTTTAAAAACACATTACTACTTTTTACGATTCTGTGCATTTGCAAATATTTTATGTGAACAAGTTTTTGGCGCCATTGCAAAGGATTAGCTATTTGTTATTGATATTGATACTAGCTAGATTTTTACTTCTTTGGATTTTATTTTTAAAAGTTGGTTTAAATTATATCTCAATTTGGTTTTTCTTTTCAGGAATCAGAAGTGCATGCCCCGATCTAAGATTGAAAGAACCTTACATCGGATTAATAAAGAGAAAAATAAAGAGGTCACCGTATTTAAATTGAATATGGCCGACCAGGAGCACAAGGCGTTAAGAGACTATGATATGCCCTCTGTCAATGGGGTGACATCTAGTATAAGGCGGCCATCTATACAGGCCAATAACTTCGAGATCAAGTCGACCATCATTCAAATGATTTAACAAACCGTCCAGTTTGGGGTGTTGTCCCAAGAGGATCCTAATGTCCATATTGCAAATTTCCTAGAAATTTGTGATGCTTTTAAACAAAATGGAGTGACAAATTATGCGATTCAATTGAGACTTTTTCCTTTCTCACTTCGGAAAAAAGCAAAAACTTGGTTGAACTCTTTGCAACCCGGCATCATCACCACTTGGGAAGAGTTGGCACAAAAATTCTTAGCAAAATATTTCCCTCCGGCCAAGACAGCGAAGTTAAGAATGATATTACTACCTTCACCCAAATTGAGGGTGAATCATTATATGAGGCATGGGAGAGATACAAGGATTTATTGTGCAAGTGTCCACATCACGACCTCCCAGCCTGGCTTCAAGTACAGACATTTTACAATGGTTTGGGACCCACAAATCGATCTATGGTTGATGCAATTGCAAGAGGGAGCATTAATGAGTAAGACCCATGAAGCCGCATATGAACTTCTGGAAGAATTGGCATCCAACAACTATCAATGGTCTGCGAAGAAAGCAATGCCAAGAAAGATAGGCTGGTGGTTTTGAACTTGATTCTATTACCACATTGGCGGCGCAGATGGCAAATCTATCACAACAACTAAGTAAGATGAACATTAACGCTATTCAAACTAATGTTATTTGTGATCATTGCGCAAGAAATCATTCAAGTGTAGATTGCCAAGTGGTGAATCCTTTTGCCCAATCGAGTTATGAACAAGCCCATTATGTGTCCAATTTTCAACGTCAAAACAATCCTTATTCAAACACGTTCAATCCCAGATGGAGAAATCATCCTAACTTTTCATGGAGCAATAATCAAGCATTGGCTAGACCACCTCAACAGTTTCCACAGTAAGAGAAGAAACCAACACTTGAGGATATGCTTATGCAGTACATGCAAAAGACTAATATGGTGATCCAAAACAACTTGGCTTCAATCCGAAATCTTGAGGCACAAATCGGTCAACTCTCAAACAAGCTTACCGAGAAGACAGCAGGGACTTTACTGAGCAATACTGTGACAAATCCGAAGGAACATGTCAAAGCCATAACATTGAGAAGTGGGCGGACATATAACCAGCTGCAAACAGTAAGTACCGAGCGAGATGTATAAGCTACTGAAAACGTGGAGTCTGAGATGAAAGAAGCCTAGTCTGAGGTGAAAGTAGCAGAGTAGGATACGGCCAACCAGCAAGCTGAGAAGACAAAGGAGAATAAAAGGGTTTCTAAACCTAATAAATCTAGGGATTTTATATCTGAAACTTATTCTCCTTCAATTTATGATCAATCAATTCCTCTTCCACAAAGATTAAGACAAAATAAGATTGATAATCAGTTCTCTAAATTTTTTAGTATATTTAAGCAACTGCATATTAATATTCCTCTCATTGAAGCTTTAGAGCAAAAGCCTAAATATGCAAAATTTCTGAAAGATATATTATCAAACAAGCGGAAGTTGGAGGAGCATGAAAAGGTAATACTGACCGAGGAGAGCAGTGCAATTTTACAAAATAAGCTGCCGCCTAAGTTGAAAGATCTGGGGAGTTTCAAGATCCCTTGCACTATAGGAAATTCATATTTTGATAAAGCTTTATCCGACTTCAGGGAAAGTATTAATCTAATGCCTCTCTGTTTTCAGGAAACAAGGTCTTGGAGAAGCAAAGCTGACCACTATCTCTTTACAGTTGGTAGACATATCTATTAAATATTCGAGAGGACTTATTTAGGACGTATTGGTGAAAGTTGATAAGTTCATATTCCCGGCCGACTTCATTGTGCTTGATATGGAGGAAGACGAGGAGATCCCTTTGATATTGGGCCGACCTTTCCTTGCGATGGGGAGAACCTTAATTTATGTCCAGCAAGGGAAACTCATTTTGAAGGTCGCCGAGGAGCAAGTCACTTTTGACATATTTAAATCTATGGAATTCCCTTCCAAGGTACATTCTTGTTTTCAAATAAGCGACTGAGACGTGGTCATAGTCGATGAGACTTATGGAGCTGGATTTCCAAAGCTACCACTTGAGGTATGTCTTACTCACTCTACATCTATTAAATCTGAAGATGAAGAGGTTAGGGAGTGTGAGAGATATTTGGAAGCTACACCATCCTTTCCTCCTTCAATAAAAGCGAAAGTGGAAGAGTTAAATTCATCTCGGCTGACATCTCCAAGTAAGGAACCACCCAAGCTTGAACTCAAACCGCTTCCATCAAATTTAAGGTACGCTTTCTTAGGTCAAGACTCTACTTTTCCAGTTATTATTAATAGTTCCTTGAGTGATGTAGAGGAAGAGAAATTGATGAGAGTCTTGTGGGAAGACAAAATGGCCTTGGGTTGAACCATCTTAGACATCAATGGAATTAGTCCTTTAATTTGCATGCACAAGATTTTAATGGAGGGTAATTTTAAGCCAATCATCCAACCCTAGAGGAGACTAAACCCATCAATGCAAGAAGTGGTGCATAAAGAGGCATTGAAGCTTTTAGATGCCGGGATTATTTATTCAATCTCAGATAGTGCATGGGTAAGTCTAGTGCAAGTTGTCCCAAAGAAGGGAGTGATAACTATGATAGAAAATGACAACAATGAACTCATATCGACGAGGAAGGTCATGGGATGGCGAGTATGCATAGACTATCAAAGCCTGAATGATGCAACTCGTAAAGACCAATTTCGCTTACCTTTTATTGATCAAATGCTAGAAAGATTTAGCGGTCACGCTTACTACTATTTTCTAAATGGATATTCCGGTTACAATCAAATAGCCATTGCACTCGAGGATCAAAAGAAGACCGCTTTCACCTGTACTTATGGCACTTTTGCATATAGGCGCATGCCTTTTGGCCTTTGCATTGCACCAGCGACTTTCCAAAGATGCATGATGTTCATCTACTCAGACCATGGTGGAAAAATTTTTAAAAGTCTTTATGGATGACTTCTCGATTTTTGGTCACGGTTTTGATAATAGTTTATCTAATTAATCTTTGGTTTTGCAGAGATGCAAGGAGACAAATCTTGTTTTAAATTGGAAAAAATGACACTTCATGATCGATGAGGGAATAGTGCTCGGCCATCGCATTTCCTTCAAGGGAATTGAGGTCAACCGAGCAAAGATAGAAGTTATTGACAAACTCCCACCACCGACCAATGTGAAGGGCATGAGATGTTTTTTGGGTCACGTCGGGTTCTATTGACGACTTATCAATGATTTTTTCCAAATTACTAAAACTCTTTGCAATCTGTTGATTAAAGATACACGGTTTGAGTTTTCTGATGAATGCTTGTATGCTTTTGAAACATTGAAAAAGAAATTAATTTCAGCACCTATCATTGTATCACCGGATTGGAATTTACCTTTTGCGTTAATATGTGATGCTAGCGATTATGCTATAGGGGCTGTTTTGGGGTAGAGAAAAGAGAAAACTTTTCATGTTATTTATTATGCAAGTCGGACCCTAATATAAGCTCAACTTAATTATGCTACTACTGAAAAAGAATTGCTAGCTATTGTGTTTGCCTTTGAAAAATTTTGTTCTTATTTAATAGGCTCAAAGGTGGTCGTCTACACCGATCAATCAGCTCTAAAATACTTGCTATCGAAGAGGGATGCCAAACCAAGACTGTTAAGATGGATTTTGCTATTACAAGAGTTCGATTTGGAAATAAAAGATAAGAAATGTATTGAGAATGTAGTGGCCAACCACTTATCTCGTCTTGAGCTTAAAAAAGCGGCTGGCGAGGAGAAATTCTCAATTAATGAGACCTTCCCGGACGAGCAATTAATGGCTATACAAATCGTTCCATGGTATGTCGACATGGTGAATTACTTGGTGTACAGAATTCTACCAGCCGAGATGACATATCAACAAAAGAAGAAGATCTTCTCCGACTTGAAATATTATTTTTGGGAGGAAACTTTTCTATATCAGCATTGCACGGACCAGATAATCAGGAGATGTGTGCCCGAGGAGGAGATGGAGAGTATACTCAGACACTGCCACTCATTGGAAGCGGGCAGCCACTTTGGTGGAGCATAAACGGTAGCGAAAGTTTTACAATGCGCCTTTTATTGGCCGACTATTTTTAAAGACTCTTTTAATTTTGTTAATTTATGTGATCATTGTCAAAGGGTTGGCAATATTTCTAAGAAACATGAGATGCCTTTGAACAATATTTTAGTGATTGAATTATTTGATGTGTGGAGTATAGATTTCATGGGTCCTTTTCCATCCTTATATTCTAATAAATTTATTTTGGTAGTTGTAGATTATGTCTCCAAATGGGTGGAAGCAATCCTTGCCGACCAATGATGCAAGGGTCGTAGTGAATTTCCTATGGAAGAACATCATTTCCCGATTCAGCACTCCGAGGGCCATAATTAGTGATGGTGGGAAGAATTTTTGCAATCACCAATTTGAAGTGTTACTGACTAAGTATGGAGTTACCCATCACATGGCAACACCATACCATCCTCAAACAAGCAGCCAGGTCGAGGTGTCTAACCGGGAGCTTAAACGTATACTGGAATTTTCCGTGAGTATCTCTCGGACAAACTGGGCAAGAAGGTTAAATGATGCACTATGGGCCTATCAGACAGCATTCAAAACACCGATTTGGATTTCGTCTTATCGGCTCGTTTATGGAAAAGCCTGTCATCTACCCGTGGAGCTAGAACACAAAGCCTATTGGGCTACGAGGACACTGAACCTCGATTTACAAGCGGCTGGCGAGAAGAAAATATTACAAATCAATGAGATGGATGAGTTCCGCAATGATGATTATGAGAATGCTCGGATTTACAAAGATAAAACTAAAAGATGTCATGACAAGCATATTCTGAGAAGGGAATTTGAAATCGAGCAGAACGTTTTATTATTTAACTCAAGACTTCGACTGTTCCTGGGAAAGCTACGCTCTCGGTGGTTGAGACCGTTTGTGGTGACTCGTATCTTTCCCTATAGGGCAGTTGAAGTCCATCACGAGACAAAAATGACATTTAAAGTAAATGGACAGAAATTAAAACCCTATGTGGATGGAGACTTTAACTCGAAAAAGTGTTCCATCGATCTCACCAATGATAAATGATGAAAGGATAATGTCTAGCTATAGACTTTAAATAAAGCACTTTTGGGAGGCAACCCAAGTTTTTATTTTATTTTATTTTATTTTTTTTAAAGTTTTATTTTTGCTTAATTTTACTCTTTTGCTTTCATTTTGTAGGAACAAAGAGGTCGGAGAGATCTCCAAGGGGTACACGGCTGCACCTTCAAGGAAAATATTCAATTGAAAAAACAAAATTCAGGGAGCATCTCTTACCTTCTCTCATTCTCTTTAGATTTTCTTCCTCTTTTCCATTGAGGACAATGTGATATTTAAGTATGGGTGAAAGGAAATTATTTTATTTATTTCAAAAAAAAAAATTAATAATAATAATAATAATAATAATAATAATAATAATAACAATAATAATAATAATAATAATAATAATAATAATAATAATAAAAAGAAAAACAGTATATTTTGATGAATAAAAAGCCTATGATAAGAATATGATTGAAATTGATTATAAGTTTTAGGAAAAATTCTCATTGCTTAAGTCTAGTTGTTAATTCTTTACTTGATCTTACTTAATTTGATATTTTCTATGTTCAATGAATGCTTATATTGATCACTACTCGTTTTGCATACCTAGAGAAATTTTATGAATTTGTATGGTTTCAACTTACTCTATAACTTGTTTGATTACACTCGAGGTGAACTCCTAGATAGAATATTACTGGAGAAATGATTAAGGCTTTCTTTGGACCGATTGAGTCTTTCAAGCTTACATGTTTATTATCTTTATCCCTAGCCACCCCTTTGAGCTTTATTGAATTATATTTTGGCCTTATATTTTTTTTCTTGTAAACCTCATATTCCCTACCCTACTTGAGCTTAAAACACTTATTTCCTTACCTTTCAAAAGAACTAAGTTACACAAATTCACAAACTCAAAAAAGCATGAAAGGCAAGAGAAGTAGAAGGTCTACAAGTAAAGTTAATTATAGCCATATTATCAAAATCATAAGTTTGGGGTGTGAAAAGTCAACTTGTCTATTGTGTGGCCGATAAGAAAAGGTCGACGAGAGTCATACACAAAGGCAATCGAAAAGGTATAGTTTATTTCAAAAAAAAAAAACAGAGATTCGACCTGTCGAATAGAGGGGTAAAGAGAGAGATACTTGAAAATACAATAAAGAGATATATGTTGACAGATTCACAATGATTGAGAAGAGATGTTTGTGTTAGAAGTGAGAATGCTCTATTTGTTCTGTTGGTATTCAAACTTAGGTTTTCTTGCTTTGTTTGAATCCTACATTTTCTTTGTAGCCCTCACCCTAACCTTACATTACAAGCTTAATAAAAACCTATTGATCTCTGCTGATAGTTTATGTTCTACATTAGTGGAGAGTGATTTGAAAAGCAAGCCTATGGAGTTGTTAGAGATCCAATATTTATTTACTTGTTTGCATAAAACTATCCGGGAAGCTAATGATGAAATGAGAATGATAGGTATGCATGAATGTGAGAATGGATAATGCGGTGAAATTGAGTTTTGAATTAACTTTTAGGACTTGATTGATCGTAAATGATTCCTTTGAATTATAGACTTTAGGTAATCTTTGAGGCAATAAATTTTATGAATCAAACTAATATTTGTTTTAATTGTCTTTCTTTTCTTCTTTGCTCGAGGGTGAGCAAAGCTTAAGTTTGGAGGTATGTGATAAGTGTGATTTTTATAAATCAAACTAATACTTGTTTTATTACTCTTTATGTGATAAGTTTGGAGTTTGAGCCGAGCTCAAGCTCAAGCTCGAACTGTTTATTTTTTTATTTTTTGAATAAGATTTAATAATTAATAAATTAAATAAATAAAAAATAAAAAATCTAATATTAAATTTATACAACTAACAAGTAGAACCACTATTGAATTATAAAATTTTAAAAAATTTATAAATAATTAATATCTAACTAGTTTATATTTATCCAAAATAATAATATATTATATGCCTACATATATTATTAATACATACACTTAATATGATAGCATATATCTATTTCATATATGGTTCCCACATACTAGTATATGAAATTATTAAATTTTATCGACTAATTATTATATAAATTATAAAATATAGTTATAAAGTATATTCACTATATAGACATAAGTAATTAAATTACATATTATATATTTAATTATAAAAGTGGTATGCTTACATTATTAGTTACTACATATATGTGTGTGTGTGTGTATACATATAGGTGTATATATATATTTATCAATATATGAATGAGTTTTAATCGACTTGAGCTAACGAGTCGACTCAAGCATAAACGAGCGAGTCTTAACGAGCCTTAGCCGAGTCGAGTCTAGTTTTGTCGGGTATGTGTCATTTACAATTTGAGCAGGTATCTGCTTTCACGAACGAGTTTTTTTTTTCACGAGTTGAATTCGATTCGAGTTTAACCGAGCGGGCTATCGAACAGACTGATTTATTTACAACCCTATAATTAAGGTTCCATTTGAATTGTGGGTGGGTAGCGGAGGCCCGCCACCTGCTACCCTGCCACGCATGGGAGATCCCTAGTAGGGGCAGGGGCGGGGGGCGGGCTAACCCCAGTGGGGCCCCGCCCTGCCCCTCGCTCTGCACCCCTCCCTTATTTAATATAAAAAAATATTTTTAATATTTATATAAATATATTGTATATAGATATATACAATTTGTTAAAAACTTGAAGTTGAATTCAAGTTAATGAATTGTCTTGGCCTCATAGGCCAAGGCAATCCAAAATAAAACTTTAATGAATTTATATTCTTTTTGAATATATAAATTTTAATTTATAATTCAAATATTTTTTAGACCCAAAAGAAATTTATAGAGCCAATGGGTCATTGAGTTGAGCGGTGGGTGGGGCGGGATGCGATTTCAACTCCAGCCCCGATAGTAGGGCAGGGTTGGAAACCCTCCCCCTACATGGTGCAGGGCGTGGGGCAGGTCGGGGTGTTGTTTCAACCCCAGTCCCGGGCTGGGGTTGGAAACCCTCCCCTACATGGTGTAGGGTGTGGGGAGAGGAGGGTTAACATCCCTAATTTGAATGCTAATAATATCTCAAGTCATCTGCGAATAGTAGTAAAATAATTTGTTAGTAGTAAGAAATTGTTTATAAATAATAACGAACTAGTATGTGAATATCTAAAAATAATTATATTATCAAACAAACAAATGCAAAAAGTGTTGGGACTGTACCGTTGAAGGGCGGATGCTATGTATGCATATTGGAACATGGGATTAAGTCGCTTGAGGTGAACAATTTTGTATAGAAGCCAACCTATTAGCAACAATGCACATGGTGTCATCCATCCATAAAGAGAAATTAGGAAAAGAAAAACACTGCACATGGCTCATTTCTCTCTCTCTTTTTATTTTTTTATTTCTTTCTTTCTTTCTGGGGAGAGGCCACATGCCGCACTTTGCTTTTTAAGTAGACTATAGGTGAGTTGTAATCATAACATAATCTCTTCTCCAAAAGCTTTCGTAGATCACAAGATGACAGATCTCTGTGAAGACATCCAAATTACCGTTGTTCTAACAGCAAAATATCATTTTATTTATTTATTTATTAAAATTTTACTTTTTTAAGAAGAAATAAAACTTGGCTCTCTTTCTTAGGAACACCTAAAGCCATTTTCTTACCAATTAATCACTTAAATACTCGCAAATACTTCCTCTAATGAGACACAATAAATAATTAAAAAATAATTTATACAGTCTTAAGGTATTTATATTAGACTGAACAAATTATTTGCTTAGATTTACTTAAAACTCATATTTTCCTATTTTAACGTAGAGAAATATTTTGAGTCCCGAATTTGGATCTCAAAAAGTGTCTCGAATGATTTTTTTTTTTTTACTTAGTGATTAAGAAAGTATTTTTTAATGATGCTGTGAATTTTTTTATTTTTTTTTAAATGTTTATAATGATTAAAAAAATACATGAAAAAAATAAAATAAAAATAAAAAAATAAAATACACTGTTCGGTAACCTAATTCGAGACATTTTTTCGGTTGCTCTAGCAGAACTCTTTAACATAACTCATCTTTTCAAAACCTCTCACATCTTTAAAATACTATTAAAATAGTCTTTCTTTTATGTCTATTTATTATTTTTTTTATTCATTTCTTTGTACATCCTTAATTATTTATTTATTTTTGTCTTTGGAGCGGAAGAAGAGTTTTTAACTTCTTTCTTTTCACATTTTATTAATTATTTAATTATTTGTTGGGCTTGTGTTTTCAACTTTTCATCTTTAACGAGTTTATTTTAAACTATTTATCTTTCTAAATGGTAATGTTATCAAAATAAGTTCTTACGTATTTTTGTAAAAAAACATTTTCCCAAATGGTATTTTTTTGAAAAAAAAATTGAATTATCTCAATGGTGACTTTTTTGCCGAATTTCAACTAAAACAAATATGAGTATAAGAAATGTGTAGATTAATTGAAGGAAGAGTTTGTTTTGTTGGTCAAATAAATATTTGTAAAAAATGATTTAGGTATGAAAAGTTGCTCCCTATATTTAGAGAGCCAGTGTTCAAATGTCAAATTTTTTTCTAAAAATAATGAGCAGTAGAGACTTTGCATTATGAGAAATCAATTTTGCATTATAAGAAATCAATTATGAGAAATCTATAATCCATTTATAAAAATCAATTTTGCATTATAAGAAATCAATTATGAGAAATCTATAATCCATTTATAAAAATCAATTTTGCATTATAGTTCCTACTTTTTAAAAAATAAATATGCAAGACTTATACACTTTAAAATTGTATTTAATATTATTTTTAAATAATTATCAAGAAATAATTATCAAACCTAACTAAGATTGGTACAAGATTATGATATTGCAAATGAGATTGACTTGCTCCGTTTAAACTTAGAGATGAGTCAAGATAATTTTATGAGTCGAATAAAATATTATTTGAATATTATTTTTTAATATTATTATTATTTTAAGATTTAAAAAAATTAAATTATTTATTATATTTTATATAAAAATTTAAAAAAATTATAATTATGAAATAAGATGAATTGATATGAGTTTTCAATCCAAACCGAGACTTACAATGATATCTTACATTCATACCTCGAAACAGGAGAAAAGAGCAAGGTAGGAGAAAACAAAAGATACTTATAAAATAAATATCAAGAATCAAGATCCTTCAATAGGTTCATACAATATTTTATTACCTAAACTAACCTAAATATATTAATGAATAATGAACATGATTATATATTATAATTATTAAATGTCAACAGATTCCTAAACTTTGATAATAATTATCTATAACAATCAAGCATGCCATCCAAAAGCAAAGATGCTCGTATATTTACTGCACATATTACCTGTAAAGGCACTCACCATTTTTCTTTTTTCTTTTTAAGAAAAAGGCTTCTCAATTACCCAAACCTTCAAATTTCCCCCTTTTTTTTTTTCCTCTTTTTTGATAGATTCCAACATTGTACTGCAGTGTCCAAAAAACATCACATTAAATGACTTAAAAAGTGTTAAAAGAAGAACAAATGAAAATGTAATAGCCACAATACAAAAGTTGCAAGAATCAACCTTTTCTTTTTGATTTCTAGAGAGAAAGAAAGAGAGGAAGATAAATCTAATTAAAAAGAAAAAAAGGGGCTAAAGCCTAAGCAGCTGATGAACAATTTACATGCAATTACAGTCACATTAAACCCACTCTCCACCTTACAATGTTACAACACCAACAACATAATAAACAAAAGATAGAAAAATTAAAGAAAGTGGATAAAGATAAGCATAAAGTTTAAACAAAAATTAATTAAAAAAAAAAAGGAGAAAAAAAAGCCATCAATTAGCGGAGAACTAATACGCCTAAAAAATAAAAGAAACTAATTGTCTCTCTCTCCGTCTCTCTCTCTCAATTTGATCTCTGAGGTAGCTCAACACCCAACCGGCTCCACGGCCGGCTTCACTTTCGGCGGCCTTCCTCTCCCTCTAGGAGGCCCATCAGACGGAGCTGCAGACGGAGCCGCAGCCGTCTTGGCCTTCTTGGGTGGACGGCCACGTGGCCTGCCACTCCCGGAGGATGCCTTCTTTGCCTTGGGTGCAGGGGGCGGCGAGAATGGGTCCCTCGGCTTTGGCGGACGGCCCCGTGGCCTGGGTGGCGCGACTACGGTTCCGGGTGGGAGCGGCGCCTTGGGCTTTGGCGGGCGGCCTCGTCCACGCTTCGGAGGCGCGTTGGGGTCTGGCTTCATGTAATTGTTCTTGACCAAAACGAGCTGGCCGGCCTGCTTCAGCTTGCTGAGGTGGTGGGAGAGGAGTGTCGAGTGAGCTGCCGGCAGATCCGTGTAAGTTGACTCAATACACCTGGAGATAGCCGACTTATTCGAGCCGTTCTTGTCGTTGAGAGCCTCGATCGCCGCCATAATCATCTGGAAATAAAAAAAGGAACTCAAAATCATCAAACCCAGCTGAAATCAAACACAAATAACACCCCGCCGAAAGCGTTTGCATGGTGAGAAAAAAAAGCTCAAGAAAATGGAAGAGAAACCGTTGGTACCTCGGGGTACTGAGGGATTGAGGGAGCTGGGGGAGGAGGTTGAGCTGGAGGAGGGTTATTATTTTCTTCTGTAGCCATGGAAGAGCTTCGAGAGAGACAGAGAGAGAGTGTGGGTATGTGTGTTAGAGAGAGAGGGGTACTGTAGGTTTGGTGGGAAGAGGAACGTAAGTTGAGTGGCCAAAGGGGTCGGGATTTAAAAGGGTGTTTGATCAGGTTCGGATCGAGGGAAAAGGGAAGGCGATGAGAGCCTTAGGTGGGGGATCGGGCGGCTAGGGATAGTGAATTCAGACGAGAATCAAACGGCTGAGCCTTCATTGTTATGGAATCACACGGATCGATGAGGTGGACTGGGACTAATTTGGGGTTGTCAAATTCATTGGATGCGAAGTTACGATCAAGCCCTTCATTTTGAATTGTTCCCGAGCGTTACGAATCATTTGAGCGGAGATAACACGGGGTTTAGCTTAGAAATATTTTACACGTTGCAGAATACTATTGGTGAGAAGATAGAAAGTATAGAAGCGGGAAATTGGATTTTAGGAACTGACGTATGGGATATCGACACGACATCAAGTACATGTGTGCTTGAGTTCGTTATAATTTTGGTTGTCCGAGATTCAAAGGGCACACACAGAGAGAGCTAAGCATCCGAGTGCGAAAAATGGGACCCACAGGTGGGCCAGGAGACAGAAGTGCGGTTTTTTGTGTGTCGGATGTGTACGTGAGCGAATTGCAGAACTCCGAGTTAAGAGGATCAAGGGTTATTTACTGAGAATCTTAATGTTGAGTTGACTTTATACCATGGAGACGTACACCAAAGAAGTACTGCATCACAGCCCAGCCCAGCCCCGTCCAGTCTAGTCTAGTCCAGTCCAGCCAGTAGGCAGTAGCTGTGGATAGTAACGAAACAATCGAAATCCGTAAAACATCCCCGCACTGTACTTTCTGTCTTGGTGGTGGCACTGGTGGTGGGCCCTTTGCCCTCGCCAACCATGTTCGGGTTGGGGACATAGAGAAATTTATTTATTTTTAATTTAAATTATTTATTTATTGTTATAAAATTAAAAAAATATATAGTAAAATAACTGAAAAATTACAATATAGAAAATATGCCCTTCAAGCTCATACAAATGATCATGACATACTCTTTTATAGGCATATGATAGGGATGAGCATCGATTTAGGTGTTGTTTGGATAGTGAGTTGAGATGAAAAAAAATTAAGATGAGATTTAAAACTTGAATAAAATATTGTTAGAATATTATTATTTTGATAATTGAAAAAATTGAATTGTTTATTATATTTTGTGTGAGAATTTGATAAAGTTATAATGATATAATAAGATGAAACATTTTCATTATCCAAACGGGATGGATTCCCCTAAATCTAACTTTGACTCTGACTTTGTCAGAAATCAAATTCAATCTCCAATTTTGACTTGTATAGGCTCTTATCCGACTCCGACTTGTTGGAGCGAAGTTGGATTTGGGCTATCAGCTTTCAGGGTTTTTTTTAGTTTCATATTTAACCCATTTTTAAAAATGATCTTTTGTAAGCTTTCAAATTTCTTTTTTTTTTTCAAAAAATTAAAAATCAAAAGCTAAAACTAAATCATTCATTACTTATTTACTTCTATATTAATATCTAACTTATTTTGATACTAGACTTATACAATAGTGTATAATTACATATTATTTTTAGTGTCTAATTAAATGTTATTATACTATAATATTACATGTTATTATATTATACTAGTAACTAACTTATTTATAACTTATTTCTACACTATACTTATTTCTAGTGTCTAATTACATGTTATTATACTTTAGTAAACTATGTGTTAGTAATTTATTATACTAGACTTATTAGTTATTTCTATACAAGACTTATACTATAGTGTCTAGTTACATGTTATTATACATTAGTATTACATGATATTATACTAATGTCTAACTTATTTCTAACTTAATTATATACTAGACTTTCTAGTGTATAGTTACATGTTATTATATTTTAGTAAATTAGTATGTGTTATTAACTTATTATATTAGACTTATTTAAGTACTAGTGTCTAACTTATTTCTATAGTTGATTATGTATGATAGTAATACTATGATGTTTACATATACTAAACTATCAATAGTCTATTTGTATTATTGTATAAGAATATATTATTTTATAATAATTAGCTCATACTAGTATATTATTGAATTCAACTATATAAATTCTAGTTATATAATTATATAACTATACTATTATATATAGATAAATACATATTTTTATAAAATACGTACAATATTAGAGTCATATTCAAAGTTGAAGTCGAAGTCTGAGTCGATCCAACGACGCCTCCGACTCCAACTCTGACTTCGACTTAAAAATTAAAAAAAAATCCAACTTTGACTCTACTTTGTCGGAGTCAGAACGGAGCAGATTCGGAGTTGGATTTTCGAATTTTTTCTCAGCCATAGCATACGATGTGAAAAAAAAATGAAATGGTAATATAATAATGAATCTATCAACTCCAAGACTTGATACATGAATGAGTTAGAATTATAAGAAGTGGAATCTGAATAGTCATCAACTAAGTTCATGTGTGTATTTATAACACTTTCTCTTGGATGATCATAAACAAAGAACATATCATGTTAAAAGTTTGCCAACAAAAAGCTTGATGGGAAAAAAAAGACTAATGGCGAAGGAAAAAAAGTACAATATTCTTATATATCTTTGAATGCTATAAGATTACCTTGTTAAAACCTTGCAAAGGAAGACTTAGTGGAAAAAAACTTAGCAAGGAAAAAGAGTACAATTCGTATAATCATTTTCTCACCCTCAAATGTATGTAGAGTTTGAATAATGTATGATGAAAGATCAATGAGTTGACGCATTCCAATATTGTTTATCAACTTCTTAAAGGTTGTAGTTGGTGATGCTTTAATGAGTAAATCCGTCAAGTTATCACTTGATCATATTTGCTTGACATCAATATTAATAATCTTTTGAAAAAACCATAGCAAAGAAAAAGAGTAAAATATGTATAATCATTTTCTCCCCCTCAAAGGTATGTAGAGTTTCAATAGTTTATGATGAAAGCTTATTGAGTTGACGCATTCCAGTGTTATATATCAACTTCTTAAAGGTTGTAGTTGGCGATGATTTAGTGAATAAATCCATCAAATTACCATTTGATCATATTTACTTGACATCAATATCACTACTTTTCTGTAGCTCATGCGTATAAAACAATTTTGGTGAAATATACTAAGCTTTATCACATTTAATATAGCCTCCCTTGTTTTTTGTGATACAAGTAACATTATCTTCATATAATGTTGTCAGAATTTCTTTGATTGTGTATAAACCACACTTTTATCGAATGCGATGAATTACTAATATTAATCAAATGCATTCCTAGCTTGCTTAATGAATTGCAATAATCTCTAAGTGATTGTAAAAAGTAGCAACTAATGTTTGCTTGGTAGATCTCTATAAAATAACAATACCGCCACAAGTGAATATGTATCTTATTTGTAATCTTTCTTTATGGGGATATGAAAGTGTGTCCATATTGTGGCTCCCCAAACCCCCGCTTGTGGTTTGACGGCAGCCACATAGAATTGCAATCAAAATTACAAGTCAACCCCAACACTTCACATAATTACACATATCACAACAACAAAGCCCAAGTCAAGATTTCACAATTCCAATGACAAATATTTCAAGGTTAGTTCGAGAACCACTTCAGTGCAGGGGTGAACTTTCTAGATGATCGAAGCGTCCCTAGTTCTGTTGCTGGTCGTGGGCATTCTCATTAGCGGGTGACACAGAGGTCTCTAGGGTGATGGTGTGGGTGACTCAGGCAAAGGTTGAGACCGTGTGTGCGTGGTTGTGTGTGTTGCTAAATAGTGGAACAAAGAGCATAAGTGAGGGACAGAGGCCACGAGAGAAGTAAAAAGAGAGCACAAAAGAATAAAGGGTGTGAGGGACAACAAAGAGCACAAGAGTGGGGCAGCAGAGATTGGGTGGCCAATGGCCTAAACATTTCAGGGAGGTAGCAAGTGGCGGAGATAGCAGGGGGAAAATAGAGGGTGCGGGTAAGGGGGAGTGTGGGTTAGACAGAGTCAGAACGCCGGATAGGGAGGAGCATGGTAGGGGTGGCGGCTGCTAAGGCTAGGGTTTCGAGTCCAAAGGTTTGGGCTACAGGATTGAGAAAGGGAGGAGGAACAGAGGCAAATCATGGAGGCAGAGAGGTGGTTAACACTTACCCTGTGCGTGTGGGTGATGATGGCAGCAGCAGAGTGGTGTTGGACTTGGGCGGTAGTGGCACACAGTAGCTACGAAACAAATGGTGAGATGAGGGAAGGCCAAGATGGTAGCAGAGTAAAAGTAAGAAGTCGAGAAGGGAGAGGATGACTAACTGGTGCGATGAAGCACGATGGCAACATGATGGAGGGGCTGGATAGAGCAACTTGCAAGTGCTAAGACACAGAGAGAGAGAGATCGGAGGGGGGTGCTCAACGCAAGGATTTTGGTTGGACGGCGTTGGAAAGGGCAGTCAGTGTAACGAACGTAACAATGGAAATGGAAATAGAGAAACATAGAGATGGTTGGGAGGAGAAAAAATATTTGCAACCGCGAATTGTGCTACCGCTGCTTAATCGTTTTGAAAAAAGTGAATAAAACATGAGACCCACATGAAAAAAATTAATTTTTTAATAATGGACCTCACTCTTTTTCAAAGTGATTACGCGGCGTTTACACACTTCACGATTGTATGTAGAATTACTCGATTGGGAGAGAGATGAGAGAGGGTGTTCAGTGTGAGAGAGAGAAAGAGAGAGGCAAAGGGAAGGGGGTAAAGAAAATAGGGTTTGGGGTCCAAAATGACATCGTTTTAGTGGGGCCTGTGCTTTGCCTCTCCTATGGGTTTTGGGCTAAAACAGGCTAGGCTTCACATCCTCCCCCTTTATTAAAATCTCATCCTCGAAATTTGCTTCTTGCAACTATATCTAATCCTCAAGGACTGATGAAGTCAATAATATCTACCTCTACTTCCACAAGTTCCTCCATTATTACCATAACTAGTTCTCCCATTAGCACATCACGTCTAAAATCTCAAGGTAGACCATGTAGTCCAAAATCTCTAGTTCCACAAAGGCATATTGTAACGCCCCAGTCTCAAAAGGGTCATAGAGTTACTTCCTGTCACTTAACCTCACATTTCACAGTACAAATATAGGCTGCAATTTCTCAATTACACAAATCTCATTGTTTCAAATCAACTACTCCAATATAAATAATCTAAAACACCACAAAATCTCAAAAATAAATGCCAACCTTAAAAAATGCCAAGTCATCAGAACACGACAAAATTACTGGATAAAATTGTAATACCCAAACCCATTAGGAAAAATCCTATGTCATTAATTTATTTAAATCTACTCCATTATCCATGTATTTTAATTTAAGGGTCTTCATTATTATGATTTTTAAAATATGTTCTTTAATTCATAAAATGATTTTATGCCACATTGAAAGTTATTTAAAAAAATAAAAGCTTCAAAAATATATTTTCCATGTTTAAATGAGACTTAGTAAGGAGGAGGAGCAGGAGGAGGAGGAGCAGAAGAAGAAGAAGAAGAAGAAGAAGAAGAAGAATATATATATATATATATATATATGTATATGTATGTATGTATGCATGTATGTATGTATTTTTTTTTAGAGAAGTTGCTACTTCATTGCATTAAACCATACTATGGCCTTCAACCATTACATAAGTCTCTAAACCAGATCTATTACATTCAACTAGAACCAGAGGCTCAATACATGGATTGATGTTATCAATGTTTATCATTTCAGTACCTAAAATAACAGCTTGATGTGCCAATCGATGTGTCACTCTATTTGCATCCCTCTTGACATGTTTAATAAGCCAGTTTGTACCAGCCAAGATGGTCTTGACATCTTGCACTAGGCAGCTCAGCAACCCATGGTTTTGTGTGTTGTCCCATTGCCTTCACAACCTGCATTGAGTCTCCTTCAAACATAACATTCTGCAAACCTAACTCTGTACACAAAATTGCAGCAGATACTAATCCTCTTGCTTCTACAATAGTAGGTTGTGAACAAAAACACAGTGGCTGCATCAAAGTAGTTAGTATTTCACCTTCACTATCTCGAAAAGCCACTCCCACACCAATTCTATTACCTGCCTCTCTAACTGCTATGTCCCAATTAATTTTGATCCAATTTGCAGGTGGAGCTTCCCATAATGTGGTGATCTGTTGCTTTGAAGCTAGTCTCGAGCTGGCCTGTCTTCTTTGAGTTTGTTGATACTCTTCATGTGCCACTACTGCTCGACTGATCAACACTGATGGAGGTAGAAAGTTGTCCTCAAATACCATTTTATTTCTTCTAGTCATAGTAATCTTGCAATCTCTGCAAATAGACTAATATTTGACTTGCCAATTCTTTGAAGCACCTAGTCGAAGTTTTACTTTATAAAGAGTATTACAAACTTTTGACTGACTGTAGAGAGGTTGTAGAGAGCATTTTGGCGATCACGGAGGCGAATTTTTTTTCTTATTTTGGAACATCCTTTTCTTCCGGCCTTTCCATTTTTTGGTTTAGGTTGGTGGACTTTCGGTGACTAGGGTTGCCTTTGACGGCACCTTCTTTCCCCTCCGATGGCTTCTCTGTCGGCGGGACCTGAAGCTTCTTCAAGGCATGTGATGCAGTCTTATGCCCAGGTGTTGAACAAGAAGCTGGAGGCTCCATCATTTGAAATCCCCATGCGTTTTCCAATTGAGATTAATGGTGAATTGGGTTTTATATTTTCAGAAAGTGAGATGACGAAAGCAGCGGAAGAATTTCGTTTTGCTTTGGTTATGAAATTCATGAGGGTTCGACCATCCATTGATAAAATCTGGTTGTCTGTGGTCAAAACTTGGGGTCTGCAGGATATACCAATGATAAGCTTTATGGATGATTACCATGTTCTTATACAGATGAAAAATGAACGTGACTTTGAGCATGGTTGGGCACTCGAAGGACGAACAATGGTAGGGATCAACTTTCGGCTATTCAAATGGTCTAAAGACTTTGATGTGAAAAAAGAGTCACCGTTGGCACAATGTATTTATTTACTAGGCCTACCGATGCATCTATACAGAACTGATTTGCTGCAAATTTTGGCGACCCGTTTTGGTCGATACTTGGGCACAGATAATGCTACTCTTAATCGTACGAGAGCCTCGGGGGCGCGTATTTGTGTGGAAGTAGATCTAACCATGGAACCAATAAAACGTTTTCCAATTGTATTGGCTCCCAACACATGTATGTGGCAGGAAGCAAAGTATGAAAAAGTTGGGTTTTATTGTTCCAAATGTTAACGACAATGGCATATTTTGGCGGTTTGCAGGGGGTAAAAAGAAAAAATATGAAAGCAAACCGAAAGATAAAAAGGTATGGCAGCCAAAAAATAACAAAGGTTTATCAGACGAATCTATGGATCTTAATGGGTGGATTGCGGAAATGGATAATAAAGCAGGTTAGAATACTCAATAGGTTACGAAAAATATTATGCATGTTACAAATGATGTGAATAATCCGGTGGCTATGGAAAATAATATGCAGGTCACGAATGACGTGAATAATACGGTGGTTATGACAAATCCTGTGTTGGAAATTCAAGGAACTGAGGAAAAAACAGAGGAAGTTGTTTTGGAAACGCAGTTAAATATTAGACAAAACGTGAGGAATGATATATCAGAGAGTAGTGATGAGGAATTTGAAGAAGTGTGGTGTGATGAAAATAGACCCCCTGAAGAAATAACGTCTCAATTACAAAATGAAAAATTCGAAAACGTCGAGGAGATGCATACTGGAGTTTTGTATAGGGTCGTTGGCACTAGAATGTGCATCGGATAGAGAAGAAGGTGAAATACCAACGCTAATGGGAAAAGAAAAATTATATGAGTCAGATGTGGAACACCGTTCGATTTCTAAAAATTCAAAAAAGACAGAGGAACTATCGGTGAGGAAATCTCAAAGGGTTCATACCCAATCACAAAAACTAAATCTATGACTGACACAATTTTTTTCTAGAATATTGTAGGCTTGAAAAGGTCTAGAGGTAGGCTGAATAAGCTTCTCAATAAATTTCGGGTAAAACTGTGTGCTATTTCTGAGAATCGTATGTCTATGTTGGGGAACTTTTTGCAGTATGATCACTCTGTTTCTAATGAAAGACAAGGTGGTAAACTGTGGCTGTTTTGGCTGGATCCAAATGATTTTGATGTAATTTCTTGCACTTCCCAAATGGTTTCTGGATGGCTGGTTATGGCCGACCATAGAATTATGATTTCTTTCGTCTATACCAAATGTTCTTATGTTGGAAGAAGAGAGTTATAGAACATGTTAGAAGTGACGCAAGTGGCTGACGCACCTTGGATGGTGCTGGGTGACTTCAATGTGATTCGCATGGATTCGGAAAGGATAGGTGGAAATCCAAGACCTCTCATTTCGATGTCGGAGTTTAATGATTGTTTACATCATTGTGGTCTATTTGATTTATCAAATGCTGGCCAACGTATGTCATGGTGTAATGGCCATGAAGGGGTAACTAGGAGCTGGGCGAAGCTGGATAGAGTGCTTATTAATGATGAATTCTTGAGGAAATTTGCGTCGGCTCAATTTAAATATCTTTTGAAAATCATCTGATCATTGTCCGATAGTGGTTTTTCCGGAGGTGTCGCTTTCCTCTTATGGTCCTTCGCCATTTCGTTTTTTCAACATGTGGTGCACTCATGACGCTTTCCTGTCATGTGTTAAAGATGCATGGAATCAGCATGACTCGGCCTTGGGTCTTCTGAAACTTGCTATCAGACTTAAGCGTACCAAGATGGCTTTACGTACTTGGAACAAAAATGTTTTTGGAAGAGTGGATGATCATTTAAAAACTCTTGAGGAACATATGGAATTTCTGGAAAATCAATTACAGGGTGCTTTTTTGGAGGAAGTTGAAGCTGATTTCCTAGTTACTAAAATCGAACTTCAGCTATGGGAAAAGAGGGAAGCTAGCCGCTTGGGTCAGATAGCTAAAAAAAGATGGTTGATAGAGGGGGACTAGAACACGAGTTTTTTCTCATTTTGTTATTAATCAAAAGCGAAAAATAGGTCTGATATCAAGGATGGTGCTCGACAATGGAAGAATTCTTGAGGGGGCCGATATTGTCCATAAAGAAGCTGCTGAGTTCTTTCAGAATTTCCTCTCTGAGAACTCGAGTGTTGAGGAGTGTGACCTCTCGAATTTGATTCAAAAACAAATATCCGAGGAAGATAATTTATTCCTTTGCATAGAACCTTTAGAGGACGAGGTAAAACAAGCAGTTTTTTCTATTCCCAAATATAGTAGTCCAAGTCCTGACCGTTTCGGATCAGAATTTTATATGTGTTGCTGGGATATTGTTAAACATGATGTCATTGAGGCGGCTAGAGATTTCTTCAGGGGTGCGCCCCTAACCAGGTTTTATTCTTTCTCTTTTATTATCTTAATTCCGAAAGTGCCGAATCCCTCCAGTTTTGACAAATTTACACCGATTAGTTTGTGTTCCGGCTTATAAGATTTTTTCTAAGATTATTGTCTCTAGACTAACTGTGGTTGTAGAAAAGTTAGTCTCCCATGAACAAGGGGCGTTCATTCCTGGGCCAAGCATTTTTGAAAATATTACTCTCGCTCAGGAAATGGTTCATTCTTTACATAAGAAAAATGTCGGTGGTAATGTGATGGTGAAACTTGACATGGCTAAGGCCTATGACAGGGTGAATTGGGGTTTTTTGTTGGAGGTCTTTAGAGCCTTTGGTTTTTCCGATAATTTTTGCAAATTAATACGGCATTGTGTGAAATCCCTGTGGTTTTTTGTTATGATGAATGAGACTTTTACTGGTTATTTTAAGTCGGCTCGGGGTCTTTGCCAAGGGGACCCTCTTTCTCCTCTTTTATTCATTATCATGGAGGAAGTTTTGACAAGATTACTCAGAAAAAATTTTAATTCAGGGCATATTCGAAAATTCTATCATCCAGTTGGTGCTCCTCTGGTATCTCATTTACTCTATGCAGATGATATTCTTATTTTTGCGAATGGGAATAAGAGGTTTATGAAAAACCTTGTTCACACTCTTGAGTCTTATGAGAAGTGGTCGGGCCAAATTATTAGTAAAGATAAATCTGCTCTGTTTATGTCGAAGCATATTTCCTTAACCCGTAAGCGTGGGTTGTTGAGAGTTACGGTTTTAAGGAAGGCATATTTCCTGTTACGTATTTGGGGGTGCCATTGGTATCAGGAAGATTAACGGCTAGGATCATGGAGCCGTTAATTAAGAAGATTAGGAAGAAAATCGTAGGTTGGAAAATGAAGCTTCTTTCGCATGGAGGAAGACTAATTTTATTACGACACGTTTTATCAAGCATGTCGATTCACTTAATGTCTGTGATGAATATACCCATGGTGACTGTGACTCGTATAAAATCGCTTTTGGCCAATTTTCTTTGGGGTGAGGTGGACGGCAAAAGAAAGTTTCATTGGAGATATTGGGGGACAGTTTGTAAGCCTATTTCAGAAGGGGGTATGGGTTTGAGAGATCTTAAAGATGTACAAAAATCTCTTCACATGAAGTTTTCTTACCGATTACTAACTACCATGACTTTGTGGTCTGATTTTTTTCGGGCAAAATACTTCCGTAATGAGCATATTTCATCTCATTTGGTGAGGCCTAATGCATCCCGCTTTTGGAAGTCGGTTGTGTCTTGTATTCCAGAAGTTATGGAGAATATAAAAGTGCGGGTGAGAGGAGGAAAATGCTTCATTCTAGTTTGAAAAATGGCTTGCTTCAGGCGCACTATCAGTTAGAGTTGAGGCTATACGTAATTCTAAGCTGTGTATTAAGGATTGCTGGAACTATGATCGTTTATTGGAGTTAGTTGGTTCGGAATTAACAGAGGAGATTTTACAAACTGTACCAGCTGGAAAAAGTGGATAGGACATCTTCATTTGGAAACCTTCTCTGGATGGTAGTTTCTCTACTGGCACGGCGTGGGAAATTGTGTGCTGCAAAAGCCCAAATACATTGTACCATGATTGGTTCTGGCACAGAGTGTTGGCGAAATGAATTTCTGTTTGTTTATGGAAAGTCTGGTCTAACTGCTTAGCCGTGGATGACAAAGTGCAGAGCAAGGGAATTTATCTGGCTTCTTCATGTGATTGCTGCGCACGAAAAGCCACAGAAACGATCGACCATGTTTTAGCTTCTGGGGATGAAGCTTCGGCTGTTTGGTCTCACGCAAGTGCTGTGATGGGAGTCCCGTTTACGCATCAAATGCCTTGGAAAACCAGAGTTATGATCCGGTTTCAATACGCAAAAAAATCGTCCATCAAAGGTACTTTAGTTGGTTTAATTCCCTGCCTAATTACTTGGAGTTTGTGGAAAAGAAGGTGTAAGGCAAGAATGGAAGGCATGCAGGATAATGCCGAGAAAATCTGGAGAGATGTTCGGTTTTGGATGAAGTTATTGGCTAATAATCTTAGAGCTACCCGAAAGTTATCTATGCAAGACATTAAAATTCTTGAAGAATTTCAGATTAAACGTCCGAGAACTGGGGCGAAGGAGGTAAAAATAGTGACGTGGTCCAAACCTCCTTTGGGTTGGGTGAAACTACTGTGATGGGAGCTATCGTGGAAATCTGGGGAACTCAGGAGGTGGTGGAATTATCCGTGACTCTAACGGTGTGGTTAAAGCAGCATTCTCAACTCACTTTGGGAATGGGACTAACAACGGAGCCGAACTTAAAGCGATCGTGGAGGGTATTCTTCTTTGCAAGCAATTTCACTTTTTTAATGTCATTATTGAAAGTGACTCTCGTATTGTTGTAGACTGGCTCCGGAAAGAGAGATTTACCTTATGGTACCTTTGGGACTTCTGGGATGATTTAAAGGCGGAGCTCGTTGGAATAAACTTTATGGTGGTTCATCAATATAGGGAAGGAAACGGTGCGGCTGATTTTCTGGCTAGAGAAGGTGAAAATGGGAAGAATGAGATTTATGAAGGGCATCGGTATCTTCCAAGATGTCTAAGAGGTATTACTTGTGTTGAGAAGATGGGGCTTTCATACTTGCGTCAATGAGATGTTGTTTCAGGATTCATAGTTTTTTGTTCGGCTTGGTGTGTGGCTTTTTTTAGGCCTATTTAGATTTTTTTTCTGTTTTCCATATAGGCTTGTTTAGATTTTTTCTACTAGGCTTGTTTAGAATTTTTCTGCATTGGTGATCACCAAATAGGCCTGTTTAGATTTTTATTGCTTTACTATTTAGGCCTGTTTAGATTTATGTTATGTTTTGTGTGGGTTTTGGTATCTGGGAGGATTCTCGTGTTTTTCTAGTTGCTTGGCTTGTAACCACGATTTTCCTCCGCCAAAAGTGGAGTTTTTTTTAATAAACTTGGGACGGGGTCACTAATGTGTGGTTACCGGCTCTTCGGTTAAAAAAAAAAAAATCTTTGAACCACCTGCAGGAAAATGCAGCCAAAGTCTCCCTCAGTAACTGAAGCTTTTTGAAGCTGCCTACTGCCTAGCATCCATACATCTTGTGCAGATGGGCAAGTCCATAAAATGTGGCATGGTGTTTCTTCTATTTGCTTGCAAATTGGACACAAAGATTCTGTGAGAATTTTCCTTTTGTATAAATTCAGCTTTGTAGGTAGAGCATCATTGCATGCACGCCACATGAAAACTTTCACTGGATTTGTAGACTACATTTGCCATATTTGTTTCCACAACTCACATTGCTCTCCCTTTGATGAGGATTCCCCTTTTGTATGCTCATGCATCTGTTTAGAAAGATGATAGGCACTTTTAATTGAAAAACTACCATTTTTAGTATGTTTCCTGACCAACTTATCCTCTACATTAGTATGTGTAACAGGTAGTTTCATGATTTCTTTCACCTCATCTTCCCAAAAAATATCTCTAAGTAGTTGTAAATTCCACCACTTAGATTGAGGATCAATCAAGTCAGCTACCTTAGCATTTGCTGGTGAAATTTTCACTGGAGTCTGAATAAAACCTGATCCCTTAGTAGGCATCCACTTGTCTTTCCAAACCCTTATATTTTCCCCATTGCCCACTCTCCAAATCATGCCTTCCTTAACTATATTGATGGCTGAGCAGATACTTCTCCATGTGAAAGAAGGTCTTGATCCAATTCTAGCTTGTAGAATAGTTGTAATAGGAATGTAAATGGCCTTGAGAATTCTTGCTGCAAGAGTGGTAGGGATTAGTAAGCATCCTCCAAACTTGTTTTGCCAAGAGAGCATAATTGAAACTGAGTAAATCTCTGAAGCCAAGTCATCCTGTAACGCCCCAATGGAAGGCCCAAACCACATGGCCTATACTCCAAAAGGACTAGTCAATGATACAATTGGAGCCTCATTGGAACCTTAAAAAGAGCAAGAACTTCTCCTTCCCAAGCAATGTGGGATCCCATACACCACCTACCCTTATCCATATCATATGGGGTATATGCCCCAATGGAAGACCCAAATCACATGGCCTATACTCCGAAAGGACTAGTCAATGATACAATTGGAGCCCCATTGGAACCTTATAAAGAGCAAGAACTTCTCCTTCCCAAGCAATGTGGGATCCCATACACCACCTACCATTATCCATATCATATGGGGTATCACACATCCACTTGATTTACTATTGCTCAAGTTGTCCCAACCTTTCCAATGAAGTTTAGCTGATTTATCTAGAAAACCCCACCAAAAATTAGCCATTATTGAGTTAAGCTTGTTGCATAGGAGCTTTGGTAATTGGAATATACTCATACTATTTGTTGGGATGGCCTGAATAACTGTTTTAATCAAAATGTCCTTATCAGCCTATGATAGAAACTTGGTTTTCCAATTTTCAATCTTTTTGCTCACCTTTTCGACAATTCCTTGGAAAGCTCTAATTTTTGTTTTCTTCCTATAATAGATGGTAGCCCCAAATACTTTTCCATATTGGATGATGCTCTCAGTCTAGCTACCTGCATGACGTAGTCCTTTGTAACTTGCTTGGTATTGTTACTGAAAAACAAAGAAGTCTTCTCCCTATTAAGTCTTTGTCTTGAAGCCTGCTCATAACAGTTGAGGATTTGATTTAAGGACACCCACTCATTCAAATTTGCTCTACAAAATAATAAGCTATCATCAGCAAATAACAAATGACTGATTTTAATCTGTCCCCTTGCTAATGGTACCCCTGAAATTAGCCCTCTTTGTTTTGCCATCTGAAGGTTTGATGTTAAGACCTCAGAACAAATAATGAATAAAAAAGGTGATAATGGGCAGCCTTGTCTAAGTCCCCTTGTAGGCTTGAAGATTTCTTGAGGAACCCCATTGAGAAGAACAGAAAAGGAGGATGATGTTATGCATCTCATAATTAGATCAGTCCATTTTGTATCAAACCCCATTTTTAGCATGGCTTCTTGAGAAAATTCCATTCTATTCGATCATAAGCCTTGCTCATATCTAATTTCAATGCCATTTATCCCTTTTGTCCATGTATCTTATTTCTCATTGTATGAAGAGTTTCATAGGCAGCCAATATATTATTAGATATAAGCATTCCTGTAACAAAGCCACACTGATTCTAGGAGATAACAGAAGGAAGAATTTGTTTTAATTGATTGGCCAACACTTTAGTGATAATCTTGTATAGAACATTACACAGACTTATGGGTCTATATTCAGTAATGCTCATTGGATTATTGCATTTTGGAATCATCACTAGATATATAAAATTAATAGCTTCCAAGTCCTGATCAAAAGTTAAAAAAGACAGAATTGCATCAGTTACCTCATCTCCCACCATAAACCAATATTTTTTTTATAGAAACAGGCCCCATACCCATCGGGACTAGATGCTTTGTGTGGGCCCATTTGGAATATTGCCTCCTTAATCTCCTCCCTTGTGAAAGGTGATACAAGAACCTCATTCATCTGCTGAGTGACATTTTTAGTAATTGCATTGAGAGAAACTTCCATATTACAAGGTTCTAAGGTTGCGAATAACCTTCTATAGTATTTTATAAAAGCTTCCCCAACCTGTCTAGGTTTTGAAAAGGTATTCCCAATGTCATCAGTTACCTTTGAGATATCATTCCTCTTCCTTTTTTGACTTGCACATAAGTGGTAGTATTTTGTGTTTCTGTCACGTTGCTGTAGCCATGTTACTTTAGCCCTTTGTTTCCACTTCACATTATCCCTTTCATGCATGTCATTAATCTCCATTTTTATGCCTTTGAGTTGCTGCATTGAATCTGTTGTAACAGACTGTTGCAAATCTTGCAATCTACTTGTTTTTTGCACTAGACTGGCTTTGGACTGAAATTCTTTTCTGTATCTCCACTGTTTTAAAGTCTTTAAGCAAACTCGAGTTTCCTCTTGATAGTTGTAAGACCTTCATTATTGATCCCAGACTGATGCCAAACCTTACCAATAACTTCTTCACAATCTGAAAAAAGTGACCACATGTCTTCATATCTGCACACGAAAGATGTTCTTCCTAACCACACATTCATTTGGCCTACTAACATTAGGATAGGGCAGTGTTCTTCCTAACCACACATTCCATACTTCTCACTGCGATGCTATATCTCATTAAAATCCCCTATGCAAAGCCATCTTTTTGGATTAAGAAGTTTAAGATGTCTCAATATACTCCAACCTTCCTTCCTTTTTTATGTTTCAGGATTTCCATAAAAGCAAGTTAGCATCCATGATGACTCTTTGTGATCCACCCATGAATTTATATGCTATGTGAGTAAGTATTAATATTGAGCTTGACTTTCTCTTCCCAAAACAAAGCCAGTCCTCCACCTTTACCAACTCCATCAATTGAAAAAATACAATTAAAACCCAACCTTTGTTTTATAGCATCTAATTGTTTTTTATGCATTTTTGTTTCCATGAGAAACAAAATGCTAGGCTTGTGAACCTTAACCAAATGGCTAAGGTCTCTAACTGTCCGAGGGTTGCCAAACCCTCAGCAGTTCCAACTTAGGAGCCTCATTTCTCCCGATGGGCTGGTTAACAGCCTCCGTCGATATATTCAAATCAGATGCCATTGCTTGTTTTTTCCCCCTAACCTCTTGATTATTATCTTCAGCAAACAGAACAATATCTTCTTCATTCTTCCTTTTCCTTGTAGCATAATGAGAAGAAGGTATGAGTTCCACAATGTTTTGTCCCCTTGCTCTTCCTCTTCCATTTATTGAAACTAGACCTAGAAGAAATCTGTGGTATGCTAGCAGTAAATTGATTCTGCAATAACACATGCCTTTCATCCTGAGAAGTGCTTTCCATGACAACTTTTGATTTCAGCTCTGATTGATCCAATGAATCATTTGGTTTGTGACTTGATAATTCTTTTGGTTCTACTTCCAAAGTTAACAAAGGTAAATAATTTTTTCTTTGGTTTCCCACCTTGCTTTCTTTTGTGTCTTCTTTTGTTATATTTTGTAGCATCATCTGCCCATCTTCTGCTACAAGACTTTTCGATAGATTGATTGAGAGACCTGTTACTGTTAGCCTGCCCTTCAAACCTCCCAAACTTAGTAGTACTTGCCTTTAGAAGCCCTGAAGTACTACCATAACTGGAACCTGTTGCTGTGCTAGCAGCCCTTAACCGTGATCCATACTGTTGAGTACTAGTTTCTTTAGTCACTTCGAGCTGATTTTTCTTACCAGCACATCCAGATAGATCATGCTTAATAACCCCACAAGAAAAGCAAAATCTAGGAAGCCTTTCGTATTTAAAATGTACAAAGCCTCAATGGCCTAACAGATCCACAATCTTTCCTCTTGCCAAAGGCTTCATCAAGTCTACTTCTATGAGAGCTCTAACCCATTTGCCCCAACAATTTTCATTGAAATATGCTTCAACCTCTAAAACTGTACCAATAGAGGATCCAATCATTATTCCAACTTCCTTATTCATGCATCCCAAAGGTAAGTTGTGAATTTGAACCCACAAAGTGGTATGAGTAAAGCTTAATTCTGTTGGAGGAGTGAAGCCATCAAAAGTTTTTAAACACACCAAATTCATATCAAACAACCAAGGTCGTCCCTCCCATATTCTATTTAAATAAGTCTTAGATTGAAATTCAAAGACATAAAGATTTTCTCCTACTTCAATAATTTTGATACCATCACAGAATTTCCACACCTTAAGCATCATATTTTTAAAAGCATCTTTGTTAATTCTCTTGTCAGCTATAACCTTCCCCACTAGACAGAGTTTCCCTCTTTCCATAGTCTCTTTTACTTCCTTACCCGTAATAACTACCTCATACCTTTCCTCCCCAGTTAGGGAAAATTTGTTCCACAATTCTGATAGTTCTTCAACCATATAGTATCCAGAAGCACTCTCATCAAGCTTGTTTAATACTTAGTAACACAAAAGGAACCTAGATAACTAATTCTTGCCCTAGGTAAAGGCACCTTCCATTGAAGTGAATGAGTTCTTCCACCTCGCTAGAAAACTCCAGAGTCGAGAGGAAACCTATGTATGTATGTATTTTGTGTTACTGACCCTCTATTAGTATTATTATTTTATGTCTTAATAATTTTGCTCCTTTTAATCTCATCCATAGATAGGGTCCGAGAAGTAGAGAAATATCTACTTATTTTACATCCTAGCCACTCATTTTTATGAGTACAATAGACAATTCAGCCCCATCACCTGTGACCCTTGCTTCAGACAAAAGAGGGTCAGTTCTTCTTCCTTGCTTCGGGCATTCATTTCTTCTTGCTCCTCTTCAGCTCACATTTCAGCTCTTGGAGTGGAACCCTAGCTTAGATCTCCTCAAGAAGAAGACTAAACCCATGTAAGTACCCATTTTAGATTCATTTTTCCTTAGAGATTTTTCTCTACACACAAAATAGCAACCAAGAGTTTTATTATCTTAAATTTCAACAAGTTCTAGCCAAGAACTTCCTTCCTCCATTTCTTTCAACTCACACCTCTATATTTTGCTTTGATGCTCCAGTTCACACCCTTGGGCTTCTTCCTAAGTTTGAATCACGTTTTTAACTATGTTTAAGCCTTCATTTTTATGTGTTAAACTAGTAGAGATTAGTATGTATTTTTAACCTTTTTTTCAAGCTAATTGCCTAAGTAAACAACCAAAGATCTCATTCAAACTAGTAAGTTTTCTCTTAGAATTTTCTGGTTTATCAAGACTATCCTTGCTCTTTTATGCTATGTTTACACAAAAATGATATTTCTTTTCACTACAACACAATTGCTTTTTAGTGACGGTTGGGAAATTGTGACAGTCCCTAAACTGTCACTAAAAGGCATTTTCTGTGACAGTTTTTGGAAACCGTCACTAAAGATAGATGAGATTTTTTTTACGTTCCAACGTATGAGAAATATACATTCAAACGTCACATATACGTTCGAACGTTATGTCTTTTTACGTTCGAACATAAAATGTTTTGGCGCAACCGTTCGAACGTTATTAATTAACGTTCGAACGTAAAATGTTTGCGCCAATGTTCGAACGTTAAGTAATAACGTTCGAACGTTCATTGTAAATTTAAATTAAATGACTTTAATTTAAAAATTATGTGGTTTTTATTGTGCATAATTTGTGAACAAGTCTAAAAAATTGAATTGTATATATTTATATATACACAATTTGTAATATATAAATATATATTTATATTTATATATATTTGAAATGCAGTGATTTAGTATTAAAGTTGAAAAATATAACTTCAAAGAAGATTAAAAATTGAAATTAAAAAACGATAGAAATATTCAATAATATTTTTCTTTACAAATATTAAAAATAAAATACAAAATTTGATAGAATGTAGTAAACAACAGTCAGATAATAACGTTATCCGCAAAAGTCGAACTCCGTACCTCATCAGTCAAGGTATCAACCTTGTCGTTGAGGATAGTTACACGATGGGTGAGTTCGGCAACAAACGCTTATATAGCCTCGAGCGGTTGATCGATCTTATGATCAATATGCGCAGTCAGCTGTGAGATGACCGCATCAACCCAAGCAGGCCGCACATCTCCTGCAGATGCTTGGCGTATGCTGACTACTACTCCCGACATGACCTGGCTCAGGCTGCGTCGGAGGAACTAGATCCTCTACAGGGGTGGCTGACGTCCCCTCGCCTGTCCAATGCTACGTCGATGCGTGGTCATGTCGAGGGGGCTCATCTGATCTTTGACCCGCTCCTCTGGCTGGGTCGGCACTTCCCGTGCAAGTAATAGTCGGCTGATTAGGACACTGTATGGGAGATTATCCGTGGAGACGATGCTCGCCTCGTAACGAATCCTCTCAAAGATGTGCAGTGGCAAATCTATAGGATCTCCACATGCCACTCGTATAAAAAATTGTGCCCGAAGCCGACTAAATGTGGTTTTATGTGCCACGGGATCGACATTTGTTGCAACAATAAGGTGCAACATGCGGAAGAAATGCAGCAGATGGTTCTGGTTGAAGGCGTTCTTCCGCTCGATCTGCATGCGGTCCCTCCCGGTGAGGATGTAGAAATCCTCGTCTCGGTCATCATCCTAAGCCTCGACGCCAGTATCCTCAGCCTCTGACTGGCCTACATCTCTGGCTGATGCTGGCTCAAATGGGCGGCCAGTAGATGATGTAGAAGTGCCGACATCCTCACGGGGTGTTGAGTGTGCAAATGTCTCAACTCTATGAATCTCGAGGTGCTTGCCGATGACATCCGGTGATACCTCAATGGAAACACCGCGTACAGTCACGATGTGAGAGGATGCATCCTGAGGCATGTCACACATCCCCATATAGAATTCTTGAACCATTGAGGGGTATATCTTCCCCCTCAATGTGCAGATATTTCCCCAGCCACTACTGACGAAAACATCTCATAGGTTCGTCTGCTGCCAACAGAGTTCGTCGAACTCATTAATCAAGACCTCTCGCTCTACCATAACAGTACGAGCTCCGATACGAGCAGTGTCCGACGTGGCTCCTTCCCTCCCTCGTTTCCTAGTATGCAGTGGAAGAGCCATATCCTGAAAATAGAAAAGGAAAAAAAATTATTTATATTAATGCATTTTTTTGTGTTAATCTTAAGCTGCTCTGCATTAACGTTCGAACATAGCAAAATAAACGTTCGAACGTTAAAGATAAAACATTCAGACGTTTATTTATACGTTTTTACGTAAAATAATGTAAATAAATTTACGTTCGAACGTAAAACATATACGTTCAAACGTTTATGTTATACGTTCAAACGTAAATAAGAACGTCCGACCGTATGTGATTTACGTGCGAAAGTAAAATACTCACGTTCGAACGTATGTCGTTTAATAATATTTAAAAAGTAGTACGTCCGGACGTATACATTAAACATTTAGACGTAAAATTGATGAAAATGACGTCCGAATGTAAGACAATGAATGTTCGAACGTAGAAGCCGTAACGACTTTGTAATTTAAACGTCGTACGTTCGAATGTCTTGGTTAAACGTTACGATGCAGAATGGCTAAGTCGACTCAGCCATTATTGAAATCTCAAAAATTTCTCTACAATGTTCTAAATGCGGAAATGTCACCGTAGAAATGAAGTATACACTTCAAGAAACATTTCTACGGTGACTATTCGGCCAATGGTTGGCCGTGGTGGCCGGAAAATGGAGTTGAAAATCCGGCCACCACTTATCCGGTTTTAAACAAAACTCAATCCAAATCTCAATAAAATACATGTTATTTGAATAAAAGATGAATGCATACCTTTTAGTGACGGTTGTGGTGGAGTTGACGGCGGCGGTGACGGAGGCGTCTTGGCGTGCAACGGAGTAGACGATGGATTGGAAATGTCGTTTCGACGTTCGATTTTGGCCTTTTATACACAAAACGTTCGAACGTAATTATTATTACATTCGAACGTTTGTCAATTTAATTTCCAAAATATTATCTATAATATATTATATTATAAATGTTTATGTTATATATTAGGATATTATATAATATTATTGACAATTAGATTAATTGGTTTTTTGAATTTGTGAGTGCTTGTTATATTTCTAAAGTTTAGCAATATGTTTATACATGTTGTTGTGATTTTATGCTTACTCTTGAAATAATTGTGATTATTGTTTGTGAATTTTGTGAATAGTTTGTGAGTTTATGGTGTTCTTTGATGAATTAATATGTGTATAAATATTGTTGTGAGAATATTGTGAATATTCTGTGATATGGATTTAAAATATTGTGATTATTGTTTTTGAATTTTTATTGAATATGTTTAACAAGAAAATTATAAGTTTATGATCTTAATTTTAAGTAAAGATTAAAAACATTTAATATACAGATAATATGAAGTTTAATATATAACATGGAGTAAGTATATATAATATATTCATACTAATTTAGTTAGAATATGATTATTATTCAAATTATAAGTATAATATAAATTATGTCTTAAAAAAAATAAAAAATACAGGACCGACTAGCTAGCTAGCTTGGTAATCACGTTGTAGTTGCGTACCTTCATTTGTTGCGTTTGTGGCTATGAAGTGGGCCGTACGTATCTTCAGACATCAAGATAGGTGTCCAAAATACACATTCTGATTGTCTATATATATATACAATGTAGTATATAGTTATAGATATATAAAATGTAGTATATATATTATATTATAAGTTAGTATATAATAAAAAATTTAATATGTAACAATTTAATATATATTATTGATTTATATATATGGTATAGTTTATATACTATATTATTATGTTCTCATTTAAAGTATTATGCTATCATACTATACAATGTAGTATATAGTTATAGATATATAAAATGTGGTATATATATTATATTATAAGTTAGTATATAATAAAGAATTTAATAAGTAACAATTTAATATATATTATTGATTTATATATATGGTATAGTTTATATACTATATTATTATGTTCTCATTTAAAGTATTATGCTATCATACTATACAATGTAGTATATAGTTATAGATATATAAAATGTGGTATATATATTATATTATAAGTTAGTATATAATAAAGAATTTAATAAGTAACAATTTAATATATATTATTTATTTATATATATGGTATAGTTTATATACTATATTATTATGTTCTCATTTAAAATATTATGCTATCATACTATACAATGTAGTATATAGTTATAGATATATAAAATGTGGTATATATATTATATTATAAGTTAGTATATAATAAAGAATTTAATAAGTAACAATTTAATATATATTATTGATTTATATATATGGTATAGTTTATATACTATATTATTATGTTCTCATTTAAAGTATTATGCTATCATACTATACAATGTAGTATATAGTTATAGATATATAAAATGTGGTATATATATTATATTATAAGTTAGTATATAATAAAGAATTTAATAAGTAACAATTTAATATATATTATTGATTTATATATATGGTATAGTTTATATACTATATTATTATGTTCTCATTTAAAGTATTATGCTATCATACTATACAATGTAGTATATAGTTATAGATATATAAAATGTAGTATATATATTATATTATAAGTTAATATATTAGGAATCGTACATTCGAACGTTTCAAGTTAATGTTCGAACGTTAAACTAAGAGGCGGGAATTTTCCCACTCGATTAAGGTATCTGTGTGATTATTCAGACTTTCGGACGTTTATACTATACGTTCGAACATTATTTGATGAAAATCAGTAGAAAATTATGAATGTCCGAACGTCAAATCTATTAACGTCCGAACGTTAGGAAAATTAGTGCGGGAAATTTCCCACTCAAATATGGTAACACTTTGATGAAATGTACGTTCGGACGTTTAAGTTAAATGTTCGAACATTAATCTGTAAATCTACGAACGTTTGAACAAAAAATTGTGATATGTTCGAACATATATGAGGAAAGTGCGGGAACTTTCCTGCTAGATTTTATGTTATATCATAAGAAGGGTACGTTCGAACGTGTATTGAAAACGTCCGAACGTTTTGGGCAAGAATAATTTTTGTTTTTCATTACGTTCGAACGTTAACTTAATATATAACGTTCGGACGTACAACTTAAACGTTCGAACGTTTAAACTAATAATTTTAGAACTTAATCAGTAAGCGCACGGGAGGAAGCGGATAATTTCTTCTTCTCCCATGCGCCCAACAGAGAGAGAGAGAGTTGAGAGTTGTTTCGGCCCGAGGCTCCTGCAGGAGAGAGAGAGAGAGGGTTAGAGTGAGAGAGAGTTGAGTTAGAGAGTGATGTGAGTTAGGTAATACAAGATTTAGAGTGAGAGAGAGTTGGGTTTTGGTAAGAAAAAATTTTGATTTCTTGTCTTTTTTTGAATTTTATGATATTTATATTGTGTTTTTGTTATAGAATATTTCTAATAAATTAGTGTTGTATTTTTTTGAAAGATTGGTTGTTTTGGAAAGTTGGAAGATTTTGATTTGTAAGAGGATATTGTAAGTGCTAGGTATATTTCTAAACTTTATTAATATGTTGTTATGATTTATGCTTACTCTTGAAATATTGTGATTATTGTTTGTATAGTTTGTAAATAGTTTGTGAGTTATTGTAAATATATTGTGATATGGATTTGAAATATTATGTTTATTATTTGTGAATGACGTTTTGAAAAAACATTATTAGAAATATATTGTCATTAGGCTTTGTTAATACATGTTTATTACTTACTCAAGTTTAGGAATATGTTAATACATGTGGCATATTATTTTGTGAATATATTGTGATATGGACTTGAAATATTTAAATTATTATTTGTGAATGACGTTTGAATATGTTTACATTATTACAAATATATTGTCCTTAAGCTTTGTTAATACATGTTTATTGCTTACTCAAGTTTAGGAATATGTTAATACATGTGGCATGTTATTTTATGCTTACAATTGAAAGATTGTGATTATTGTTTGTATAGTTTGTAAATAGTTTGTGAGTTATTGTGAATATGTTGTGATATAGATTAGAAATATTGTGAAAATAATATTTGAAATTAAGTAATAACAAATAAAAGTAACTCTTTAAGAATTATAATAATTAAAATTATATTATAACTTTTGAAATTTAAGTATGATAATTAAAATTCAACTTTAAGAATAGTAATAATTAAATATTGATAATAATATTTGAAATTAAGTAATAACAAATAAAAGTAACTATTTAAGAATTATAATAATTAAAATTATATTATAACCTTTGAAATTTAAGTATGATAATTAAAATTCAACTTTAAGAATAGTAATAATTAAATATTGATAATAATACTTGAAATTAAGTAATAACAAATAAAAGTAACTCTTTAAGAATTATAATATTTAAAATTATATTATAAACTTTGAGCATAAGTATGATAATTAAAATTCAACTCTACGAATAGTAATAATTAAAATGTGGTAATAATATTTGAAATTAAGTATAACAATTAAAATAACTCATTACGAATTATAATAATTAAAATTATAGTATAACCTTTGAAATTAAGTATAACAATTAAAATTATACTTTAAGAATGATGATCTTGTACACAACGAGGGAATATGACCTTGAAGAAATGTTGGAATTTCAATTTAATTGCTTGACTGTCATAGTCTCTTCGGCCTTGAGAGTTGTCAAGGTCGGACAGTTTGTCACGGTTAAGTAATTAGACTAAAATTTAAACATTTCTTCAAGATCATTCTCTCTCGTTGTGTACAAGACACGAAACTTAGGGTCACATAATCTTCCATCTCTCTTTAGTTTAACAATATAACACTACTTAAAGGTGACATTGTTAATTTAAACAACATGGAGTTATTGTTTGTATGATTTTTTGATAGATGCGTGTGACATTGCATAAATACTCTTAGACCCGTTTAGGAATTAGTGTACATTTATGTGTACACTGATTCCTGAATTGTCCAGTGTGGACAGTTTGGGATTATATTATCTGTATTGCACATTTTTGTTACTCGCTACTTTCGACGTTTAATATGAAGTTTCGGTGTCTTCCTCTACTGTTCTTCGTGTATACTGTTCGTAGGGTCACAATCCCGATATTTAAACATGTATACTTGGAGAACTATGGGGAGGTGCTGCCGAATTTTCTACTAACATGGAAAGTAGTAGAGTGACGAGATTTGTGCAATATGGAGAATATAATCTCGAATGGGATAGGACCAACTACCTTATAAAAAAAACAATGAGAATTGGAGCATGACATGCATGTGAATTTTCAATGTACGTGTTATTAATATATAGATGTTTTTAGAAATGGACAAAAATTGGATGCGTCTGGGCGATAGACTTGGAAAGGATTACGTACCCTATGCACATGGAGTAAGAACCTTCATTGATTTTGCACGGGCCTCTGCTGATAGTCGTGGTTACATTAAGTGTCCATGTCGAGGGTGTAAAAATTTGTGTGCGATAGGATTGGATGAAGTAGAAAGTCATATATTTGTGAACAGTATGGATCTGGGGTATACGCGATGGGTACTGCATAGTGAGTCGTATGAAGGGTCAGCAGATGTATTGGTCGATCATCACAATTATTTGCGGCACATGGATCATGATTATGAGCATGATGAGATAGAGTAGATGTTGGGTGACATTGGAGATGGGATGTTTATGGATGAGGTTAACGACAATGCCTTAAGTGGTGGAGGGACTGATTGTGAAAATTTTCCTTCATTGTGGGAAGATGCAAAGCGCGAGCTTTACCCAGGTGCTTCCCGAAGGGTCGACGAAAGCAATAAACATGGTATTAGACTTATTTAACAAGGTGCTTCCCGAAGGGTCTACATTGCTCAAGAACTTTTATGAAGCGAAACAGTTGAGAAAGGGATTAGGATTTGAGTACAAGTTCATACATGCATACAAGAATAATTGTGTATTGTTCTGGAAGGAGAATGAGGAGAAACAAGCATGTCCTATATGCGGAGATTGGCTAAGGACGATGAAGACGAAGGAGAATGACGAGTCAGAAGATGAAGACGAATCAGAATCCGGGCGGGAGGTGGATAAGAATGATGAAGAAGAGGTGCATGATGATGATGAAGATGTTATTAATGGAGATTCTGAAACAAGCATGGAAAATTCATCTGAAGATGAAGAATAAAAGTACTAAATGTTTTATTCATATAGGTGACTATAAAATATCTTGAATTTTCATAATTTCTTCTAATTAATTTTCTTTGATATAATTAATTATTTTCAAGAATGCTGCCAAAACGACAACGAAGAAATGTACCTCCGCCAAGTCCAAGTCCTGAATCCATTGAGGACTCCCCACTCGAGGAATCCGTTCCTGCAGATCAAGCTAACACATAAGAGAACAACAGCCAGTCGACACCTACCAATAAGGAAATATTGTCGTTGATAATTATATATATAGTTAATACTTTTGTCTCAATAATTATATCATTATAATTATAGTATATCTATTATTATGTAGTTAATGCATCTGAACGTCGCGGTCGTGACTATATACGTGGAATCTCTCTTGAAAAAAATAGAAGGCACGGAAAACTGAAGATCACAATTCCTGATAATTCCACTGGAGGAGTGGATGATAGTGCAGCAGCGCTTTCCTCCTATATTGGCACAGTAGTTCGAGCTTATGCTCCATTTTATGTGCGCTCATGGCGAGATGTTCCGAATGAGATTAAGGAGCACATTCGAAGTCGTGTGCTGGTGAGCTTACTTTTCAGTACATTTTTTTCACCTAGATTAGTATATTATATTTTTGACCTGATTCCCTTGTTAGGATGAATTCGACCTTGACTTTGGCCGTAGCGAGGATTTGAGAACCGTGAATGAGTTGATGGCTACACTATTTCGACATCACAAAGGACGATGTCATGACCACTTCAAGAAGTTTGAGACGTTGGAAGAGGCTGCGCAGTCTCCTTTTGAGCAGATGAAGTTAGATGATTGGAGAAAGTGTTGTGATCTTTTCGCATATTCAGATTATCAGGTATTTTACATTTATATCTTTTAATTATTTACATTCATATTCGTTCTATATATTATATGTATACATATTACAATTAACATTTTTAATATATTTTGTAGCACTTGAGTTCTACAAATGCACAGAATAGATCCGCTCTGACTGTCCACCATCGTGCCAGTTCAAGGTCATTCCACCGTCTTGCTGAAAAAATGGTAATTAAAAAATTATAGAATTAATTTATTTTCCTGATATTCTTTCTGATAAGTATTAACATTATCTTTTTAAAATTGCTAATGTCGCTTTGTTAGAAACGTGATGATCCTGAAAACTTTTCCCTCATTCACGTCTATGCTGCTGCTCACACTAATGAGCATAGTGAGTGGATGGATCCTGTCGCTGCAGACAATTATGTAAGTAGTGTTAATTTTGTTAAATAAATTATTTATATAACATTTGAATAGTTTATTTCTTATTTATATTTCTTTTAATACGTTACTAATTATTTACGATCATTACCTTTTAAATTGCAGAAAAAAAATGATAGAGATGCAGTCGGCTTCTGAGGAATCCTCTCCTAGTGACATAGACATATTCATACAAGTGGTCGGGCCGCAGTGTAGTATGGCAAGAGGTTTGGGACGATCTATCAAGCATAGATGTTCATCCTCCTCAACCTCATCGGCTTCACAAATTAATAATCTTACGGCAGATTTAGAAGCTGCACGGCGTGAGAATGAGTATATGAGGTCGAGATAGCAAAAGTTAGAGTCTCTCTTAGAACGACAGTCTCATTTAGAGACGCGTTTGTAGGACCAACAGAGATACTAGGAAGAAAGAATACGCAGTGAAGTGCAAGAGCAAGTGCAACGGGAGATGATGGTGCAAATGGAGCGTGTTATGTCGTTGCAACAGAATCGCGGTGGGCGAGGAAAAAAGAAGAAATAAATTTTATCAGTATTTCTGGCTAGTTTTAATATCTAATTTTGTGCTTTTATAAGACATTGTTACTTGTTAATTGATGGTATGTAATATGATACAATTGGTATTATGTTTTTAAATTTTATAAAATTAGTATTTCTGATCTGTATGTTCGAATGTAAATAAAAATCGTTCGAATGTTGGTTCACATTCTAACAAACGTTCGAATGTAAATACAATTGGATCGTTCGAACGTCCTCACGCTAAAATAAACAAACCGATCGAACGATAAAGCGATTAACGTTCGAACAAAGAGCTTGCATTCGAACGCTCCTTCGTTTACATTCGAAATAACGTCCGAACTTTAAATGCGTTACGTTTGAACATTTACATTTGAACAAATATTCAAACGTTTATTGTAATTAACGTTCGGACGCATTAACATTCTAATGTAAATACGATACGTTCGAACGATAATTAACAAACGTCAAATTCTCTCATTCGAACGCCAATTGGTCGGGTTAACGTCCGAACGTAAATATGATACGTTCGAACGATAATCAACGAACGTCAAATTCTCACATTCGAAAGCCAATCGGTGGGGTTAACGTCCGAACGTTTAATTTTACGTCCGAACGTGATTTTCTGTGATAGTTCTCAACCGTCACAAAAAAAAGGAACGTTCAAACGTTGTACCGAACGGAACACTTCCAACCGTCACTGAAAATATTTTTTGTGACGGTTGAACAAGAAACCGTCACCAAATGTTTTCTATGACGCACTTTAGGTGACGGTCGTGGTGACGGTTTCAAACCGTCACCAAATATGTTTAGTGACGGTTTGCCATTTTTTTGTGACAGTTTCCTCTGTCACAAAAGACACATTCTGTTGTAGTGTCTCAATTTTCTTCAACACTAGTGTCCTTTGTTTATAAAGTCGGGATTGTGGTTAAATGAATGGAGTTTAAACAAGAATACAACCAAGTTGCTGGCTGTACAAGTTAGTACATAAATTTTCTGCTATGCATTTGTTTTTGGGTTCAAACCAACCCATTTTCATCTCTATTTTCCATTTCATCTTTCACTCAACTAAACTTATTTGTATCATAAAATACTGAAAAACAAGGGGCAAAACCAGAAATCAAGTAAGATTTAGTTCTTCACGTATTTTGGTTCCAGCAAGGTTACCAAAAGCTGTCAAATATCCATTTTGGTGAAATTTTCCAGATTTTGATACTTTCTTGTTCCCTTCAATTTCCAAGCAAATTCCTATCATCTATACATTCTTAATCTATGATTTTCATCTATCTTTCATGTAGAAAACTCAATAGCCCTTGTTGGACAACAAGCATGTTATTCAACATGTTAACGAATTTCTCTAGAATGCTTGAAATGAAGAGTTAAATGGATTGACTTAGTGCCAAGTATGGGAGTATAACATGAAATTTTTGTACCCTAAAGAAATGGGCAATGAGAAGGAAGGAGTAAAGTTGGATCGACTTGGTTTCTTGTTGAGCTTGTTTGATATGGAAGGGAGTTGAAATGATAGAGATTGTGTCTTGTAGTTGACTATCTCTAAGTGAAGAGGAAGTTAAGGAAAATGCTTTACTTCTTGGATTTAAGTAAACAACTGGCTATATGGTTAGTAAAGCTTAGTATGAAGTGGGTATTGATATGTTCATTCCATTTCATTGTATAGGATTTCTTGAAGTGCAAAAAGAAACAAAGATTGAGCTTGGAGGTAAGTAGCTATGACCATGCTTCTTACGCAATATTTTCTTCTACTAAATGCTCTATTTTCTTCAAATGCTTTTTGGTAATGAAAAAGTAAATGTATATAATGTATAAGCCTTCTTGGTAGCCCATGTTAAGCATCCTATTAATTATAAATGTGTGTATAAGTATGATGTAAAACATTCACATTCACAGTTGAGATCATGAGATTTATCATGTACACGTTTTCTTTAAAACTAGTGATTTTCTTAATATAAAGTTACAGCATGAAATGCATTCTTTTATGAAAGAAAATGCATACTACATTTGACTAAGAAATATAATGAAAATGTTATGAAAGGAAAAAGGAAAGAAAAAGGAAATGAAAGTTTTATATATGAAAATACGTAAGGGCTAACGACAGAATGATGATGGTACCAAAGAAAGAGGCAGATTGCAATGTCGGATCGATTTCATTTGTAGTGCATCTAGTGGCGCCATCCAAACTGAGGGATTCCCGACCCGTGGCCAAGGGTGGAATCAGGTCCAAAAGACTGCTAACTGTAACACACAGGGCGTAATAGTGTGTATGGCCAAAGGAAAGTGAAAACTGACTCAGAATGTTTAATTGAAATGTTTTAAATTTGTATGACTTTTTCAAAAGAAATGAGTAACTGATATATGATATTTTAACTATATGGTGTATTGCTTACTGAGTATTAGACTCACTTTTGTGTTTAATGTTTTAAACGTCCAGGTAATGATGAAGATGAGGCTGCAGAGTAAGACACTACTCTGGAAGGAGAGACGGATGCTTAGTAGTAGCCTTGGGTTGGGTCTCTGCATGAAGTTTAGTTTTTGGTTGATTTTGTGAAACTGTTTGGTCTATGTATGTTGAGAAGGAAAGCATTTTGTAAACTTGGTAAATGTTCCTACCATGAAAGTAGTTGTGGTTTTTAATATGTAGCTAATGGGATAGTCTTATATTTTGACAAACATGTTATTTTGAGTTTTGAAGTTATAAAAGAAAAATGAGAAAGTCCCTTTTGTAAATTGTTATATGATTTACAGATAGATGAAAAAAAAGAGTAGGACGAAATGTAGCAGCTCATTCCATCTCTATGGAGGGGTTGTTACAAAAATTCTCCAATAATTATAGCAACCTTCTATGCTTAATCCACCATACTTAAATCATCTCACCCACGCTTCCTAATCTTAATATTCTGTTGAAATATTCAAATTATCTGAAAAATATTCTGGAGATAAGGGGTGAGTTATTAACAACTCAGTAAGTAGAGAACATATACTAGTATGTAAACATGAACATTTACAGAGTTCAGAATGCAGAACAAAACATTTTTATTTTCATAATGCAAAACCAAAACATTTTATAAAAAATATCAGAGTGAAAGTTGAAAAATATTCTTATTCAAAAGTATCCTTTGGCATAGCATAACTGAGCATCATCATCATCATATCAGAGCATCATATCATAACATAACTTTGTGGTAGAGTTGTGCATCTGCAGATAGCCAAACATAACATAAATCACTCTATCACCAAATGGTATGTACTAAAACAGAGGCCACTATTATAACTCGTGGCAAAGCCGTATACCACTATTATCACCGTTGGCAGGGTTGTATACCACTATTATCGCTCGTGGCAGGGCCATATACGATTACTATAACCCGTGGCGGGGCCTTAACGGAACATAAAAGAAACATAATCAAATATGCCAAAGGTTTTTCGAATGCCATATCATATCAAAACAAAGTAGTGGACAGATTCATATCATTGTTACTTAATCAAAACTTTAATCAAAACTAGATTCAGTGCATCTTCACTTAATCATGCAAAACTTTTCAGATTTCTTATTCGCTTTTTTTACACAGTTAAGAAACAAAATGCCAAAATAAGCTCATGTCTACACCAGTCATAACAAAAATACTTTTTTCTTATATGGATTCCATGAATGATGTAGATAAAATGATCCGAAGTTTTTTTTTTTAAGTTTTCTTTTCATAACAAAACATGCATATTTTTTTATAGAATCAAACTCAATCCATTCGTTTTATGCAAAGTCTAGTATAAGAACTTTGCTTACCTGAACACTTTAATTTATTTTTTAATTTTCTCACAACAGTGCCAAGGGAATATCGATCATCATCAATAATATAGTCATGTGTAACTTCCGTAAATTTTCAATTGAACACGTAGTTCATAATTAACACTTGAGTTATACAAAATCTATATTTCCCTATTGTCTAAAAATCCTCGAAACCCTAAAATATCGTCACTCCCCATAATACTTTGGTTGTCACAAAATCTCTCCAAATGATCATGTGATTAAAGTCTAAAATACCTCCAAGTTCCAACATCTAATTCCTCCTAGTTTCATAATTAATAAACACTAGATCACTTACTAGGGGCATACATGTAATTTACTTTCTAAAGGGCTTAACGTTTTAACAAGTGAAGTGGAGGAGAGAGGCTTATGAGCAGAGTATGCATGCAGCGTGAGTCGTGGGTTCGACCGTGAACCTCCATCGTGGGTGAGCGACGGTGGCTATTCTGGGTGGCAGAGCATGAAAATGAGAGAGAGAGAGAGAGAGAGATAATATGGAGAGCGAGAGGCTTACCATAATACCATGTAATCTTGGCAATGGTGGCTACCGTGAGAGTTTGTGTGAAGTTGTGAGACGTGGGGGTTTATTTTTGTGGCTTACAGTCATGTGGGTGTGGTGCAACATTAGAGACAGCGGCAGTTGCTGGTCTGTGGTGTTCCGCTTGCTATGTTAAGGTTGCTAAAAACAGAGGCTTGTTGAATTCTTGGTGCAGATGGCTATGTAAGGTAGTGGCTCTCGGTGGTTGGCTTTTGGAGGCGCTAGCAGACGGTGGTGGTGAAGCATCTGGTGTGAAGCTAGCTTCCACCGGTGTGGCGATGGAAGATCACAAACGGCGTACATGAGAGTGGGTCGTGCTCTATTTTTCTTTATTAAAAATAGAGGCTTCCGTGTTGTGGGTGTAGGAATGCCATGGGTGTGGAAGATGTGCGGCAGTGAAGGTTTTCTTTTGATGGTTTTCTGGTTGGCTTGGCCGTGGTCCTCACTCTATGCACCGGTGTTCTGGTGCAGTGAACTGGCTACGGTGTTTGTTGGTTTCCAGTCGTGTGGTTTTGGGCCTGTGAAGCAATCATGCGTGGCTGTGCAAGGAGGTGTTGGGAGGCGGCGAAACTCACAGAAAATAGAGACGTCTGCATTAGGTGAGAAGAGAAATAAAAACATGGGAGAGAAAGCGACAGGGAGGAGGAGGAGCAACCGTTGAGTGGGTGAGTTGCGGCTTCCTGTGTGATCACTGTATTAGGTAGGGGAAATCTTCTGTGGGGTTATGCGTGAAAACATGCCTTTACGTGTACATTTATAGGTAGTTGAAAACACTAATGATAAGAGGAAATTTCGTGTGCATGCTTTTTATGTGGGATGGAAAATCACAATTGGGCTTAAGCTTTGGGCCACCTGGACGGAGTTTTCGTCCTTTGGGCTTCCTAAAAATTTAGCCCATTAATACCATCTCAACAATAATTTACTAAATCTTAATGGGTCTTAAAATAATTTTTTTAATGTAACACTAAGGCCCGGCACCCAACCATAGGCTCAAAATTTATTTTAGTGGTAAATGGATTTTTTTTATCATAAATTATGTTTAACTGGCTAATATTTCGAAACCTCCTTGTATAAGCTCGCAAGCTATAATTTTTGAGTTAGCTGGAATTTTAATTAGGCTTGAGAGTAAAAAAAATTATTTTAAGACCCGTTAGGTTGAGATAGTATAAATGGGCTAAATTTTTAGGAAGCCCAAAGGACCAAAACCCCGTGTAGGTGGCCCAAGGCTTGAGCCCAATTGTGATTTTCCATCCCACGTAAAAAGCATCTACAAGACGTAACTCACCTTCTCACGTTCTTCCTCCCTTGATTTTCCTTGCACAATATATTTTTAACAACTGCCCATGACCCCTATCATACCCGAGTCCTACTAGGAAAAATTTATGTTATTAATTTACTTAAATTAATTTATCTTTTATGTATTTTAATATATATATATATATATATATATATGGGTCTTTATTAATGTGGTTTTAACGTCTAAATTTTCTATGTTTAAATGAGATTTAGAAAAAGAAGGGGGAGAAGGGTATACTTGTATTTATGGATTATTGATCTACCTTTTAGTATTTTACATTTTTGTATTAATAAGTTAATCTCTTTTAATCCTATCCATTGGTTTGTTCGGTAGGGAAAATATCTTCTCCTTTTTGTTTAATCCTAGCCGTCCATCTTTTCAAGAAAGGAAAGCAGTTTAATTCCTTCTTGGAATTAAAGTGAGCCTCTAGTTAAGGGTTTTGGTTAGTGAAGCTTAGAGTGTGTGACGCCGCCAACCTTCGCTTGGTATGGAACAGAGACTTCGAGCGTCGGGACATGTAACATAAGGTTATATACCCCCATTCATGATAGTTAATATGAAACGCATCATAGTATACAACTAGCAATATGCAATAACTGCAATGGAAATAAGAGTGAAAATATAACTTATGCCAGAATAACTAAAAACATCACAATGCATTACTGACTATCATAAGTTCAAAGCCAAATTGTACTATAACTTAATACAATGAAGCATTAAAGTCTCGATAGTTAAATCAACTGCTTCATGCATTCTAGAGCATGAAGGACAAGGGCTATAAATATAAGGATCAAATCTAATATCCTCTCGAGGTCAGGCTCCATCTACTCCGTCCTCCTCGAATCCTAACACAACTTCTATCATTCCAAGTAGAATGTTAGTGGGTCCACAAGGGGTGAGATTTATATAAAATCTCAGTAAGTTAACAACCAACTTGCACAAAGATAAATTATGCATTAAGAATGATAAATATGAAATGTAGAAAAATGTGCATGTGTCTCCCATCCAGATTTCTTAACATTTTCAGAAAAACTGGGACATGTATTTTCTTTCAGAGAATTACTTCATTCGTCAAAAACATAATTCTATCATAACATTTTATCATTATTAGCCATTCACAATTAATCGTAACATCATAACGTGTGGTATCGTCACAGTTCTTCATATGCATTGTGAGTACCTGCCGGTGACCGTAGTACAACTCTTGTTGAAATTACGTTGTCTACAGACTCATTCCCAATGCATTGGTAATATAACATAACATCATAACATGTACATCCACCAGCCTTAGGTGCCATAAAAGTTTGACTTCGCTCCGGCATTCTTTAAAAAGAACACATTCGAAAGTTGTTGACTGTTCTTTTTCAACCTAGGGGTTACCATTCCATTCTTAAAAACTCCAGAGTAGACAGAGGAGTTCTACTAGGATAATTCCCCATTCTAGCATTTGGGGTCGTGACAAAAGTAATTTTCATGATAAGTTAAAAAATGTGCTTCATGACATGTACATATGTAGCAAGTTTTTCATGTGAAAATAGCATTTTATAGATGCAATATGCTAAAATGGTGAAATGTATCACATGTCATGTAAGTATACACTTAATGTATTGTATAACATGATATTTTATGCTCAAAATGATAATTGAAACATGAATTAAACATTTATCAATAAATTATAAATAATCTATCAAGGTGTAAATTAGAGGCCAACTTACAAACTTTCTGAATTTTTCAAAAAAGGTCGTAGTGGCTGAAATCAAATTGGACTAAGTTAGGATTAATATTACTATGGGCGAGGTTCATAAACAAGGGCTTCAAAAATGTATATTTACAAAAATACCCTCAAACTTCCAAAATTGTCATTAAGGCCTTAAATTTTTACTATTTGCAAACAAATTTCAAATTCAACCAAACTTCATGGACATCATATTTTTGATATTATAAAGTCATCTAAACTCTTTAAATTGTAAAATTTAAAGTGGAACTAGCTCAAATACTCCCAACCCATGGCATGCACTCTAGTTGATGCCTTCAAATGTTTTTAACTATTGATCCCTCTGAATGCATGCTTAAGCAACTTTCTTTAATCATAAACAATCACCAAAGTCTTTAATGATATGATAAAGGCAAATCATTGGATAATCAAGTTCATCCCAACACTTAATCATGGCTAAGAACCTTAATTTTCAATAATCCTCCATTAATCAAGTTTGATATTCTTAGTGCAAATCATCAGGTATGCTTTCAAAATTCATTCAAATCATGCAAATTCCTTTCTTATCCCAATCAGAAGGTTCCTATATGCTTAATCATCAAGCCTAGGTGGGAAAAATCAAGCTTCATGCCTTAATCACAAACTTACTAAAACCTATGCATGCTTTGATGATCAAAACAAGATAGAATTAAAACTTATCATGACATACTTTTAATAAAAAATCAACCTTCCATAATCATTCTAAGACATTAATAAATCATATCAAAACATACTTAAGAGAGGTCATAGCCAAATTTCCACTTAAAACATTTTAAACACTTAAAACATCCTTAATGAACCTGGTTTTGCATTAAACATGGTAACATTTTCTAAATTCAAACAAAATTCACTCCAATACTTGAAAACAAGGCTTGACATGTAAACTAAGATCAAAGGCAGGAAACCTTACAAATTTCATAGCCCACTCAAGCTCCTAACTCAAGAACTCCCAAGAATACTCAAACTCACTCACTTTCGGTTTCTCTCAAAACTAAAGGGGAAGATTGCTCTCTATGCTCAATGGGGAGCTAGAGATAAGTTGTGGAGGAAATGAGGGGGTTAAGGGGCCTTTTATAGGCAGCCAAGGGGGGGGGGGGGGAGGGGAACGTTGGCCTTGGTCCAAGGGGATTGGTGGAGGTGGGCGGTGGTGAAGGTCTGAAATTTCCAAATTTGCCTTCATCAGCTTGTGTCACCTTGTGCAGGGGGAATAGTGGCCTGAAACCACAATGATTTCTTCCCTACAGTGGCTACATTTCTCTTGCAGATGGTGGTCAAGTCATGGGGCAGAGGAGAGATGAGGAAAACCATCAAAACCACCCAAGGGGGTTGACAAGTTCAAGTGGTTTCCTTGGGCAGATTTGATCATCACTTTGTCTCTCCACCTTGACTCTTCTTCAAGGCTGAATTGTGAAGAGGTAAGGTCATTTCTTGAAGCCTTTTTTAGGAGGTAGAAGATGGATGGTTGGCTGCCAAGCGAATCATGGAGGTGTAGCTCAAGAAGATGATGCAAGGGAGGTGGTTGCCGAGTGAAGGGTTCTTGGATGCTTTCGGTTTTTGGTGCCTTCTATGGGTAGTGAAGCTTGGTCAAATGCTCATGATGGTCATGGAGCCTCTTGGGGATTGGGTGGTGCTAGAGGTGGCGTGGGGTGGTGGCTCAACCATGGTAGGTGGTTGGTTGAAACTCAACCCAACCGGTTCTCATTCAACTAGTCCCTTGGTGCAATTCGATTTTGGTTAAGGACTTGGTTTTTGAAGCCAATTTCGTCCAAAGCTTGGTCTGGGTTTAGAGGGATCATAAGAGGTGTCTAAGGATCATATTACCCCTGAGAAAGAGGCACAAATATATTGGACCTAAGGGCAAAACAGTCCATGCACTCAAAAGGCATACATATGTGCCAATAGGTGTGGTTTTGGGGTTTGATATTTCATTTCCTCAAATGACATGTGTAGAGGTTTATCTAGGTTTTAGTATGATCTAAGAGTGATGTATTTAAGTAATAAAATAAGAGAATTTAAGATCAAAAGGTTAAAAAAAGATTAAGAAAGCAATTAAGCTTCAAAGCATGGTAATCACTAATCTTGGGTAAGTTGATTAATGGTCTTAACCAATTTTAAAAATTAATTTGGATACTTAGGGTATGACATGGGCTTAAGGAAGCCCATGGTATGGTGCATTGGGCTTTCAATTGGAAGTGTAAAAATGGAAAACAAGGCTTTTTGGCCTTGATGGGCTTAAAAGGGTCATAAGTGTGGGTCAATGGCTCATGGGCTTTTGGGCTTGAGTGAGAGGGGCCTTGTTTTCTAGATTTTGAAGATTAAAAAGAGGCCTCAAGTCCACAAAGATGGGGCTTGAAAGGGTTTGTCTTGACCTAATTGGGCAATGGGTCAATTCTACACCAAGCCTTGAATTCCGAAGAGGCTTAGTCTAAGGCTTCAAAGACTTGGCCCATAAATATTCTAAGGTCCTAAACTAATCTCACTGTTAACATTGAAGTAAGTAAATAAAATAATCAAACAAAATTAAATAAAAAATAATATAAAAAAAATATTTTAAACCCAAAATCATAAGCTTAATCTAGAGCATTTAAAGGTTAATCCTAATGATTAATTAGGCGGGGTGTTACATCCTCCCCCCTTAAAACAAGATTTCGTTCTCGAAATCGGGGCCAAAGCAAGACATGCAATAAGCAAAATTCAAGTGGGACTCACCAACCATGCCAAAGCTCAGGGTTCGATGGGGGTCTCTCATCGCCATTCTCTGACGTCTCATCCTGGGTGTGGTAATAGTACTCATCCTCCTCCGTATCATAGATAGTGTTAACTCTCTCCTCATGGCGTCTCCACTGCCTATATTCCTCTTATTCAAGCCAGGGGTTTCCCTCCTCACGAAAACGAACGTGACTCGGGGAAGAATCAGAAAAATCTGATGCGTTGAAGGGAGTCAGGTCAAGAATAAGTGGCTCTTGCTCGATTTGATGTTGCTCAGCTGTCTGGCTCGACTCAAGCTGATTTGGCGTAATTAAGAGAGTTGATCTCGCTCGAAGTCTAAGCCATCTGGTCCTAGTCTCTCCCATCCAACGGATGGGGTCATAAGGCTGACGCTCCTCACGTGGCAGTGCTCTCCTCAAACGGATGCTACCTCTCCCATCATGGTCAAGGATGTGAGTCCTATGTTACTCCAGCCTCTCCTGCTGAGCCCAAAATGTGTCGATCATATGGTCTAGTCATTTCTGTCGCTGCTCAGCTCTCAGCCTCCTCAGTCAACTAGGGGTCATATAAGTCCGACGGGCGATCCTACCATTACCGGCCATGGTGCAACTAAAAATGACGGGAAAGAATGTGGATCACACAGCGAAATGACAATGGATGCCATGCATGAATGGATGTGAATGCCATGATGTGATATCAAAAATGCCAAACAAGTAGGGGTATTTGCTTCTCATATCGGATTCTTTTTCCCACGTAGCTTCCTCAATATCGTGATTCCGCCATAGAACCTTAACCAAACGAATTTTTCGATTCTGAAGTTCCTTATCCTTCCAATCTATGATCTGAATAGGAACTTCTTCATAAGTTAGGTCAGGTTGGAGCGAAATATCCCTCTTATCAACAACTAATGGTATTTGTTCCTCGAAGCTCTTCTTGAGGGAAGATACATGGAAGACATTGTGAATTCCTTGGAAGTCAATGGGAAGATCCAGTCTATAAGCAACTGCTCCTACTCTTTCCAGTATCTCGTAGGGTCCTACGTATCTTGGACTTAGCTTCCCCTTCTTTCCAAATCGAAAGACTCCTTTCATGGGCGATACTTTGAGATAGACCCAATCGCCAACTTTGAACTTGAGGTTCCTTCTTTAACGTTCGGCATAGCTCTTCTGCTTATCTTGGGCAGCCTTCATCATTTCCCTTATTTGCTGGATTTGATCCTTCATTTCTTGAAAAATCTCTTTACCATAAATCTTTCCTTCTCCTACTTCATCCCAGTATAAGGGAGACCTACATTTTCTTTCGTATAAAACTTCGTAAGCTGCCATCTGAATGGTGGTCTGGAAGTTATTATTGTAAGCAAACTCAATTAATGGTAAGAACTTCACCCAATCGTCCTTTTCTTGCAAAACATACACCCTTAGCATGTCCTCCAAAGTCTAAATTGTCCGTTCAGTTTGCCCACCAGTCTGCGGGTGATAGGCACTACTAAATTTCGACTTGGTACGTAGAGCGTCCTGAAGGCCTTGCCTAAAACGAGAGGTGAAACGTGTATCCCTATCTGCTACAATCATTTTTGGAACTCCATGTAGTCGCACTATTTTTTATACAAACAACCGAGTTAACTTCTCTGTAGGGTCGGTATTTTTCACTACAAAAAAGTGAGCACTTTTCGTTAAGCGATCGACCACGACCCAAATAGAGTTATTTCCCTTCAAAGTTCTTGGTAATCCAATTAAAAATTCCATGGATATGTCCTCCTATTTCCATTCCCGGATTGAAAGTGGCTGTAAATCTCTAGCGGGTCTTTGATGCTCTACTTTGACTGTTCTACAAACTGAGCATCTATTAACATATACTGCTACATCTTTCTTTAAGCCTTCCCACCAAAAGTGTTGCTTTAAATCTCGATACATCTTTGTGCTTCCTGGGTAAGCCGTATATGGAGTCTGATGTGCTTCCCTTAATATCTTATCCCTGATCTCCTGATCAGCTGGAATAACCTTCCGGTTTTGGTAGTACAACAACCCATCATCTCTAAGGGTGAAACCTTTTGGTCTCTCCTCTTTTCTACCTTCTGCCTGATTTCTGCCCATTTGGGATCCTCCATCTGACGCTTTTTCACCTCTTCCCATTCTATTGGTACAATTTCTTGTACTATGGTTAGGGATGCCTCGGCAGGAAGATTATTGATCAGCAAGCTCCTCATGCTATGCAGAAGTGACTCTACTTCCAAGGTGGGGCCCGTGGGATCATCCTCTTGCGTCTTTTGACTCAGCGCATCTGCTACTATATTAGCCTTGCCAGGGTGATACTTGATTTCACACTAGTAGTCACTAATAGTTTCTAACCACTTTCTCTGCCTCATATTTAAATTATGCTGACTAAATAAGTACTTGAGACTCTTGTGATCGATGTAGATTTTTCATTTTGTCCCATACAAGTAATGCCTCCAAATCTTTAAAGCAAAAACTACGGCAGCTAGTTCCAAGTCATGGGTAGGGTAATTCTGCTCATGATTCTTCAATTGTCGTGAAGCGTAGGCGACAACCCGCTCTTCTTGCATGAGCACACATCCAAGTCCTGATTTGGATGCGTCACTGAAACACATAGCGTTTATGAGGTTTAGGTAGGGCTAATACTGGCGCGGTTGTGAGTCTTTCCTTGAGTTCCACGAAAGTCTGCTCACACCTCTCTGTCTAAATATACTTAGCGTTTTTCTTGGTTAGGGCAGTAGAGGGGTCCTGATAGCTTAGATAATCCCTCCACGAATCACCAATAGTAACCAGCTAATCCCAGGAAACTCTGAGTTTCATGCACATTAGTCAGACACTTGCAATTTACCACGGCTTCGATCTTGCTGGGATCAACTATACTCCTTGACTTTAGATTACGTGCCCTAAAAATTTTACCTCCTTGAGCCAAAACTTACATTTACTGAATTTGGCATACAACCAATGTTCTTTTAGCCTTTCCAGTGCCAAACAGAGATGCTGCTTGTGATCTTCTTCGCTCCTCGAGTATATCAATATATCATCGATGAATACGACAACAAAGCTATCCAGTTAGGGTCTAAATACTATGTTCATCATATCCATGAATGCGGCGTAGGCATTGGTTAGATCAAATGACATCACTAAGAATTCATAGTGACTGTATCTAGTCCGAAACGCCATTTTAGGGATATCCTTCTCCCTAATCTTGAGCTTATGGTAACCAAACCTTAAGTCTATCTTTGAGAACACTAATGCTCCTTGCAATTGATCTAACAAGTCATCGATACGCGGTAATGGGTACTTGTTTTTAACCTTTACTTTGTTCAATTCCCTATAATCAATGCACATCGTTAATGATCTATCCTTCTTCTTAACAAACAGAACTGGCGCACCCCAAGGTGATGAACTAGGTCGAATAAAGCCCTTCTCCAGTAGCTCTTCTATGTGCTCCTTTAGTTCTAGAGGGGCCATACAATAAGAGGTTTTATGGATAGGGGTTGCAGCGGGCTCTAGCTCTATAGTGAACTTTGTTTCTCTATCGGGGGGTAATATGGGTAGATCATTGGTGAAAACCTCAGGATACTCCTTAACTATAGGTATCCCTTGAATCTCCTTACTACAACCATAATCCTCCATTATGAATGCAAAGTAGGCCGTGGCACAACTAACGATGCACTTCCTTGCCTGCAAAACTGAAATTAGAGAGGGGGTAGCCTTCACAGTCCTCCTGAATGACAGATTTGCCCATCTATGGGTGAATTAAAGATAATCTTCTTGTTCCAACAGTCTATCCTAGCACAGTGTTTGGATAGCCAGTCCATTCCTAGTATAACGTCGAACCCTAGTTGGTCGAAGACAATTAAGTCGGCTTCTATCAATATCTCTTTCAGGGTTAAAGGGCAGTTTTTCAACATGCAGGTACAGGTGATCGTGCTCCCATAAGGAATTGACACTACTATAGCTTGAGGTAATGTCTGAGTCGGCAGGTTACACATGTGTGCAAACGCCGCGGACACAAAGGACTTTGTAGCGTTGGAGTCAAATAAGGCGCAAGCCGTGTATTCGTATAACGTGATTTTATCCAAGGTGTAATCAACTATTGAGTACTAAGCAGCTATATAAAAAACTAATTTCTAAACAGGGGTATTTAAAGAAAATACCAGTGATGACTTATGTTTCTTCCTCCTCGGGTATCTCCTTGTTGATTTCTCCAGGGGTGATGGCGTACACATGAGCTTGAACAGGTGGCCTCTAATTGGGTCAATTGTTAGGAGTGTTCTTTCCACCTTGTGCATTCTGAGGGCACTCCCGAATCATGTGTCCTGACTGACCGCATCGAAAACATACTCCTAAGCCCACTCGACATTTTCCACCGTGATTCTTTCCACACTTCTTGTAGGTATCAGGTGGAGCTGTCATAATGCCTTTGCCCTTGTTGGCTCCTTGAATAATCTTTCTTTTAGCATTATTCCCTCCTGCAGAGAAGGAAGAAGCCATTTTTCCCTCCAAGTTAATCTGGGCTGCCACACTTCGTTGTTCTGCTTCAGTTATTGCAGCCACATTAACCAACTCCTAAAAATTGCTGATGTGAAACCCAACTACGTAACTGCGAATCCTGGGTTGTAGTCCTCCTTAGAACTTATGAGCCTACATCTTTTTAGTGGTGATCAGTTGTGGAGCAAACCTCCCCAGCTCTATGAATTTTGCATTATACTGTTCAACTGAGAGATTGTCTTGCACCAAAGTGGCAAACTCTTGAGCTTTCTGGGTCTTCATCGATTCATGGAAGAATTGATTATTGAACTCTTCTTTGAACCTATCCCAGGTCAAAACAGTGATATTTCCCAACTCTCTTATTAAAAGTTGCCTCTTTGTATCCCACCAGATACTGGCTTCCCTTTGAAGCAGATGCCCCGCGTACTGTACTTTCTACTCCTTAGTACAGCCGTTGATCTCGAAGGTCCTATCGAGATCTAGTAGCCACTTGTTGGCATTCATGGGTCCTTCGGTTCCATGAAATTAGGGTATTTGTATATTAGAAACTTTTCATATGAACACCCTCGATTCTTCTGTCTCTCGACCTGCGGGCGTTGTTGGTTTTGGCTCAGGATTACTTCCTGTTGTTGTTTCATGGTTTCCGTCATCTCACGAATTGCGTTCTCCAAGTCACATCCTCCATCAAACCAGCGGTCCTGATCCTGTCTGATATTGGATCCTTCAGGGTTTCTTTCCCTTATTTCACGTGCCATGCTGCTTCAGTTCTCCAAATCCTGTGAGGCACGTGTATCAGACACAGTTCCTACTGCAAGATTTCAAGTTAACAAGTCTATAGATTAAATCCTATACTTTGTCATATTATTCCTAAGGACATGTGGGTTTATTTAGAGACGTAATTTCTCTTATACCACCCTGTGACGCCCCCAACCTCCGCTTGGAATGGAATGAAGTCTTAGAGTGTCAGGACATGTAATGCAGGATTACAGACCTCCATACATGACAGTTAATATGCAATGCCTCCTAGTATGCAACTAGCAGTATGCAATAATTGCAACAGACATAGGGGTGAAAATATAACTTATGCTATAATAACTAAAAACATCCCAATGCATTATTGACCATCATAAGTTCAAAGTCAAATCGTAGCATAAACTTAAAACAATTGAGCATTAAAGTCTCCAAAGTTAAATCAATCACTTCTCTAGAGCATGAAGGATTAAGGCTATAAACATGAGGATCAAGTCCAGTCTCCTCTCGTGGTCAGACTCCTCTTCAATTAGTTGGATCCAGTGCTCCATCTAATTCGTCATCTTCGAATCCTGACACAACTTCTATTATTCCAAGTGGAATGATAGTGGGTCCACAAGGGGTGAGATTTACATGAAATCTCAGTAAGTAACTTGCACAAAGATAAATTATGCATAAAGAATGATAAATATGAAATGCAAAAAAATGTGTGTGTCTCTCATCCAGATTCCTTAACATTTTCAGAAAAACGGAGACACATATTTTCGTTCAGAGATCATTTTTTGTCAAAAGACATAATTTCATCATAACACTTCATCATTGTTAGCAGTTCATAATTAATCGTAATATCATAACGTGTGGTATCAACACAGTTCCTCATGTACACTATGAGTACCTGTCGGTGACCGTAGTACAACTCACATTGAAACTATTTTGTCTGCAGACTCGTTCTCAATGCATTGGTAATATAACATAACATCATCATAACATATACACCCACTAGCATTAGATATCATAACATTTGACTTTGCTCTGGTGTTCTTTAAAAAGAACTCATTCGAAGCCCATTGACAGTTCCTCGTCAACCCAAAGGTTACTACTCAATTCTTAAACACTCCAGAGTGGACAGAGGAGTTCCACTAAGATATTCATCATCCTAGCCTTTGGGGTCATGACAAAAATATTTTCATACTATATTGAAAAATGTGTTTCATGACATGTGTATATATAACAAGTTTTTCATGTAAAAATGACATTTATGAATGCAATATGCTAAAATGGTGAAAATATCACATGTCATGTAAGTATGCACTCAATGTATCATATAACATGATATTTTATGCTCAAAATGATAATTGAAACATGAATGAAACATTTATCAATAAATCATAAATAATCTATCAAGGTGTAAGTTAGAGGCCAACTTACAAACTTCCTGAGTTTTCAAAAAAGCTGGTAGCTGCTGAAATCAAATTCATACTAACTTAGGATTAATACTACTATGGATGAGGTTCATAAAACAGGGCTTCAAAAATGGATATTTACAAAAATATCCTTAAACTTTCCAAAATTGTCATTAAGGCCCTAAGTTTTCATTATTTGTAAACAAACTTCTAATTCAACCAAACTTCATGGACCTCATATCTTTGATATTCTAAAACCATCTAAACTCTTAAAATTGTAAAATTCAAAGTGGAACAAGCTCAAATACTCCCAACCCGTGGCATGCATTCTAGTTGATGTCTTCAAATATTTTCAACTATTAATCCCTATGAATGCATGCTTAAGCAACTTTCTTTAGTCACAAACAATCACTATAGTCCTTAATGATATGATAAAGGATAATTATTGGATAATCAAGTTCATTCCAACACTTAATCATGGCTAAGAACCTTAATCTTCATTAATCCTCCATTAATAAAGTTTAATGTTCTTAGTGCAAATCATCAAGGTATGCTTTCAAAATTCATCCAAAACATGCAAATTTTGTTTTTATCCCAATCAAAAGGTTCCAATATGCTTAATCATCAAGCCTAGGTGGAACAAATCAAACTTCAAGCCTTAATCACAATTTACTTAAAAATCCATGCATATTTTGATGATCAAAACAAGATAGAATCAAAACCTATCATGGCATGCTTCTAATCAAGAATAAAACCTTCCATGCTCATTCTAAGACATTAATAAATCATATCAAAACATACTTAAGACATGCCATAGCTAAATTTCCACTTAAAACATTCTTAATAAACCCAGTTTTGCATTAACCATGGTAAGATTTTCTAAACTCAACCAAAATTCACTCCAACACTTGAAAATAAGGCTTGACATGCAAACTAATATCAAGGGCAAGAAAACTTACAAACTTCGTAGTTCACTCAAGCTCCTAGCACAAGAACTCTTAAGAACTTCCAAGAACACTCAAACTCATTCACTTTCGGTTTCTCTCAAAACTAAGGGGGAAGATAGCTCTCTATGCTCAAGGGAGAGCTGGAGATGAGGTTTGGAGGAAATGAGGGCGTGAAGGGGCCTTTTATAGGTGGCCAAGAGGGTGGAGGCGTTGGCGTTGGCCTTGGTCCATGGTGATTGGTTGAGGTGGGCGGTGGTGAATGGCTGAAATTTCCAGATTTGCCTTCATCAGCTTGTGTCACCTTGTGCAGGGGGATTGGTGGCCTGAATCCACAATGATTTCTTCCCTACACTTGCTACATTGCTTTTGTGGATGGTGGTCAAGTCATGTTGCAGAGGAGAGATGAGAAAAACCATCAAAACCACCCAAGGGGGCTGAAGGGTTCAAGTGGTTTCCTTGGACAGATTTGATCATTACTTTGACTCCTCTCCTTGACTCTTCTTCAAGGCTGAATTGTGCAAAGGTAAGATCATTTCTTGAAGCCTTTTTCAGGTGGTAGAAGATGGATGGTTGGTGTGATACCCTTAAACCCTCGCTTGGGATGTAACGGAGACTTGTAGCGTCGGGACATGCAACACAAGGTTACAAACCTCTGTTCATGACAGTTAATATGCAATGCATCCTAGTATGCAACTAGTAGTATGCAATAATCACAACGGAGTAAGGGTGATTAGTTATAACTCATGCCAAAATGAACTAAAACATCCCAATACTATTAATAACCATCATAAGTTCAAACTTAAGGATATCATTTTATTGATACAAAATACTTAATCCAAGTTCCATGGTTAGATTAACAATTTCATACGCGCTGAAGTATGAAGAGTCAATGCTTATGAGCATCAAAATTATATCTAATCTTCGCTTCAATCATCTGTATCTAGCGATCCATCATGTTCATCCTCTACCGGTCCTGACACAACTTCTATCATTCTGAGTGGAATAATAGTGGGTCCACAAGGGGTGAGATTTACTTGAAATCTCAGTAAGTTAAACAATCAACTTACACAGAGATAAGATATGCATGATTAATGATAAACATGAGATGCATGCAATGATATGCAGAAAAAAAAAATCCGTATTTGTCTCAACATGTTCAAAAAAACTTTGATTCACTTTTTCTTCCAGAGAACATTTTCACTTTTTCATTTCAAAAACATGACATTTCGAACATTGCATACCTCATTGCTTTCAAAAATCATAATATTTCATCATTATTAAAGCCATCATTAACATACTAATGGTAACAACACGGTTCCTCATATGCATCGTGAGCACCTACCGGTGATTGTAGCACAATTCATGTTGACACTACGTCTTTGTCTGCAGACATCATTCTCAATGCATTGGTAATATAACATAACATCATCATAACATCATAGCATATACACCCACCAGCGTTAGGTGTCATAACATTTGATTCACTCTGGCATTCTTTAAAAAGAACCCATTCGAAGCCCATTGACTGTTCTTCATCAACCCAGGGATTATCACTCCATTCTTAAACACTCCAGAGTGGACAGAAGAGTTCTACTAGAATAATTATCCATCCTAGCCTTTGGAATCATGACAAAATTCATTTTCATGCTATGCTTGAAAAATGTATTTCATGACATGTGCATATGTAGCAAGTTTTCATGTGAAAATGACATTTATATGCAATATGCTAAAAATGGTGAAAATCTCACATGACATGTAAACAAGTAATCAAATGCTTAGTGATGTATCATATGATATTTCATGATCAAAATGACATTTAATATGAATGTGACATTTACACAAGAATCATAAATAAATTATCTAAGAGTAAGTTAGAAGCTAAATTACAAACTTCCCGAGTTTGGAAATATCATAGCGGCTGAAATCAAATTTGTACTAAGTTAGAATTTGTACTACTATAGAATATGTTCATAATCAAAAGGTTTCAAAAATTGATATTTACAAAAATACCCCCAAACTCTAAAAAATTACCACTAAGGCCTTAATTTTTCACTATTTACAGACAAATCTCAAATTTAACCAAACTTCATGGACCTCACATTTTTCATATTATAAAACCATCCATACTCTTAGAATTGTAAAATTCAAAGTGGAACTAGCTCAAACAATCTCAACTCGTGGCATGCACTCTAGTTGATACATAAGTGTGATTTCAACTATTGATCCCTATGAATGCATGCATATGAAATTCTATTTAGTCACAAAAGAATCACTATAATCCTTAATGATATGATAAATTGCAACTCTTGGGTAATCAAGTTCATCCTAACACTTAATCATGGCTAAAAATCTTAATCTTCATTAATCCTTTCAATAATCAAGCTTGATGTTCCTAGTGTAAATCACAAAGGCATGCTTTCCAAATTCACCCAAAACATGCATTTTCATTCTTATCCCAATCACAAGATCTTCTAAATGCTCATTGATCAAGCCTAGGTGAAATAAATCAAAACTTCATAAAATAAGCATGATTTAATCAAAATTGTGCATGCATGATGCTCAACCCAAGGTAGAATTAAAACCTATCATGGCATGCTTCTAATCTCAAAATCAAACCTTCCATGATCATTCTAAGACATTAATAAATCATATCAAAACATACTTAAGACATGCCATAGCTAAGTTTCCACTTAAAACAATTTAAACACTTAAATCATCCCTAATGAACCGGCTTTGAATTAAACAGGGTAATCTTTTTCTAAACTTAACCAAAATTCACTCCCAACACTTGAAAACAAGGCTTTACATGTAAACAAACTAAGATCAAGGGAAAGCAAACTTACAAATTTCGTAGCCCACTCAAGCTCCTAGCACAAGAACTCTCAAGAACTTTCAAGAACACTCAAACTCACTCACTTTTCGGTTTCTCTCAAGACTAAGGGGGAAGATTGCTCTCTATGCTCAAGGGGAAGCTGGAGAGGAGGTGTGGAAGAATAAAGGGGTGAAAGGTCCTTTTATAGATGGCCAAGAGGGTAAGGGCGTTGGCCTTGGTCCAAGTGGATTGGTTGAGATGGGAGGTGGTGTAAGGGCTGATTTGTTTTCCAAATTTTAGTCCATCAGCTTGTGTCATCTTGGGCAGACCAAAATAGTGTCCTAAACCACCATAATCTCACTTCTACAGTTGCTAAATTTCTCCTATGGGGGCTGGTCAAGTCGTGGTGTAGAAGAAAAGAAAGAAAAACACAAAACCATCATACACAAGCAAACAAGTTCAATGGTGGTTTCCTTGGGCAGATTTCAGTTTTGTGCTTTCTTTGGCTAAAAAGAATGAGTCCAAAGCTCATGATAACCATGAGGACCTCTTGAGGATTGGGTGGTTAAGGAGGTGGCATGGGGTGGTGGCTCAACCAAGGGCAAATGGGTTGTTGAATATCAACCAAATCAGTTTGCAACCAACTAGCTTCCTAGGTGCAATCGGTTTGGTGTTTTGGTTTGGTTCTTGAAACCAAAATTTTCCAAAGCTTGGTCTGGATTCAAAGGGATCTCATGAGTTGTTGAAGTACCATAGTTCCCTTGAGAAAAATGCACGAAAATATTGGGCTTAAGGGCAAAACAATCCATGCACTCAAAGGACACACTTGTGTGCCAATTGGTATAGTTTTGGGGTTTGATATGTCATTTCCTCTAATGACATGTGTGGAGGTTTATCTAGGCTTTTAGTATGATCTAAGAGTGATGTAACTGAGTAATAAAATAAGAAAATTTCAAATCAAAAGGTTAAAAAAAATTAAGCTTCAAAACATGGTTTAAAGATCATTAATCTTGGGTAAGTTGATTAATGGTCTTAACCCAATTTCAAAACTTAATTTGAGTATTTAGGGTATGACATGAGTTTGAGGAAACCCATGGTATGGTGTATTGGGCTTTCAAACTGAAGAGTGAAATAGAACAAAACAAGGCTTTGGGCCTTGTGGACTTAAAAGGACCATGAGTGAGGGTCAATGATCCAATGGCTTTTGGGTTTGAGTGGATGGGGCCTTGTTTTCAGATTTTGAGAGATTAAAAGAGACCTCAAGATCCACTAAGATAGGGCTTGAAAGGCTTACCTTGACATAATTGGATCATGGGTCAAACCTATACCATGCTTGGCCCGAAAAGCCTTATGCCTTCCTCATTCTTGGGCCAAGGCTATTCTACCAAGTCTTGCACTCCTATAAGGCTTGTTTTAGGGCTTCTAAGGATTGGCCCATAAATGTCCTAAGGTTCTAAAGGCCTTAATAGAATCACTAATGGCTTGCTTTTCTAATCCTTCAAGCTTAATAAGTTGGGCCTAATACATTCACTCTTACTAAGTTAGGTCTAATGGTCTTATGTTCTTTTCATTTGGCCTATTTTCTAGTATCCTTCAAGATAGACTGAAAACTTTATATCTCCCAAGTTGGGCCAAAGGCTTTTTAACATCTTAACCTTAGCCCATCACATCCTTAAAGCATCCTCAATGGATTAGCCAAAGTTAAAGGACATTTTTTATGAATGTAAAATAAATTTGTCTTTTGGCTATTCCATTCACATAAATTTTTACATTGAAATAGTTATTTTTTCATTATATAACAATAAAATAATATAAGATGAATTTGGTTTTGATTATTCACATCAAATCTCTACATTGAATTATCTATTTATTCATTATATAGTAATGAGTAACTAATAACTTCAAAAATATTTAATTTTTTTAATTATTAATTTATTTTATTTTATCATATTTTACTATTCTACCTATTATATATTAATTAATAATTATATTCTAATTAAATTAATATATCACTAACTAAAATTAAAATATCAATTGTGATAAAATATGTGATAGAAAGAATGAGAGAGAAATAATTGATAAAATATGTATTTGATGTATGGACAGTAACTTTCAAATTTGAAAAAAAAAACTTTTGAAAGTCACTGTAACTAAATTCCAATTGTTTAGAATTTAGCTAATCTATTGTGAGTATATTTTGCTCTCTAATAGCTAAATACTTAATGGATTTAGCTTTTAGTTAATCCATTGAGGATGCTCTAATGCACTAGGGCCCTAAAGTCTTATTGCCTCTCCGAAGCCTTTATACCCAAAAAACTTGGGCCCTTAACAAACCACTCTATGGCCCTTCTCCAAATTCATCAAATATTTAACTCAAATTACTTAGCCCATTAAGGTGGAAAATCTCTAATATGTCACTTGTCATTATAACATTGACCTCTTGGTACTTTTCCTCAAAATTAATAAAGCACTAAAAATTCTTCAAAATAATATTACTAACCAATCAAACTCCAAAATTTACTTTCAGTTTTTGGTGCTTTCTATGGGTGGTGAAGCTTGGTCAAATGCTCATGATGGCCATGGGGCCTCTTGGGGATTGGGTGGTGGTGGAGGTGGCATGGGTGGTGGCTCAGCCAAGGCAAGTGGGTGGTAAAAACTCAACCCAACCGATTCCCATTCAACTACTGGTGCAATTCGATTTTGGTTAAGGACTTGGTTTTTTAAACCAAATTCGTCCAAAGCTTGTTCTGGGTTTAAAGGGGTTATAAGAGGTGTCTAAGGACCATATTACCCCTGAGAAAAAGGCACAAAAATATTAGACTTAAGGGCAAAACAATCCATACACTCAAAAGGACATACATATGTGCCCATTGGTGTAGTTTTAAGGTTTGATATATCATTTCCTCTAATGACATGTATGAGCGTATATCTAGGGTTTTAGTATGATCTAAAAGTGATTTAATTGAGTAATAAAATAAGAAAATTTCAGATCAAAAGGTTAAGGAAAGATTAAGAACGAAATTAAGCTTCAAAGTATGGTTTAAAGATCACTAATATTTGGTAAGTTGATTAATAGTCTTAACCAATTTTAAAACTTAATTTGGGTACTTAGGGTATGACATGGGTTTAAGGAAACCCATGGTATGTTGCATTGGGCTTTCAATGGGAAGAGTAAAAATGGAAGACAAGGCTTTTGGGCCTTGATGGGCTTCAAAGGGCCATGAGTGTGGGTCAAGGGCTTATGGGCTTGAGTGAGAGGGGGCCTTGTTTTCCAGATTTTGAAGATTAAAAAGAGGCCTCAAGTCCACAAAGGTGGGGCTTGAAAGGGCTTGTCTTGACCTAATTAGGCCATGGGTCAATTCTACACCAAGTTGGCCCAAATGCCTTAAGTCTTCCTTATACTTGGGCCAAGAGTATCTACTAAGTCTTGAATTCCTAAGCGGCTTGGTTTAAGGCTTCTGAGGCTTGGCCCATAAATGTTCTAAGGTCCTAAAGGCCTTACTAGAATCACTAATGGGCTTGCTTCTCTAACTCTTTTCTTAATGATACTAAATGTCAAGATCTAAACTAATCTCACTGTCAACATCAAACAAAATAATATAACAATAATAATAATAAAAATATTTAAAGCCCAAAATCATAAGCTTAATTTCGAGCGTTTAAAGGTTAATCCTAATGGTTAATTAGGCGAGGTGTTACACATTCAAATTGAAAAAAAAAAAACCTCGGTTTCAACCCAGAATCTGGGTTTTAAAAACCCGAGCTGGAACCCTGTTCGAATTTCGAATTGGGTCTGAAACCTGGGTTCCCGGGCCGGAACCCGGATGAACAATCCTAAACAACGGACTCAAATCAATTTTTGAAATCATATATGCAACCAGCAAATACATATATGCAATCAGACCCAACAAGTGCTGCGAATTTGAAGAGGTACAAGCTGCCAAACCAAGGAAGATAAAACAAAAATCTCTAAATATGCGACCATCCCCAAATTTGTACAAGAAATCTCTCCAAAAACATACCAAGACGCTCGAAAATCTCAGATTTGGTCAACTAAAGAGTTTTACATAGCTAAAGAGCTGGATAATAGAGATTGAGATAGAAGTGCTTGAAGCATACACAAAACCCATTCGGAAAAGGAGGAGCGATGAAAAGTTTTCAAAATGTTTACCTCAGCCGTATAACGGAATGCTTAAAATTTAAAAAAATTATAATAATAAAATGAGATAAAATAAAACACTTCTTATATCCAAACAGAACTTTAATTTCAATGAGCCTGAAAAATACCCCTACACTAAATACAGGAAAACATTTAGCTCCCATGCAAACACTGCTTCTTATCCTAAAAATATTAACAGTGATGGGAAAAGAGGATCCTTGGTAGAAATGGGCCTATGCCTAGGCCCAACACGTCATTACAAAGGAGGCTCACCGAATCAATGTGACTCATTGCCAGTTCAATAGTTTGGGACTTAAAAGGGGACGGGCATGTCCCAACAATCTTGTCCTCAATAATGGCAGGGGTGGACGACGGTGCAGTAGTCATTCAATGAGGTTCGTGCCGACTCAGAAATGACCCGAACTCATTGACTCGGTACAATACGAACTAATTAACAGCCCTAATTAATTTTGTAATTGATTTTGTTTTGCCAAGAACAAATTGGAGGCAAAGCTCAACGTTTCAACTGTTTTTTTTTTTTATTTTTATTTTTTTTATGGAAAATAGACCGCATGCATTCATGAAAGCAAAGATATAGCTGTGACTGATACATATAAGAAAAAACTCAATTTACAAGCCAACTATACACGGTTGGGGCTCTACCAGTACACAAATTCTTTTGTGGCTGGTAGGATCTTAACTTCTAGAAACTCTACAGAAAAAAACTTCTGATAGATCACACTCTGCCTAAAACAGAGATTTCAAACCCCACCCTCCAGAGGAGGAAAGGACTTTCACTCTATAGAAAAAATGTCCAATAGACTATTTCTTTTTCATTACTAACCTAAAGTAAAGGAAATAAAAGAAAACGTAAAAAATAATTGAGAAAATAGCGAAATGCAGCTTGGAAGCTGTAGATTCGCATTTTTAACCGTAGAGGAAATAAAAAAAACAAGCACATGGATTATGGTGGCACGTGCCTCCCTAGAAGTACAATGGATAGTCAAGTCTAAAGAAACCGATGGCTCTGGTCCCAAAAATGACACGCGTGGCGGCGGTAGAGCTCCCCTTGCAGTGGCGCGTGGATGTCACGCGAACACTTTGGACCGCGCATGTGGCTCACACGCCGCTCCGTTCGACGAGATTTTTCACTTGTCTGAAGGATCAGTGCCTTGTAAATCTTGCAGTGGGACGCGTGATGGTCACTGGGCTCTGGAGAACAATAGATCGACATTTCGCTCTACTTTAAAAGAAAAAACACACATAACCAGAAAAATAAAGGAAAAAACTAAAGAGAAGAGGGAGGAGGGATGAGGAAGGGAGGAGCCGAAGCTCCAATCCCCCTTCTGGTCTGGGTTTTTTGAGGGGCTGCTCTAGAGAGAAAATGGAGAGAGCGAGAGAGAGCGAACAGAAAGGTTGGAGTTGACAACTTTTGGAACAATGGTGTAGAGATGTTCAAACAGAACTTTAATCCTTTATAGTCTTTTACAGTCTTTTATTCCCAATCTCTGTTAAGCCCGTATCGGAATTCTTTTCACACTGTTTTGAACATCTCTCGATCTACCATGTTAAACTTGGACAGAGTATCACTTGAGAATGAAATATGATCGCTATGATGATTGGTCTATGCGTATGGGGACTCAAGTTGATTAGTCAAAGAGAAGCGCGTGGAAGGGTGTCCAATAGGTGATCTGTGTTTAGCAACAATACAGTCTTGGCTAGGGCCCTTAGGATGCCTAGCTTGGGGTTAGTGGCAAGTGGAGGAGCAATGGAAAGAATCATCTCATTTCTCACCAACTTTCATATATAATATAAACACAAGTACAAATGAAGGAAATATGGCAGAAGCTCACGCCAAGCTTGTTTCCATTCTTCTGCAATGAAAAAAACAAAAAAACAAAATTCCCACTATAAGATAAGATATACATATAAACAGACCAGATATAAACATATATAATGCACAAAGAATTAACAAAATCTCCTAATCCTTTTGGCCTAACTTAGCACCGGGCGTTTCCCATGAGGGTCTAATCTAGGGGTAGCCGAACTGGTTGCAGTTGCGCTGTTGGTATTAGTGGTGGAATCAAAAGTATGTGTATCTGATTCCCCGGATGTTCCGGCGGAGGAAGACATTCCAGGAGGCCTCCGGGATCTTCGGTACCGGGATCCCGGCACTCCCGGTCTTGAGGGTTCTTCCATATTGCCATGTTTCTTTGATAGTATCACCACCACACGACGCATGGTGGGTCGTAGTTGCGGATCGCCTTGTGTGCATAGCAGCCCTAGTTGAATGCACATTGCTACTTGCTCTGTGGCTGCAGATGATGCTAACGTGGGGTCCATGAGCTCCAAGCTCCTACCTTTTTTATAAAGCTTGTATGCCTGCAACAATAACAATTAACAAACAGCGATGGATCTCAGAAATTAAATAATTAAAAAAAGTTATTATTATTATTATTATTATTTGGATAAGCTTCAAAGAAAATGTTCCGTAAATTCATGGTTAACTAATTTTGAATGATTTACTCAGAACTTGCGTAACTAGAATGAGAAATCAAGTTCCCAGCGAGATTTCTCCGGAAAGATTCCTCTGCAGGAAAAGTTTAATGTTTTCCTCGAAAAAAATATACGAAAGACCGCTTAAAAGTCGAAACGCTGGATGTGGACAGGACTGCAATATAAAAAGGTCGCCCGCCAAGTTTTAACCAACAACCACCTTTTCCTTGTTCGTCATAAATTAAAAAATCACCTGTTTTATACTTAAATCTTACTTACCCAGTCAAGTAGATTCTGTGCATCCACATTTAAGTTGAGCGAGGAGTTCCTCTGCCCGCTGATTAGCTCTAAAACCAGAACCCCGAAACTGAATACATCAGCCTTTACCGACAGATTTCCATGCATGACATACTCCGGAGCCATATATCCGCTATTTTCATGAATTGGAAGTAAAGAGTTAAAATTATAAAATAATAAAATAAAATAAAAAACTTGAAGTTTCATAGTACTTCTCGAGAAATAACAAGAGAAAGTGTTAGATTCACGAATGAATCTCATAAAATAAACTCACACTGACGTATTATATTAAGTTACGTAAGTTTATGAGTTTATTTTTATAAAATCATTTTTTGTAAATTCACAAAGTATTTTTCAAATAACAATAGGAAAATACTTTAGCCACAAATTGATTACATAAAAATAAATTTACAAACTGATGTGGCTTGATGTGGTACATCAGATTGTAAAATTACTTTTATTATAAAGTAGATCTAACGAATTCTATGAGGCCATATCAATTTATAAGTAATTTTTTTATGTCTGTAGTAGTTTTCATAATAATATATGCTAAGTTGCATAACAACATACTTGGTACCGGCCACACGGGTGTTGACATGCGTTTCATCTTCTGGGAAGAGGCGGGCCATGCCAAAATCAGCAATCTTAGGAACCCACTTATCATCAAGTAAAACGTTGCTGGCCTTGATGTCTCGGTGGATGATGCAATTATGCGAGTCTTCGTGAAGGTAAAGCAAGCCCCGTGCAATGCCTGCAATTATGTCGAACCTCCGCTTCCAATCAAGTTCCTCTCTTTTGTTGGATTCTGTATTTAGACATAACAATCACCATCAATATGAGTACAAAGCACTTTGGCCCGTTACTCAAGCAGAGGAGAAATAAAATAACGAACGATCACCATCGTACCAAAATTTTTATTGTTTAATCAACTAAGTGATTTGAACCTTATGGATTTAAAAATGGTGGGGTCTCTCTTCAGAACCACCACCTTTTTGCAACAAGGCTCAAGAGAGAGATGTAAAATTCAAAAAGATTTGGTAGCTTAGAACAGAAAAATTCAAATTATAAAAGAAGTCAACGTCCCAAGAGCCGTCTCCTTCAGAAGATTTAGACCAAGATGAAAAAATAAAATTCAAGGCGTGAAAGAAGTGCAAATATATAATTTTTTAGAACAAACACTTCTTGAAACCAAGATACGAACATTGACTGGCCATCATCTCAAAATATTAAAACGCCATAAAAAGAGGGGAGCCACACTCTTTAGGACATATGCTTCATGAACACAACCATTGTTTCAGGAAGATATATATTTTCTATCAAGAAAATCAGAGACACCCATATCATGTGTTTACATTATTTCACGAATGGAAGTATTGTCAAATTACTGCCATTCAAACATAATTTTGAAGATATAGTTACTTCTTTTAAAGAAAGTACAAGCTTTTTTGTTCCCTAACGGTTGATGCATAAACCTGTTATAAGTATTTAAATCACAAATGAATAAGCTAAAAATGACTAAGCTAATAGGTTTTTTAAGTAATAAATGGTGTTTTAAAGAAAGCATGGCTATTTCTTTGAAAAACATTGACGCATAAACCAGTTAAATGTAACACTTTTGTAAGAGATGGTATCACAGCATTACCAACCCAAGAAAAAAGGCTATACTACAACATTATTTCTGTTCTACATAACAGCATCTTCAACATTTTGAGCATGTCTCATTATGAACAGCTGTCTTTCGTTTCTTACATCAAACACTACTTATTGCCCAATTGGCACTGGAAATCCCCTTCTTAGAAGTATCCTCTTGTCCAACTTAGAACATGCCTTTATAAAGCTATATCAGAAAAAGAAAAGCATTTTGAAGCTATTCAGCCTCATGCTTGCCTGTAGCTTTCCATTTAATTAGAGGCTGCTATCATTTTTCTGCATTTCCATTTAATTAAAGACATCGTTATCCTTTTCTTACGGATTAAAAATTGATATTGGCTTTTTTAATAAGGTTGAACATCTTGGATGATTATTATTGTTGTGTTTGTTGTTTCCGGTAGCTGATACAACATAGCTTGGATAATTTTGAACAGATAAGTTATACCTCCAGTCATCATCAAATGTGTTTTTCTTTTTGCTTAGTTGTGCCAAGAAATGTCTGGAGTTTTTTGTTCTAAAATTGGCTTACTGTGCAAGAAAAGTGGGATTATTCTGTGTAGTATACCTGACAAGATTACGTTGACATGATACTTTGTAACACCCATCCCATATTCAAATCATATATTGTGGGTAAATTCAAAAGATAGTCATGAGTGCTAAGTCTCTCATTGTAGGTGAACTGGCTTTGTAAACGATCATAGGGAAGCTTCAAATTGACTAGACTTTCAGGAGTTATATAGTGCAGATAAGATTAGCGTTTTCCCCAAGTCGTTAAATATGGTATGTAGCCACCCAGTAAGGCCAACCATGTAATAATACTAGAGCACTGTGTATCATGACCTTGATGAGGACATTAGGAATTTAAAGGGGGAGTTTGTAACACCCCAGTTCTGCATTGGAAAAAAGGGCTAACTCACAGAGGGTGGTTAAGTTATAAAGGTAGTCCTAGATGCTGTCTCATATTGGCTAATTAATGGGTGAGACTGAGCTTTATATGTGATTTTAAGGGAACTTTCAAATTGACTAGTCTTTTTGGAGTTATAGTGCAGATATGACTGGCATTTTCTCTAGGTTGTTACATACTTAAATAGACATGAGTTAAGTTAAACATAATTAGTCACTTTATTTCTAAATTTTGTTCAAGTAATATGGACAAGTTTTACAAGGAATCTACCCAAAATATTAAGCAAATACTTCCATGACCTACATAAAAAAACTGTTCATCCTCAGATTCAGTTCCTGTAATTTAGACTAACATATCGCAGGCTACAGAGAGTAAAGCATTACACATAGAAGCAATATTTGCAGCATAAATTTTGTATGTGTGGAAAAAAGGTACAATACTTCATAAAGATTTTATCTTGGATCAAAGACCAGAAAAGTATCGTGCAATATAATTGGCAGAACAATAAATTACAATTACTATGCAGCTGTATTAACAGCAATGAACTTAGAACCTAAACATACGACATTTTTCATTGTGTTTCACCCTGTTACTAGATAGAAATCTCCTTAGTGAGTAAAAAAGAAAGAAGAAGAAGAAGAAGAAAAAGAAATCCAAGACAGGAAAGCAGCTCAGAGTAACAGAGAACTTACTGAATATAAATTTGTCAAGGCTCTCATTAGAGACATACTCATAAACGAGTAGCTTCTCCTCCCCATGAACGCAATACCCCAACAAATTCACAACATTCCGATGTTGAACACGTGCCAACAACTTAGCTTCATTCATAAATTCTTTCATCCCTTGGTTTGAGCTGTGTGAGAGCTTCTTCACGGCAATCTCCCTTCCATCATTCAACTTCCCCTATTCGAAAAACACCCCATTACTTGGAAGAATTTTCAATTACTCTTTTAGGTTACCAAGATACTAAAGAAACTTTCTCCCTTTGGAACAATGGTCTAGCAAAAAACACGGTAAAGCTTGGTAAATTATTATCTCTTGGAATGGAAACTCGAAAAAAAAAAAAAAAAGGATTGAACATTTAACAACTTAGCACACTATAGAAATACAGCAATGAGGTTAGTGGCTTTAACAAGTTAAAGTATGCATTACTTCATACCTGTAGATGATATTAGTGGTTTATATTATCGTCTGAATGTGGTTCTAAAATGTTCATATACATGTATGATACTAGTGGTTATATATTCTATTCAAATTTCCCATATAATTTTTTCAGTCACCACCACTAATCCACTATTTATAGAAACTCACTGAACCGTGGAATTAGTTGCTCAGGAAATAGTGAAACACCAATTCGATTGTGTGGTACCCAACTAAAAGAAAGGGAAAAAAATGAACAAGACGCCAAACAAAATCTGTAAGAACAGTAAATCTGACTTTGCCCTTAAACTTTCTCATAAACCAAACACACTTCAAACTTTTCCGGGAAGCTCAAATCACACATGGATCATAATCTTACCTTGTAAACGGGTCCAAATCCACCTTGGCCGAGCTTGTGAGTTGGGTGAAAATCTTTAGTGGCTGCAACTAAGGTCTCATATGGAAATAGCTTCTGCTCCTGTCGAGCAATCCTCTCCAAATCTTCTTCATTTTTTCTGTCTAATAGATCACAACAGAAGAAGAACATAGATCATTTCGTGATCAGGAACGTAGCAAATCAGAAACATATGCAAAAATAGGAACTGGGTTTTGCTATGTTGCCTTTGCTTGAATTGAATTTGAAGGGCTTGATGAGATGCTGAATGAAACTCTTCGACTTGTCCATGGCTTTCTGTGGTTTCAAATACTAGGCCATAGAAGAAAACTTCCTCGAGTGTATATCTGAAAAGTAGTTTATTTTCCTTTGGAACAGGATTTTGATAATTCGTGGGAATCTTTGTCCGTAAACAGGGTGGGGATGAATGATGATGAACGATTGGTTTATGGCTTTCAACAATGAATATTGAATTATGGTGTAGGAACGGAGCAAAATCTGAAACGAAATGGGCGTGTTGACCCACTGACACCCAATCTTGACTTTCGGTTTCTAATTTCGAAACTCTTTTTTTTTTTTTTTTTTTTAATTTTTAATTTTAATTTTTGCTTTTGCTAAGCAGCCATCTATTTTCATCAGCAGCCGTCTTAATATTTCCACGTGCTTTCTAAACTCCAACAATTACGTCTCAGAAGCCAAGCAAAACCACCTGCTTTTACAAGAAGGTATTTCGTTTGGTATTACCATCTGAAAAGTTTGGTAATATAATTTATAAATAATAATAATAATAAAAAATAGTAATACAAAATTTATAAATAATAATAAAATAATATAAAAATATCTGAAAGAAATTGTATTTCTAAACCGATCCTAAACATATAAATAAAGTAAATAAGAGCAACGAGAAGAATTTTACCGCAAGAAAGTTTCGTACAGAATTTTAATTTTTTTTTTTTAAAAGTCTCACAAATTATTATTATTTTTTCAAGCATTTAATGAGGGTTGAGTTTCCTGGCAAATACTCTATTGTAATTTGTAATTCATCCAACGCTTGGAAGGATTCATTCAATGAGGGCCGTCTCATATGTGGCAAGTTTTAAATGGCCAAACTATGGTGCCACCGTTAGAGATGGTGACAAGTTGTATTGCGTTGTGGACTTGTAGTTTAAAGAGAGTCCTTCGTCGTAACGATCTCCAATAATTTTAAAGTTAAAATATTGATAATTTTTATTGGGTTTAAATTATATTTAATAGATTATATTAGATAAGCTTACGAAAAATAAATTATTGAAATTGATTAAGAGTTTTAATTAGGCTCAATAACTAAGTTAAAACTCAAACTATATTTTTTGGATACGTTAGACTCATTTTAAAATTTAAGATCGACCATTAGAATTTTTCTCATTGTAATCATCATTAAATGAAGTCCTCTACACAGTCTCAATCACTTTTAATCCTAAGTTAAATGAAGAACTATTTAATTGTTAAAGTATATATATATTTTTTTCAAACTCTATTGAGCCCTATCCGAGTCCAAATTGAAATCTACTCCACCCTCTCCCAATTTCTCTATATATCTCTTCCCTTCCCTCTCTTAATTCCCCAAGCCGAAACTCACTTTCTCACATTGCCACTGAGTCCCTCCACAACATAAATCGTAACCCCAGCAAGCATCAAGCCGCAACACCATAGCTTCGTCCCTTCTCATGGCAAATAGCATCCCACGTCCACTACACCATCTCTTTGTTCCTCCACCGCTCTACACCATCTCTTTGTTCCTCCACCGCTGGTCCCTTCTCCATTGTCTTCACGTAAACCAAGGTAACAAACTAACCCATGGAGACCTGCCGTATATGGCCAACATAAGCCAGACCAGTGTCGCAGCCCACGTCTCTTTCCTCTACCACCATTACACACTTCATGTTCAATCACCGTCAGTCACAGACTCACAACTCGTCCGTGTCCTCAAATTAAAACCAGCCCTTGCTTTTATACAACAAAAACAGAGCAAATTTTCTTACTCAACCCTCCACCGTGCACTACTGCAGCACCACCATCGAAAGGTTCCCACGTTGCTGAGCGTTTCATGGATACACAAAGACGAACCACCGGAGCCCCTCACCTCCACGTGTCACACGGGTAGCCACATGGACTGGCCGACATCAAGCTCCCTCCCTCACATTATTTTCTCTAAGGCTCGGTTTGGTTAGCCAATACAGCTGAAAACATTTCATATGGAGTTGTACCGTATAGTAGTTTTGGCTATCCAAGCACAATATTTCATCTCTTAAATTTTGAAGCATCCACTTAAATGAACAATAAATAAACAGTATAAAACATTAAAAAATGACATGAACAGTGAGTGAACAATGCCAAAACTGACATAAACAGTACATGAACAATGCATGAACAGTATATGAACAGTGAAAACTGATGTGAATATTACATGAATAGTGCACAACGGGTACTCTATAAAACAGTGGGACCCACACCTTTTTCAAATCCCAAAAATTAAAAACTAACTCATCTCATCTCATTATCCAAACACACATTTTTTTACAAACTATTTCATCTTATCTTAATTCAAAAATTTTATTACTATTCAAAATATCTCATCTCATCTTATCTAAATTGTGTATCCAAACGAGGCCTAACTCTCTTTGCGTAAGTTCTTTCTACCCCTCCCTGAAATAGTTAATTAAAATAACCCATGCCTATTAGTTTTGACGGTAAGCTTTATTATTTGAAATATTTTTGGGTTTATTAATTTAGTGTTTATAATTTAGGCTGACATTTTCAATGATGAAGACTGGAGAAAATAAAAGTTCGGGCTTGATAATATTTTGGAGGTCAATCAAATGATTAATTAGAGAGATCAGGTGAAAATCAAAGTACCTGGAGAATAACGGTAGTTTAGTGTTTCGAAAATTTTAGACTTTGGGAAAATATAGATTATTTAAATATTTAAAGTTAATTACAAAATACGTGATAAATTAGAAATTTAGGTAACTTACGCGTATTTTATAGGTAATCATTCGCGCTCCAAAAATATTGGATCAACGCTACGAGGTAAGTAGCTTGATCATAAATTAAGATTAATACATGTTAGCTTGTTATATATATTATTATTAAAATCAGTTTTTTTGAAACCAATGTTTATGTACCATGCAGGTCATGATATTTGCAAGCACGCCATTCATCATGTTTCATTCTGCATATTATAGTTATGTATGCATTATGCATCTCGTGTATCTCACGTGCATAAGACATGTAAACTATCTTATGTTCAAGTGCAAGATAAAATCAAATCACTTTAATCAGATAGCCATACAGATGCATGGTACCAATGCAGTTTTAGGGTGGATGTGCAAGTCATGGACTCAAGCGTGATCCACCATAGTATGCAAGAATACTACTCAGTGACTCCCCTTATGGCCGCAGGATGTGGGGCCGGTGCACAACTTCACACACAGGGTTAAGTGTGTTGTCCAGTCAAATCAGTTAGATGAATCAAATCTTTCAGTTAATTCAAATAAATCAGTCATATATAGTATAAGTATTAGTACGAGAAATCATGATTTTAAGTTCTCAGTATAAAATATTTTATGAAAAAAACTATGGTAAGTATGTTTAAATTATGATGAGTTTTTTACTGAGTCATCAACTAATTTCAGTTTATTTTTATGTTTTTAAACCACCTTAGGTCATAATATTTATGAAAATAGAGTTGCACGATGTGACTTAGTCCAGGGAGGCGTGACAATGGCCTAGATCATATACAAAGATTATAAGTAATGATTTTTTTAAGGCGCGGACTTTGAAAAATCTTAATAAATACTTATGCACACTCTCTCATTTATGATTTTAGCATTTTACTACAAACGACTCTATTTATTATAATAAATACTTATAAACACTCTCTCATCTAAATACTTATGAACTTCTGACTAGCCATATCACATATAACATATATATTTTACATATACTTTAAATAAGTTGATGGAGATCACTTAACTAGTATTTGGCCATTTTGCATTTATACGATACGTAAACTACCTAAATCATTGGTTAATGTTTTAGTAGCTTTAGGGCGTGTTTGGGTTGAGTTAGTGCATTTTTGGGATGCAGTGAAAAATACAACTTATAGTTTTATGACTTATAGCTTATAGATTAAGTAATAAGTTATACTATTAAAAAGTTATTTACTGTTTGTAATTATATGTTTAAAGCACTTTCAAATAGTTATATTTGTTTGAAAACAAATTTAAAAGTCCTTTTTAATATAGAAAAGACGATTATTTAATTTTTTAATGATTATGACCACATTCTTGAAAGTTTGAATTATTTGAAAGTTGTATGAGTATTTTTCGCCCTTTGACAGTCTTTTTAAAATTCATTTTGATACTTTTCTTCAAACATACTTTTTAGTTTATTTGAGATTAAAAGTTACATTAATATGTAATACCCAAACAACCTAATTTTTCTATTAAAAAGCTTTTAATGCTATTTAAACATTTTTTTAAGACTTTTAACGCAACTCCAAACAGACCCTTAGGGATCTTAAAAAGTGCTTATACTGCTTTAAAAATTATTTAATGATAAAATTCGATTGTTTTAGGGTTACATATTAAATTACTTTTTAATCTCAAATAATCTAAAAAGTATGTTTGAGGAAAAACATTAATCAAACTTGCTTTTCCGAATAATTCAAAACGTAGTTACAATTTTAAAACATATTATAAATGGACGAAAATACTCATATAAGTTTCAAATAATTATAGTTTTGCCCTTTGATCTTATTAGATGCACGACACTACAACTTTCAAATAGCCTTTTATGTAATTTATAACTCAAAAAGAACTTTTTTTAATTGTCATAAACAAATGTAAAATGTTCAAAAGTACTTCAAATATATCATTACGGTAATTAGTAGGGGTGTAACCGGTTCGTTTCGGTCCGGTTTTGGATAAAATCTAGGACTGAACCGGTTTTGTATTTTTTAAAACCGATTACGCACCGGTTATCCTCCTAAACCGGTACTTCCGGTTTTACCGGTTTCCGGTCCGGTCCGGTTTTCTGGTTTTTTTGAAATGTAAGTTTCACAATTTGTCATTAAAAATTTGTTTAAAAACTGATTTAAAAAAAACTGTTTTATACTTTTATTAATATAGTAGACTATATAATAGTATTAATATTAGACTATTGATATAGTTATAAGTTATATATTAGTATTAGTTATAAACTTTTAGTGATTTAGTATTAACATTTTATGTAATAATTTATAAATTATAATAAGAAATTATTTCATATATGAATATATATAATTATATATATTATATATAAAAATTTCTCATAAAAATTTATAATTATACATTATATATAAAACTTATATATATTAATATTTAATATATATATATATAAAATATGTATAAAACTTATATATAAAAATATTATTTTTTATTTTTTTTAATCAACCGGTCCGGTCCAAAAAATCCCGGAACCGGAACCGACTGGTTTTTAGATTTTAAAAACCGGTTCCGGACCGAACCGAATCACCTGTTTTCCGGTTTTCCGGTTTGAGTTTACACCCCTACCAATTAGTAAATCACTTTTTAATAATAAAGCTTATTATTTAAACTTTATGACTATAAGCCTTAACCTAAAAAACTATATTACCTACCGCAATTCTAAACATGCACTTAGTACAAGAGAAACGTTTTAGCCACAAGATACTTTCATAAAAATAATTTTACAAACTGATGCGGCTTGATACGATACGTCATATTATACTTTTATTATAAAGTAGAATTAATACATTAAATTTATGAGTTTATTTTTATAAAATTGCTTTGTAACTATAGCGCTTCTCTTAATATAAACGTATTCGAATAAGATTTAATTACAAGAGCAAGTTAAAAGAAGAATAAACAGATGATGAAAAGAAAAGGAGATCGACTTTTAAACATTACATGAGTATTTGGTAAGCTTTATCATGGTATGCATCATGCTTTTAAAAGAAGAAAAAATATTTACATTAGCCTACTATTTATCACACACTCCACACACTTAGTGTATTGAGTTAAAAAAAATAAATTTGAATGCATGGTGTGTGGAGAGTGTAGGCTGACATATAGAATTGCTCTTAAAAGAATGATGCAATTAGTTTAATTATTATAATTATTTTTGTTTTGCTAAAGGAAAAGAATGATATCACTTTCGTTATAGAAAAGTATAAAAGGCCAAAAATAGTATTTGCCCGCCAATCCATTGCACACTCATCATGATAAGATAAGAGATAATCGCATAAATTAAGTTGTAAAAACATTCAACTCAGTCATTTTTCTCTTCTATTCCATCATTTCCCAAGTCTTAATACTAGGCGTTGGTGGGAAAATCTCTCCCTTAGTTTTACTTGTACAGTTGCGGGGAATAAAAGTTTTCTTTGGACATGTAAATTTGTTAAAATTAGTCTCTTAGTAAATCTTTTTGAGATATGTGGTGATTTTATATAATATTAGAATTTAAGTGCGGATCTTGACTCTATATTCTAGTTCATTTAATTAATTATTACACGTATTTAATCTATTTACTAAGGAAGAGTTTGATACAAATGTGAGGGAGAGTGCTAAGACAAAATGTAAATGATCAAAAAATATTTCTTTTTATTAATTTAAACTTCTGGAATAAATAGTAATTTTATATATATATTAATAATGAATTCCTCTTAAACATCGTTTGAGTACTTAAGGGAGATCCCGTTTAGATAGTGAAATGAGATGAGATGAGATAGTTTTAGATGAAAATTGAATAAAATATTATTTTTTAATATTATTATTATTTTAAGATTTGAAAAAGTTAAATTTTTTATTATATTTTGTGTAAAAATTTTAAAAAATTGTAATGATAAGATGAGATGAAACTCTTTCTATATTCAAGCGGATAAGTTATTTATATAGTTTCCTAGAGTTAAAAACAAACTTTAGAAAGGAAAAATGAAAACACAAGGTAAACTTAAAAAAGAGAAAAGATACTTACAACCGTGAATTGTGTAACCGTCGCGTAATCGCTTTGAAAAAAATGAATAAAACATGGGATCCACATGAAAAAAATTAATTTTTTAATAGTGGACCCCACTCTTTTTCAAAGCGATTACGTGGCGGTTACGCACTTCACGGTTGTATGTAAAATTACTCCTTAAAAAATTCTTAGTTTTAAATCAAAATTTAGTAATTAATTGCCTATATTATTTTTATATTATTGGTTTAACTTAATCATAACCATATTTAATTTTCATTTGAAAATGACAAGAGTAGGAAGCGGAATAGTTGATGACGTGGCTTCATACGAAGAAAATTTAATGCTTTGAAAATCATGTAATATATTGATATAGATTCCCGATCCAAAGAAATCCAAAATTTCAACTAGTGTAACTTAAGGGATGGTTTGGATGGAGATGAGTTGAAATGAGTTGAAATGGTTTATAAATAGTAAAATAAAATATTATTAGAATATTATTATTATTTTAAAATTTGAAAAAATTAAATTATTTATTATATTTTGTGTAAAAATTTAAAAAAATTGTAATGATAAAATGAGTTGAAATGAGTTTTGAATCCAAACTATCGTTTTCAATATTTACATCTTAGCTTTTGTCTTTTCATTAGTCCACCACTTGTCTACTCTCTTTTAATGCCATTAAACAACGATTGTCGCTGTTATTTATTATTGTGAAATCACCATTTATTGGAAAATATTAAATTAATGAGAAAATATATATTTTATTATTTATTTTATATCTTAATATTTCTCCTCACATGTAGGTCAGACTCACCGTCAATGGATAGCTCAATACGTAGAATATTTAATTAAATAAATTAGAATGTAGAGTCAGGATTCTAACTCAAGACTTCTACTATGATATCATATGAAATCATTATTTATTTCAAAAACTTAAACTAAAAAAATAAATATAAATTTTATTATTTATTTTATATTTTAACGCACCTATCAAGAATAATAATTTTGATTTAAATATCGGGTTCATGATATGTCGTGTGACAGGCCAATTTGGTTATACAAGTCAAATTCATTACCTGGCTTGGTAAATATTATTAATCACTAATTAAACCAGTCTTACAAAACTTTTCTTTCAAAACAAAATTCAAAGATTTACCTTCTTCCATCCGCACGGTGCACCTTTATTTCTGGAAAAGAAAGAGCTAACTTAGCCAGCTGGTGCCCTACCATATTGACTTGTGTGTAGTTGAATATGACACTCCAATTTGGTCTTCCAATAAGCAATCTTCTACTATTATCAATCAAATGTCCATAATCTGTCCAAAGTTCTTCGACTCTTGGTTGCTTTTATCACCATCTCCTTCAAACACCACGTATCAACTCTGAACATAGTTCCATTGCCCTTCTCAATGCAAGAGCTTCAACTATGATAGGTTTAAGGAGGGTGAAATAATACTTGCAGTCGTGAGTGTGCAAGTGTCGTGCAGTCACTTTGAAAAAAGTGAATAAATATGGGATCCACATAAAAAAAATTAATTTTTTAATAATGGACCCCACTCATTTTCAAAGCGACTGCACGGCGCTTGTACAATTCACGACTGTATGTAGCATTACTCTTAAGGAGGTGACTAATATTCGTGTATAAAGAGGCCAAAATATCCTCGGTTGCATCCCAATTTGCTTTCATTTCGATAGGTTCTGATTTTTTTTTTTTCCATTAATCAATTGTCTCTCGGTCCTTCCTGAATGTTGGTGATTTTTTTTTATGAGTATGAGCTGAAATAAATTCCTCTAGTGCTTTACTTGCAGCTTGAACCACTATTGTTGGCTGTGAATTACAAAAAAATTGTTTATCTGTAGTCAGTTATTTCTTGTAAAAATGATTATTTCCTATTAAAATGAGTCTATTTTCGTCACAAAGAGTCATTCTCATCGCAAATGATTCATCACAAATGTTCGTTTTTTTTGTAATAGTGGGTCCTCAAAATTAATTTTAAATATTAGAGCATTTCTTTTAAAATTCAATTGGTAAGAATATGATTTTATTTTATAAGGTTATACGGATGAATTATTGATTTAATTAGTTACTGTATAATTAATCTATTTATTAATTATGTCTAATTAATTCATTCGCTTTGCCCTCGATCAGTCGATAACGCTATATCTTAACATTTTTAAAACATTGTTATAAGTTTGTCAATACATGTTTTTAATTGCTTGTAATTGATTTAAAAAAAAGTTAATTGCATTTTTTTTTTTTTGCGTAAATTTAATAGAATGGACGTGTAGGAAATCGTTTGTTTTTAAAACTTAAAAATTTGAAAAGGAAAAATATTTGCATCTGCCTTCAGCCGGCACACACTCAATGCATTGAGTGTAAAAAAAAAAATATATGTGAAGTATGCGCCGGGCGGTAGGCAAATGTATAGCAAATCTCATTTAAAAATTTTAAAAACTTATAATTATATCATTATAATTTTTTTAAATTTTAAAATAAAAATAATTTTAAAAAATTTATTTTAATAATATTTATTCAACTTTTTAACTTTAATCTCAATCTATTTTTTATTTTAAATAAACGAGCCTTAATACGTAAACAAGACTTAAAACTTATCCATTTGATACTCAAGAAAAGGACATAAGCTTCCACCTACATTAATCTAGCCATACCTGCCAGCACAACTTTCAGATATGACCTACTGTTATGTCGGCGGTAGGGCCCACTCTCTTTGCTGTGCTTGAAGAAGACTTGGGCACGTACTTGAAGGAGTCATGGTCATGGGAAGCCGTCGAGCCGATAACGCTTTTTATTTCCTCTTTCTACACGGCATGCAATTAGTTATGGAAAATGGTAGAGATATTATTCTCTTACTATTAATTTATTATTTATTTTATATTTAATTATTTATTTTATTTAATAATTAAGGAAGTGATTATTAATAAAATTATATATTTTTTTAACTTTTTCTTAATAATTAAGGATGTTAAAAAAATACTTAAAAAAAATAATAAAAAATTAAAAAATTTGAAATGAACTATGAGTAGTAAATAGGTAGTAATAGAGTAGTAAGCCTATCACTACCCTTAATTATCTATAAAAAGAAAAAAAATTGAATTAAGATAAGTTTAATTTTTTATAAATAGTAATAAGTTAAGATAGTGAATCAAATTTTGTGAGACTCATTTAAGATGAGTTTAGATGTATTTAGATGTTAAGACGAGTTTAGATATATTTATGAGAAGTTAAAAAAGATTATGAATCCCTCGTGTAAAAATGTATTGAGTTGAAAAAGATTATGAGTCTCACGTGTAAATAGTTTTTAAATTGAGATGAATTTAGTAATTTGAGAGTTAGATGTTTAGATGTTAGACTCAACTTAAAATTAGACTCAATCCAAGTTTCAAACGGGGCCTTATATAAGTATTTTGTAAAAGAATATGTCTCATTAATAAAAAATAATTTTTTTTTACATCTTTTTAAAGGAGATCTACATTTTTTATAATAATTTGTATAAAATTTATGTATTTGAAATTTGTAAACATCATTCCTCCTGAGAGCAAGGGTTGTCCTGTGGCATCAACATGTTCGCCCAAGGCCATTGGGCCGAGCTGACCGATCCCTTATTTTGAACCGGTTTTCATCCCTTGATTTTGAAGTCATAGATTCACAAAAGATTTTTACTACAAGTTATATGATATATTAAATTATTTTATATTTATAATACAAGTTATTTTATAAATCTAGTTATAGTCTATTGATGTAATTATAAATGAAAATGTGCATTAAATTATTTTATAAATTACAATAGAACTTATGACTTATTATGTTATCAATATATATAATATATATATATATTAAATGGTTGGATTAAATATTAAATTAGTCCTTGTGGTTTAGCCTCTAAGACAGATTAGTCTCTAAATTTTAACCAGAACATGATTTTACTCCTTATAATCTCAACTCTGAACAAATTAATATATTCTGTCACTAATCCGTTAGTCAATTGTTAATAGTGATAGGTCAACACCAATAAGAATTTGACAAGTGTGCATCATATTTTAAAAATAAAAAAGTAGTATAAAACTTAAAAATTCAATTACAAATTAATTAAGAAAATATCTAAAAAAAATAGGTTTCAACTTAAAATGAAAATCATTTTTAGGGTTTAATTTTAAATTAGAGTTTTACAAATATTTAGACAGATTTCTAGGACTTAATTTGAATTTGAATTTAAAAAAACTTATAAAAATTCTCAATTTAGACTTTCTAAATAGAACTCATTATTCATTTTAAATTGAAAATTTATTTTTTAGGTTTTGTTTTCTTAAATTTTAAATGAACTTTATTTTTATATTATTTTTGTGTTTTTAGTTTAAATTATTTTTTGTTTTAAATAATTTTTATGTGTTTTTTAATTTTTTAAAGTTTCGTATTAGTGTTAACCTGACATTTTTAACAGTTGACTAACAGAATAATGATGGTAGGATAATTTGATCAAAGTTGAAAGTATAAGGAGTAAAAAATCTAAAATTAAAACTTAGGGACTAATTTGTCTCGAAGGAAAATCACAGAACTATTTTAGCATTTAACTCTAAAAGATTTAACCTATCGGTTTATCTTAGGTATTATTTTTTTAATTTAAAACTATAAGTTAACTTTTTTTTTTTGAAAAGTAGTAATTTTATTACTCAAAGAAGACTTACACCATGTCATTTAAGACAGTGGACTGAATACATGAAGGGATTTCTTCCATATCATACAAGTCTTCATTCAACTTAAAAGCATCTCTAGCTAAGTTATGAGCAGTTCTGTTAGCCTCTCTTAATGTGGCCAGCAGACCATATAGCAAAGGGATTGAGCATATTTTTAACATCTTCAATCAGTAAACGTCCTTGGCTCCAGTCAGTAGCAGGCTTAAGAAGATTGTTCACTGCCTGAAGAGTATCAGCTTTCAGGATAAGCTGTTTAATTCCCACATCTCGACTAAACAGTACTGCTGGCATGAGTGCATATGCTTCTGTTGTAAAAGGATTTGTAGCTAGGTCTCTTGAAGCTCTAAGTGTTCCAATAACATTGCCATTAGTATCCCTTATGATAGCCCCTATTCCAATTCTTCCATCAGCCTTGCTCGTGGCAGCATCCCAATTCACTTTGAAAACACCCTCTGGAGGTTTATGCCATACACATGTCATACTTGTCTTAGCAGATACTCTTACTAGTTGCTGCCCTTGGACATCTTTGAATAAGTGCATCTCCTCTTTAACTTTACTGAGAATAGAATTTGGATGAGAAAAGTCTTGACCATGTATCACATTATTCCTTCTCAGCCAGATTAGTCTAGCTATAACAACAACTTCAGCAAGTTCCTCCTGGCTCAAACTTTTAAATAAAAGCCTCCATACCTCAAAGAAAGAATCACTGGTACCTTGCATTTTCTGAATTCTTTGACAACCTTGCCTCCAAACATCTCGAGGTGCTTCACAATTCCATAGAACATGCTTAGTGGTTTCAGGGAAGTTTTTACATATAGGACAATGTCTCTTTGATCACCTTCCTTCTCCACAGATTTGCAAAAGTGGGTAAAGCATCTCTACAAACTCTCCAAATAAACATCTTCACTACATTAGGCACTTTTAGGTTCCAAATAGATTTCCAGATATGACTGTGCAAGTTCCCACTTGAAGATTCCCCAGCATGTTTAGTCTCCATATCCTTGTGTAGGTGATATGCACTTTTCACTATAAACACTCCATTGGTTGTATAATGCCATACCATTTTATTCTCTCTGCCACCAAGACTAATTGGGATAGGCATCTAAAAGATCTGCCACATACTTAAACTCACAACTAGTCAGCCTTTGAGATTGGATCAAATGAGAGTGAGGTCGAGGGAGCCATTTATCTTCTCATATCTGACTTACTTTCCATTGCCAATTCTCCACACTAACCCATTCTTCAAGAGTTGGTGTCCTGCAAGCAAACTCCTCCAAGCAAAAAAAGGCCTAGGTCCTAGCTTAGCATCAAGAAAATCATCATTTGGGAAATATTTTTGCTTGAAAACCTGAGCAAGGAGAGAGTCAAGGTTCTTTAAGATGCGCCAACTTTGTTTTGACAGCATTGCCACATTGAAGCATCTAAAATCTCTAAATTCCAAGCCCCCTATTTCCTTCGATTGTCCCATTTGGTTCCACTTGACCCATTAAATCTTCGAATGATCTTCATTATAATCCTACCAAAACTTTTTTAAGAGTTTGTCAAGCCTTTGAGTAATTGAATGAGGAAGTAGAAAAATCTCCATAGTATATGTTGGAATTGGCTTGGAGGATAACTTTCAATAGAATGTTAATTATAACAAACTGGAAAATTATAAGTTAACTTATATTATAAAATTTTATATCATAAGATCTTTTTAATCAAAACTATTTGGTTAAATAGTTAGAATTTATTGTAAAATTCATTATTTTTTACATTAATCAAAAGAAAATAATTTAATTATTTGTTTAAAAACCGAACTCAAGCTTAACTCGTTCATTTATTTTCATTCGAGTTCAAATTGAATTTGATCAATATTAATGATTAGCGAGTTGAGTTCGAATAAGGAATTCGAGTTTTATTCAAATTTGAACCAAACTCTAAGTAAATGTGTCAGTTAAATTTGGGTACCTTTATTCAAATTCAGTTCAATTCGTTTAGTGTCTAAGGTTGTGTTTGGTTGTTGAACCAAACTTAACTCATCTCAAACAAATCATTGATGGAAGCCACTATTTCTTCAACTTTACATAAAAAAGTTAAACTCATCTCAACTTAAAAAAGTTAGACCCATCTTAATGGGATTCACAAAACAAAGCTAGAGTTTCCTTTTTATTTTCCTTTTAATAATTAGATATTTTCTTTTAATTTAATTAAAAACATTTTAAGTTCTTCAAAAATTTTAAGTAACCTAACTATTCACAGAAACAGTTTTCAAAAAATATCTTTTACTAGAAATTATAGATAAATGATTTTGAATTTAAATTTATAAAAGATAATGTACGGGAAAACTACAATAGATATATCTCCTCCTCCTCTTCTTCTTCTTCCTAAAAAAAAAAAAAATTTGGGATATCTTCAAATTGGTCTTGGAGTAAAGCCTAAATTGTTAAGGTGTAAATTTATACAACGGACCAGGATAGAAGAAAGAGTCATTCCTGACTCATGATGATGATTTGGGCCGCAATGATACAATCAAATAGCTCACGATAGCGGTTTGGGTGTGCCGATACGATACTTGTACATACATCCATGAGAACAAATGGAAAATAAATATAGGAAATTTAAATAGAGAGTGAGACACACATGTTTACGTATTCTACGTAAAAGCCTATGTCCACGGTCTTTTGGGGGCGAAATCCACTATGATATTGGTTTTATAATCTCTCATTGCCTGACATTTGTGATATCCCGGACTTAGCCAAGTTTTCATATTTTATTAATAGGTTATGTATAGTTGTTGGCCATGCAAGGTGATGAGGATGCTTGGAGATATTTTTATATTCTTGGACTTTGGTGCGTTAGGCATGAAAGCCCACAAGAAAGGCCCACAAGGCCCATGTATTTTGGCCTCAGCATAGGTTTAGGGCTTAGAAACCCTAGAGGACCTTAGGGCACACACCCAATCCATCACTTAGTGCCACTTGTCAACTACTTGTGTCCTACACTAGGTGCGATGAACTTGGACGTGCTATGGGGAGAATGGGGTAAGAGACTTTAGGGTTTGGTAACCTAAGAGCCCCACAAGCCTATCAAGGGACTTCTCACCTACCTTCTGCCACTTGTCAGGCATGCAAAAGGCCTCGTTTGATGAGAAACACCTTTTTGACACTCGTCACTAGTCTAGAGGACTTCTAGAGGAAGGAAATGATGAAACACATGGGGAAGTGGCGCCTAGGGAAAATTAAAAGGCAAAGGCACGGCACACTAGAGATGAAGCTTCGGTTTCAAGGGGGAATTGCCAAGTGTCACTCATGCATGACTCTCTATAAGCATGAGATGATTGAGAAGAGGAAGAGTGGCATTGGGAAGAGGTGAAAATCTAGCCCCTAGGTTTCGGCCAACCCACTCTCCCTCAAGCAAATGCCAATTGTCAATTTCTTGTCAAACCATGGAAAGATTTGCTTGGGAAAGTGACCTACACGCCTATTGTGGCTTCTAAAAGAATTTTGTGAAGGAAAAACATGAGATGGATGGCTAGGGCAAGGGGAATTGTGCGTACCACCCACTAAGAACCAATCACACATTGCCCAAGACCTTGGTAGAAAGAGATCTTCTTGGGAAGATGGAGAGCATTTCGGCAACCACACACTTCACTTGCCACTTGGCAACCATGCACACGTGTAGTGATTCAAGGTTGATTGGGGTTTGAAGATTGACCCTTTTGCCACTAGATTCATTGAATGACACATGAAGAAGGGCACAAAAGGGAATTAGGGTTTCAGATTGGAGAGCCACACGCCACATATCCAAGAAGACTTATTCTTCCATCACAATCCCATAATGAGGGAAATGAAGGGACATTTCGGCCAAGTGGCATCCATGCACCAAGGCTCTTGGTATTCCAAGGAAGGGAGACGCCTATAAGAAGATGGGAACCAAAATGTGGAAAGTCCTTTGGTCATTTTCAGATTCCTCTTGGTGATACACGGCTACACTATTCTCTCCCACTTTCCATCACTTTCTCTCCAACCAAACATTTTCCACGCACCTACCTTCTTCCTCCAACCACCATTTCTAACACCAATGAGTACCAATGCCACCCAAGGAGGATGAGTACATGGGGTAAGAACCATTTACTTGTTTCTCACACATACATGCACTCAAGTACTATATGACTATGTTGTCATGTTGTCGATTTATGAAAAATTTTGGAAAGATCCATGTTGAGTATGGTGGGTGTAATCAGTTTGGTTCGGGGGGTCACGAACCAAAAATTTCGGCCCGTCTTTTTTGCCGAACTAGACCGTTAGCTATCGGTCCGATCGGTCCATTCGATCTGATTCGGTCCATGAATATTTTTTCATCTTTTTTCTTTTTTTTTGACAGAAAAATTAATACAAAAAATAAATTAAATTAGTAAAATTAAAATTAAGTGATCTCTTTGACATTTTATATATGGTTAATAGTGATCCCTTAGATGAAAATTACATAATTAACTTATACAACTTCTATATAAAATAACACTTCATATATATATAATATAATATAATATAATGTTGAGTAAGGTTGAAATGCTTTATCACCAACCACATGTCAAATGGGGGTCAAATACTTGGCCATGAGCCATGTCGTGTATGGATAAAGTACTCGACTATGACCCTTGTTCAGTGGGGTTGAAACAATGTCTTAATCATGTTTATCATTAAAGTTCAAATTAGATTAATTCTCTGCTTATAAAGTGTTTTGAGTTGTTTATTGCTTTCTACGTTTCATTGTTGTCACTTGCTGAGCCATGGACTCGCATCTCCATTGTAAAGTTGAGTTCTACGTACTTAGTTGAGGACATAGCGAACCCACTTTCTTTTTTCTCTAGCCCATGGCCCACCAATCTCTTACCAAACCTTCAACCTAGAATATTGATAAATCCCAACTCCCTCAAGTCCACTCTTTACAAGAACCCATGAGCTTTTCCTTCTACCAAACTCCATTTTCACCCCCAAAGCCCATCTTATCCTCTTCAGCCGCTCAATTCCATCCCAAGCCCACCAATTCCATACCCCTCAGCCCAATCCCTACCATTAGATGACCATAACCATGTCCAAATAATAAGCAAAGCAATAACTTTCAGAATGTTTCATCAGATTTAAAGATTGAGCGGTTGTTAATTGAGGATGTTAAGTCATCGAACTACTCTCTTTGATATCTCAACTCGGTGGAAGCCTAATTCCACCAATTTTTCAGTTTTTTCTTAAGTAGCAGAGGATGTATTGGATATTGTGTCACCATAATTGCATCTTAATTGGCAATTAACATTTGGCTGAGGTCTTCACAAGTTGGTTTGGATGGTGTTGACAATGCTGAGGGCTATTGGCTTGAGTTGGGTAATGCTACTAAACCAAATTTGGTGACATTTTAATGATCATATTAATGTCTTCTTGCCGATTTCTTGGAGAGAGTTGTCTTGTGCCCCTAGTATTCTCTATCTACCCATTTGTGTCTGTTTTGAGTACAAGTACCCTATCGTTGAAGGTAGTTCGAGTATAGATACATTTTCATACTTTGTATCAAAGTACTTCACTTGATTTCCTTTTGAGTATTGGGTTTTGACGGTATTGTCATGCACTTTTGGGACCTAAGACTCTTAAAGAATCTTTTCCATTATTTGGTTATGTATGAAAATATCACTATAAGAAAACTGCTTATTTGTGGTCAGCTATTTCTTGCGAAAATGACTTTTCTACCAAAAGTAGTCTATTTTCGTTGCAAATAGTCATTATCGTCGCAAATAATCCGTCACAAATACTTGTTTTTCTTGTAGTAGATAGATCTACAATTTTGGATATTCACTTAATTTTGTTAGGTATAAGTGCGCTTTTCAAGAAAAAAAAAATTATATTTTCTCTTATGGTACGAGATTATAAAGAGGACCGAGAGTTTAGGTTTTGGTTTTGGAGCTTGGTGAGGTCATTTTGTGGTTAAAAGCTTCTCAACACTCTTCTTATCCTTAGTGTTTATGATTTATTTAACCTTAAAAGTTTTTTTTCTTTATATTAAGTTCATTCTTTAGCTGTTTAATGTAAGAAACATTATTGTTTTAATTGTAGAACTATTATTCATAATTTAAATCATTTTGGTTATCTTTTGGTGTGGTTGTGTTGTAGTTTTGTACAACTACATATTTACTTACATTTTGTTTGTTTGTTTTGATTTGTGTGTCGTTACATGGTTGTAATTTGGTTTGTACTAAAATGTTGGGGAGTTAGTTAATGTTGGTTGTCTTTCCATAGATGGAAGTATGGAAGCCATAATTAATTAATTTTTTTTAATGCTGTGTTTGGTTGTAATATGCGTGGCTATTATGCTATGTGTTTGATTTGTTTAATGTGGTTGGTTGGTACCGATATGATAATTGTGTTGCTATCTATATATATAAGTAGTGCTACATATACTTACAACTTTTACTTACAAGACTCATTTTGTCAGTTTTGTTTTTAAATTCAAAATTTGAATTTCAAATTTCATAATTTCCAGTATATCAATAACTAACATGTGGAGAATTAAGTTTTTTGTAAATTTTTCTCAAGTACAAATAGCATTTTTCATCTATATATATATATATATATATATATATATATATGGTCTTGCCGTGGTTGGTACGATGATTTGGTTATAATATCTGTTGCAATGTGTATGCGGTTGCTTTGTACTGGTATATAAAAATGTGTTGCCTCTTTCTTTAGTGGTTGCATTAAGTTCAAGAGGCTATGCATTTGCCTTTTGAATTAGGGAAGTGAAATGGACAGTTCAGCATTTTCATGTGGATGTATATGTGCTACTAACAAAGTGATTCCAATTCCCTCCATCAATTGCCCAATATAGGCTTATAGCATATGCATGCAGGAGGAAATAACCCAACTGCCCTTTTTGTTTTTGGTATCTCATCTTTTTCGTACTTGATTTGGTTGGTTTCTACCTACCAAGAGTTGTTTTTGCTTTAAGCAAAATGCATTGTGAAAGCAGACTTTGCTTCTTATTCTCAATACATTATTATATGTATGTTTTGTCAGTGTCTTACATCCAACTCAGATAAGATATACAGATGGAAAATAAATAAATAAATTTCAAGAAAAGTTGATGATACCTCTCCCATTATAAACAAACACTGGCTTTATATGCAGTGGGAAAATGAAAATACACTCAGCTTTATATACATACAAATGGATATATGCAATGCAAGTATACAAGGTAACTCAGCTATGCCCCTCGATGATGATAAACATGCCTCATATGATGAAATGATGGAAAGATGAGAGGGAGAGTAAAGGGGTTGCTTACTCCTTTTCCTTCTCCCAAAAGATTTGAAGTTAAAAATAATGAGAAAAAGAGTGGCCTAACTCTAAACTGTCTAGATAAACTAATGCTATGTACCTGGCACTGACATCTTTTGTTGGATCTCTCCAGCTTTGCTAGCCAAGCCTTTCCTCACAACATACAAATGACGGTGGATTTTTTAACATCAGTAGCCTACACACAAACAAGTACCCATCACCCTCCTTTCCCTCAAAAGGTGGGTGATGGGCACTCCCCACAAAAATTTGGGTTTACTTTGGACACAAAAACTGGGAAAAGATAAAAAAGAAAAAAAGGCAGACTTAAGAGTTGTAGTCCACCTACGACACCATCATGTATACCATACCAGGAACCTCCCTTCTTAGGAGACTTGCACTGAATTTTGGTTGGAAATGCTAAGGTGCATGAATGCCATGTATCATTAAGCAGCCCGAGGTTGGCGCTTCTTTGTCCTGATTTGCAGGTGTCAATGAACTCCGAAAAGGGAAAGCTGTATTTACCAAGTGCACAAAATTATCAACAACTGATATTCCAAAATTGATTTTTGGAGGAAACGAGAAAAAGTCACAGCATAGTACCTGTAATCTTCATGGTGTATAGTTAAGCTCAGAGTCAATACAAAGCACCATCCCCCATCTTCTTGAAGCGGAGTTCCACACTCCTAAGGTCTCGAAGATGTTCTAGAATATCTTGGAGAAGATCTAGTCCCTTATCTCCTTTGCTCAAGGAGCCGACACAATGCTTTAGAAACTCCCTATCTGCCTCAAGCGCTTGTAGCCTCTCATACACATGATCTACCTCCTCTTCAATAGCAAGCTTCTTCTCCAATTCAAACTTGCTGTCCAATGATTTTTGCGATGCAACAGGACTAAACCCTTGTTCATGTCCGTTTGCCAAAGCATCTTCACCATCTGTAATAATTGAATCAAAAAGGGGAAGAAGCCTCTTTGGCTTTGACCATTTGATTCTTGTCTCTTGATGATGCTTTCCATTCATTTCTTTTGAATGACCATTTTCAACAACATTTGCTTCACTGTCAGAACCTGAGTTATTATGGTATCCATTTCCATTCTCTTGGAAGGAATGTTCATACGGTTTGACATCCTCAAAATGTTGTTCCTCCTCATCACTCAATATGAAAAGCTTCTCTTCCAATTCCTTGAGCTGCTGTAGAATTGATAGCCTTTCTTCCTCAAAGTTCAACAGGGACTCCTCCAAGTATAGAACCGCATCGGTAGGAGTGTTTAGGCTGCTACTTTCTTGATTGCCATAGAAACTATCTTCTTCCTTTGCTTCGTGGTTCAAATCAACAGATAGTGCATCACTATCATCCACATTACTACAAGAAGCAGAGCTTCTTGTACTACTATCTCTTCCCCTTGACATAATCATTTTTTCTCTGGCCTCAAAATCCTGGACCTTTTTACGATATATTTCCAGCTCCTTTTCCAGCTCTTGCTTCTCCTTTTCCCTTTTCATCATAAGATCATTCAAAAGCTGCAAAGCTTCCTGGTCATACTCAGATTGCTCATCCATCATTCTCTGATATTGCAATGCTTCCATTTGCATTGCTGCCTTCTCTTCCTGGAGCCTATTTATCATTGCCATTGTCTGGTTGGCTGCCACTGCAGAAGAACTTCTTTCTTCTTCTAGTTCCCCATATAAAGCATACAAAGCCTTCCTTTCAGCTTTCAACGCTGATTTTAATTTCTCAATGGTCAGCTCACCAGCTTCTATCTCACTAATGACACTTCCATCCAATGACTCTTCTGTTCCTGATTCTTTACTCCCAAGCATTAATAATCTATGGTGCAAGTGATGCAAACTATCCACAGAAGTAGGCGTATCAGGAACTTTTTCTTCCTCAATCTCATTAAGCTTCGAACATAAAGATACATCAATGTTTATTATCTCTTGCTTAGTAGTTTCAACTGAGCAGGTTTTGAAGTCAAAAATCATTTCTTCAGCTGACTGGAAACCTAACATAAGAATACCACATTATCAAATACAAACCGTAACTAATCCAATTTCTAAAGTAGAAATTTAAGCTTACCATTATCATCATCGCCATGATATATGACTGATCTGGTGGAAAGATCTGCTACTTGTCCGGGTTCAAATGATGGAAGAACCTCTTGGGGTAAAGCCTCATCAAGTGGTTCCTGATCAGGAATCTCTGTCCCTATTGAGATCTCTGCATCGAATTCGCTGCTCTGCACTTGAAGTCCTTCTTCAGAAGCAGCGTGTGATGGAAACCATTAGAACTATCTCTATACACTGAAAACAGATAATTTAATAGCAGTTAAAATGAAATTAAACAAATAGGAGTACCTAGATGAACATCTGAATCCATTTCTCTTGCAGATTCTGTTGTTGGTCGATCCTCATGATCGTCATCATCTGATGGCGTTTGAGTTGCTTGAGTAATAGCAACTTGTTCATACTCTTCCCTCCACAAATCCAGTAAATTTCCCTGTGTACACAATACGGAGTTACTCTCAGTCTTAACCATAACTACGGATTCGAGTGCTGCAAACTTAGGCTCCTCCATGCTCTTATGGGCTGAAAGTAATGCCACAGTCTCTCCTGCACTGTGCCAATTCTCCACCACCGGTTCAGAGTGTTCCTCAACATGCATATCAAAATCCAAAATAAAATCTTGATTCTCACAATTTCCTTGATCTTCCACCTGATATCTGGGTTGACATTCGTCTTCGGTGGCAGCAGAGCCAATCAATTCTACCGGAATTAATCTACAATCTTCACGATCAATGAAAAACTCGAGATGCTGAGGCCGAATTTCATTGGACGTGTCAGTGTCCTTACTGAAAGTGACATGAGCCGCGGTCTGATCACAAGAACGATCATCCATGGAAACCTTAAAATTCTCTTCCTTTATGGGTTCTCGCTCTTTTTCTATAAACATGTCCGATCTGTCGTCTTCGTCTGCTCCCGATTCCTTGCAGCCAAAGTCACATACAGAACATTTATCCTCAGCCTCCTCTTCTCTTTTTTCGGAACCACCATCAGTGATAACTTCAGAAATTATCTGAATTTCCCTCTTTTCACCAATACTCTGATCATGTTCACAAATATTAGTTCCGGAATCTGATCTGCTTCGATCCGAAGGATCGCCTTCATTAGTTTGAGTATCAACGGGTGTTTCCGCAATCATGTTCTGTTTCTTGGCGTAATCGAAATCCTCCCAAGAAGGCTTAATCAATATACAAGGAGAGTAGAATTTGCTTCCCAAGCTCACATCACAGCAAGAGCACTTCAAATTCTCCTCCCCATTTTCGCCACCACTCTGAATGAAACCAATCTTATTCATCCATGGAAAGAAAGCAAACCTCTTTGACAATTCTGAACAGTCAGGTTGCGATGGAGATGAGCAACCCTCGCACATATCTTGCGATTGGACAAGTTTCCGATGATTCGAGCAGTAACCCAGTTTGGAAATCTCGGAGGCATGAGCTTCACAAACAAGATCTCTATAAGAAGTTTTACTCTTTCCAGGCTCCAATATATGATCAAGCCTAGAACACCATAAGCAGGGCCTCTTAAGGCCAAAGTAATCGGCGAATTTCAGGATCAGGTAAGAGAAAAGAGAATTAAGGAGAAGAAGGACGATCAGAATCCATTCTAGGATGGCATAGATGAGAACAATTGTGATTCTGTTGGTGTTTCTGTGCAACATGGTTGCAAACTTGTTCGTTGCCATTGATGTTGCTCTGTTCTTGGAATGTACGGAGAGAGGAGAATATCAGAAGGGAAAGAGAGAGAGAGAGAGAGAGAGAGAGAGAGAGAGAAAAAAAGAGAAGCGTTTGAAACAAGATGTGGAACTGTTCTAACAGAGAGAGAGAGAGAGTAGAAGAAATGTAGATTAGGGAGTGGTTTTATTTAGACGGATAAAGTGGTAAAATTCTATATATTTCATTTTTATCTTATTAAAAATGATGTATCATATTTATTATTATTAAATAATCATTTATTACATATATTTTTAGAAAAATATTAGATGTCTTATTAGGTATCTAGTATTTTTTTAATGTGTTTTTTTTAGTTTTTTCTATATAGATATTTTTAATAATTTTAAATATTTTTAAAAAATAAAATAAAAATTACAATATTATTAAAAAATACTTTTTTAATCATAAGTAGAATAAAAAATAAGGAAGTGTTTTTTAAGGATATTTTAAATTTATTTTATTTTTCAAAAATATTTAAAAGTGTAAAAAAAATCTATATATAAAATAAATTAAAAAAATACATATAGAAAAATACATGTTAATTCCAACGGGAGCTCCCAGCGGGGACTGTAGCATGACCATTTTAAATATTTAAAAAAAAATTCATAATATTATTAAAAAATACTTTATCAATCACGAAGTAAAATAAAAAATTATAAAATAATTTTTTATTTTACTTCGTGATTGAGAAAGTATTTTTTAATATATATTTTTTACTTTCTGATTAAGAAAGTATTTTCTTAATGATGTTTTAAATTTATTTTATTTTTTAAAAATATTTAAAAATATTAAAAGATCTATATATAAAATTATTTAAATAAAACACATGTAAAATAATACAACACCTTCAGCGGGAGCCCCCAGCGGAGGTGTAGCATCACCCATATTTTTATTATTTAATGATGATTATATCACATACCACTTAATATAATCAAAATAAGATGAGAATGTAGTATATATATTAAGGTTACGTTTGGATGTTGAGTTGAGTTGATAAAATATTATTTTTTAATATTATTATTATTCTAGGATTTGAAAAAGTTAAATTATTTACAATATTTTATATTAAAATTTAAAAAAAATTATAACCATAAAAGAGAGATTAATTTACTTACCAAACGAAGCTACGATAAAGGGACGACCAAAGGAGACTATAATCGCTTATGGTGCTGCCGACTTGCCGAGGAACTGGGGGACCTTGTCGAAAGTCGATCAGGGGATAGAGATAACATTGTATCCAAACACCCAGTCTTGGTTTCTCCTCCTGCCATGCCAGCTCCACTCCATCCCCCAACAAAAAAAATGGGGTGGGATGGCCTACCATTACCAGCCATTACCATATACCGATGAGTTTGTGGGCCATTCTCAAAAGTAAAATGTAGGACTAGGCCCCTCTTTTAAAAGATACAGATACATAGATGCTTGAGATAATGATGCAAGTTTATATTCCATGTTGGACTGCTCATGTGTTCGCTTTAAAAACTCTTTATTTCAACTTCCCCCCTTCACAAAGAAGATTATACAATAGCCATTTTAATGCCTTGGGAGGGTTACATTTTGAAGGTTGACGTTTGCTCATGAATGAAATGGTTTCGGGTTCTCCACATGTGATGGCAATGCCTATTTAGGAATTGTTTGGATAAAGAAACGATCTCATCTCTTCATTTTTTTTTTAAATTTTTGTATATATTTTTTTACTAAGGAAAACTATATATATATATATATATATATATATTAAAAAGAAAAAAAATCAGTTCAATCCTCTATCAAATGAGGGTCCACCCTACATAGGGTTGGATTTAGGGCAGGGGCTGCACCGACCCATTGCCTTTCCACTTGTCATTTTTCAAATTTCAAATATCCTAATTATTGTTTTCATGAATGAAGTCCAGCAATTTCTTCTACCAAATAGAGTTTAGCTTTTGAAAATATATATATATATATATATATATATTATATAGTACATGTACTAACTTATATATGTAATTGAGTGTCACCATATTTATGTAGCCCCCATCCCATCCTTTTGAGAGGAATCTTGCTTTTGCTTTTCTCAAGTTTGTAGATTTATAAATTTTTCGTATTTGTCCCACCAGTTTCTAACTCTGATTCCATTCCGAGTTACTTAATTCATTTAAAAAAATATTTTTTTTTAACGAAAAGGGACAATATCCGATTTTTATTCATAACCTTTGTAAGGGGATTCCCGTCCTAACAGGCTTGAGAATAGTAATTAAGAGAACAAGAACCAAAGAGCCAGTCCAAAATAAATAAAGTCTCTAACCTGGCCTATGGGTAGGCTTCTCTGAACGCAACATGCATAAGAGAACGTACTGTAGAGAATGAGACTCATCGACTTAGAGACCTCTCAAATAGTATCCAGTTGTTGAGTGTCTGCCCAGGTAGTGGGCATAATGTACGAGAGACCCTCGATTATTTATCATGAGGGACATCAACGGACCACAAAAAACGCTAATAGGGAGAGGGAAATCGGAAAATCACGTCACATTAATGGCACCACTACCTTAGTTACATGCCACATTAATGACACCATCGTAAAACTACGCCGCATTAAAATACTTTGACAAATGGAACAATACGAAGGATACGGACTCCATGGGAGCAGACATGATCTGTCCCCCCAGACTTATTGTATAAATAACAAGTCTTAGTTACGAGAAATCTCTCTTTAATCCTTATACTCTCTTACTTATTTACAAACTTCCAAGAGAATTTACTAATTTTGGCATCGGAGACTCCCGGCCCCAAGGCCGCATTCTCCTAGCTACCTCTTCCCCATCTTTTGTAGGTCTAAATTCTAAAGACCTGAGTTACCCAGAACCTGGTTCAAATGTGTGCGAAACACGACATTAACAATCTTCATTTTTAATGAAGGAATACTTTAAAAAAAAAAAAAAAACTTAGAGATTACAAAGATACCAAAACCAAACTTAAAAAAAAAAGCTCTATCTCAATATACTTATTTTGGCCTCTTTTCCTCTCTTCTACTTTTGCTATGGTAGCCACCGATTGAAGAGATTTTTAAACAACTTTTTTTTTTACTGTAATTTTGTATGATTAATGGCAGTAAGATTCCTTTAAAAAAAAAAAAAAATTAAGGAACCTTTCGAACAATGAGATGAAAGTTTTTAAGGGCTAAAAACCCGAATTTAATTTAAAGCTACACTATCTTTAGTGATGGACATGAAAGCTTAGCCTTCTTTCAAAAGCTTATTTAGAATTTATGTCACGTTGTGGCTTTCACTTTATGTTTCTTTAAGCTTGAAAATTGTTGACCAAAAGAATAATCTCCTTCACACAAAAATCCAAATTAAAATATGCCTAAAAAAAAGAAAAAGAAAATGGCCCTTAGATATCTACTTAATTTATCTTTCAATTTTGCAAAGCATTAATTTTTATAGATTTTTCTGAAGATAAATGAATTAGATATTGACACAATCCCAATCATCGAAGAATAATGCTACTTTGCCTACTCATTTTGTCTCATTATTTTGACTGTTCATGTATTTATTTATTTTTTAATTTTTTTACTTATTAATTAAAGAAATGACTATTAGTTTATTGATATTTATTTTATTTTTTAAAAATATTTAAAGATGTTAAAAAAATATGAAAATCAAAAATCAAAAATCAAAAAAATAAAAAGTATGAGTTATGCCTAGGCGGCACGCCTAGCGGTCATTGCTGGGCGGCAACCTAGCATTACCCATCATTGAATGGTCTAAAGGTTTTTTTTTTTTTTTTTTTTTTTCGCCCCACATGAGCTCCTAATTTCCAAGCTTGACAATTTCAAATTTTACACCTATGAACACAACATAAATTAATTTTCTTTTCTTTTCTTTTCTTTTATTAAAAGAAAAAGTATTATTGTTTGTGCCTTCCTTCTACTCAATTAGACAGGGCCACAATTAAAAGAGGAAAAAAAAAAACAATTTGGACAACAGGGCATGGCGTGGTTACAAAGACATGATCATCCTACAAAACCAACTATAAATTAAACATAAAGTATATTTGCCTAATCGTGTACAATAATCATACCATGGACCCTATTTTCATTTTCAATGATAACCATTGAAACCTTGATTTTAAGCATCCATTCAAGTGCCACAAAAATAGGAAAAATAAAGAGAATTATAGAAATGGACCATATTTGTTCTCTCAATTTTTGTTTTTTTTTTTTTTTAATGTGTTTTAAAGGGCGGCCGTTAAATGTAATGGCTAATTCTCCATTTAAAGATACCATATTATATATATACTAGCGGTTGGGTAATGTGCGAGGCACATTTACCCGGTTGAAAAATAACTTATTTTGTAAAATATAAATATATTTTGAGTTAAAAAAAAAAACGTAATCATAAGTAAAATAAGTAGTATATAGAGAATTTTTTATGAACTCAATTTCTGCACCTAACAAGTGAAAAGAGATGTGAAGAATTTTTGTGATAGTGATAGTACTTCACTGCATAAATCAAAGCAATCCAACCAAAGAAAAAAAAATGAGAAGTGGTAAAATGAAGGGTTGGATTTAAATCTTAAAAATTTTAATGTACCAGCAGCAGCCTTGTCCTTCAAAAAACAACACACGTAGACATCATATCTTTAGATATGATTTGGATCGATGTATTAATAGTAGTGATAGATTGTCAATTCCCTCCTGACCCAATAATGTTGTAAATTTTTTATTTTTTAAAAAATGTTTATGATGATTAAAAAAATACATGAAAAAAAGAAAAGAAAAATAAAAAAATGAAATACACATTCATGAAATATTTTCAGGTTACTTTTTTATTAGTTGTAGCAGTTCTCTTTAGTTAATTAAGAATATTATCATATTTAAATTATGTTAAAATTCTAATTATTTATATAGTTATAATTTTTTAAAAATATTTAACAAAATTTTATTATTTATTTAAAAATGAAATATTAGTATTTTATAAATGGTTTGATTATTTTGAAATTAGTGGTACTTGTGTAAAATCCTGTATGGCGTAAGATTTTCTAATTGATAAAAAAAAGCATGTTTGCCACATCTGTCAAATTGAAGAAAAAATAAAGTGTAATTTCAAATATTAAAATAGTCTAATGTATAAGAATAAAATTATTATTTATTTATGTTCATCATTTATTATGAAATTTAAATTATATTAAAAATTCAAATTAATTAGATAGTTTTTTTCTCTTAAAAATGTACAGTAAAATTAATATTTTTTCCACTTTTTCTTTCTTTTTCTCTCTCATTCCCAACGCACGATTGCAGTATTACGTCGCACATTGACATTCATACGGATAAAAAAAAACTGATTTATATTTACTGTTCACGATGAACAGTAATGAACAGTAACAGCTATACGCTCTTTTAAGTATAGGCATATATATATATATATATATATATATATATATATATATATTTTTTTTTTTCCTATAAAAGATGGAGGGTAGGGATAAAGCATCAAATCAGATCTTATTTCAGTTGGGATAAGGTTGAGATAGTTGAACAGTCCACATCTATGGAAATCAACCATCCGTACCGCCAAGAAAGGATAAAATAGACTATCTAAATCGCCAATGTCTTCTCCAAAAAAATAAATAAAATGAATAAATAGCTCGCAATAATCCTATGATTTTTTTGTTTTTGCAAGATTATTTTTTGGTGCTCGAATGAGAGTGAAGCCTACATAAATATCATCAACTAAGAAGTCTGATGTATAAAAAAATGCGATCGAGAACAAGTGCAATTGGATACTAACCCAAATATTATTATTATTCTTCATATTGACATAATTAATTATATCAATTAATGTGTTTCATTTTAAAGTGAGTTTGGATAGTGAGATGAGATGAGATGAGATGAGATGAGATGAAATAATTTTAGATGAGTTGAATAAAATATTATTATAATATTATTACTTTTTTTAGATTTGAAAAAGTTTGAATTGTTTATTATATTTTGTATGAGAATTTAAGAAAGTTGTATGATGAGATGGGATGGGTTGAGAGTGTTTTTTAATCCAAATGGAGTCTACTGAATTTGGATACCAAAATCATCTTATCTCATTATTACAATTTTATAATTTTTACAAATTACCACATAAAATACAATAAATAATTCAATTTTTTCAAATCTCAAAACAATAATAATATTAAAAAAAATTCTAACAATATTTTATTCAACTTTTATCTAAAATCATTTCATCTCATCTCGCTATCCAAACTCCACCTAAATTAATACCTTATAACATTATTTAAAAATATTTGTAATAATAAAATCTATAATGTTGAATAATGGGGTTGGACATGTGCAAGGCTTTGTAACACGGATGGTAAAACATCATGGATGTCTCTGGCAACACTTCTTCCATTCCCATTATTTTTTTCTACATGATCTCCAAGCTTCCAACTCACTTACAAAACAGGAACATGTACACTAATTGATATTCATCTGTTTTATTGAATTTAAAATTTAGTGATTTAGAGAATGTACTGTTACAAGTTTTTGTTAAGAAAACCTCATCATGATTTATGGTTTTTTTTTTATACCATTTTTTTTATTGGGCAAGATATATTTTATTAAAAAAAATTGTGGACGAGTGTGAAAAGTCCAAATAATTATAATTAATAGTGTCTAAGATAATATTTAAAGGGTTAATTATATTTTGTTCCCTCGAACTTTCACTCAATTTACAATGTGTCTTCGAAACTAATAATTGCATCAAAGTGGACCCTCTAACTTTCAAAACTTCCCAATCCCCCCTTTCGTTTACCAGCAGCGTCAAATCTAACGAAAATTTACCGCAAAAATGTAATTTTTATCTAATTTATTATCATTGACCATTAAAATATAAAATAATATATGCTATCAATTAAATTAATGATTTATTATTAATTGATGGCATATATTATTTTATATTTTATATGGTCAATGATAATAAATTAATTGAAAATTACATCTTTGCAGTGGATGTTATGCACATGAGCTACACTTGCAGTGAATTTTCGTTAGATTTAACGCTGCTGGGTAGACGGAAGGGAGAGATTTGAAAATTTTGAAAGTTTGAGGGTCTACTTTGATGTAGTTATTAGTTTCGGAGGCACGTTACGAATTGAATGAAAGTTCAAAAGCGCAAAGTGTAATTAACTCATTTAAAATATGAACTGAAAGTGGATGAAATAGTCTTGACAACAAAAGGTACCTACCATAAACAAACCTAAAACTAATGATCTAAAGATTAACGTGTATATATATATATATATATATATATATATATATATATATATATATATAAATATTTTAACTAAAAAGAAATTTCATAAAAATTAACTCACAAGTCGACGTCAGTGGCACGTTAGATTGTAAAGTTATTTTTATTATAAAGTAAATTTAATAGATCACATGAAATCACATTAATTTGTGAATTTATTTTTATAACTAACTGCCTCGTTTGCATTCAAAACTCACCTCAACTTATCTCAACTCATCATTACAACTTTCTCAAATTTTTACACAAAATATAATAAATAATTTAACTTTTATTCTACTATTCATAAATCATCTCAACTCATTTTTAAATCCAAACGACTTTGTATTAACGAGTAATGCTATACAACATACTATCATCTCATTTTCATCTCATTAAGTATGATGTGACACATTCATCACCATTAGATGGTAAAGAAGCATGTAATAAATGATCATTTAATGGTGATAAATGTGTCACATCATACTTAATGGGATGAAAGTGGGATGATAGTATGATGTATAGAATTTTTCTTGTATTATCAGGTGTGAAAAATAAGAGAAAATAATTTGTACAAGTCTCAAATAGATAAGTTCCATACAAATCTTTGTAAAAAAGTAGATTCCACCTTAAAAAAAAATGTAAAAAAATTATTATTTATTAATAAAATTTATTATTTTACAAAAAATTTGTCTGAACTTATCTATTTAAAATTTATATCTAGCAATTACTCTAAAAATAATGGTATACGACGAACTAGTAGAAATCATAAAGCTAGTAAATATAACATATAATAATAGGTAGGGAAAGAGGGGGAAAAAAACAACCCTAAATGGGTGTGCGCTAGTAATGATGTGCTTTGAGATCCTTTTCTCTTTTCTGCCTCCTATTTCAGCCACTCATCAACCTACCCTCTCCTTCCCTTTTTTTTTGCCTGAATCCCTCTACCCTCTAGCTTTCTCACCTGATCTTGGGGCTCATTAATTTTACCTTTTTTTGTTTTGTACGATTCACGTCCTTTTTTCTTTTCTTTTTTGTTTTTATTTACTTTGGCAACCACTTGCAGAGACGAAGCATGGGGAGAGGTAGGGCCCTTTACTTTACCCCCCACCCCAAGCTATGTAAAATGTAAGGAAACGTACAGTGTTTTTGACAAATTTTCATAGATGTATGGTCCCTAGCTCCCAACGACAAGGCCCCTAGCAAGTATGGCTTGCTTCTTCTTTGTCGGCATGTACTATTATACGAGCAACCATACAAAGTATTTTTTATAATACTTTTCACAGTACATGATGTATAATAAGATTATTTTTATAAAATAATATTACATTTATATGATATTTTATAATAATACCTCTCATTTTAAAATATAATTATAAATATGTTGTAAAAAATATTGTGTATTTATTATTTTTCCTATTATATTGCTAGTGCTGCCATCCCATTGCGGCCACAAATCTTTTCAACTCGAATGCAAAGTTGGTATGCAAAAAATAGCACAACTATATTTATTCATATTCATTTAAATTATCACTTTTTAAAAAAAAAAAAAAAAAGATAGTACTCTAATTTTATTGATAGCTTTCATTTATAGTGGAATAAAACTATGATTACAACCAATCACTTGAGGGTTACAAAAATCCCAAAACCCATGCAGCAAAAACCTTTTTTTATTTTTTTTAAGAAAATATTCCATAATTTTATAAAGAAAACAGGAGGAAACACGATTACACAGATGGTCTTTCAATCAACTCAATCACATCCTCAGCCAGCTCAAGAGAACTCTTAGCTAGACAGTGAGCAAGACAATTGCCACTTCTCCTTACAAAACTTACTTTCCACTGATTTACTTCTGATAATAAGACTTTAATATCATATAATATCATACCCACACTATCCCAACGCTTACTATGATGATTGAGTCCATTGACAATTTGTTGAGAATCACCTTCCAAGATCACAGAATTTAGTCCCAACTCTCTAGCCCACCTAGCAGCTTGATAACCACCTTGTGCTTCAGCTAACAGAGGGTCCATAAACCCAGATGTTGACAGTTTCTTAGAAGCCATAATGGAGCCCTCATGGTCATGAGCCACCAAACCAATCACAATTCTGTCTTTTGTTGAACTTAGAGCTGCATCCCAGTTGATTTTTATGCACCCTTCAGGTGGATGGATCCAAACATGAGAATCCGCTAGGTGCCCTCGGCCACTCTTTCTAGATATAAGCTGTACTGACTTGAATTCCTCCAAGGATTTTAGAGCCTGCTTAGCTACCTTAGTGGGGTGAGAGAATGAGTCTTCGAAAACAAGTTTGTTCCTTCTTATCTAAATGCCTCGAGCAATGACAGAGAACTCCTCCATTGAAATCTGATTTGAAATGCAATGCAGGTGCTCGACTAAATCTTTGAAGTTGCTTAATCTACTAGAACTCTTTTGAAAAACAATTGGCCCCTGACTCCAAACATCCATGGCAGAAGTGCAGCTCCACAGAGCATGAGTAGTTGATTCCTCTTCTCTACAACAGATAGGGCACAAAGGAGAATCTACAATCTTTTTCTTGAACAAGTTCAATTTTGTTGGTAATGACTCAAGACATGCTCTCCACAAGAAGACTTTAGTGGCATTTGGGATCTTATAATTCCAGCAACATGTTCAATCTTTAGTTTTCTGTACTACCTGAGAAGTTTGGCCCTTTTCCATATCCAACAACAGCTTATGGTAAGCACTTTTCACTGTGAACATTCCATCCTTTGTTCTAAGCCAGATCATTTTATCACTAGCACCTGATGCACTAATGGGGATTTTAAAAACTAAGTCAGCCACTTCAGTTCCCAGGACAGAGATCACCAAACCTCGATCCCATTGCTTGGTCTTCACATTAATCAAATCAGCAACTGGGGCTTCTTCATGCAGTATCTGTATTGGAGATTGGATTTTAAAACTCGAAGGACGAGGCAACCACCTGCATTTCCATATTTTGATATCCTGACCATTCCCTACTCTCCATAATGATCCTTTCTCAAGCAAGCCCCTGGCTGCATATAGACTTCTCCAAATAAAGAAAGGTCGAGAGCCCAATTTAGCTTGGAAAAAATCTGTAGAAGGATGATATTTCAATTTTAGAACCTGAGCAGCCAATGAATCAGGGAATTGAATAAGCCTCCAGCCTTATTTAGCCAACAATGCTAAGTTAAAGCTCTCGAAGTCTCTAAAGCCCAAACCACCTTCCCCTTTAGCTTTTCCCACTTGTCCCCAAGAAACCCAGTAGATCTTCTTTTCATTGTCCATATAGCTCCACCAAAATTGTTGCATGATTCTGTTAATTTCACTTATTAAGGACTTTGGCAATCTAAAGACCCCCATGCAATAAGTTGGAAGAGCTTGAATCACAGCTTTCAGTAAAATTTCTTTGCCTGCTTGGGAGAGAAACTTTGTTTTCCAGTTACTGACTTTGCCTCTAATTCTGTCCAGAATTCCTTTGAAGGCAGCATACTTTGATCTACCTATTAGAGATGGTAAACCCAAATAGCTCTCATAGCAAGAGGAAGCATGAGTCCCTGCAATGCCCAGGATATAATCCTTAGTAGCCTTCCTTGTACTTGCACTGAAGAAGATAGAAGTCTTTAACTTGTTAATTTTCTGGCCTGAAGCATCTTCATATAGTAGAAGGATTCTATTAATGTTTGCCCATTCTCTTGCATTTGCTCTACAAAAAAGTAAACTGTCATCTGCAAAGAGGAGGTGGTTAATGCTTAATATGCCTCTACGAATAGGAAAACCATGAATGTCTTTAATAGATTCAACATGATTCAACAGACCACTAAGAACCTCAGCAATAAGAATAAACAAATATGGGGATAGAGGATCCCCCTTTCTGATACCTCTTGAGGGAATAAAACTCGCTTGTGGCTTCCCATTCACTAAAATGGAATAAGAAACAGAAGATATACAGTTCATGATCAATATTATCCATCTCTCGTTGAATCCCATCTTTTCCATAACCTTCCTTAAAAATGTCCATTCCGCTCTGTCATATGCCTTGCTCATATCCAGTTTAATAGCCATATAACCTTGTTGTCCTCTTCCTTTAGTGGTCATGGAATGCAAGGCTTCAAAGGCAACTATTACATTATCTAGGATCATTCTCCCAGGGACAAAAACACTTTGTGTTGGAGAAATAATTTGAGAAAGAACCTTCTTGAGCCTGTTGGACAGCACTTTAGAGACAATTTTATAGATTACATTGCATAAAGCAATAGGTCTGAAATCCATCACTGTTTTGGGGCTTCTTAACTTAGGAATTAACACAATAAAGGTATCATTTATGAGGGTCAAATCCCCACCATGGTTGAGCACCTCAAGAACAGCCTTTGTGACCTCACTACCCACTATCTCCCAGTGATTTTGATAGAAAACAACTGAGAATCCATCTGGGCCTCGAGATCCCAGAGGATTCATTTGAAAAAGGGCTCCCTTTACTTCGTCTGCAGTAAAGCTTCTTGAAAGGTTATTATTCATATCCTCGATCACTTTTGATTGTGTGTTTCGCAGGCATTCATCAAATACACTAGGGTGCATTGTAGAGAAAAGAGCCTGATAATTCTGATTGAAGGCTTCAGAAATCCCAACATCATCACTAATCATCCTACCATCCTCACAAACCAGGTTTTTAATCTCATTAGTCTTTCTTCTTTGGTTGGTACACTTATGAAAGAACTTTGAATTTCGATCTCCATCCTTCAACCATAATTGCTTAGCTCTTTGCTTCCATTTGACATCCTCTTCTTCAAGTAAACTGTCAATATCCTTCTGAAGCACCTTGACTGCTACTGTATCTGAGCCAGTATTTGAATTCTGCAAAGAAGACAATTGGTTAAGTTTTGCCTGAGTTACCTTCCTTTGATGTCTCAGAGAGTTCTTGTTCCAATGATCAAAAGCTGCTCTGCACTTGCCAAGACTGTTATGAACCAAGTTTAAAAAACCATGTTGAGGAGGCTGGTTCTGCCAAGTCGTTTGGATAATATTGTTGCATTCCTCATAAAAGTTCCAACTAGCTTCAAACCTGAAAATTCTCTGTCTGGCCCTTTCCTCATGTGGCAATCTCCTGGCTCCACCTCTCAAGGACATTACAAGAGGACTGTGGTCTGAGGATTGAGCTGCCAAAGTACAAACTCTGAAATTATCAAACAAACTTGTGCATTGCATGTTGCCAAAAGCTTGGTCAATCCTTTCCTTTGTGAATTGGTCACCTTCTCTATTATTACACCAAGTAAATTTTGGGCCCTCATAACCTAAGTCACTCAAGCCACATTGCTCCACACAAGATCTAAAAGATTTCATCTGATGATAAGGCCTAACAGCAGCTCCATACTTCTCATGATTATGCAAAATTTCATTGAAATCTCCAAAACATACCCAAGGCTTATCTACCTTAGGTCTCATTAACCTTAGTAACCTCCAGCTATCACCCCTTTTTGCCGTTATAGGAGACCCATAGAAACCAGAAATTAAGACCTCTAGCCCAGATTCTTCATGGTGAAATATCATGGAGATGTGATTTTGGGAGTAGGACTCAAGTTTCAGATCAAGATTACTATTCCACATAAAAAGCAATCCCCCCACTCAAGCCAATGCTATCTACCATAAAGCTAGAATCAAAACCCACTTTATTTCTAACTTCCTCCACCCTTTTCCTACAACACTTTGTTTCCATTAAGAAAACAAAAATGGGCCACTTAATCTTCGCTAACAAGTGAAGTTCTCTAACTGTACGGGGGTTCCCAAGCCCCCGACAGTTTCAGCTAAGGCCTATCATTGTTATTGGTTGCTCAGTGTCAAGGTTGATAACATCCATACCTTTAACATCTCTTTTTTTCTTAGCAAGTTCAGTGTCATCCCCCAGAGAGCACACTCGCCTTTTCCTCCTTTCCTTTGGTTCAGTATCCAGCACCAATGGTCCATGAAGATGTTCTTCCCTAGCCCTATGTTTTCACGTGGTTCCTCTTTGCTTGGGCACTTCCACTTTGACAGATGGTAGTTTAGAAGCAGAAAAACCTGCTTTGACTTGGGCCTTTTCACAAACAGGTGCATCACGTTGAGAGATGCTTACAAAACCAGAGTTCAATGGCTCTGTTCCCAAAATAAATGTGGACCCTTCACCTCATTGACCTTTAAAATCACTCAAGGAAATATTTGTCTGCATATCACTAGCAGGAAATTCTCCCACAAAAGGTGTTGTCAATGTCTAAGGAGATTTACCATCTTTGGTCTCATCGCCACAACTCCCAGGAACCTCATCTTTCTGCCTCCTCTGTTGGTGGTTTGCACCATTATCACCACCATACTTACGGGTCTCAAATAACTTGGAGTTCATCGATTGTGCCCTTAGCCAAGGGCCAAATTGTGAGGGTTTTGAATGACCACCCATGGGTACACTTCTCTGCCCTTGACATCCCTTTAGTTTATGAGATAGGATCCCACAGTGAAAACAGAAAGACTGTAAACGCTCGTACTTCAAAGAGACCCAATACTTCTGATCCTTCAACTGCACCCATTTACCTCGTAGCAAAGGTTTATACAAATCCAGTGCAACTCTGACCCTCATGCACTTTCCCCATGCTATACCATCCGAATCAGCTTCAACATGAATCACATGGCCAATTGACGAGGCAAGACTTCCTCCAATGTCTTCTGTCATGGCTGCCAGAGGCAGACCATGTAACTGCACCCAGAAAGGTTCGAACTGGAATGGCACTGCATTTAGTGGTATGGATTCATCAATCTCTTGAAGAGAGACTAGGTTTCTGTCAAAAAACCACGGACGCCCTCCAAGGACTCTCTCCTTATCGGACAAAAATTGGAATTCTATAAAAAAACGAAGTTCCCCAAGATCCTTAAATTTTACCCACCCCTCCAACCTCCATACTTGGGAGATTATCACCCGAAAGGCTTCACTGTTAATCCCCTTTTCCGCCATCACCCCCCCAACCACACAGAAATTCCCACGTAAACAACTATCTTTCATATTAGCAGGGGCAACCAAGAAAACTTCGCTTTCCTCCGAGGACAGTTTAAGGTTCTCCCATCGTCGAGCTAACTCCTCTTCCTCCATCACCCTACTTACGTAACTCAGCACTCACAAACAAACTATAAACTCTCACAAAAAGAGACTTGCACCCTTGCCCAAGCAAAGATACGAAAACCTCACTCAGTCTCTAGAGAGAGAGAAGGACCTGCAAAACTCATGCAGCAAAAACCTTAACTATAAGACCAACATAAAAATATCCCATATATTAAGAAAAAAAACCACAAGAAAACCAACACAAAACAAGAGACAAAAAACAACCTGCATAGAAACGTAAGTGCACAGTAATAAAATAAAATGCCAAAATAAAACAAATGTGTATATATGGCGATCCAATTTTGTCCATGCAAATAAGGCCTTTTAACTTACTAGGCAGCGAACGTTTCCTGTCATTCCAATTCATATTTAAACCCACAACACATTGCTTTGCAAGAAAGTCAGACACTATATTTCCTTCTTGAAAGACATGACTAATTTTATACTCCATACATCCAAGACAAGTCTGAATATCTTTTCAAAAGTCCTCAAGATACCAAATATTACACTCTCCTCTAGTAACCCATCTAACACAAATTTGAGAGTCTGTCTCAATACGAACTCAATGAAAACTAAGCTAACAACACCTCCTAACCCCTTCCAGCAAACTTCTCATCTCAACAAAATTATTAGAAATCGGGCTAAAAAAAAACTGAGTAAACTTCTCATCTCACTTATGTTTAAGTAAGTGTTGATAAAAAGTGATCAATTTTAATTATTTATATAGGAGAATAAGTTGTTTAATAATGTTTTAAATAAATTTAGAAGAGTTAAGAGAGAGAAAAATAGTCATTTATTAATGCTTTCGCCGCACATTCTATTACTTTTGCTTAAGTGTACATTTGGATTTGGGTGTGGGCAAGCACACGGTACCTCGCACCACGCGCGGTTGTAGGGTGCTAGATGCGTCTTGTTGGTGCACTTGACACTTAGCACAAAGATCAGATTTCGGAGTGAACTTGACCATTATTTTTTAAATGATTAGGATTCAAGATCTAATTGCTATATCATACAAACACACTTGAGGAGAAAAAGTTTTCACACTTTTCTTCACAATTTTACGTTCTCTTCCATTGTTCTCTATTAGTGATCATTATAATTCTTTGCCAAAACTATAAATATTTTGATATTCTGATTTGATTTCGTTAAGTGCAATTCATCAACATAATTTTTTGGTTGATCCACTTTTACCAATTAATCCATTTTTTTTTTTGGGGGGGGGGGGGGGGTAAAACTGTCTTAAAGAAATTTGTATGATTGAAGCAAAAGTCTAATTTCACTTCCTTTCAATTTTCCTAACATGTATTATTTATTACCTATATTTTTATGTTAAATAAACACTTTATTATAAGAGGGGCACATTAAATTTCTTTATTTAGGAGAGATGTCTTATAACTTATTCTAGCTACCAAATAGATGATCTCTATGAAGATTAAAAGAGGCATGATTCAACAGCTGCAGGATGCAAATTCTGGTAACTCAAATGATACTATTAAAGAGCTCCAGAAAGAGGTCAATGACATATTGGAGGGGGAGGAAATGAAATGGAGACAGAGGGCCAAGCAAATGTGGCTTTAAGATGGTGATAGGAACTCAAGTTTTTTTCATAAATGTGCATCCCAAAGAAGGCAGACCAACACTATAAAGAAGCTTTCAATTGATATGGGCAATGTGCTAAGAAAAATGGAAGACATTAGTAGCCTGTTCCAGTCTTTCTTTCAAGATTTATTTAATACCTCCAATCCAACTATGATTGAGGAACCAATTGATAATCTTGAACCTCGGGTCATAGAGGAGATGAACTGCATTCTGAGGAGATCTTTTCCAGTTGAGGAAATTAAAGATGTTATGTTTGATATGAACTCCCTTAGCTCTCCAGGCCCTGATGGCTTTTCTACTGGTTTTATCAGGACAATTGGGAAGTGGTTGGAATTGATCTGGTCTCTACAGTTAAGAAGGTATTAGTTTCCAGAACAGGTTTCAAGTCTATAAATGAAACCTTTATAGCTTTGATCCCTAAAAAGAAGAATCCCACATTGGTATCTGAGTATAGACCAATTAGTCTATGCAATGTCCATTACAAGGTGAAGTTTTTGCAAATCGACTTAAAGAGATTCTCCCAGAAATTATCAGTCCATCACAGAGTGCCTTTGACCTTGGTAGGCTCATTTTTTACAATATCATTGTAGCTTATGAAGTTATGCACTCAATGCAAAATAGAATGAGGGGTAAAAAGGAAGGTTACATGACTTTGAAGTTGGAGATGAGTAAGGCTTATGACATGATTGAATGGAGATTTCTAGAAGTTGTTCTGACCAAGATGGGGTTTGAAAAAGTGTGGATTGAGTTGATGATGCAATGTGTGACCACATTTCAATATTCAATTCTGATTAATGGGTGTCCTCAACAAGCTTTTTATCCTTCTAGGGGGTTGAGACAAAGGGATCCTCTATCCCTTTATCTTTTTCTCTCATGTACAGAAGTGCTAGGGAACATACTAGACAAAGCAGAAGGAAAGGGTCTCATCTCAAGTTTTCCTTTTGCAAGAGGGCTCCTTACTAATCAACTATCTCTTTTTTTGCAAATGATAGCCTACCTTTTTATAAGGCTAATGTTCTTGAATGTAACAGACTCTTCTGGTTGTTAAATTTATATGAAACAACTTCAAGTCAAAGGTTGAACTTAGACAAGACTTCCATGTTTTTTAGCAGCAACACAGGAGTAGACATCAAAGATGCTATTCTCCATTATGTTTGCTTAAGGGAAGCAAGGTGCTATGAGAAGTACTTGAGCCCACCTGCTTATGTAGGCAAGAACAAACTGGCAGCCTTTAGACCTATTCGGGAAAGTATTAGATCTCGGATGCAAAATGGGACTGTGAAGTTTTTGTCACAAGCTGGGAAGGATGTGCTTCTCAAATCCAATGCAAGCAATTCCAACATACTGTATGAGCATTTTTAAATTACCAAAAGCTATTTTGAAAGCCATTAACAGAATAATGCAACAATTTTGGTGGGGTTCAAGGGGTGACAAGTCTAAAACACACTGGTTACCTTAGAAATAACTTGGGAAAACAAAGAAGGAATGGAACTAGGCTATAGAGATTTCGAGAATTTCAACTTAGCACTATTAGCTAAGCAAGGGTGGAGATTGGTGCAGTAGCCTCACAGTTTCGCAACTAAAGTACTCAAGGCAAAAGACTACCATAGGTCCAACTTCTTACATAGCAAGATGGGTAGCAGCCCTTCATATCTCTGGAGGAGCTTTATGGTAGCAAGGCCTGTTTTGGAATATTGGAAATGGAGAGACTATCAAAATTTGGCATGATAAGTGGTTACCAAAACCAAGCTCATTTAGAGTTCAGTCTGCAAGAAGAGGGTTGGATGAAAATGCACTGGTGAGCTACCTAATTGACAAACACAGTTGTTCATGGAAGACTGCATTGATTACTAATAACTTTGAGCCTTAGGAAGCTATGCTAATTTGTAGAATTCTTTTGAGTATTCATAGTGCCCTTGACAAGGTTATTTGGAGATGCACTAAGGATGATAAATTTTTTGTTAAGAGCGCTTACTCTCTTATTAATGAGCTCGAAGGCAGGGCAATGAGGCAAACTTCAACTGGTTCTTATAAGCAGGAACTATGGCCTAAAATAAGGAAATTCGAAGTGCCTAATGCAACAAAGATGCTGCTTTGGAGAGCATGGCATGAGTCTCTACCCACTAAATATAATCTGTTCAAAAAGAAAATTGTGAACATCCCTTTCTGTCCAGTGTGTTTGACTGAGGTTGAAACTGTCACACATGCTCTTTGGTCCAATATATCAGTGCAAGATGTCTGGGGGATTTGCTCCAAAAGACTACAGAAATTTAAGCTGACGGAATCCTCTTTTATAGAACTCTTATCCAATATGTTTACTGTCTTGGATGGAGAGACTATGGATGAGGTTACTGCAACAGTTTATCAAGTTTGGAAAAGAAGGAATAAGTGGTATTTGAGGAAAGTTTTTGGTCTCCAGAAGCAATAGTCAAGTTGGCTCAGCAGTAAGTGAATTCAAGGAAGCAAATTTGAAACCTGCAGTTGGCTCAGCACTGATCACAACACGATAATGCTAATGGAAAGTCCCTTCCTTAAACTTCATCAAAGCAAACTGAAATGCAGCTGTGGATAAGGTTCATTGCAGAATTGGTATTGGAGTTGTGCTCAGAGACTCGAGTGGACATATTATTGCAAGCCTAAGGTCTTAGAGGGATTCTTTCCCAGATGCTCATTTGGCAGAGACAATTGCAGCCCTCAAAGCTGTAATCTTATGTCAACAACTTGGCCTAACACATTATTCTGGAAGGTGATGCCCAACAGGTGGTCAAGGATATCCAGAGCAGTCACGAGTTTTGGACCTCGACTGGAATGATTGTTAGAGACATCAAGGAGCTACTTACTAAGATGTCTAGTTGGTTTGTCAGTTTTATTCCTAGAACTTGAAATTCTTTGGCTCATAATCTTGCAAGGGATGCATTGAAACTCTTTGAGGAGAGCATTACTTTGGAGGGTCTTCCCCATTGTATTCATCCTATTTGATTATTTATGAATAAGAGATCTTATTCTTTTTTTAAAAAAAAAATAGATGATCTGTATGACTGCATTGTTGGGTTAATGTGGAGAAGCCGCATGCTAGTGAGCTCATTAAAAAATTAGAAAAATGATAAACACACATAACTTTTCACATTATATTATACAAACTTGTTTTAAAAGAAGGGTAGTTTAGTAAAATACTTTATAAAAGTAACGTCACTTTACAAAAATACCCTCACTTTAAAATATGTGTTGTAAAATATGTTGAAAAATGTGTTGTGTGGGCATCATTGCTCATTGCAATGCAGCATACACACTCGACAAGTAATTGTAAACATCCTAATTGTAAACTTGAAAAATCCTTCTCATCAGCTACCATGCACCTCCTCATACCTTGTCAAAAACATCTCCACACTCTATGAAAAATACTCATACACCCTATGAAAAAGCTATAGGTGTGGGGTGTGTGAATGAATAGTAACTGATGAATAATATTCCTCTTGTAAACTTAAACAAGAATTCTGGTGCCATTTCAAAGCGTAAAAAACGCCTTATTTTATATAAAAATAAATAAAACTTTTTTCTTTTGCCAATCTTTGCTAAATTTTCCCAATAATTATTAAGTCATCACGAGATTTTTCTATGGGTGCTTTTGTAAATTCAATCTATCCCCCCATTCGTTATGCCGTGGTTCTTTATTTACTTTTAGTTCTGCTAATTCCTTTTCTGTGAATCCTATGGCAGATGTTATAGCAATTGATTCAGCAAAGCGGGCCAATGCATAGAAAGACCAATTCCAAGATAAGAAATGAATGAGTGGGTCTTCTTGTCCCCTGAATTTGATTACGACAAAGGAGGATTTTTCTTGGTCAGATAGATGCCAACAACTTCTATTGAATTCTTCCATATCTATAGTGCTCCATATGCATTAAACAAAGGAAAAGCTTCACTAATAATGCAAAATGTATTTTCACGACCCTCTCAACAATCAGATAAACGAATTCTCTCTTTTTATTTTCTAGGGCTAATGAGGAACCTCGAGATCTATAAGAAACCTCATTTGATTAGATATGTTAGATTGAAAAATGGGACACCTATGGGATTGAGCGCTGAGGCGTATGAGGAATCATGAAATGCACCAAACGCATGCAAACAAACATTGCTCAACACTGAGGATAAGGAAGCTGCTCAGCTCATGGATATCTCTATCTCTTTGATTCCAGTATTAATTAAAGAAAAAAGGAATTCGCTTTAAATTTAAAAAAAGAGAGAAAAAAAAAAGAGTTAAAGCAACTCCAAAGTAAATCATAAATCTCAAATCGTATCAACTAATTATTACATATTCGGCTATTCACTCGCTCACTTTTACAACCCATACACGTAGCTTCTTGCCCAAAACCCTCTCCTGTGGTTCAAACATCCTACCCAAACTGCTGCACTCATTTCCAAATGCAAAAAAAATCAACTTCACCGACTACATTACAATTTTGGGAAGTTCAAAAACATTGTTTTTACAGCAGACCAGTTGTTCCAAATGGGTTATTAGTTGGTGGGAGAGCAACTGGATTCACAGGAAATGCACCAAATGCAGCATCACCAAAAGGATTAGTTGGGGCCATCATCAAGTGTTGTTGTGGCTGTGGCTGTGGCTGTGGCTGTGGCTGGAAGGTAGGTTGGTATGGACCAAAGGGGTTGGACTGCTGTTGAGCCATCGCTGCCATCTGAACTGCAGGGGGTGGAGCAACACTACTTGACTGAGCAAATGGGTCTTGTACCTCAAATGGATTTGGAGCTGGTGCTCCATAAACAGGCTGCTGCGCAGCTCTATATGCTCCTTCATCATACAAACTGTTCAAAGTGAGGGAGTCCAATCCACCAGCCTGACATTCATTGACCAAACTTAAATAATTAAATCCATATACCAAAAAAAACCTTTCTTCCATACTTATAAAAAAAAAAACATTTCTTCCATGAGATATGGTCTCAGATGCATAAAATTGAAGAATGGCCTACCCACTAATGAGATTATATTGCAATTAATCTGACTTGAAGATGATAAGAAATGCTTAAACTAGTGGCGCCTCGTGGAAAAGTGCTCCTCCGCCAAATGTCATGTGCAAGCACTTTCATCAACTTACATTCTCCTAAATCCTCACTAACTAAAAACAACTAAGAAACATATCCAGTGTCTTGTGATCACAAATAAGCAAATAAACAACCATGAAGGTGAGTCCAAAATCCTTTAACCATGTCCAATATGGCACATGCGTGCGTGCACATCTTCAATATATGCTGTAAATGGCTAAAATGACCACAAAACGTGTGGAGAACAAATAAGGACACAGAATAAGGGCCTACCAATTGCCTATCATTAACTGATGAAATGTTACTACTTGGAGTGGTGACCAGGGCAAGTTCCCATCCAGTAGCATCAAAATCTTTTGCTTGTACAGCATTAGAATCAAATGTTGGGGCAGCACCTGCAAATATGAGAACACAAACTAGGTAAACAAAAGTCCATCTAAAATGGCTTAAGTAGCATTACTGGAAAGCAACAAAAGAAGAAAACGTGACCAGAATCTGATGGAACTATTGCTAGAGCCAAAGCATTTGTGTCTTCAATTGCAGATGCATCAGCAGTGTTATAACCCAATCCCTGAGTCAACCAAAAAAGAAAAAGGGGGGGGGGGGGGGGGGGTAAGAAATTAAATAAATTCTGCAAAAAACATAAACTGAGTTGATGAAACTCAGAACATAATGATTTACCAGTAGATCACCAGTTTCCAGGGTGTTTTGAGGAAGAGGAGGAGGAGGAGGAGGAGCAGTAATCTCAACATTAGGTACAGCAGCATTATCTGAAGGTGGTGGCTCAGGTTCATCATTGAACATTTTTGTCTCTTCAGAAGGGCCTTCATCTGGTCTGTATGTCAATTGAAGCTGACCATAATGACCACATATTAGTTCAGTAGCACAGCTTCACAAAAGCATTATTCCATCTCTAGGTTGATTAGTGCCAATAAACCGGTAAAAAGATCCAAAGGGAACAAAACAGAGACTGGTTTACAAATTTCATAAATGAGTACACTAATCAATAAAAAAAATCATTTCACTTAACTAAGCAATGGATATATGTTCTTGCTCATTATAAAACAATGACTCACCAAAGGCTCAGTTGGAACAGGAAACACCCGGGGTGCCTCTCTTATGTACTCTTCCATAGTTGTAAGAAAGGATTGCGGAGGCTGGAAAACATAAGCATTAAGCAATAGGTGGGATAAAAAATTAGGCTCGAGGAAATAGCCTAAAGTTGACTACACACCAAGATGTTGTAATAGCATAAATACCTCTCTAAGAACAGGAAACTGGAAATTCCTAGCAAGTTCCAATCCTTTGCAAACTTCGTAGAACTCAGAAAGGCCGAAGGCCTGCAGCAATAACCAAGGTCTGTTAAGTGAAACACCATAAAAGTGAACTGTAGGACCTTTTTTTTTTATTATTGGCACCGGGTGTCCGGAACAGCATTCCGACTAATCCCAGGGGTGCACAGGCCCTCGGCAAGGAGTTTCCCGCAAATGCACCTCGGGTAATTCAATGGGAAAATCCCCCAGTCCGATGGCTCCTAGAGATTGTTTGCACCCAAGGGTATTTGAACCTTAGACCTAGGGGGAGCATGCCCCCAAGCCCAAGGCCTTCACCACTTGAGCATACCCCCAAGTCCGATGGCCCCTGTAGGACCTTTTTTTTTTTATCGGTTAAAAGTGAACTGTAAGACCTTATAGCATTCATATCTAGTAATTGTATGAAAAAAATAGAGCAGTAAATAGCTATCAACAAATAACTAATAATTGGCATCATGTTTGGAAATTGATAATGTCACCTGCTGGCCAGCTCGTTTATAAACATCAAGGGCTTTGACAGCTTCATGTCTTGGCATCTCAAAAAACTGCAATGAGATCAGATTATTGGCAGTATGGAAAATATAGACAACAAATGACAATTTTTCCTAACTAGCAAGACTCCCATAAATAATAGTCAATTCACCTTATCAACAAGATTGATGATCCCATCATTGATAGCGCAGTAAATTTTAAAACTCTCTTTCAGTACCTGATTATAGCACACATAAAAATTGTAAAGAACAATTTCCAATAAAGTTCTTTATGAGTTAAGCACTTAAAATGATATTATTCTTTTCTTGACAGGAAAAAATAATAGATCAAAGGGCAAGGGACAGGAAGTGAAATATGGGAGTCAGCTTTTATTTTCCTTATGTCCTCCATGCCAATTTCTGACCAAAGCACATTACAGCATCCCTGCCCCCACAACTAAAAAGAAACAAAAAAACAAAAAAATCGACAAAGGTAGAGAGAAACAAAAGGGAGGACATTCAAAGCATCTCAACAAGTAACCAAAAATTTCACAGAAATTTCTAAATCATTTGAATTTATGTATCATCAACTGAAAAAACTGGAACTGCTGAATCATTTTTGGTCGTCATGCATAACACCATTCGGCAAACTCAACATAACGAAATGGGAGTCAACTATTTATAAGGAGACTCCTTTAAGATCTCTAAAATAATTTCACCATTCATGACTCAAAATATTCAAAAGAAGAAACATAGAAATATTCTTTAATTTAAATGCACAACTAATTGTAGTAATAAATTACAGAAAACAGCAATGCCACACATACCAGAGCCAGAGCATATTGTATAACATAATTGCCAACAGCTGCTCCTTCTGGCTGTAAAAGTGGAAAATAAGTCAATTTTTTGCCCATATTAATATGCTATGGATAATTAAAAATATCTGAAGGAAAAATGTGTAAAAAATATGAAAACAGAACATCAAAGGGGCATAAAAAGTACTCGGCAACCAATAAGACGATACAGCAGCTGCTGCAAAGCTGGCAATTGCCCCAACAGTTCTTCACTGTCCAAATCCCTGGTTCTGCTGTAGCCCTGCTGGTAAAAGAAGAGGAAAAGGAGGGAGGAAGAGGGGCGGGTTTGGGTGGGGTGAGAATTTCATGAATCTGAAGCAATGAGAGATTCACACCCATATAGTTTGAGAAAACAAATATACTGGCAAAACTATTAAATATCAATCAAGACACTGGACATCCAACAGAACTCTCTATAGCACTTCTGGTAGGCATCAATGGCATAGACTGTCTCTATCAGTTGAATATAATCCTTAGAGGCTTCATTCACATAACTTCTTTCAGGGTTGAAAAAACTAGGGGTACAAATTAAAATGTGCCAAACAAAGTTTCTTCGGCTTGGATTTTTAGGAAACAAACCCTATAAGATCCAGAAGCATGAATAAAAAACAATATTTTCTAAAAACAAAATGAGCTTATTAGCCTTAGCAACTATCATAAAATACTAATAAATTATTGGGAGTTCAAATAACCTAACAGATATATTAGAGGTACAGGCATTAAGAAAAAGGGGAAAAGAAAGAAAGAAAAGAATTCCAGAGTTAGGAACTTCAAATCCAATATCATCTTTAACTTTATTTGCATACTGCCCCTTGTCTGTTCTTTCAAGGCAAGCAATGATATTAGGACTGCTTTTATTTTATTCTAAATTCCGCATCTTAGAAAAAAGGAAATATATATCTAGTAAAATACCTTGTCCTGCCCTTGGGAAGGTCTTGGTAGACGTTCAGCTTCGATATCATACTTAATAACCCTGAAACATTCAAGTCGTTCCTCCAAAAACAATGCATACGTGCGTACCCAGGCCGAGCAATCCCAAGCTGAGAGAAAAGATAAAAGAGATATTAGTAGTAGCGAACTAAAGCAACGATAGTTCAAGTACATCGGTTAGAGCCAGTATTAACAACCAATTTTTTTTTTTAATCGGTAAACCAGTGTTAACAACCAATAGAGAGAATAAAAGAGCAAGAGATAAGGGTGAAGGACTAACCAATAGGGCTTGAATCATCCTTGAAATTAGAAATCAGGAGTATTCGCCCTCTCTGTGAAAAGTTCAGAAGTTCTTCTCTGAAAGTAGGATCACCCTCCCTTAATAGCCTATGGATGACTACCAGTGTTTTTAATGCCACCTGTTAAGGATTCAACGTATTCAAAAGTGTTAAAAGAACATTATACAACTTGGACACAAGACACCACAATACATGAAAAGCGTACCCAGCTTATAAAAAACTATTACATCAGTATTTACCACCATCAAAACAGTCCAGACCATCTTTCAAATGCAAGAACAGAAGAAGAAATACCCTATTTAATAACAATATAAAGAGGGCAAAGAAACATTTTCCAGTAGTACTAATGACTCTCCATGTCCTTCAATACATAGTATGCATTAACCCATAAATACTAGCTTTTCGTACATCAAATTGCAACACCTCTTTGACACACCCAGATGTGCAGTAACTTAATCCTAGAAGAGCCAAAATATGACATACATGTAGAAGCCCATGCCATTAGGAAAACACTGGATGTATGGAAGAAGATGAAAAGGCAATATAGCTGCAAGTTTTTTATTCTATTTGTCATTCAAAAAATCCTATTTAAGAATGAAAGGCCATACAATGTCTTCTAATAAGCTTTAAAACTTAGTTGGAATGAAAGATTATTGAAGAAAGAAAGGCAAATATCAACAAAGCCCACGTGTTTGCAGCAACACATTAAGATCGGGAACACAACACAAAAGGGACTAGATCTGTAATACCTTGATCGAGCATAGGAGAGAGGGCAGTAAATGAGATCCCACATTACTTGGGAGTGAGAAGTTAATGGGGTTTATAATGATTCCAAGACACTATGATTATAATTTTGACTAGCCCTTTCTGAGTATAGGTCCAAATATGGCTTGGGCTTTCTATGGGTCATTACAAAAGGTATCATAACTAATCCCTATTCAAAGTGTGCGACTTGAGCCCTATCACCTACAATAGAATGGCTTGACAAGGACATCGGGGATGGGGAGAGATGAGAAATATCAAATTGAGTATAGGAGAGATAGGGAGGTGAATGGGGTCCCATTTTAGCTGGAAGGGAGAAATTCTTGCAATTTATAAGGATTTCAAAGAACTTCAAGTGAAACCTTGACTAATCTTTTTGCAGTACAGGGTCCATATATGGCTTAGACTTTCCCTGGATAAGTACAAAATCACACAAAAAAAAAAAAAAACATACAATAGCATAGATAAAACGTTGCCTAAAAAGATCTAATCCTTAAGATCTCTCTCTCTCTCTCTCTCTCTCTCTCTCTCTGTGTGTGTTTTTTTCTAATTTAAGTAGAGAAGAGCAAGGCATGAAGGAAGGGGGGGGGGGGGGGACCAAAGTGTGGAACACTATCTAGGTGATCCAATAAAAGCACCCTATCAATTGAGCAGTGTGGATAGACTCACATTAAACCTAATCTAAGGGTTAGACACAGGAGGTCCGTAAGAGCTCCCTCAAGATAGACCAAACCATAGTCAACCCTAATAAGGGCATATACTAGAAAGAAATTGACGGGTATGGATAATGGGCATTGGTCTCTTCGCATTAGCATCATGCCCATGTATATCTCTATTCATAAACCTTAGACCTCACATTCCACAACTTGCAACCTTAGAGCCTATGTACATGTCATAAAAGAGGGTTCATCACCCTAGAGAAGCAGAAATTTATGAAATTTGGATTAAATCGTCATGGTTCCAATTTGGCAAGAATTAATCATTTGGATAATGAGTTCCGATTGGCAACAAACCGTAAGTGGTCTTCATTTCCAAGAAAAAGGAAAAGGCTATTTGGTTGCAAAAATATTTCTAAGGGACACCCTACTTGTCAAAAAAAAATATTTCTAAGGGACACCCGACATTGATAGGACACAATCTACTCACCTTAAGTTCAAAAAGGGACTGAATATTTCTAGTTTCCATGTGCCCCCGGTATTGGTCTGTCCATACTCAAAATCAGCAAGCTCTCCACTTCAATGACTTGGGTTGAGGGCACATAGATTAAGATTAGATTTCAGCCGTGCAGCTTGTGCTTAAACTTGTTTCTTTTGCAACCCCAGCAAACTTCACCCAGCCACGATATCCTTATTTTTTGAAAAAAAAAAAGCCTCGACTAGGATATGATCAAATGGACAAAGGAAGCAATAAATCAGAAGAATCTTGAGTACCAATGTTATTTAGAGTTATTTAAATTATTAAAAAAATTGTTATTTAAATGTTATTTAGAGTAATAACTAGATGGAGGGGAGCAATTTGAGGTATGCCTCCTTAGTTATACTCAATCTAAGGTATACCCAATACGATTAATAACTAGTTAGTTATACTCAATCTGAGGTATTACCATCTGCCCTCTCTTAACTCCACGATTTCCTCATTACGCCATTTCGTTGTAAGTGGCACAATTCAAGTCCATGCTAGTGACTAAGGATTGCCTCTTAAACCTTTTGTAATGACCTAAGGAAATTATAAACCACATATGCGCTTATATTCCAAATGGGCTAGTTAGGGTTCTAATTGAAGTCCCTTATATCAATTGCAATAACTTCTTACTCTCAATGCCCACCACATTAGTGCATATAGATGCATAAAGTGGCCAGAAACAACATAAAAATCATTATAACAATCCAGTTCAAAAGATTTACCTAGATTTATTGGAAACATGGTCCCTAGGAAAATAATGAAAACAATCGCATAACTTCTTGGGTTCCTAATGGCCTTGAAGTAGACTCCACAGATGTAAGTTAAGATGAAACTGGAAGTTTGCACAATCCTATTTAGATCAAGACAACTCTGATCTAAATAAATGTAAATGAGAGATAAAAACACAATTTCTAAGCAACTTAGAGGCACCAATGTAAAACGACAGATATACAACCAATAACAAGCATGTCACACACATAGGCAAAAAACACTGGATGGAAAGGTAAACAACAATGTATGGATCAAACCACCAAACTCAGTAAATATTAAAAACGCCTCAAAACCGTATTTAATAAAATGAAAAAAACTAGAATAACTAAACAACTCGGCATAGCAATCGAAAACCACAAGCAGTAAAATCGACACATATATACCGTCCAGTTACGAGTCTTCGCCAATCGCCGGGAAAGCGCACGAATGCAGTAAGCAACATCGGCACGGGGCCGAATCGCCGAAGTGGCGACGAAAATCTCTGAAACAGAAGAGAAAATAACAATCACGTATTGTCCCCCAAAATTGAAAATTCCGCTGAGAAATAATAAAAATGGGATCTGTGAAGGGGGAAGTCGGGAACGATTACTCACTCCTGAGGTGTCTATCTTTGGGTGGGCACTCCACGTGGTTCGTAGCTTTGACTATGGCCACATCCAACTCCTATATTTTAGGGAAAAAATTTTAATATTCGAAAACTCAAAATAAACGAATCGAATCGATGAAGGATTGTGGTAGAAAATCGAAAGAGTATCGATTCAAGTAATTAATAATAGAAAGAAGAAGACGAAGAAAAAGACCGCGTAATCGCTGTTGACATGGGCGAGGCCGACTTTGGTTGAGTCTTTGATTGCGCCATAGGCTTTTCTCCAAGTCTGTAGCGTCCCCATTTTTACCGCTCAGATCTCTCTCTCTCTCTCTCCAAGAATTGCGTTACGCCACACCTCGATTCTCTCTTTCTCTCTCTCTCTCTCTCTCTCAAAAGAGAGGAATAGATCAAAGGGACAGCCTGCAAGCAAAGATGGATTGGCTATGGCTATTGGCTATTCTTCTCTCTCCTCTCTGTATTTTCTATTTTCTTTCTGATGGTTGAGAAAGAATCATTTCCAACCATTTTGACGTTCGCTTCTCTCTTCCCTCTTTGACGGCTTTTTTTCTTTTTCTTTTTTTTTTCTTTTTGCCTAATAATAAGAATCTTTCTGATTCCGTATTTTAGTTATAATAATAAATTATTTTCGATACTAATTAAAGAGTTATTACTTGAAAGAATGATATTAGTTTTATTAATTATTTTATAAAAATATTCATCATTTAAAATATAATTATATAAAAAACTATAAAAAGATTATATCTCTAGATATTTTTATTCTCCACATTTCTCGAGTACAAAAGTTGTGTGGTAGTCTGTGACGGTTTTCCGGTTTGATGCACAAATCATCTTATTTAATTTTTTTAAATCTCAAAATAATAATAATATTAAAAAATAATATTCAAATAATCTTTTATTTAATTCATCTAAAATCTTCTCATCTCATTTTATCTCATTCCATTTTCAAACCTTAATTTGACATTCGATAAATCACATTTTATAAATATAATTAAAAATAATAAAAAAATAATATTACTTTATTATCATTTTTTTAATAGCTCTCTTCATTTCCCCAAATAAATGGGAGGTGGAACATTTTTTGTACCCAATTTATAATATTGCTCGAAGAAAAATGATTTAGTTATAAAATTTTTTTATAAAAATAAATTTACAAATTAACGTAATTTAATATAATACATCGCATGATAAAGTTATTTTTATTATAAAGTAAATCTAACGTATTACATGAAGCACATTATTTTATGAAATTATTTCATCTCATATCATCATTACAAGTTTTTTAAATTTTCACACAAAATATAATAAACAGTTCAATTTTTTCAAATACTAAAACAATAATAATATTAAAAAATAATATTTTAACAATATTTTATTCAACTTTCATTTCAACTCATCTCATCTCAATTCACTGTCGAAACTGCACATAAGTTTCAACCTTCCTTTGGGTGGAAATATATATATCCACCACCTTAGTTATTCGTCATGGGATATGCATGTCTCGTATAATGAGTTGAAGTTGATCCAAATCGAACCCATAACATTAGGTTAAAAATTCTACCATTCATTAATATATTAGAAAATTATAATCAAATATGGAATTCCGGATATTCTTGAACAGGTAGAATTGTTTTAGTTAAACAATGATGAGAAAAAAAGAAAAAATGTGGGAAAAAATGTCCTCATAGTGGTGGGTGGCAATCTATACTCAATCCATGAGCTTTGATGGGTGAAGTGCCAATGCAGATGCTTGCTTGTTGTGCCAATTTAATTTCATGGCACCCACCAAAGAGACAGACTTGCAACTTGGTATATACATTCAGTCTCTTTCATATCTACCCATAAGAGTGGTATACTTGAAGAATATTGCACAATGGTAGGATCCGTACCTTAAAAAAAAAGGTATGTGTTTTCCGGAATATTTTATGAGTTTGGCTGACTGGTATGGCAGCCTGGCTTTTTTTTTTTTTTTTTTTTAGTTAACAAGATACATTTGTATTCATATTAAGTATTAACATCGTGTTTCATACGCATTTGGGTCAGATTTCAGCAACTCGACTCTTCAAGATTAGGCCTGTGAAAATAAAGAAGAAAGAAATTTGGAAAGGGCGACCTTAGGGCCGGGAGTCTCCGATGCTAAAGTCAGTAGAATATTTTAGAAGTTTGTAAATAATGAGAGTCTATAGAGGTTTTTCATACCTGAAAATTGCTATTTATACCGAGAGCCTGGGGGATAGATCGTGCATACTCCCATGGAGCCCATGTCCTTTTGTCAAAGTCCTTTAAATGTTGTGTACCTCTGCGACAATGCCATTAATGCGGCATAACTTCCTAATGGCTTTATTATGCAGGCCTTGTTGACCGTCCATCGATGTTCCCTTATCAGAAAATCAAAAGTTCTCTGTCTTTTTCGTTCTGCCCTATACGAGTCCCCATGAGCGGGATGGGCTGAGCGAAGTCAGGCCTGTCCGTCCCATCAATCATCATTGCTTACTTTTCCTTACAGGCGAGTTGTTTCGTGGGCAAGTTTGAGTCCTGTAACCGAGTATCAAGATGAAGCTCATTACTCTCGGGCAAGCGCCTAGTGAGCTTATGAGTGAGGGAGAAATCCCCTTACACTAAGAAATCACACATTACAAAGTTTATCTTTCTCCAAACAACTAGAGATAAAATCAGGAGTCTCTCCTATCTACATTTTTTCAACGTCTAATTGTAAAGCTGCTTTTATTAAAATATGTGACAGTATTTATGCTTCTATGTATAAATTACACCTGCCACTCACTTCTACCATGTGGGAATTTCTTTATATCTTCAATGATGCTCCCATAGTAAGAGAAATCTTCATTTACATCATTTACTGCATTGATTATAACTTATGCATCTCCTTCTGATATGAACCCGTGTGAATAATGAAATCTTTTGAACCCACATTCAATTTGAATACTTACCCAAAAAAGTTAAAAATTAAGTCAATGAATAGATAATTTAGATCCGTTGAGAACTCGTTTCAAAAATTGCCTCGCGGAAACTCAAATCTCTGCAAATTTTCATAGCTTTCCAAAAGCATAACTTTTCTTTCTAAAACAGTTTTATGGAATTTTGGCGTGCACCCTAGCATTTACACTGTAGCGGAATGGCAGCCTGTCTTGGACAGTTTTATGGAACTTTTCTTTCTAACCGAATAAAAAGACAACCATACGTCTGCGTATGTATATAAAAAAGTAAAAAGTTATTTAACTTGCTTTGTAAAGATGGGTTATCAGTTTTCCTCTACCAATTCAAGATCTCATTTCCTAATTTTTATAAAATTGATATCTCAAATTTAAAAAATTTGCATTTAGATACCCATCAATTTTCTGATAGGTTTGGCATGGGTTGAAACATAAAATCCTCATCTCATTTCATCATTACAATTTTTTTAAACTCTCACACAAAATATAGTAAATAAATAACTTTTTAAATCTCAATTTAACTTTTTCAAATTTTAAAATAATAATAATATTTAAAAATAATATTTTAAGCTTTTATCTAAAATAAAAAATCTCATCTTACCTTCATATAATAAGATGCCATATGTCTCTCTTCGATTGGCCGCCATGTGGTATCAATATTCTCAATCGAAGGTTGACACTTGACACGTGATATACTAATATAGATATATTAATGTCACGTGTCAATCATACGGCTACTTTTTTTAAGGAAAATTAATGTAGATATCTAATTGTAAGTTTTTTGAAATTTATATATTGGTTTATGCAAAAATTGAAAAGTAAAGTCTTCCCAAAAAAATTCTTATTTATTAGTGGAACCTATTATTTTACGAAAGATTTGTATGGAGTTTATATCTAACGTTATTCTATTTCTAATACTATAACATGGCTGAATAAATAGTTCTTTTTTACGACTTCATATTTAAAACGGACAAGAATTAAAATAATAATAATAATTAAAAAAGAAATCATAACCAATTTAGAAAGTAAGAAAGTGAAGAGCAATCCACGTGAAAAAATGATTTCCATTTCCATTAAAAGTTTGGCATATTTGTATTTGAGATGAAATGAAAATTTTATAAATAGTAATGAAATAGCTTATTAATAGTAGTAAAATAATGTGAATTAAGATATTTTTATGATATTTTGAAAAAGAGAAATGCTACTTTTGATCTCCACACCATATACTATGTGATTTGTTATTTTTGTTATTCTATTTTAACACATATATATATTACTGTCATTTATTGGAAATAAGAGAGAAAAAATTGAATAAAAATATTATAAAGTTAAAATATTATTTTTTAATATTATTTTTATTTTGAGATTTGAAAAAGTTGTATTAATTTTTTATATTTTGTTTCGAAGTTTGGAGAAGTTGAAATTAATAAGTAATCATTAGATGAAAAAGTTAAAATATAAAATTAAAAAATATTTATGTTTGAATGATATTTAGATTTTTATTTTTTATGTTTAGATAACATGAGAACGGAGACATCATCTCATCATTTAAACGGGGCTAGGAAAAGCAACACCAATCTTAAACCCATTCCAATGATTTTGTTTGGGATCAAGACCTTCGCACCGAATCATAATTACTTCATATTCTTTTTCATTAAGTTTTTTTTTTTTTTGAAAGTTAGAAGATAATTCCTTTATTGATATCAATACAACTCAGTCGTTATAATATTTTTCTTTCAGTATATCATTAGTAATTTTTACTGGACTATCCTCTATCCACACCCTCTCAGCAGAAAAAGTAAGTGCTAGCTTAGCTAGCTTGTGTGCTATATTGTTTGCTTCTCTGTGCACAAATTTTATGCACCAGTTTGACCTTTCAGACATCAATTTCCTTTCATCTTTAATAATGTTCCCATACTCAGGCCATATCTCCTCCCCACTACTTGTAGCTTTCACTATCAATTGCGAATCCCCCTCCAGTATCACCTCCGAGAGCCCTAATTCTACACATAAAATTGCAGCTCTCCTTAAAGTCAAAGCTTCAACAACAATCGAGTTCTTGCTAACATCTCCCAATTTGAGTCTCTAGCAACCACTCCAACACCCACCCTTTTGTGTTGAGCATCTATAGTAGCATCACAATTTACTTCCACTACCAACTCAACTGGCTTTTCCCACTTGACCAATCTTCTATCAGTGTTCTCATTCATCTGTGACATATGTTGATGATTCTGAGCTGTGATGAACTCACTTAGTCCATAACTTGCAGCTTTTATGTAACACCCCTTCCCGTAGGTTAGAAATATTACGAACATTCTGAAGAGATTCAAAGTCATGAAAATACCTCATTTATTAAATAATCAAACTAACTTAACAAAACAGTCTTTAATAACATAAAGCTAAAAACATAATAGAAAGGCATAAACTAGTTCTATGTGGTGATCACTTATTCAAATATCATAATCATAGACTAAATCCTTAGGGAAGTAACACTTATTCCAATCTAAGTCTATGAACTAATCTATTCCTGGCTCTCTAGCTTTGTGTCCTCGCATTCAACATCTGAGACATTACAACATAAATACATAACACAAATGTGTCGAAGACTCAGTAATAACACATCATAATATAAACTTAACTTAGTTTAACATTAGGCTTGATTTATAAAACTTTAATGTATCATAACATATGTGGAATTAACAAAATCGTGGAATTTCATGTAACATGATGCATGAGTGACTGAGTCCATGCATTTCCTAACAATCATACATGACTCGTTCATCTTGTTTTTCACTTATCTAGTGACCATCACTATTTGTGTACATCGGTCCAATTATTGTTGATCGTACATAACATATCATAACATGTAGTGAAATACGCTTGGGTCGGTGTTATCACTTAACATCTGGTAAACTATGCTTGAGTCCGTGGCACCGCATAATGTATCATTACGTGTAGTGAAACACGCTTGAGTCCGTGTTATCACATATCATATGTTGAACCACGCTTAAATCCGTGGCACCCCATATCGTATCATAACATGTGGTGAAACACACTTGAGTCCATGTTATCACATATCATATGGTAAACCACGCCTGAGTTCATGGCACCACATAACATAACATGTGGTGAAGCACGCTTGAATCTATGTCACCTCATATCATATGGTAAACCACGCTTGAATCCGTGGCACCGCTTAACACATCATAACTTGCGGTGAAATACGCTTAGGTCTATGTCACCTTAAAACATATTAGCTTACATGTGGTGGACTACGCTTGAGTCCGTGGCTTGCACATCCACCCATAACATGAGACCAATTTTAAAGTTCACTCGTCATTCATGTGTTTTCTACTAGCTTTCATGATGCATGAGAACATGTTTGACTTCATGAATTTACCTAGCATGGCATACTCTTGTGCATGGCATAACATGATCTAATATGAGTTTTACACCACATAGCATAACATAGGCATGGCATAACATGATCTAAACATTATATGAATATTACATGGCATACATGATCTAAATATTACATGAACATTACATGGCATACATGTGATTTTCATAACATCTCATCCATCTAACAATCCATACCAGCATACCATCATAAGCATACCATCGAAATTCATCGGGATTCATGAAAATGGGCCTAACCTTGACTTGGCTCGTAGCATAGCACAGGTAACATCACATTTTTCATGCACAATCAGAATAGTTACAGCACACATATAATTATGATCATCCTACTTACCTCTTAGCGCTGCTTCCATAATCTCACGTCGTAGCTCGTAACCTATACGAGGCACTAATCTTCACTAACATTTCTAAATGTCGTAACATGCTAATTACTTAAAATCATACCATAGAGATAATTTAATACATAATTCAGTTATACTAAGATTAATAGATAGTAATATTATTTAAAACTTATAAAATATTCCTTGATTTTTTATTTAAAGTATAACATAATAATTTTATTAAAAATAGACTAAATAGACAATGACACTATTAACTAAAATAATAGGCCCAATAGTATGCTTTAAGTCCTTTAAATATTTTCTATAAGAATTTAAGTCTATGGGCTCATATTTATTTAAGACAGACTTTGGCCTAACTTAAATTCCAGTCCAACCCCAATTAAAGAAAACAACCCACTTAAAATCACTAAAACAATCTGTAAAATACAACCAGCTCAATTTAAACATTAAGCCCACATGAAGTCAACCGTCCTTGGCTTGCTGGTAGTTTCTAGAAAACTCAATGGTGGTCCGACATCCTTTAAGGTGGCCGGCGATGGTAGCACGAAATACACTGGCCAATGAGTCATTGTCAATAGAGAGGGGGAGGGAAAACGGCAAGGGAAAAAGAAGATGGCTTACCGTCGGTGTCCTCTGGTGATTCCGACGAGGTGGGTGACTTCGTATGAAGAGGGAGTGCTATGGTGGCTTCTGTGAAAGTAGTTTTTTTATTCTTTTATTGTGTAGTTCTGGTTTGAGGTGTAGGAGAAACTTGATGTCACTAGGGGTTTTGGCCGCAGGATATCATGGGTTTGATGAAGAGGGAAAAGAGAGGATTTTATGGGAGGGTTTTTTACGTGTGAATTGGTTTCCAATTAGGAAACTATTCAAACTAGGAAATCAAAAGGGAGGTATATATGGGCGTGTATAGAGGAAAATTCCAATAAAATAAAATCACTATTTCAAAATAGATTTTAAAAATAATAAAAATACTAATACTACTAATAATAATAATAATAAACCCTAATTTTGGACTCGTATGTTACATTTTATGATACTTCTTGGGTCATCAAATTGTTTTTCAAACAACAGTGAGTTCCTTTTTAACCAGATCTTCCTCATAATACAAGCTACCAACTCCACATCCTCCACTTTCAAATATGAGTTCAGTTTTTTCCATAAAGCCACAAAATCAGATTCTGAGCTACTCCACTTATGCACAGGGCTATCAGTCTTTGCCCAGACATCTGAGGCTGCAGGGCAGCTCCAAAGTGCATGCATGGTTATTTCTATCTCCCTCTCGCAAATTGGGCACTTATTAGTATCAATGATCTGCTTCTTGAACAAGTTTTGTTTGGTTGGGAGTCAATCATGACCTGCCTTCCACAGAAAGTGTTTCACCATACTTTGTACATTTAGCCGCCATATCAGTCTCCACATAGTTTCTGCATTACTCCCTGATGCAAGTTCCACTTTCTTCCTCTTCATTCTTTCATGTTCTTAATGATAGGCACTCTTCACTGAGAACTTACCATCATTTGATCTTCCCCGCACCATTTTGTCTACTGTACCCTACCTACTCAGAGGAATACTACAGATGACTTCAACTTCATTTTCAAGAAAAGTATAAAAAACCAATTCTTTTTCCCATATCCCTGTATCAGATTCAATGAGTTGTTGTACCTTTGATTCACTAGGTAAATTTTTAATGGGAGAATGCACACAGTGAGAAATTTAAGTTGGCAGCCACTTATCATTCCAAATTTTAATTCTACTTCCATCCCCCACTCTCCATTACAACCCTCTTTCACTAAGTCCACAGAGGACCACAAGCTTCTCCATATGAGGGAAGGACCACAATCCAACTTTGCATCTACCAGCCCCACATTTTTAAAATACTTCTCCCTCATTATCTTTGCCACCAGTGAATCAGGTTGATTCAGAATCCTCCAGCACTGCTTTGCCTTATTGAAACATTCATTGTCTCGGAATCCCAACCCTTCATTCTTTTTTTATTCCCCCATTTTAAACTAGCTTCTCCATTGAATTTTCTTCTCATCCTGCTTACGTCCCCACCAAAATCTTGCCAAAAGGGATGATATCTCCTTGCACAACCTTCGTGGTAAACTGAAAAAACTCATAGCAAATGTAGGTATTGCGTGAGCAACAACCTTTAGCAAGGTCTCCTTCCCTCCTACGCTAGAAACGAGTTCTTCCAGCTACTGATTTTGGACCAAACCCTCTCCTTTAGGTTTCTGAATGTATTATATATTGATCTACTCACCATGGCTGGAAGGCCGAGATATATTTCATAGCTTCCACATATAGATACCCTTGCTGCACTTTGGATCTGTGACCTAGTTAATCCATTAGTATTTGAACTAAAAAATTTGGTAGTCTTCTGCATGTTTAAGCATTGACCCGAGGTCTCTTCATACACTCAATAAATCTTTAATCTTCAACCATTCAGCTAACTTAGCCCTTCCAAAATATTATACAATCATCAGCAAAAAGTAAATGACTTATCCTTATTTCTCCTCTTGATACTGCAACTCCCCTTATGACCCTTCTATCAGCTAAGTTAATCAAGAAAATAAGCCCTTCTGCACAAAGGAGAAATAAGTAAGGGGAGATAGGATCTATTTGTCATATTCCTCTTGTTGGTTTGATAATCTTACCAGGCTCCCCCTTAACAAGGATTGAATATGTCACTGTTGTCACACTTCATAATCAAGGAGATCCATCTGTCTCCAAATCTCAGCTTCTCATCACAAACTCCAAGTATTTCCACTATATCCTATCATAGGCCTTTGACATATCTAGCTCTAGAGCCATACTTCTATACCTTCCTCTTTGTCTTGTTTTCATCGTGTGCAATGTTTCATAAGCTATCATAACATTATTAGTTATGAGTCTTCCAGGTATAAAGGCACTTTGATTGCTGTAAATAATAGTAGGGAGCGCTTTATTCAGCCTGTTAGCAAGTATCTTTAAAGCAAGTTTATATAGCACGTTACATAGACTGATTGGCTTGAATTCACTAGCAACAGAAGGGTTTTTAACCTTAGGAATCAAGGCTAAATAAGTACAATTAATACAGTTTTCCAGACCCCCCCCTCCCCATTTAGGAAACTTAATATTGGCTTACTTACCTCTTCCCCCACAATGCTCCAATATGCTTGATAAAAACAAGCTCCATACCCATAAGGGCTTGGGAATTTCAAGGAACTCATTTGCTTCAAAGTTTCCTCCATCTCAATCCTTGTGAACCCTTTTTGTAGCTCTGCATTCATTTGACTAGTAACTCTCAGTTCAACCTCGTTAAGGCAATCCTCTATAGCTTCCATTATGGAGTGCGATGAGCAAAATAGATTATTAAAATAATCATAGAAAACACCCTCTATCTCTTCTTGCTCAGTCACCACACTACCTTGGGAGTTCTTTAATTCCTTAACCTGATTTTTCCTCCTTCTCTAACTAGCACATGAGGGGAAGAACTTGGTATTTTTGTCCCCCAGCTAATACCAAGTTCTCTTTGATCTCTATCTCCATTTTAAATCTACTTGCTCTAGAAGCAAACCCAACTCTCCTTGCAGATTCTTTATTAATTCAGCATTATGGGAACCCTCACTCTCTTGTTCAACCTTCAGTCTTTCAGTTTTTTGCTTCAAAACTATCTCAGCCTCCTTATCTCTACCCAGACTCCAAATCTCCCTTACAGGTATTCAACTTTCCCTGCACCTTCTTTAATGGATTTTGTTCTGCTACACATCTATCAAAGCCTCTTCTATCACTAGTCCTCCTTCCTCACCCTTATCCATTTTGCTTCAAATCCGAATATTCTCCTTTTCTTTCTTTTCACTAGATTTTCTTGTCTTAGATCTAGCAGTAGTGCCTTGTGGTCTGATTGGGTTACTGTTAGCACTTCAACTTCTCTATCTCGGAAAGTTTCAGACCATTGAGAATTGGCAACAGCTCTGTCTAGCCTCTCCTTTGTAAAAGTATTATCTGCATGCTTATTACTCCAAGTATACTTATTTTCCTTCCACCCTAAGTAAAAAAATGTGTTTGCTTCTAGCACTTTCTTGAATTCTTCCATCTGAGCCTCTGGTTTAGTCCCCCCCCCCCCCCATCCCTCACCTTTTCATCTTGACACACTATCTCATTTAAATCACCAATTATGCACCATGGTTTCTCTGTTGATGGATTTAACAAAGATAAGATATTCCACGTCCCTCTTCTCTTACTTGTCTCAAGATGCCTATAAAAACCAGTAAATAGCTATGACAACTTTTTCTCCTCACACATAACTATAGCATTAATATAATAGTGGGCGAAAACTATTTCCACATCCACCTCTCTACACCACATCAAAGCCAAACTCTCATTTCTACCCAACGAATCTACAATAAAACACCCCTCCCAACCCAACTTCTTTTTAATACCTTCGAACTTGCAAGCTACTAATTTCGTCTCCATTAGGAAGACTATCTTGGGTTTCTTTTTCTTCACCAATAGGTGAAGGTTTTGAACTGTCCGGAGATTCCTAAGTCTCTGGCAGTTCCAACTTAGTATTTTCATAATGGTTGGCAGGGCTGGCTAGCAGCCTTCGCCAATGGCAAGTTTCTCCTGAATCCCCCTCTCTTTAACATAGTCTTCCCTTCTTTAAGAAACTTTCACTGCTATCTGCAAAAACATCTATGCCCAAGCTACGTTTATACCCAACTGGTAAACCTAGGACTACTTTCTTTCCTGCAATTCGTGCCCTTCTCTTCCACTTTCCCCTCTCTACCATCCCCTTATCTTCATCCATCTCAACATGAGCCAACTGCTGTAAGCTAGTCTCAGATTTAGGCACAGGGGGCCTCTCCACTAGTGATTCCACCCTTATGTAACCCTCCTCCCCATCCCTTCTTTCAGTATTTTCAACAAACACATTGTTCTCAACTCCATCCTTAGTAGCATGTGACCCATTTTTCAGATTCAATGCCTTTATCTCTTCCTTATCCATCCCCTTATCTGCCTGTTTGAAGCCATGTCCCATACTAGAATCTACCACCATTCCCTTCCAGTCCCACACACCCCTTTGTTCCATGTATAATTCTTCCACGCTTGAAACATAACTTTGGAAGCTTCTTGTAGCTCAGTGCACCCAAATTCTGTTACCCAGTACATTAGCAGCTCTTCCTCTTGCCATCAATTTCCTCAGATATATTTCAATTTTCACTCTCAAATAGCTTCCCCGTCCAATCTCATCCTCACGTACATCTACTTCTTTGAAAATCCTGATCATTGCTCCAATCTGATTCCCTATTGCTCGAGTCATACATGCCAATGGCAAATTGTTCAAGTGAACTCAAAATTCCTCATGGTCAAAATTCATCTTTTGAGGAGGGGTAAATCCATCAAATGGTTTCAAAATCAACAGTTGATAATCAAATAACCAAGGCTTTCCGTCCAGAACTCCCAGTTCATCATTATGGTTATCAAACGTTACCACAAATAGATTTGAGATTATGTCATGGAAAGTAAACGATCCCCCTAGCCTCCAGATCATAGTCATAGTTGATCTAATCACTTCCATACTTATTTTATGATCTAAGAAAAGTTTCCTTACTAGGCTTTTATTTCCCCCTACTGTCACATTTCCCATATGCTCTATATTTAACTCAATTACCTCATTTTCCTCCTCTGTAAGTTAAAGCTTGTCCCACCTTTCCTCCAGATCCTCCATTGCTGCCTACCCCATTCCTGTGAATTGACTAGGGAAGACTCCTTCTCCCTCACTCTATGACCAAGCCGAGACTATCCCTTCACCCAAGCTTTCTCCTCAAAGTAAGCTCAGAGAAGACTCTTGTTCTTGCTTTTTCCTTCTGTTAAGTGCGTAGATTTGTATCTACCATTGTTTTGAATTCCGACTGTTGGAATTTTTCATTCTGGTATAGTACCTGATATACTATATATTTTCATTTCATTTTGTTTCAAATTTTAGCCTGTTTCGATTAACTCTACACTACATTCCATTTTAGACTGTTTTAATAGTAATTTTATAATTTTCTTGTATTTGAATGGTATTTTTGTAAATTTTAAATTTAGGTGAGATTCATGTAATTTTAAAATCTAAAAGAGATTTATATAATATTTTTTTTAATTTTAAATATGTCCCCTCATTCTCTTTTTAAATCTCATTCTTTTTAGTAATTTCTTGGGTCTTTATTTTTTTTAGCTTTTTTTCTTAACTCAAGTTTGTGTTTCTCTTAATATTATCTTTTGACATCGCTATTTCTAATTTTTTTAATTTTTTCAACATATGTTTATTTTATAATTCAATCTTCCATATATATACTTGGATACCAAATAATTAAAATTGAATTGTTGGAGTTCATCTTGAGTCATAAGGGGGAGGAGCATTGGCTGCATATGACATGGAGTAACTTGGAGGTCAAGATACTTTAAAATTGGTGGGAGTTGTGTGAGACCCCAGAAATATTAGTGTGTTTTAATTTATTTATTAGTATTATTATTGTTTATTTTATTTTATTATTCTCTTGGAGTCCTATGGGTTAGAAGGGCTTGTTTTATTTAGTAGTGGGCTGTTTTGGGCCGAAAAGGGTATGGAAAACAGGCCCAGCCCGTGATCAAGCTGGAAGCCTAGCCCTTCACCTTGCAAGACGTCGTTTCGACCTAAAAGAAAACCTTAAAGTGGTTTTTTTTTCTTCCCTCCTCCCTCCAGCACTTCACCCCTCCCAGCCTCTCTCCCCACTTTTATTCTTCCAGCAACAGTGAACTCCACGCGCCATTCTCCACCCCACGACGTCGACGCCGTCGTTTGTCGAAGCCGCCATCAACTTGTCGCTATTGGACTTCGAGCTCGCCGACTAGTGGGCTCTGCTCTCTCTGGCTCTCTCTCCCCCAGCAACCCCTGAGCTCTACTCCGCCACCCATGCCCGCCATGAGCTCGTCGGCCTCATTTTTTCTGCTTCGTCCATCTAGCCCCTCCCTCTTTGATTTCTCTCTATCGCACACTCTCCTTTACTCTTCACTCTATGTTCATCTTCGATCCAGCAAACCGTGGCCACCATCCACCATGCCTTGACCCCACACCTCGACAGTAAGCATCTACCGATCTCTTCTCCCTCTCAATCTCATCCTCAGCCTCGGATCCTCATTTTCCCTCTTTGTTTTCCATCCCATGCGGCTTAGGGGATTTTTTACTAGGACTTCACCATGCTCTGCCATTAGGAGCTCTAGAGGTCGTCGAACCACCCTCTCACCCTTCCCTTCTGTACTCAATCAACCCCACTCTTGGACCCACCCAAAAACGAGTTTGGATCTCCCTCTCCTTTAGGGTTGCACCGTTGCCAACCACGACATGCCATCACTGCCAATCGCCTTACAGGGGTCATCCGACCCTTTCCATCCTCAATAAGTTTTTCCCCCTCTTTTTCCCACCAACCCGTGGCCAAAATCCCTCTCTAGGGATCTGCTCCGTCATTAGTTTCTTTCTGCCATCTTCTATCCTCCCTCGCATCTTCTCTCCACCACTTTTGGCATCACCTCGGTGAGCCAAAGCTGCCTCAAGTTGTTTATTTTAGTTTTTGTTTATGTTTTGTTTATTTGCTAACAGTTTGGTGTTCGTCCGCATAGTGACGTGCGCACTAGTCTAATCGCGAGACTCCGTAGACCGAAGCACACTCAATCATCCAGATTTCCCGTTCGCGTTGTAAGTACCTCTCCAATGCAACCCTTGAGTTTAGAACATAATTTTATCACTAACACTATGTGCAATCTGGTTGTGTTGAGAAGGGCTTTGGGCCCGATGAAGTGTTGGGCTTGATATAGTAGCAGTGGTTGGGAATTGGGCCATGGGCCGAATGGAGGATGAGATTATGCGTGTAGCTTGGTTTGTGAATTTGTGTACATGTAATTGTTGTGATGTTGTGTATTGTTTGATGTGTGTTATGCCATGTCATCCAATACACTGCTTGTGTTGTACCATGTTGTATGGTTTGAAAACTGGATTTTCGTGTTCTGGTAATAACATGTGGGTGCGTGCGTATCATGACTCCAAGCCGAGATGAGGTATTATCTCAGTGGAAATCCTCTGGTCACTCGGGAGTGTAATAAACTGAGTGATGTCCCCTAGGTTGTCACCGTTCGACAACGGGCTCAGACGAGATGGTAACACTCTCATGCCGACTCTATGGCCTCTCTACTTCGTCACGTACGCGCCGGGTGCAGAGCTGGACATCGCTCGTTATGGATTCATACGCACAGTCGTTACCCGTGGTGTGACGAAGGGAGCTAGAGTATGCGGATGGTCCCTAAGGGAGACCATGGTGCATGCATAACTAAAATGATTGTATGGACTTTATGTGGATCACGACCCCAAGCTCAGATAGAACATTATCTCGATGGAGCTCTTCTGGTTACTTGGGAGCGTAATAAACTGAGTGACGTCCCCTGGATTGTCGTCGGGTGACAACGAGCTCGGACGATACTGCAACGCTCTCATGCCGACTATGTGGCCTCTCTACTAGCGGGGGCTAGAGGATACTTGGTCACGAACACACTAGGAGCGGAGCTGGGCATATCTCGTTACGAAGTCACATGCACAGTCGTTACTCGTGGTGTGACGAAGGGAGCCAGAGTGTGTGCATGGTCTATAGGGGAGACCATGGTGCATGCGTAATAAATGGTTGGTTGGAAGAAATGATATTGTGGTCTCTTGTTTGTATGGCTGTCTTACTTTGTTGGTTGTATAATTGCATGTTTTAAACTCTTGGTTGTTGTATGTTGATTACTTGCTAAGATTGCAAAATCTCATAGGACGTGTATGAGCAGGAGGGACCAACCCCACTGGAGAAGTGAAGACTTGGGGACTTCTTCCTTGTATTGTTGTTGTGGTGTTGACTTCTTTTATCTAGTTAGATGACTGTATTAGTTTATGGATTGTTTTTATTGGAGTTGTAATTTGAAATTATGGTACTCTTAGCAGTTTAGACTACCCCTTTTTACTTTTCCGCTGCATCTATAATTGTACACATTTAAGTTGCATGCTTGCACGCACTTGCTTTCACGTTGCGCTAGGGGGGTGTGGTCCGCGCCTCGGCGTCGCGACTCCTTCCAAATCACACGTGTGGATCGAGGGCGCCACAAGTAGCCTTTAAGTTATGATGAAGGTGGAGCATGGATGCTCTTAGTTATTTAATAATTTTTTTAAAGAACGTAAACGATAGACATAATATATAAAGCATGTAAACAATAAACATAATATGTAAAGCATGTAAAAATTAAACATATTTTGAAATATGAATTTTATTAAAAATAGTAAGATTACTTACTATCTTACGCTTTTCTTGAATGCAACTTGAATTTTCAACTTGGATTCTAACGAACAAGGATACATGAGAAAAATAAGAGAGGAGTCTCTCTCTGATTTTCTCTCCTTACAATTCGCTCTTGGTTACTTTTATTTTTTCTACATGCATTTTTTTCATTGATTCATCCTTTTATAGAGCTCAGAGCTATGAATGCTCTAAGGATTCCTCCAGCTGTTGTTTTTCTTTTTCCTCTGTCAAATTATTTTCATTTTGACTTGTTAGCATGAGAGTGCTCTAAAAAATCTTGCAGCTGTCGTTTTGCTTTTTCTTCTATCTAATTATTTTCTTTTTGACTTTGTAGCACCGAAAGTTTCTTGTCTTGTAGCAATTATCTTTGTCACCCAAAACTTCTGTAGACTTGAGGCTAATTTGGTCCTGAGATAAATAGTGTTTTATCAGATTTTACTATTCCATGAACAGTATTGATGACTTGATTTTGCTCCTACATTTTTACTTGTTACCTTGTTTTCCTCTAGATTTAAAAACTTTCACCATGGTAAGAATAAAGATATTGTGTTTTTTGGAAAACTTCATTGAATCGTGAATTAGAAGTGTGACTCTGACTAAGCTTTATTGAGGTCTCATTTTCTTGTTCTTGACTTGTTGAAGAAGATGTTGAGGAGATTGGAGATGTCTCCTTTTGCCTTCCTTCAGTTTGTTGTATTGCTTCTTTTAAAAGGTCTACATTTGGTCAAAAGACTTGGTATCGGTTTTAACTGAATGGTGACTTAGGGAGACTTGACTAGAATTCTATACCATGTCCAAGAATGATTATTAGTTTCTCAAACTCTTCTTCTTTGTCACTCGTTTTTCTTCTTGTAAAAATTCACGAGTTAGGAAGTCAGGAATGGAGTTTTGATCTCCCTTTGTATATTCTATATTAAAAAAAAAAAAAACTTAGAATTGACTTCCATCTTGCAAAAACTTATTTTGATGCTATATTTTTTTCATCATTTTCTAAAACAAATTTTGCATGTTTACAATCTACTCTTATTAAAAACTTTTGATTTAGAAGACCTTGCTGGAATTTTGACACACATAATGATATAGATAAAATCTCTTTTTTAATAGTACTATAATTATTTTGAGCATAATTCCATTATCCATAATGGAGTTGTATAACTTGTATTAGAGACTCAGGTTTGAGCTTCTGTTTGAGGATGACGTCAAAACCTCTATCAAAGACATTTGTTTCTATGATTTTTAAAGAATGTAGAAGGAATGCCAAGACAGGCAATGTATTGATGTACTTTTTAATTTCTTGGACCAGGGAAGTATGTTCATGTGTCCATGGTGAGAATTACTTTTGAGCTTGTAGAACAAAGGTTAGACTTTTTTTTTTTTTGAGACCCTAGTAAAATTTCGAGATGTAATTCAGGGATCCCAAAAACCTTTAAAGCTTGTTTTTTTCTAGGATTGGATCTGGGAACTTATAAGCAAATTGGATAGCTCTATCTATGGGGTTAATCTTGCCCTCATAAATATTATATCCTAAGAATCTTATCTTGGTCTGTAATAACTTAATTTTGGTTGCTGAAATAACTAATGTATTTATTTTAATTACTTCTAAGAAAGCACTTAACTGTTTCCAATGTTCTTCTATTAACTTTGAATAGAGGGGGACATTATCTACATATACTAATGAAAAATGGGAAAATGTGTCAAAAATCACATTCATTATATTCTGAAATTCGTTTGGTATATTTTTTAATCCAAATGGCATTACAATCCATTCATAATGTCCGAAAGGGATTGTAATTGCAATCTTATATTTATCTTTCTCATGGATTTGTATTTGCCCGAATCCACTTTTCATATTGAACTTGGAAAATATAATGGCTTGACCTATCCTATCGATTATTATTATTATTATTTTATTTGGAATCGGATATCTAATCCACTTTAATACTTTGTATAGTGTCTTGTAATTTATTATTAATCTTGCTACTCCTATTTCTCGTTCAACATCTTTTTTACATAAAAGGATGAATATGACCAATGTAAGGGCTTCGCAGCACAAGGGGACAGACCACCAATAGATTTGACTCATTTGAGTGGAAAGAAAGATGAGGGACACTCCATTGGTATGGAGATGAGAATAGTTGCGAATGCTGTAAAGTGCAGCTAGTCAAACACATGATCAAGCAAGTACCTTGTAGAAGGCCCAGTAGATACATCTAAGCACGTGGGTGGTATCTACTTGGCCTTCTACAAGAACGCTTTTCTTTGTTAAACGCATTTCTTTTGTAGTTGGCCGTGACTATTTCAATATTTCCAAATATGAACGCATTTCTTTGTTAAACGATTATTCTAATTATGACCTATTTATTATACTATATTTTTCTAATTATATATTTCAATAAAATAAAAAATTCTAATATATAATTATATATATTAAAAATGTGGTAGTTAGCGTTACTGTAACGGTACTGTAGAGGCAGATGAAACTTTGTAGCAGATTAACTGTAATGGTACAATATCATTACTATAGCGTTAATGTAGCGATGGTTGAGAAATCATAGATAAAATAAAATTTTGTTTTCTACCGTTTGGATAGACAAATGAAAGATGAAGCACAGCTCATATGAGATAGTTTGTATCTCATCTGGGCATCCAAACCTGGCTTTAATGGTAAGGATTTGAGGGTGTAGCTTGGGTAGTAGGTAGACACGCTCGCACTCATCGCCAGTGGTTTGGGTTATCCAAAGGGTTGATTGCAAAGGAGAAATGCCAAGTGCTTGTTACAAGTAGAGCTTTATTAAAATATTATACTTGTGAGGGGGTAAAATACACTAGGCCCAAAATGGTTCTCCAGGCCCAACCCATCAAGGAGGCATTACTAGAAGACAAAGAAAGAGAGAGGGAAAGTGGACAAAGAATGGACAAGGGGGTGAGGGTGTTAGGAGGCAAGGAGGTGTCAGGAGAAGGGAAGAAAGGGAGAGAGGGTCAGACACGCCAAGCAAACATCCCTCACCACTACCAAGGCGCACGTAAGCAGGGAGGTGATAAATATTGTTCATCACCATGGATGTAGGCACCAACACTGTATAGTTGCACCGGACCACTGCCAGGGGCTCCAAACAACACCGATCGAGGCCCAGCCCACCACAGGCGTCCAGAGAATGGATCTTTCTTCCCTTCCGAGTTGCGCCATTTTTGGGCATTAATAGTAGATCTTCGGGTAGCCGAAGGCTGACCCGCACTCTATTGTAGGAGGGATAAGGCAACTTTTAGGCCTACATTTCCCTCTAGCGCGGCAAAGTGTGGGTTCAACGCCAGCCTAACCCAAACTTACCCTTCCCTATGATGTCAACGAGTGGGAGTGAGTCCATTCCCAAATTGCCCAAACAGCCTACCTCCCCACGAAGGATGGTAGGTGAGCTGTGAGAAGGCGGCTCAACTTCGTCATTCGGGAGAACGGGACTTGCCCTCCCGGTGGCCCAAAAGCTTACCCCAACCCCATCAAGGCAAAGGAGCGGACCAGCAACATTGCTGTCCGAATTACCTCCCTCGTAGAGTACCAGAGGGAAAGGTAAGCCTAAAGGTTGCCTTATCCCACATGTGGTAGAATGCGGGTCAGTCCTCAGCTACCCAAACGCAAAGACTTACCTTCCTAGTGACGTCAACAGGTGGGAGCAGGTCCAATCCCAAACTGCCCAGACAACCTACCTCCCAGTGGGACCAGAAGGGGCGGGCCAAGCCAGAGGTCACCTCGTCCCTCCTGCAGAAGAGCTGGTTCAACCTCCCGGCTACTCGAATACCTACCCCGACCCCTGTCGTGGTGAAGAGCAGACCAGCCCCTCGCCTATCCGAAGAAGTTACCTCATCGGTTGACTAAAGGGGTGCATTGGCTTGAGGCATCCTGACCTCTCCCCAATAGGGTGCTGGCAGCATAGACATGATAAGCCCTTCGACTGCCAGAATGCTACACCGAGAAATGAGGACAGCAACGACACAGTAAAAAGTGAACCAGCCACATCGCTGCCAGACTACTTACCTCCCCACAAGGCGAAATGGATGAGCGTAATGCCTAAGGCTACTCTATCCCTCTCATGGAGGAGTGCGGGTCAGCCTTCGGCTACCCAAAGACAGAATCTCCATCAACAGAATCTCCATCGACAACTTACCACCCTGTGAGGCAAAAGGAATTAGTGTAATACCTAAATGCTGCTCTATCCCTCTCACGGAGGAGTGTGGGTCAGCTTTTGGTTACCCAAAGACAGAATCTCCACCAACGGATCCTCCACCAACAAAATCACCATCAATGAAATCTCCATCAGTAACTTACCTCCCTGCGAGGCGAAACAGATGAGTGTAATGCCTAAGGCTGCTCTATCCCTCTCACGGAGGAGTGCGGGTCAGCCTTCGGCTACCCGAAGACAATCTCCTCCAACGGAATCTCCATCAATGGAATCTCCATCAATTTAATCTCCATCAACGAAATCTCCACCAACGAAATCTCCAGCAACAGAACGTCATCTACAACAATAGAATGCCAAACGGATAGTGCCTTAGACCTTCACCGCACCCCGGCTAGATAGCTCAGGTTTGCAAATTTTGCACTTGTGATTGGAAAATATTTGTACTAACAGGTTTGAATTTTGCAGCATCTTCTACTTACATTCTCTTGAAGGTCAATAGGCGGGTCCAGCCTTAAGGTGGCCTAGCCTGCCTCACAACGAAGTGCGGGTTCAGTCTTTCGACTACCTGACATTACTTTCGAGACAGCATAGCACGGTCATACATCTTCTACTTACCTTCCTGTGAGAGTTAACAAGTGGGTCCAGCCTTAAGGAGGCCTGGTCTGCCTCATAGCGAAGTGCTGTTTAGTCTTTCGATTGCCCGACATTACTTTTGAGACAACATCTCTACCAGCAAATGCCGGGTGTTCGCACTCTTGCCAAAACCACTGCAAGCGGATACCTCTGGGAACGAGCCTTCAGAGTTAACGTGCCTCTGAGCTCCACAACTGCCTGAAGTGGACCCAGAGGGTTGACGGACTCCCTAATCACTTCATGCGGGTTATAATAGACATACTTTAACATTAACCGCATTTCATATCGGAAAAAGAAAAGTTCACTAACATCATAGAAAAGAAAGACATAAGAAGAATATATTCCTTTCGACAAGGCTTAAGGTGAATTCAGTCTTAAAAATTACTCGCCCCCTTTTACCATTTTTATAAAAGTTAACAGGCGGAAAAGGTCAGGGACCGCCCGACCTCTCAGGAGTCCGAATAGGCGGGCAGGTCACTTGACTGCCTGGCCAACTTTCATACGTATCTCACGCAGTTGAGCCCATCTCCTGCCATAGCTGAGCTAAGTGCTCGCACCCTACGCGCTCCGTGCGGTCGAGCCCATCTCCCTCCATAGCCGAGCTATGTGCTCACACCTTACCCGCTCCTTGCAGTTGAGCCCATCTCCCGCCATAGCCGAGCTACATGCTCATACCCTACGCGCTCCGTGCGGTAGAGCCCACCTCTCGTTTACCTCGCCAGAACGTGCTCGCACCCTATGAGCTCCAAGCGGTTGAGCCTACCTCCTGCTTATCTCGCCAAAACAGGCTTCACGCTCGAGCTCAGTGTGGTCGAGTCTACCTCCCGCTTACCTCGCCAAGAAGGGCTTCGAGCTCACACTCCGTGCAGTCGAGCCTACCTCCCGGTTACCTCGCCAGGACGGGCTTCGCGCTAGCACTCCGTGTGGTCGAGCCTATCTCCCGGTTACCTCACCAGGATGGGTTTCGCACTCGTGCTCCATGTGGTCGAGCCTACCTCCCGCTTACCTCGCCAGGACGAGCATTGCGCTTGCACTCCATGCAGTCCACCTCTTGCTTATCTTGCCAAGACAGGCTTGGCGCTCGTGCTCCGTGCTGTCAAGCCTACCTCTCGCTTATCTCGCCAAGACGGGTTTCGCGCTCGCAATCCACATGGTCGAGCACATCGCCTAATCCCTCGCTCGGAAATCTTATTATTTAACATGAGAGGAACGGATGACCAGGGTTGGCTCCCGAAATTTATTTCTCCATGGACGGAGGCAGATCAGGTCGATTGCATATTTTACCTTTAAAGATTCTTAGTGTCTTCGTTGGAACAAATTGCCCTTAAGAATAGAGGGCAACTGTGAAGGGGTAAAATACATCAGGCCTAAAATGGTTCTCAAGGCCTAGCCCATCAAAGGGGTATCACTAGAAGACAAAGGAAGAGTGAGAGAAATGAGACAAAGAAGGGACAAGGGGGTGAGGTTGTCAGGAGCAGGGAGGTGTCAAGGACTCAGAAGAAATGAGGAAAGAGAGAGAGGGTCAGGCACACCAAGTAGACATCCTTCACCACTACTAAGGCGCACGCAAGCAGAGGGTCACCACTTTTCTGTTTGGCTTCGACTTCTTCTTCAACTGCTAGACAGAGAGTTCCAAAGAGAACATCTTTTTCAGCATGTAGATTTCCGGTTTCTATTGTACAGTGAGAAATGAGAGGCTACGAGAGACTGTAAACAAGCATATTATAGTGGAATCTCCCCTCCCCAAGTCTCCGTGGACGTAGGCCTAGTGCTGAACCATATAAATCTGTGTGTCCATCTCTTATCATTTTCTTTGCATTTAAATATTGTTCATCACTATGGATGTAGGCACCGACACTGTATAGCCATACCGGACCACTATCGGGAGCTCCAAACAATACTGATCGAGGCCCAGCCTACCTCAATGCGTCCCGAGAATGGATCTTTATTCCCTTTTGAGTTGCACCGTTTTTGGGCGTTAACAATACTATTTGAAAGTACTTGCTTATTTAGTTCATCTTTGGGATTGCGGTGAGAAATATAGTTTATAAGTTTAGAGTTCATAACTTATAGCTTAAGTAATAAATTCTATTATTAAAAAATTATTTATTGTTTGATAATCATATGTTTAAAACACTTTCAAACATATTACATTTGTTTGGAATCAAATTTAAAAAATGATTTTTGAGATTGAAATGATATTCAATTTTTTAAAAATTATGATCATATCTTTAAAATTTTGAAAATTATAAATATCTTAAAGTTGTATGGGTATTTTCTCCCTGTGACAGTCTTTTTTAAATTTGACCTACATTCCAGATTATTCGGAAAAACTTGTTTGCAGAAAAGCATACATCAAACGTACTTTTAAGTTTATTTGAGACTAAAAAGTACTTTAATATGTAACACTCAAACAACCTAATTTTTTCATTAAAGAGCTTTTAAAACTGTTTAAATACTTTTTAGACTCGTAACGCAACCCCAAACAGGCCAGTACATTAATTTAAAGTGCTTTTACAGTTAATTACGGTAGTTTTTAATTTTATCTGCAGGAGTTTTTTATAAAAATGGATTTTCACTTTTTTGTTAAATGCTTTTAAATTATTTTCTATAAATTTAACAAACATATTATTTTTATTTAAAAATAGATTCTAAACCGTTAAAAGTACTTTGTAAGTTTCCAAACTCAAAATGTACTTTTTAAGTTTCAAACTCAAAACCCAACAGGCACCAAGGGTCTTAGCTCTGTGTTTTAAAATAAACAATTTCATTTATTATGTAACATATAAAATTATTCGAAATATGTCATTTCGACAAATATAATCTGAAATGATATATCTATAATGAAGAGTAGCATTAATTTTTCAGCAATTACTTGAATTCGCATGGAATTCTAGTCACACGGGCAAAAAAATGAGATTCTTAAATTTATAATGTTCAGAGAATGAGATGAGATAAGAATTTTGTGAATAGTAATAAAATAATTTGTAAATAGTAATGAGATAATTTGAGTTTAATATTTATTAGATTTTGGAAAATAAAACAGAAAAAGTTGAATAAAAAATATTATAAAATTATAATATTGTTAGAATATAACTTTTTAATATTATTTTTGTTTTGAAATTTGAAAATTTAAATTGTTTTTTGTTTTTATTTCAAAGTTTGGTAAAATTGTAATGATTAGTTTGAAAATGTTTATATTTTAATGATGTTTGGGAAGTAAATGAGATTGGATGAGATGAAATGAGATGGAAATTGTTTCTAAACATACTCGTGTTTGGTTAAGAGAAGTTTTAAGAATATTTGAATTTTAAAGTCTTTTTAAGATGTAGTATTTATTGGATTTTGTGGAGATTAATAGGAAAAATTGAATATTTGTTTTTAAACATGTTTTGCATTAAGGTTAGTAAAACTACATAGATAGGGTTGAAAAGTTGATTGAACATATTTTTTAAGATAGTTTTTATTTGAGTTTTTGTATAAATTATTTTGGTTTTTGTATTTATGACTTTTCAGCAAATAAATGAAAAGTTAAAGACGAATTTTTTTAAGAAAGATTGAAAGACGTTGGATTATAGTTGATTTTCTTTTCCAAAATTTTATGAAAAAAACACCTTTAACCAAACAGACTGTTGACTGCATAGAGCAGGATTGGGGCCCCTTGATCTTGCCCCCCGCCTCCCATGGGTGAGTGCCCTTGTCCAGATGCTAGGAGGCAGATTAGCCCCCTCATTTTGTCGCCACCCCGTCCAACACCCAACAGCACATTTTTCATAAAAAAAAAATAAAAATAATAAAAAAAAAAAAAAAAATCACATAAAGTTACAAATCAGATCAGAAAACCAAAACCGAAACCAACAAAGAATTACAAATCAGATCAGATAAAAAATTCTAACATTTTTTATAAAGTTATAAAACTATCTATGCACAGACCCACGAGCCACGACAACGGTCATGTTATACAGATTTGTGCAAAAATCTTCAGAGATCTATGGGCAGATCTATATGTGCCATGGTCGTGGCCGTCGGTCATTAAACTCGAAGACCAGTCACTAGGTGCTCTAGGGTTGAGCAAAAATTCAAAAATCTGACTCTGACTTATCGGAGTTTCCACACTAACTCCGATAAGTCAGAGTCGGCGATGGAGTTTTTTTAACCAAAAAAGTCAGAGTCGGAGATGGAGATATACCGACTCCGACTCCGATATTATATATATTTTATAAAAATATATGTATTTTTTATATATTAATCATATATATTTTATTTAACTATAACTTATATAGTTAATTAAATTCAATAATATACTAGTATAAGCAAATTATTATAAACTAATATGCTTATACTATAATATAAATAAACTAAATTCACTAATAATAACTTAGTATATGTAAACACCATACTATTAACTATTACTATCATGTAACACTAATATATAATAACATATAATACTAATTATATAATAACTAATGTATAATCACATTTAATACTAATGTATTATGTATAAACACATATAAATATATAAACTTATAGTAATGTGTAATACTAATATATAGTAACTAAAATATAATAACGTGTACTGTAATGTATAATAATCAATGTATAATAACATGTAATACTAATGTATAAACATTAACATATAATATTAATGTAAAATAAATTAATTTGTACAATGATTTATTTTTTTAATTTTGGTTATGTATCAATAAAATTGAAATTGAAAATATTTAAAAAAAAAACTGAATTATGGAAACTCAAATCCAATTAGTGAGTGCCCAAGATTGTCAAATTGAATTTTAAATGGGCTAAGAAAAAAAACCTAATAAAAAAGCTCAAATCCGACTCATCTCCGACAAGTCGGATCAGAGGCTATGCGAATCGGAGTTGGAGTTGGAGGTTGGATTCGACCTCCAACAAAATTGGAGTCAGAGCCAAAGGTAAGGCACTCTGACTCCGACATTGTCCGTGCTCAGCCCTACCCGTCACGATGTCACCCATTGTCACAACCGCCAGCCGTTACCCACGACAACGAAGAGAAGTACTCTGCTGACTTAGAGAAGGAGAAAAATAAGGGAAGAGAGAGAAAAAGAGAAAGGAGAGAGAAGTTGAGGATGGTGGGCCGTGGCCATTGGCATTGAGGCCAGCTTGGGCCCCGTCCCCGCATGGCTTCACCATGCGGGCAGATGCCCGACAACTCGCATTTGACAGGCAAGGGCTGGATCGGGGGGACGAACAGACTGGCGACGGTGCCCTGCTTCCCAATCCTAATGCCTCTGCCGCATTTCTCATATTATTGTCAACCCAGTGAGTTGTACAGGAAAAACAACCTTCTAATTCAACAATATCTTATTAGCAAGCCAGTTACTACATTACCACAATGAATTCAGCCAAGTATGAAGCTTTCACATTAAACTTACATTAACAGAAAAAGGCAAAGGACAACATGTCAACATTTCTTCTCAATTAAAATATAATCATCTCTAGAATACAACTGTATTCATCTCTTCAAAAATCTAGCGGTACTGTCGATGTTAGAAGTAAATATCTTTAAAAAACAAAACAAAAGGATGTGAAGAGAGATGAAAAGAAACACAAAAATGAAATCCATTCAAACTGGACCATACCAAATCAGACCATCATGCAGTATTCCTTCAACTACTTCTAGTTCTTTATATCCCATTGGGATTCAAAGAAGTATACAACCATCCTTTCTCTACCACTTTATTATGGGGCAAATTGTATTACTTTGCCCATGCCGGATACCAATGGTTGCAACTATGTATAGAATCCTGGTCAGAAAGATTGCTGAGAGCTAAAAACTACAGAGAGTTTCCTCCAATCTGAAGACTCCATGTTCGACAGCAGTACCAACAGCAAAGGCACCGACAGTGCAGCGATACCCACACGCATGCACCAATGGCCATGAGATACCCTTCCCAACACTGACTTACAATATTTGTCTGCATCCTTGAACAGTGTATGGCGAGCAGCATCTGCCCCACTAGTCAATGCTTTCTCATTCTATAGACAAAATTTAACAATCAAAAAGAGTATAAACGGGTTCATAATAGATCTACATAACTAGGCAAATAAAACAACTACTTCAAAAGGAGGATATATCCATCACAGTATGCTGAGTCATTCATAAATACACTTATCTACTATTCTTGCACAACTAGTACTACAATTTGTAAAACATTCGAAACAATGTCAATGCCGATGACCACCTTAAAAAAAAAACAATGTTGACGGTGACGACGAAAGAGAATAATAAGCGTACCTTGTTCCTAAAATTCTTGAGTGTTTCCCTCAAAGGGTCAAGAGGAGATAGTTTGACAGAATGCTCCTTCCATTCCTCAGAAATTTTTTTCAAAATAGCAACACTTGCTTCTAGGTTGTCCACATAAACCTCGTCCTATTTACAAGCAGGGTACAATAAGAAGACTAGATTAGTAAATCCCCAATTCCAAGTGGTGAAGCAATAAATAAGAAAGAAGAGACCATCATCTATAAAACTAAGAGTACAAGATATTAAATAGTGTGCTCACCCACTGCTTGAAACAATTAGCATTTTGGGTCAAGCACCAAATGAAAATATCAGTCGCTTCCTTGGATAACTCAGGAGTGCCTGTGACAAACAGATTCTATAAGCCCATCTTTTTTTCTTTTATCAGTGATTCTATAAGCCCATCTTCAAATTCAGTTTTCCTGAATTTACACCACAAAACTAATGAAAGGCAGTTCATTGAAGTTTGCATACTTTCCCCTGCCATTTTGACAGCAAAAATCGATATCTGCTGCGAAACTTGTTTCATTGCTTTGCTTCCAGGGGAGCCAGCAAGAGCCACCTCTTTTAGGGTGGGATATAAAACCTCAAACCTTTCAGTAGCCTACATGAAACACAAACCAAAAGGGCATTAAGCAATTAATCTGCAATACAATTCAACATCAATACGAAATGCCCAAAGAGTACCCACCTTGACTCTAGCTGAAGATGCAGGGAAGGTAACTCGCATGAGTATCTCCAATGCAGAAGGTGGCATCAACCTCTCCCCCTTCCTAACAGCACCATTTACTAGAATAGAGCGAGCTTTTTGGGCAGACAAAATTCTGCCACCAAAAACCACAATGAAAAATTCAAATCAATAACAGATCAGTAGATATAGATGCATTCACACATATTTCAGAACTATTCCAGCTTTCATACCTCTCCACCAGCTGCAAAACCAGATCCCTGGACTGTGTATTACAACTTTTTCCACTGACCAAAGGCAAGAGGTTGCATGCCCATGCATTCAATCCTACAGCCAGGTCTCCTTGACAGGACTACACAAAATTGTCAATTGACATGAGAAGTACAATTAAGGGAAAAAGGAAAGAACTAACTGTAATCTTGGTTCTCAAAAAATATTTTTAGTTACATTCATGATACGCTATTATTTGCTCACCTGCGCTATCATCCATATGATAACTGGAAGCTTATCCTGCCCCTGATACTTAGAAGTTTCCCTCAAAGTCGGCAATAGATTAACTAATACATCAGGTTTCCTCCGCAAAACCATTGCAACAACTACGAACATCGCAACCTGTCATATAAATTTGATAACAAGCTGATTTAGCAAATATAAATTTGATGAGACCTAGTGCAAGAATTGAAACACATGCAAATGAACTTTGTGATTGAAAGCAAGTATTTCAACCCTAACCAATCATCTCGTTCAGTTTGCCAAGTGGTTTAAATGATGACATGCTAACTCTATCTCACCAAAGTACCACAATATACTAGGCGAGAGATCAAAATCACCAGTTAAGAGAGAAAAAACACAATCTCAACAGACATATTAGATAATGTTGTTAAATCACCAAGTGCCCCAAAGCTTAAGTTAATTGAAAGAGGTAAGTTGTAACAACCCAATGAAGACCCAAGCCACATTTAATCAAGTTTACAATTGGAGTCATTCTAAATCATTATGAAGGGATTGAACTTCTCTCTTTCAAGCAATGTGGGATCCCATTTACCACCATCCTATACACAACCTGAGTTATTACAATTATATCAACCCACAGAAGGCCCAAGCCACATATGGGCCCATATTCTAAAAGGACTAGTGAATGTTTTTAATAAGTAATAATTCTTTATCGACAAGCGTAAAAGGTGAAATTCAATTACACAGGGGATATAAAGGAGAGACACCTATCTAGAAGGTGAAAAAGATGCTTAAAATTCATGCAAGTTTAGTCCATTAAAGTCTATAGATATAGTCCAAAGGAAGAGAGTGTTGATAAAGAAGTTCCTCCTTCCCCCACTCTCGATCCTTAAAGAGTTTATTATTTCTCCCAGTCTAGACACACTAAATGAGGCAAATAGAAATCATCTTCCATATTGCTGCAATTTTTGGGCTGCCACCTTGTATTCTCCATAAAAAGGCTTAGGCCTGCTACCTGCATGGACGGGTAACTACCCTTCCCGCCTGGGCAGGGTGGCAAGATTCCTCCCCGTCCCTGTCTTAGGCCCTTACCCATCCGTAATCCATTCAAATGATCTACAAAGAATACATACACTACAAAAAAACAAATGATTTATAGAGATTCAAATATACACACAGATATGCCACACAGATTCTCAAAAAATACAAAAATAAACAAAAAAATTTGCAAAAATACATATCTTGGCACCTCCAGCAATATTACGGTGAGGTCAATACTTTTCTAACTTCTGAGATGCCGTGGGTCTCATTGAACACAGATTTGATACTAAACAGTGCGATTGTGGGTCTAGATCTGATTTCTGAGACCCACGGCACAGAACACAGATCTGAGGCCCAAGGTTGCGCCGTGGATCTAAGTGAACTCAAACCTAAGATCACACAATGCAGCCGTGGGTCTCAAATCCACCATTTCCAAAGCTAGTGATGATGACCATGGGAAAGGAGGAAGAAGAAAAAAAATAAAGAGAAAAAAGACAAAGAAAGAAGAGAAAGGAGGAAGAAATAGAAAGAGTAGAGGAAGAGACGAGAGTGGAAGGGAGGAAGAGTGGAAGACGAAGAGAAAAGAGAGGGTGAGGAAGAGTCTGGAAGATGAAGAGAAAAAAGAGAGGAAGCGAAAAGAGAAAAGAGAGGGAGAGGAAGGGTCCAGAAGAATCGAAGAGGAAGCCAAAAGAGAGAGGAAGAGGAAGAGTCCGGAAGAATTGAAGAGAAAGAGAAAAGAGAGAGGAAGAGAAAAGTGAGAGGGAGAGAAGAGAGGGAAGAGAGAGAAAAAAAGAAATCGAAAAATGGGGAGGGGGTCTTTTTTAAATTTATATATTAAAAATAATATATATTATTAATAAACGAGATGTGGGCAGGGAGTCACCCGCCCCCGCATCTCTCAAAACAGAGAGAAGTCACCCGCCCGCCCGCCCGCAGGGCCTGGGTGGGCTATTTGCCCGTGATAGCGGGAAGCGGGCAGGGGTGCCGAGCAGGCCAGATATGGGTGCCAGCCCAGCACCCCTAAAAAAGCTCCTCAATACTTTTAGGCATGACCCAAACCAATCCAACCTGATTGAAGAAGTCATTCCATAGTGTGCTTGCAACATCACAATATAGTTGGAGATGATCAACGGACTCCCCACTACTGTTACAAATGCAGCACCAGTTAATTACAACTTGATGAGGACATCTCCTCCTATTAATGTTTTATTTATTTTATTAATGTTTTGTCTATTTTATTTAGGGTTGTATTGCCCTACTATTTACAGACATTTTCTATTTTTGTCATTTTATTAATGTGTTAGTTATTTCATTTAGGGTTTGTGTTGCCCTACTACTTAAAGACATTGGAAGGAATTTTGGACTCAGTAGATTTTGAATACAAAACTGATGCGCTAGCCGCCCCCCCCCCCCCCCCCTCCAGTCCCGATTGCTTTCTTCTTCTCCCTCCCTCTTCTCTCGTTCATTTCTCTTCTCTATTTTCTTAATATTCTGTTCTACCTCTTGTCTCACATCTATTCTACATCATATTGGTATCAAGAGCCGGTTCTATTGTTTTCTCAAACAATAGATTAATCCAAACCCGTCCATCTGAGTTCCCTTCGATCCAAGCCAAAGCAAAACCCGTCGAAGACCTCGCCGAAAACTGGGTTCTCTTCAGTGAATCGGCCCTCTCCGATTCTCCATCTCGGTAAGCCTCTCGACCTCCCCGTTACCTCCGTCTCACCCCTCGGCCTTTCCCGAAATACCCAGTACCGAGACACACAGAGACAACAGGTGCAAAAAAAAAAAAAATATATATATATATATATATATAGAGAAAGCAGTACAGACCTCGCCGAAATCACTAGACTTGAGGCAGACGACGCCGGAAACCCGCATTTGCCTCTCGCAGACATCTAACTCTCCCTCGGGTTCGCCTCTCGCGCGACTTCCAGCGCAGAAAAAAAAAAACAGAATGCAAAAGAAAGAAAGAAAGGGAGTCGGAGTGGTTTCAGCTTGTCCTTCCGCGTGACTTTCAACATTTGTGCACAATTATCGGGCAGAGGGAAGTTTTACTATCTCTTTCTTTGGTTTACACTATCGGTTTGTTTTTGGAAAATGTATTAATTGTTTCTCTGTGTTGCTATTACCGTAGAGAAGTTAGCCAAACCCGCATTTGCTATGGCCAGATTTATTCGACACTTGGATTTCGTTTTACTTCCTATGTCTTGTGTTTCCATTCTCATTTCCATAGCCTGAAGCTTTACTCTCATTTTTGCATTGATTGTCTTTTTTTTTCAAAAAAAAAAAAAAAGAAAAAAAAAGAGATCAGCATTGCTACGTGATTGGACTTGTTTGATTAAGCATTTGTCCATTGCTTTATTATTTTAAACGTCAGTATTATTTGTTTGCCATATTTTGAATTTACTTAATCCCAAAAAAAAAAAAAAAAGGACATTATTATTTGGTTCAGTTGATATTTTTCATTGCTTGCATTTATTGTTCATTGATCCCTCCATTGCACTTCATTTAGCGGGTGTTGCATTGCATGCAGTTGCGTAGTGGTCGTCTTGTCACCTCTAGTTCCAGTACTTTTACCATGGACCCTTCCCAATTTGATGCCCTCACTCGGCAATTAGCTCAACTAGCCAATAACCAGCAACATGTACAAACTCAATTAGCGGCTGTCCAAACTGAGATGGCTGCTACTCGTGAGGAGAACAGGGACCTAGCTGCTAGGTTGAACAATTTTGAGGAACTCCCTCATTCGTCTGACAACTCTGAAGTGTCCCAAAATAGACGCCATAGTCGTCGACGAGGTGATCGACAACATGTCAGACATGATCGTGGGGGTAGGGATTATGATCGTGAGCGAGAACGAGACCATTACCGCCAAGGTACTCAATCCCCTACTCGCCAGGAGGAGCGTTTATTCAGAAACATTAAGCTAGAGGCCCCTACTTTTGATGGTCGCTTAGATCCTCGAGTTTTTACTCAATGGATTAGGGATATGGATCGTTTCTTTACCTGGTATAGAGTCCCTGAAGATCAAAGAGTTCAATTTGCTAGCCTGAAACTAACTGGCACTGCCCAACTCTTTTGGGAAAGTGTAGAGGATCTCCTTGAGAGGCGTCATGCTCCTCCCGTTGGGAGTTGGGAAGAAATGAAGCGTCGTCTTCAAGAGAAATACCTGCCCCAATCTTACAGGGGTAATTTGTTGGACCAATGGAATGCCCTTACACAGGGCAATCGGCCAGTGACTGAGTATGTCACTCAATTTGATGAATTCCGAATGAGATGTCATATTGTTGAGGATGAGGCCATGACTTTGAGTAGGTTTAGACAAGGCTTAAAAGATGATCTTAGACGCGAGCTTGTCCTTCGGGGTGTTGCTACACTTGACCATGCTTACTCTTTAGTCCGAGACTATGAGTCGGTCATGAGGACTCCGTATGGAAGGCGTGGTGACAACCGCCCTTCCATCACCCCAGCGCCCACCGTTTCCCCTAAGTCTCTCTTAGGACCTCCACCATCTAATGTTTCCCCCGCATGGGAAAATAAGGGTAAAGGTCCTGAAATTCCAAGGACTTCCTCCCGCTTACAGTGTTTCAAATGTAAGGGTTTTGGTCACATTTCTTCCAATTGTCCTAGTCGAACCCTAGTCATTGAGGAACATGAGGGTATAGTTGATGAACTGTTAGAAGATCAAGTCTATGAGCCTAAGCTTGAGGAGTTTGATGATTTAGGTGATGATGAGGATACCTTCTTAGGTTGTATCCGAACCTTTCCTGTGGATTTAAGTTTTGTACCTCATACTCCCGACACACCCAGATTAAGTGTTGTACGTTGCACTCTTACCCAACCAAAAGGTGCTGATGATTGGCGCCGTCATGCCATTTTTCATACTTATATCAAAATCAATGATAAGGGTTGTAAAATCATTGTGGATAGCGGGAGTTGCATTAATGCGGTTTCTGTGGCTACTGTGTCCCGTCTTGGATTACAACCAGTGCCTCACCCTCAGCCGTATAGTGTTTCTTGGGTTGATACCTCTTCCATAGCTGTGAAAGAGCGTTGTCTGGTTCCTATCCAGTTCTTAGAATATAAGGACCGTATATGGTGTGACGTTATTCCTATGGATGTCGGTCATGTCATTCTTGGCAGGCCTTGGTTATTCGACTTAGATGTGACTATCCATGGTCGATCCAATTCATGTTCCTTTGTGTTTAATGGAAAGAAAATTCACCTTAACCCTTTACCTCCAAAACTTGTTGGTTCACAACAAACAAAGAAAATTGTGGAACGAAAAGGGTTAAATATCATTAACTCTACGGAGTTTGAGCGTGCACTCGTGAGTGCTTCTGTTGTGTTTGCTGTAGTTGTTATGGAGGCTCCTTTGGCATCTCCAATAGTGGTCCCTGATGAGGCCCAATCTTTTCTTCAGGAGTTTCGGGATGTCTTCCCAGAAGACCTCCCTGACCACTTACCTCCTCTACGAGATATTCAACATGCCATAGATCTCGTCCCAGGAGCGTCCCTTCCCAACTTGCCTCATTATAGGATGAATCCCACTGAGCATGCTGAGCTCCAAAGACAAGTGGGTGAACTTCTTCACAAAGGTTTTATCCGTGAGAGTTTAAGTCCTTGTGCAGTTCCTGCCCTTTTGACTCCTAAGAAAGATGGTTCTTGGAGGATGTGCATTGATAGTCGTGCCATTAATAGGATCACAGTGAAATATCGATTTCCCATCCCTAGGCTTGATGATATGTTGGATATGATGGTTGGTGCCACAATATTTTCGAAAATTGATTTAAAGAGTGGGTATCACCAAATTAGGATTCGCCAGGGTGATGAGTGGAAGACTGCCTTCAAGACGAAGGACGGCCTTTATGAGTGGTTGGTCATGCCTTTTGGACTAACCAATGCCCCAAGTACTTTTATGAGAGTGATGACACAAGCTCTTCGGCCTTTCATGGGTAAGTTCATCGTCGTCTACTTTGATGACATTCTCGTTTACAGTAGGACTAAGGAACAACATCTAGATCATCTCACACAGGTTTGTTCCACTCTTCGTGAAACAAATCTGTATGCTAATGTGAAGAAATGCTCTTTCTTCACCGATCGGGTTGTCTTCCTAGGATTCATTGTGTCTTCTACTGGAGTATCTGCTGACCCCACAAAGATTCAGGCCATTGTTGGTTGGCCTGAGCCCAAGACTAAACATGATGTCAGGAGTTTTCATGGTCTGGCTACATTTTATCGTCGTTTTATTAAGGGGTTTAGCACAATCATGGCTCCTATCACGGAGTGCATGAAGAGGGGAGAATTTCAGTGGACATCGGAAGCGGCTAAGGCTTTTAAGTTAGTCAAGAAGCGAATGACGGAAGCTCCTGTCATGCGACTTCCTGATTTCTCCAAAGTTTTTGAGGTCGAGTGTGATGCTTCAGGGGTAGGAATAGGTGGAGTTCTTAGCCAAGAACGCCACCCTGTTGCTTATTTCAGTGAGAAGTTAAATGATGCCAAACAACGGTACTCTACCTATGATAAGGAACTGTACGCGGTTGTGCAAGCTTTGCGCTATTGGCGCCATTATTTGCTACCTCAGGAGTTTGTTCTTTATTCGGATCATGAGGCCCTCCGCTACCTCAATTCCCAGAAAAGATTGAATTCTAGGCATGGCCGTTGGGTTGAGTATTTGCAAGCTTATTCTTTTGCTTTAAAGCATAGGAAGGGCGTTGAGAACCAAGCAGCTGATGCCTTGAGCCGCCGTATCTCCCTTTTGTCTATCATGAATGTCAAGGTCATAGGTTTTGAAAGACTTAAGGAAGAGTATGAGTCTTGTCTTGATTTTAGGGATACTTTTTTCGCTTTGCAAAGCGGGCAATCGGATACCACTGATGGTTTCCGTTTGGAGGATGGTTATCTTTTTAAAACCAATAAGTTGTGTATCCCTTGGACTTCAGTTAGAGACTTTATAGTTTGGGAAGTTCATGCCGGAGGTTTGGCCGGACATTTTGGACGTGATAAGACCATAGAAGAGATTGAACGTCAATTCTATTGGCCTAGCTTGAAGAGAGATGTGGCTAAGATAGTTAGCACCTGTAACACTTGTCAATTAGCCAAACAAAAGCGACAAAATACTGGTCTCTACACACCCCTTCCTGTCCCTAGTTGTCCTTGGCAAGACGTTAGTATGGATTTTGTGTTGGGACTTCCACGCACTCTGAAGAAGTATGATTCTATTTTTGTTGTAGTGGACCGTTTCTCAAAAATGGCTCACTTTATCCCTTGTAGCAAAACTTCAGATGCGTCTAAGGTCGCTAGGTTGTACTTTAAAGAGATTGTCAAGTTGTATGGTCTTCCTAAAACCATTGTTTCAGATAGGGATGTTCGCTTCACAAGTCATTTTTGGAGAACCCTATGGCATATGGTGGGCACTAAATTGAAATTCTCCACTGCTTACCACCCCCAGACAGATGGTCAAACTGAAGTTGTTAACCGCAGTCTTGGCAACTTATTAAGATGTCTGGTTCAGGAGAATCTTAGGAATTGGGATGTGATCCTCCCTATAGCTCAGATTGCATATAATAGTTCGGTGAATCGGTCTATAGGTATGAGTCCCTTTGAAGTTGTTCATGGCTACAAACCTAGGAAGCCTTTAGACCTTATTCCCATGTCTCCTCATGCTCATGTATCTGTGTCAGCTGAGGCTTTTGTTCAACATCTTCATGACTTGCATATTGAGATCAATAAACAACTTGAGGCCAGTAATGCATCATATAAACTGCAAGCTGATTTGCATAAACGACATGTTGAATTTAAAGTTGGGGATTATGTTATGATTCGAATTAGACCGGAACGGCGTCCACCTGGATCCGCTTCCAAATTGCAAGCACGTAGTGCTGGTCCTTTTAAAATTTTAAAGCGTGTTGGTCCAAATGCATATATTATTGATCTTCCATCACATTTTGGTTACCACCCTACTTTCAATGTTGAGGACTTAGTTGCTTATAAAGGCCATTTCAATCCCTCCAGTGATCATTTTCTGCCTCCATCTGTGAACCTTGATCCTGAACCTTTTGTAACTCCTAATCCACTACCATCCATCACAGCACACAAAGATAAAATTGATACTATTCTAGATGAACAGATTGTGTTGACCAATGATGGAGAGGTTCAGCGTTTCCTTGTTCGTTGGGTCGATCGACCAGATTCTGACTGTACATGGATTCCCAGAGAGACACTACAGCAGCTTGATCCAGATTTATTGGAGTTTTATCGGAGCCAGCAGGATCTCCCTTTGGCTGGGTCACCAACCACCTGTTCTGGAGAAGTGGGTAGGGACACCAGATTCAGACCTCCACTCACACGTGTTTATGGCCGTCGGAAGAAGCGTGCTCAACCACTTAGCTTATGGTTGGGTGATTGATTGCAGCCTTAGTGTGACTCATCAACTTGACAGAATCAAGCTTTTTCCACCCCGGGAGAGTTGATGAGGACATCTCCTCCTATTAATGTTTTAGTTATTTTATTAATGTTTTGTCTATTTTATTTAGGGTTGTATTGCCCTACTATTTACAGACATTTTCTATTTTTGTCATTTTATTAATGTGTTAGTTATTTCATTTAGGGTTTGTGTTGCCCTACTACTTAAAGACGTTGGAAGGAATTTTGGACTCAGTAGATTTTGAATACAAAACTGATGCGCTAGCCGCCCCCCCCCCCCCCCTCCAGTCCCGATTGCTTTCTTCTTCTCCCTCCCTCTTCTCTCGTTCATTTCTCTTCTCTATTTTCTTAATATTCTGTTCTACCTCTTGTCTCACATCTATTCTACATCACAACTACACGTCTCTTCCTTAATTGTCTATTGTAGTGGCTGTCCTAGCAAAAAAACTGCTTGGAGATACACAGTAGTGGGAACTTGCACAGGCTATAGATGACAAGAACTTGCACAGATCTAAAGACATGATCGCATAGTCATGTTTTCTCTATTTTCTTTATCGGTGATAAAGGGCATACTTTTTTTCCCCATGCAGGAATCTTTTGGGCAATCAGTATTAGATAGGATGTCTATTAGATGGCAAGAACTTGCACAGATCTAAAGACATGATCGCATAGTCATGTTTTCTCTATTTTCTTTATCGGTGATAAAGGGCATACTTTTTTTCCCCATGCAGGAATCTTTTGGGCAATCAGTATTAGATAGGATGTCTATTAGATGGCAAGAACTTGCACAGATCTAAAGACATGATCGCATATTCATGTTTTCTCTTTTTCTTTATCCTCTTCTCCAATCCGTATCGGCTTAAAAAAATAATGTGTTATCTCCCAAGTTTATATAATAGACATCCTATTTAATACTGATTGCCCAAAAGATTCTTGCATGGGGAAAATAAAGTAAGCCCTTTATTGTCCATATTTTTTTATAAGGTAAACAATCTCTGTATAAATATTATGCATTTTTTAAAGCCTTTCTCTTTCATAAAGCCATGCCAAGTTTCTAAACATGCAACATTGGTCATGATTTATCCCAGCTCCTTCCAAACCCATCCTTGTGTTTGAGAATCTAGCTGCTAGAATTTGCTAGATGAAAGTGCTTCTTTCAATCATCCAATAAACTAAAGATTCAGGCCCCGTTTGGTTTCACAGATGTTCTCAACTCATCTCATCTCAACATCCGAACATCATTCAAACACAAACACTTTTCAATTTTTTCATCTAATCATTATCTAATCATTACAACTTTCCAAACAAAACACAAAAAGCAATTCAACTTTTTCAAATCTCAAAACAAAATAATATTAAAAAATTATATTCTAACAATATTTTAACTTCATAATATTTTTATTCAACTTTTTCTCTCTCCTTTCCCAAAACCCCATAAACATCTTAAATCAAACAATTTCACTACTATTCACAAACTATCTCACTACTATTCACAAATCTCTCATCTCATCTCATATGTGTAACCAAATAAGGCCTGAAAATATCCTTTTCCAAATCCCAAAACCCTAAATAAACCAGCTGCCAGAAAATCCTGCAACCCTACTTCCATGTCCCAGCCCAATTTGAACCATAACAGCTCTACGTTTTGCCCTATCCATTAGAACTACAAGACCACATTTTCTTTATTTTACATTTTATCAAATATTTGTTTGTATCCAATGAAACTTTGTAAAAATTTAAGCACGATAATTTATCAAAAATTGCTACAAGCATCATAAGCATGTAAGATACCACATAAGATTGAGACAATCTGCGTCAATAAATTATGTTCTGGCCTTTTTTATAAATCATAGTTGTCGCCATTGTAACTGAGAATTTTCTCTCTTTTTTTTTTGTATTGAAAAGAACCAATATCTATTAGTATAATTAGTATCACTTTGGATTTTCTTCATATCATGAAAATATAGTTTCACATTCAAACCTATAACCATTCATGAATTCTAATTCACAGTCAATGGTTAATGGTTCAAATTTCTCCTGATTTTTTTTTTTTTTAGGTGACAGAATCTGCAATTGGATAATGGAGTCCACATGGCAAGAGACATGCCATCCTTCAAATTGTAAATGCCTGCCAATAATCCAATTGGCTTTATTCAAAGGTACAAACAAATATATTACAATTCCTAAGATACTTTCCCAATGAAGTCATCACACACTGTTACAAGACAAACCAAGCCTCTTACTTTTTTCCAGTTGATAGACTGCACAATTCTGACATGCTTAAATGATAACATTAACATAACGACTTTTTTTTTATAAGTCATTAACATAACGACTTAAAATCATTTTTTGCCTTCCTTCTTGATTCCTAGCTTATTTGTCAAATAAAAATATAAAAAACTTCTACAATTAAATTGCTATTATCCTACTTTTCAAGGATTTCACACATTATGAAGCGTCTATCTTGTCATATCTATGGAAAAGCTTCACCACATAAAATATTTACACAAAGTGCATCCATTGTAGACGCAAGTCCAACCTAAATAAAGGGTTTGTATGGTTTCTACAATGCAAGAAACAACACCATATGAAGAATGAAACTATGGCATATGTATCACTAAACTAAATGAGCTTATAAACAGCAATGCCAACCAAAAGGGAAGGCAAGCATAAGACAGAAGGGCAGGAAAAGATAATTAAAAGAAAAAAGCTCAACAGCAAGTTACCTGTGATTTAGATGATACTTGAGGCCCACCCCTTTTAGAGCCCTTGGCACCAGCTTGCTGGCTTACTAAATCGGCGAAAATGCTGTCTAAAGACCACAATACAAACAAACCAAGTGCCTCAAGCGACCGTTTGTTGATCCAGTCAATTGAGGTCTTGTAAACAGTTTCGGAGATGTGCGAAATAGGAATCTGTTGAAAGCATTCTTTCTGATTAGGTCCACATATATCACAATAATGAATTCTGATAAATCTACAAATACATAATTATGAATACCTTGTTTATTATTGAGATTATGTTACGGAGATGTGAACAATTGGATAGTATGATGAGTTAAAAAAAGTAAAAATGAACAAACAAGACGGTTTTGCACATGAACAAAAAAATTCACTCAAGAAAAGGCAATGATATTAGAGACTAGGGTAAGGTATGTTGGTATACATATATATTTCTTACGATGATTGTCAAAATCTTGATCCAATAATTTCCTCTGCAACAGTTATTTACTTGCCTTAACCTGATAGTTTATTTGTGACAAGGATGTGAGTTGTCAAGTTATATTTTTTGAAATGGGTCTTCTTTTTTATGCTAATGTAACTTCATTAACTTTTGCCAATGACATATCAACCAGCCATTAAGAATTAGCGGGAAGGGATTTATTAAAACAAAAATATTAAGTATGACAATTTTTTTTAGAAGTAAATATAACTATGACACGCACGTTACACAAGAGAAACAATGGTTTTTTATTATGAGTTGTGCTATATACTACACTCACATTCTATATCCATCACACTTTACAGATGTGACACTGCCCATCAACCCTTGGATTAACTCCTTTTTTTTCTTAAAAAAATGAAGGGTTGATGGAAAATGCCACATCGGCACGGTGGGATGGGGCGTACTATATAGCATTTTCTTTTGGTTTTGGGTAGAAGAAGAAACCTAAGCTCCAAAATAAGCAGGATGAGAGCAAACCAATTTAAAATTTAGTATGCTGCAATACAACATAAAAGGAGATTTGAAACAGTATTAAAAAAAACTCATCCATTTACTTTGTCTACTTCTTTTTGGAAACAAATCAAAAGTGTCTTTCCATTCAAGCACTACTTGCAGCTACCTATCTTTGACCTTATAACATTAGCTTATTTGCCATCGCATCTTTGGACATGTGGATAAATATCTTTACTGAATCAGATTTATAAAAATGATAAATTATTTTCCAAAGAAAGGCGCAACATAATCCAGAGGAGCCTCTAAACGAATGCATGCAAAATATACAGGAGAAGATCCTGACCAAGGAGAAAACAACCAGCCCCTCAATTTCATGCTATCCAAGGAATCCACAAAGATAAAGAACAGAACTTTGCTTGTAACGACATAGAACAATGTACACACGGAACTTATGCAAATAATCTAGTGTTTCTTTCTCTCCAAATGTACCACATCAAAATGGGGAAAAAACCTTATAAGCTTTAACAGTCTTACTCTTCCAAACTACTTTCCTGTTCCAACTCCAAATAACCCAATTAAAGAATTTGGTACGACCAATGTAATGCCAAAGAAAGGAGAAGGTAGGGCCCCAATTATGAGAAGCTGAGTAATTTAGCAACAAATGCGCCATGTTCTCAATTTCCTGTTTACCTCGACGGAAAACCAGCTAGTTACAAAAAATTGGCACCTCCACCATTAATCACGTTACTAGCTCACATCATAGACCCTATAAAAAACCGCAATCTAACGGGCGAGAAAACTCTTCCATAAAATAGAGCACATATGAATATAACCAACACTAATCTACGCTGATCTCATCTGTGATCGTAACCACTGAGAACAATGTACAAGCAGTACTCACATCAGCGAATTTCGCCACCGAGGACTCCCTGAGCATCTTTACCCACGGAAACTGCGACGCACTCACCGCCGAAAATGCGCGCCCAAAGTAATCCGCAAATCGCATCAGCTGTATCTCCTGCCGCGACTCAAACGACGCCTATACGCAAAACAAAAAAGCAAACAGACACATCACATCCAATTCCTTCCCAAACCAGCAGATCAAACCACAACGTACACAAACAAAAAGAATAAAAAATTCCGTATATGAAATTAACCCATTAATTGAAGAACCCACCGAGATGTCCGCAATGAAAGCCGAGAGATGGTCCGCGTCGATCTTCGTGGCGGCCTCGGCAACTGTAACCTTGGGCTTCTTTGGCTTCTTCGGCTTGACTTTCTTGGCATCGTCGACCTTCCCGTCCTCCAACACACCCTCGGCCTCGCTATCCTCTGCGTCCTCATCGTCCGTCCGGTGCTTTGATCTGACAGGAGCGTCTTCAATGGCGGCAGCTCGCTGAGCCTCGAGAATTCGCCTCCGGCGGTCCTCGGACTGCTGCTCCAGTGATCGGAAGACATTGTCGGCTTCGCCAAGAGCACCGTTGGGGATGGTTTTATTGTGATTGGTGACGGATTCAGAGGGCTTGGTCTTCCTCAGCCGCTTAGCATAGGTGACCTTTTGCCAGCCGTGGTCGCTGTTGATGGGCGCTTCGTTGTCGTCCTTGGAGCTCGAATCGAAAGCTACGTGCTTTTCTTCCATGGCTGCTTTCGGGCTTAAACTTTTATCGGGAGAGACAACGTAAGAGAAAAAGACAGAAGCGAGGGCTGAAGCGAATTTAACGCGTTGACCTTTGTTACTTTAATCCCTATTTCTGTACTGAATTACAGGATTGCCACGATGTATTTGTACTTAAAGAAGTGACAACTTTTAACGATTTCGTGGTCGTCTTATTTTAGATTGCGAGGCAAACCGTGATTTTACAAATGAAAAATTATACATTATTTTTTATTTTTTATTATTTTTTTTTAGTAATTATGTGGTGTAAAGATGATGAGAATAACTTAATTAGTTTAACAAAAATAAAATAAAATAAAAATAAATATAATGTATAGTGTATTGGATAATAAGTAACAAAGTTTTTTTACCAAATTAATTCTCAAATTTTTTACTATGGTATTTAATTTATCAAAGTTGAGATATTGCATCATGTCATTATTAATTCTCGGAGACATTTTCTTTTTATCTGAGTAGTAAGATTCAAATTTTTAAATCTTTTATAATTTAAATCGTGTCATGTCAATGTAATGATATAAAATGTGTGTCATCTCCACTAGTTTCCTGATATATTTTTATTTTTTTTAGTTTTTATCAAATAAACTTGGTCTAATTTAGATCATTAAGATGACAAAAAAAAGTAAATTAAATGATATCATTTTCATTAGTAGTTTTCACTGAAGTATATTTGATCAGGATTTCATGTTAACAATATCTTATAATGAAAGTATATGGTAGTTGGAATATAAATGTAGTTCTATTCTTTTATATATTTGGGAATGGAAGTTTCGAATACCATATTTCCATTTTAGAGGTCGGAATTTGGAAGTTCTATTTTAGAGGTAAGAAGTTATGCATTTTTGGCAAATATTTAGATGCTTAAATACAGTTATCAACCGAAGGATTTGCTATTTGACAAGAGAAAAGAGAGAGAGAATGGTAGGCGAAATTATGGGACAGGTTGGGCGGGGGTTGTTGGGGAGTGAAGAACAGATGGTGGTGTCTCATAGTCAACAAAAGCGACCACGGGAACAACGGCATCAGCATGTAAGAGTCCGACTTGAATTTTTTTTCTTTTTTCTTTTTTTTTTGTAAGGAATATGGTTTGAAGTGTGATTTATATATAAGAAAAGTAGGAATAATTACAAAATCGAGTCATATCACATCTGGTTCTTTCTCCTGCTTTTGGGCGAGAAAGTTAGTCAGGTCATCAAATGCATGTAACTAATGTAGGTCACTTCTCCACGTGTATTTAATGCTAGTCTTGTAGAGGTTCGACACTATATTGTATTAGAGCATTGGCGCTAGTCAACGCCGAGTGCAAATTAAGTGTTAGAGAGCATTCATTGTAGTGGTACACATAATATACACACTACATGAATATCTCTCATCCACTTATTGTTTTTTTTTTTTTTCTTCCTTCAAACGCAACGGCTTATGTCTCTCTCATCTCTCTCTCAACAGCGTCTCTCTCTTGTCTCTCTCTCATCATCTTTGCTCTCTCTCTCATCTCCCTCTCTCTCTCTGCTCTATCTCTCTCATCTCCACTCTCTCTCATCAGCTCTCTCTCTCATCCATCTCTAATTTTAAATTTAAAAAATATGTGGTGTAGATTTTGACACATAATGTGTGCAAAAATTGCTGCTATAAATAGTAGCTTCTCCCAATAATATTTCTACTTTTTTTGGTCACAAAATTCTTACATTGAACTAGCTATAGCCATACTTTTTAGTTTTGAGTTACAGTAACTTTCCCCACCTACCCATGTTTGGCGACACATTATTGAAGGACCAAATGAGTTTTTTATTATTTTTCCTCAATTTCCCTCCCTTTCCCTCCCTTTCTGGTAATTTTTTTTGCCAAATTACTTTTCTTTTATGATGAGGTTTCCAACTGTGGGTACATTTATTTTCTATCATTATCAGTTTAATACACAATATAAAAATATAAATAGCAAAATATACTTATTTTCTATCATAGTTTTTCTTAGTTTTTTATTTTTTTTGGTTAATACTGAGTAGTTGGTTTGTGAATCTCACAATGCTATGAATGTATGTAGCAATCTCGGTGCGTAAAGTTAATGTGCATTCGAGTGACTTGCCGTATTACAAATTAAAGTTAATGACTCTACTTGTTAGCAAAAGAAGAAGGGTTGACAAAAATTAGTTTGTTGGTTTCAAGAATTGTTGTATAATTTTTTTTATCAAATATTATTAAAATATATGAAGTGTATTTGCAAAATATGAAAAAACAAATTGTCAAATATTATTAAAATATATAATATAATATTATTATTTTAACTTTAAAATAGCTAGTCCAATGTGGACTCAGATATTCAAATTTAATACTATAGCCAAAATGTAAGATTCTAATCAAATTTTAGACTTGGCAATGGCTAGTGCCAATGCTCTTATAAATAGTGATATGAATAGTAAGTTGAAATGAGAGTAGATGAGACGAATTGATATGGTTTATAAATAATAGTAAGATATTTGAGTTGAGATGAGTTATAAATAATTTGAGTTAAAATATTTTATGAGATTTTGTAAAATGAGAAAATAAAAATACTGTTAGAATATTATTTTTTAATATTATTTTTATTTTAAAATTTGAAAAAGTTGAATTATTTTTTGTGTTTTGTTTTAAAGTTTGATAAACTTGTAATAATTAGGTAATTATTAGATGAAGAAATTGAAAATTTAAAATTGAAAAATATTTATGATTGTGGTATTTGGATAGAGCATCTCTCTATCCAAACCAAGCTAAATGTAAATATTGTCAAATGTCTTATCATACTACCCGCAAATCCCACAATTATTTCCTTTCCCATGTCCCATGTCCCATGTCCGAAATAAGTAATGTTAGATATAATTATGAATTGTGTAAATATTACGCTTTTTTTTTTTAAAAAAAGTAGAATTTATCATTAAAAAATTAATCTTTTTTAATATAAATTTCATGTTTACTTTTTTAAAAAAAAAACAATGTAAAACGCTTGCACATTGTGTGACTACGATGTCATTTCCCGTTTGAGATATGCTACCTTTCGCCAAATGTAGCATCTCCCGTTTGACTGGCTAGGTTTGGGTACCAAAAATATTTTAGGTATTCTCATAATACTGCACCACTATTTATATTTTATTATTATTTTATTATTGCTATTCATTATTTTTCACTATTATTCAATATTCTATTATTACTTTTAATTACTTTTTCACTATTATTCACAAATCTTCTCAACACTATCATTTTTTATCTCGTCTCTAAAGTTCAACACTCAGATTGTCTGGATTACTATTTGTGGGCTTGTTATTGCCTTGGACCAGGCCCTACACCCAAATTAGTCATTTATGTTTCTTGCCAAAATGAAAAAAATCCTTAATTTTTTTTTAATTCGGTTCTTAATACTTAATCATATTAGGATGCAGAAAGAAAGATTAGTACCAAGTAGATAAGTGATATTTTTATTCTATTGTCATGCCTCAAAAGTATAATCTAAGAATGAATCCTCTCATTCTCCATGAAGAAAAATATAAAGGGAGAGAGAGCTGTATGTGCACGTTTATGGACTTAAGAGCATTCCCAATAGCTTTTTTATTTTATCCTTTAAAATATATCACCAAAACTTACTTTTGATATCATTCTTCGTATCTTTTGATATTTGCAATATCTCTCCATATAAAATATCATATAATTATGTTTTATTTTAAATTAATATAAATTTATAAGATAAATCAAAATATAAATTGTTTCAAAAAATAAAAAAATAAAAATTATATTTATGAGAATATTCTCAAAATACTATTACTGGGAGGAACTCCCTTTTATTTCTCCGTCATTTCGAGCAACTTTGCCAGCCGAGATAGTATTGAGTTTTTCAAATTTTAATTTCATTTTTTATGTTAAATAATTTCTCTGTTTATAGACTTTTTTATAAAGTAGTTTCCTACAACCGTACTCTACCGGCCATCTCGTGAAATAGGTGAAGCAAGCAGCTTTCAGGATGGACTCGATGAGGAACAGCTTCACTCCGAGGAAGATGGGGGCTGAAATCAAATAAGAAATACTAGTAAATAAAAGCAGTGGAGAAAAAAGGTCCAAAGAAGATAAAATAATTAAAAATATTTTAGAGTTGTAAACAGTATTATTTACATTTAGAGAATCACTGTAACAAAATATAAAATCTATTAGAAGGGTCTTTTGATCAACTTTCTTTATATTTTATAGAAAACAATAATGCTAGGGGCAGTCGGCCCGACGTGGCAATTGCCACGTCAATTAAAAAAAAAAAACCAAGAACAAGAAATGCGAGAAAGATGTTATTTTAGCTTCTTCTTCAAAATTTTTTTTTTCTTCTGAAATATTCTGAGCTCTGGGTTGGAGTGGAAAAAATATTCTCATTGTGCTTGCTTTGATTATTGAAAGAAAGTAAAAAAAAAACTGGGAAAAACAATGAGTTCAGTCACATGGGGTAAACGTCATCGTCTTCTTCTGCGTTTAGTCTTCGGCATCGTCGTCTTTAAACAAACCGGTAAGAAATCACGGTGGTTCTTTGTCTTCTTCTTCACAGTAATCTACCGTGTGAGTCTTCGTCTTCTTCCTCTCGAAGACAACTAGACATGGAAGTTGGATCAACAATGACACACCTGCTCCCTCTCCGTGTGAGTCTTCCTGCAGCTAAGAGTCACAAACTTCTTCGAAGCCACTAAAGTTTTCCAAGAGAACACGGGAGTCCAAGACACCTATTTACAATCCTAGAAAAAGGTAAAAAGGAAGAACTTCCTGCTTGGTTCCCAAGAATTTAAGAAAATGAACAATTGGGTTCCCTTTGGAAATTAAAAAATAAAATAAAAACATTCACTTCAATGAGTGTAATAATTACCATTGTGCGAAGTTTAGGCTCATATTTACTGGTTTTTTTCTCAGCAGCCTTAGGATGGTATTCTTCAGTAATTGGTTTCGTTTAATGCTAATGGAGAAAAGGAAAACTTCTCGTTTGGAAAGAAAAACTATAGAAAGGAAGACAAATTTGGTCTGAAAAGTCGCAGAGAAATGAGGATGTGGGAGAGTTTGGAAGAATGAAAAACAATTCAAAACGGTGCGTTTTGTCATGTTTGCCACATCAACAGCTGCTTACGCGGCGCTTACCTTACTCGACTGAACTCAGCGTTTTTCTATAGAAAAATGTATTTTACATGAGCCATTGTAAATACTCTTAGAAAAATTAATCTAACCCATCGAAACCAGTTGAAACTAGTCTATTCTTCTTGAAACTCACTTGATCATCTATCCCAATATACAAAGAACCTGTCATATCAATTTGATGGTAGGTTCGGGACCCAAGTGCATTGATTCACTTGGACCGACTATTAATAATACATAAGAGAAATGTTACATATAGTTATTTTTACGTATTCTTTACGCATTCTATTAATATGGATAATTATTTTATATTAATAAAATTAGTGCAGCCAATCATATCAGTAAAGTACACAAATAACATGCAAAAGTAACTGTACATAAAATTTTTGAATACATAATATCATATGTGATTATGAAAGTAAAAGAACAATATTGTCTCTCAGCTATTAAGTTCTTAGGGTTTCCTTTTTTCTTTCAATTAATCTCAAAATAAGATATGTTGTAAAGTGAGCTTTTACAACCAAAAATTGCAAAGCACTATTTTAAATACCGTATTGTACAGGCTGGTACGGTCGAAATATGCCGTACGAGCCACTGATCCGGTACAGGGATTATATATATTTCGTGTCGGCCCAAATACTGGTCGTACCGACCTATATTTCGGCCTGTACCGGCCTATATTTCTGCCCGTACCGACTGATATTTCGACCTTTAATTTTTTTTTCAAACTACAAGCTCATTTTTTTACTCTCAATTCAAACTAGACTATATATAATTTATATATATATGCATTTATATATAATTTATTCATAGATTAACTATTATTTTTTAATATAATTTATATATATAATTTATTCATATATCGACTATCCCGAAACGATACACGAAACGGTAGTAGAACTGAAATATTTCATTCCAGTGCCTTGACCGATACGACATCCAATACGGTATTCAAAATCTTGCTGCAAAGAACAATGCTTTCATCGTAAGTAAAATGGACTCGCTCACAGTTAATAAAAAAATTAAAAAAAAAAACAAATGGGGGTTGTCCTAGGAGGGGCAAATGATCGACCAAGTGAAAGGTGGTCTGAGCACCCTGTGCATGGTGATGAGGACCACCGCCAACATCGTAGTAGTTACGCTTTATAATGTGAAAATAATCTAGTGTGGTTTAGTTTTTTTTAAGGATAGTAGGATCCTTATGTGTCAATTGGAAATTAGAGGGTGTAAAACTTACACCACATCCTAATTACTTTCATTAGTAGTTTTCACTGAAGAATATTTGAAGAAAAATAATATTATGATGATTAGATAAGACAAACAGGGATAATAATACAAAATTTTCTCTTGAAAGAGCAAGGGAGCGACGGTCTATGCAGGACTTGCCTTCGTGATAGCAATCACGAGGCTTAGCGTGCATTGCACGTATGCCCAGTTTAAAGAAAAGATAAACACAAAGTTTTGTTGTAAAATCAAAATATAAAAAAAATATATATATATATTGGGACTACACAATGAATAATAGACAAAAAAAAAAAAGAGATGGAAAACTGATTGATAGACTGTGTAATGTATAGAAACATAAATCTTGATACCAATAGGAATTAATTCAAATTCAATAAGGTGCATAGAAATAGGTGGATGTAGAAACTGGATAAATTAGATAGGATAGCAAAGTAAAGACTCAAAGTAATTAGAATTTGTTGCTAAACTACCAAATGAGAGGTTTTTATTCAAAACCCATATCAACTCATCTCATCTCATCATTACAACTTTTTCAAATTTCCACACAAAATATAATAAACAATTCAATTTTTTCAAATCCCAAAACAACTTTTTCAAATTTCCACACCAAATATAATAAATAATTCAACTTTTATTCTACTATTCACAAACCATCTCAACTCATCTTTAAATCCAAATCTCTCCTAGTGAAATATTATTGAATTATATATTATCAATATAATTTTATTGAATTATGTAATATGTTAAATTATAAAATTTTATTGATAATTTTATTGTTAAGATAGCAATATAATTCAATATAAAATATAATTTTATATTTAACACTTAAAAATATTTTAATAAAATTAGCAATATAATTCCTTTATTTTACTAAATACAACAACTACATCTAATCTACGAATACAACTATTGAAAAACCTTATTCTAGGTAGCTATAATTAAAGAAAGAGGTTTAAATCCATATAGAAAAATTTATCAATTCACTCCCAAATTACTCAAAGATTATTATCATTAAAATATAAACACCAGCCTCAAAACCAGCAAAAGTTATACAGAATATACATAAAAAAAAGGCCCATGAACATAGTTTGAACTATCTCATTCGAATCTAACATAATAAGCATAAGGGAGTAGCAATCTCTGCTATCAAAGTAGCCCATACAAATTTCTCATCCACATTATTCAATAAATCCTTACTATCCGCCAAAAAACATTTTCTCGACATTAATGTTTTTGGCCTAGGATCTAGAACAGTCATGAGAGCTTTCTTTCTAAGAACTGGCCATTTGAAAACTCTTCATTTCTTACAAATCTTTATGCTTTGAAGGAGCAAAACTATGCATGAAAAGCAAAAAAAATTGAGCATGTAGTATAAAGAAAAAGGAGCAATTACTATTACAAACTCGATAAAAGCGATACTAGTGGAATGGTTGTAGTCCCTTAGTACCCTCAGGTGATAAACCTACATTTAAAAAAAAAAAGTTATCTTCATTAGTGCATTTCTTGCAAATGGTAATCCAACTATCCAAGCATCAACAAGAATTAAAATTTCAGAATTATATCAGAGGGATGATCACAGAGCCCTCCACAGACTGATTCAAAAAAGAGTTTGACATCAGCTTGAGAAACCTGTGCAAAATGAACCAGTAGGCACGCCACAATCTATATTCAATGATAAAACTAAAAATGATCACCTTCTTGTCAATATTTGTACAATAGATAGTTCTTGCACATATCTCACGTTATCTTCTGTCTAAAAATGAAAGAACTAATAAAATCAATACATAATAAACGAACTACAGATAACAAAAAAAAAATGTAATCTTTATAAGAGGTAGGCTCTCTCACCCTAGGCAAAAAAGTTGGGTTAACCGATGGAATAGCTGTTTTAGAAGGTAGGATCCTCACAGGCCAAGCATCGTCCCCGACAAATCTAAAGCAGCCTTTGCACTTTCTACACAATGAATAGAGCTATTGATTAAGTAATCATCACAACTCATCACCACTCAAAGAACTTTTAACTATGCACCAAATAACTACACATTACCTTCATCAGTAAACTAAACAAAGGCAAAACAAAGTATAGAATTAGGGTTACCAAATATTCGGTAGTCAACAACCTTAAGCATAAAAGTACTTGTTCAAGACCAAAATCTCAACCACCCTATGCCAAAACCGTATATAGAAAAAGTTCTATTACCATTCCACAGTTGATAAACAGAGCTGCAAGCTGTTCTTCTGTGACTTATGTCCCAAAAACTTGTAACTTTTTTTAGAAGCCTTAATAGTTCAAGATGTCTCAGCCCGTAAAACTTGTAACCTTTTTTTTGCAGCAGGCTACCAAAAAAAAATGAAATCTATACATTTTTTGTCTAGAAAACAAACATGCAAAAAAGAAAAAAAAATAGAAAAATGCAAAAAAGAAAAAAATTACCTTTTTCTTCAAAAGCAACGAGAGAAAGACAAGAAAAACTAAATTTTTTGCTTAAAGGGTGATTGAGCAGAAATCAGTGGTTACTGGTAGTGGTTCTCAACGTTGGAATTGCTCTAGAGGTGACGCTCACGGTGGCGTTGCCGTGAGTAGTGCGATGGGGCTGGGCATGAGTTTTGATGGAGGAACCAAAGGGTCGAAATAGTGGCCAATTGGCTTGATGGTGTAGGTCACTGTGCGACAGCTGTGCTTACGTTGGCGTGATGACAACGAGGATTTGGCATGGCCAAGGTAGTGATCGGGGGGTTGCGGTGGTCATGCACGGCGTAGTGGAGCAAAAAAAAACAAAAGGGCAAACAACAATGGGGAGAGAGGAGGGTGAGAAGTTGACGAGGAGAGAAGGGGGAGAGAGAGAGAGAGAGATCTACCCTTATCGGAGATGGACGAAGGCGCGAGTTGGAGGGGAGATGTGGGACGGCGTTTTGGAGAGAGAGAGAGAGAGAGAGAGAGAGATGAGGGAGCTGACACACAAACAAAATAAAAGAAAAAAAGTCACTAACACGAGTAAAACCATTCCCTTCAGATGACTAAAAGATAATTATATCCCTAAACTACACGGAAATACATGCACTAACTTCATTACTAGAAGGCTAAAATTGGTAGGACACAAAAAAAATGGAATAAAAAAATAGATGAACAAATTGCACTGTTCATTAGTATTCATAAGCGATAAATGCTTATTATCATAGAATATAAATAAGGTAAAAAATAAAATTCGCATTAACAGTGCGAAAAAAAATATAAGACCCTAAGAGAGACACATCAACCAAATTCAAATTTTTTTTTTCAAAGAATGTTAAAATATAAACTCTAAATTATAGTAAGGTATAGGGATTTTCATGTTTTTGACCGGTTTGATCTCAAATATGTACTTCATCTCACTTTATGGGATCAACAGAAAAAAGTAGAAATTATAAGTTGGATGGACTAACAGACTGACGCAAGATGAGTAAGAAATTTCACTTACCCAGACAGATGGACTAACGGATTGATAGATGAACAATACGAGCTTAAACACAAACCGACGCGTCAGCAGAAAGAAAAAGAAAAAAAAAAAAAACAGACGCATGCCAACACTTACCTAGACATTTTGTATTGACAAAATAGGTAAAACCTAAAAGACAAAAACAAAACCTAGACATTTTGTACTGACACTCAACGCATACAGAGGTGAAAAAGAAAAAAAACACCCTGACCAATTGACACAAACAACCCCTTTCCCAATTCCCGGAACACTTAACCCATCTCCATCCTCAACAATGAACCCTGACCCACCGGACGCACTGACACAACACTGAAAAAGACAAATAAATCCTCATTTAAACAAACACAAAAGACACACGGAGGATGACAAAAATACTGTTCATACTCATAGGCGCTTATTATCCTAGAATAGATATATATATATATATATATATATATCAATGATAAATACATTTTTGGCGCAATAAATTATAATATATATTTTTTTCGTAAATATATTTTTATACATTTGATCATATATACTCATATAAAAAGTCAAGAACTTATATAGACTATAGTTAAATTCAATACTATACTAGTATGTGTTAATTATAATAAAATAATGTACTTATATTATAACATAAATAAACTAATAGTTTAGTATATGTAAACATCATATTATTACTTACATAGATAATCCGTAAAATTAGAAAACTGGAGCAGACCGAACCGAAACCGAAAAAACCAAAAGTTCCAGTTTTAGTAATGAATCGGTTTAGTATTGGTTCTTAAATTTTTTAAATCGGTGTATACTGGTTTGGTTTTAAAAAATATGTAAAACTGAACCAAACCAGACCAGTTACACCCCCTAATCATGATGTACTCACAGTTGACGCAAATGCATGTGATGTGATGTGATACCGACAGGAGCACACGGCTCAATGAGACCTGTCTAGCATCCACATGTTCATGTTTAATTAACTATGGATATGTTGAACAAGATTTCAAGTTCATGTCAAGTTCAATTCATGTCAGTTTTAAGCTCATGTCAAGCTATTTGCCAAATCATGTCATGCATATTCATGTTTATGTCACAACACATTCATGTCATTTTACTGTCATGCATGAATCTGTATACTGCTAGTAAGTTGGTAGTTAGTTGAATTACTTATATTTGTAATAAAATCTCACTTGGCAATCTTAATTACCATTTCACCCAGAATGATTGACTATGTGTCAAGATCTAGAGTGCCAGCTGAGGACAAACTAGATGAGGTCAATTAGGCCCCAACGTGACGACATGGAGATTATTGCTTCTATTGTCCAGTTTATAGATAGGATTTTGGCAATCTTAGCCGAGATGTGCGAGCGGCTCAGCAAGTTGGCACCGTAGTCATGCTATTCAGTATTGTACTTATGGATTTCCGCCTCCAGAACCTATTTACGTTACAATCATGATGGACAAATTTTATAACATTATAGTTATCAGTCTATTATGAAGTCATGAAGCATGTTATTTTTGGGATATATTCTTTGGTACAGTGTTACTTATTCAAGAAAAAAATTATCCACTGCGTTTATTGCATACCATTATATACATGCTAGGTGCATTGCATATTTAACGGTCATGAACGAGGACATGTAATCTTGTGTTGCATATCCCGACGGTTTAGAGTCCGTCCAATCCCAAATAGAATCTGGGGCCGTCACATTGCTGATGGGCTAATTGCGGCAACAATGATAAATGTTTGCAAAACTAGAGGATGAATTCATCTAATTTCTTACTATACATGGCATTCATTTTTTACTTTTGTCTCATATATCTATCACACTTTTTTCATCATTTTTTAATATGCTTCACCATGACCTGTTTTTCTTTTAATTGGGGATATGAAATACACTCTAATGTACACAATGGTAGATCTAGGAATTCAGGAAAACAAATATTAGAATAATTGAATATTTTTTCATAATGTATATTGTGTCATGCATAATACAAAAGTATACTTAAAATAGTTCAAAGAATATCACTATCAATCTAGGGATACATGGAGCAAGCTTATTGTAATAAAAGATCTCAAATTTGAGATAAGAACAAAAATCTTATTATGTTCGAGATTAGCCATGAAAAACGTTAAAGGGAACTAAAAGAAAAATAGAAAAAAATCATTTGTGAAAAGGATAAAGTAAAAGAGAGCATATAAAAGTTTGAAGAGGAGTCAAATGAGAGTAGATAAAGATTCTATACTAGAGATTAACTTATATATATATATATATATAGAAGTCATCAGGCAGTTTTCTACTATCTTCCAAGTTGATAAACATGATTCTCTATTTCATATTTTCCTCATTTTCACAAGTATAAAGTCTCGTGAATACTAAAATGAGAATTTGCCAGAGAATAAGATACTTGTATAAGAAAATTCTATGTTAAATGGTGGAAACAATTCAAGTTTAACAGATTTATCCTATAAGTTTAGAAAGAATTCCAATCACCAACAGGCAGTACAATTGCCTTGCAGAAAAAGTAGGATTCCAAACAGTCATGGCTTCAATTATGACCTAAGTCAAGACAAAGGAAGACCTTGCAGATCTTATATGGCATCCCGTCCCTCATGAAAGACTAGGTGAGATTTCGTGGTGCTAAGGATGCTGACCGATTGCTCAACACCCAAAGGATTTGATAGGCGTGTAGTAATCCTAAGGGAAGTACACATGTATGAAACTTGTTTTAAGACAACGCAACCGAAATATAAATGGAACACATTGTTGTAACAACGTAAGCATGTATGTACCAGAAACTAACTTCATTAAAATAAGGGATTCTTACCCTTCATAATCTCAAAACATTAAATCATTAAGGTTATATAGGGTTAGTCTCCATAGGCGGCCGGCTAAGTTACAAATAAGCACTCGGCTCAGTTTTGAACATCCTACGAGAGGCATAGGGTAACTATGACGAACAATGGTGTTGAAATAAGCCCTGGCCTCCTTAGTCAGGACTCGGGTGGAATTGATTCCTCTTCTTCTGGCATCATAGGTCTGAACTTGCATCAAAGTCCATGGTCTCGAGAACGAAATAATAGTAGATTAGGCAGCTATGACAAAGTCGTTAATGAAAGATAATACTATCGTAAATACAATAAAGACATTTCATGTAATTACTAGAAGCATACGTAAGTGCATGGGAGGTATCACCCTCTCTCCTTGCAGCTGCATGCATTCCTCAAAACCTAGCAATGAAACACACTCTTAGTGAAAGCATGGCAATGAATCACCATCTCTAGAAGTAGCCATCTCTTTAAGCAAAACAGATAAAAACTCAATAGTACTATTATGGCGAGGAGTTATCCATCTCCATATAATAGAAAAACCTGTAAAAACCAGTATTGGGTCAAGTGTCATTCTTTGCTCATAAGTATTCATTCATTCACTTGCTCAAAGGCACACACTTGCTCATAGACACAAACTGAAACTTGTTGCCCTGGGATTACTACTCTACCCAGTTGCGTCCCAAACAACTTGAAGGCATCGACATGTAATACGCCTGAGGATCCCACATCCCAACTTTTAAGTGAGGTCAAGTACAACATCGTTCTACCCAACTCCCCAAGAGGTATTCTTCTTCTTGTGTGATGTATGTGTTAATGCTTTGCGGAATGGTCCCGGAGAATTCTCTATCCCATATCATGATTATAGACTCTCGTTGACTCCACAAACACTACGCACACACTCACACACACTGGCATCCAGGGTTCCCATTCAAGATATCGCATCAAAAGTAGAAAACAATTAAAGCATTGAAAACATTAAAAGCATCAGAAATCATCGAGTAAATATAGCTAGAAACAAAGTGTTGTAAATATTTATTTATACTTGTAGAAAAAGGGAAGAAGATTATGGAAGTGATGCAATGTGTCTCACATACAAAATTCACCCGACATTACCCAACACTGTCTTAGAAGTTAACCTACCTTCCTACGTCGGAAGTCCTCTTGTTGCTTTCTTGTCCTTGCTTTCCGCAACAGTCGCCTTCTCGAGCTCTTTAGTGAATAAGATCTCAAAAGTGAGACCTTGTCCCAAGTCTAGATCATTTAAATAGAGTAAGAATATCAAATGTCCTTTCTGACGTATCCCTGAGTCTAGGTCCTTTAAATAGAGTGAGAATGTCAAATATCCTTTTTAACGTATCCCTGACTCAAAATATGCTTGGATAGGAGTCTTTCATCACTCATCCTATTATACTGTAGGATGACAGAGACAGGTGACCAGGGCATGTCCGCACGCCCTACGGTTTGCCAATTCTTCAGATCTCCTTTGAACGAGGATACTCCATGTTGCCTTGGGCCATACTTCTGGTCTTAATGACCCGACTTGTCGAGCCTTTACCTTTAATTGTAGAGCCACTCCGGATGTGACCTCTCAGATGGAATATGGGCTTCTGCACTTGTTACTGGCACTTCTTCGAATTCTTCTTTCTTATCCCAGAAAGTTTCCATAACTGGTTGTGTCAGTCATTGTCCGTAGTTCCTCTTTGGCGAGTGATCCTTTCTAGCCTTGGGGGAGTAGCTTGTAACTCTCTTGAGCTCATCGGTTCCTTCAGCTCCTTAGTTTCGTCCTCATGGGAGATGACTTTTCTATCTCGTCTGCCTTGGCCGAGTTCCTCATCTCTACATCGTTTTAGGACATGTCAGCCGGATTCCCATGTGGTGCCTGCTCGCCCAGATTTTGGACTAGTTGCACCATGTGTCTTCAGCTGCTCGTTCCTAAGATCATTGGAGTCCTTCTCGTCTTTGTCTTTCCTTCAACTCTATGAATGGTATGTCCCCTTTCGCGTTAGGTAGGACCCTCACATCTTCTAAAAGAAGCCCTGTTACAAATTGAAAGAGCACAAAAGGAGACATCTTCAGTCTCCTCCTCCTCATCATCAGCAAGTCCAGAACAAGAAAATAAGTCATCAGTAAAGCTTAGCCAAAGTCACTTTCCTAAAACTAAGCTAAATTCACGACTCAATGAAGTTTTTCAAGAAGCAAAATATCCCTATTATTTTCTCAATGAAGATTTTTTATGCCGGAAGAATACAAGGTAAAAGTAAAAATGTTTACAGAAAATCAAGTCATTGACACTATTTATGGAACAGTAAAATCTGACAAAACACTATTCATGAACAATGTTAAAGTCAAAAGAAAAATAATTTGACATAAGAAAAAAGCAAAGCGACCACTGTAGGAATCTTCAAAACACTATCATGTTAAAGTAAAAAAGAAAATAATTTGATGAAGGAAAAAAGGAAGACCACATCCAGAGGAATCTAGCCAGCATTCCCACCTCCCAACCCTATAAAAAGGATAACAGTAAACGAAGAAGGCCATGGCGAAAGACACCAAAAACCGAAGAGCAAACTGTAAAGAGAGAAAATCAGGAAAGAAACCACTTCTTTATTTTCTTCATTTATCCCTATTTGTATGCACCCAAGATTGAATCTTAAGTGCTATATTCAAGTAAACCTTAAGGTTGTAAATAGTCTTTCTATTTTAAGGAAAATTAGAATTTCTAAGTACATTTATTGTTTACTTACTTGTTGTTTACCTACTTTACATATTATGTTGATGCTTATTACTTTCTTTAAGTATTATGCTTACTAAGAGCATCTATGCCTCGCCTCCATCATATATTAAATCTAAGTTTTGTCAGTATCTATCCTAAACATCATCCAAGCTACAACTTAAGTCTAAGATAGAAAAGTGCCAGTTGAACAGTAAAGTCCTAGATCCAAACAATAAGTCCCAAGAGAGGCCTAAGCGGACGGATATGAGATGATATGTGTTACTAGCTATCTTAATTAAAAAGGCAGACGCAGATGAAGGTTCTTGAGAAAATATTTTGATAAAATTTAGAGATAATTATATTTTAAAATGAATAGGATGTTCAGATCCAATTCTTGTAGTTCTAGGATTGACTCCACCTCTATCTCAAAGCTTACATTACCAAAAATAGTAAATGAAGAATAACACTACATAACAGAAGAAAGTGTAGATATACAAGACTAGAATATTCCAAAAATTCCAATAGAAGAAATCTTTAAAACAAATTTGCCACCACTTTCACTTACAAGTAATTACAACGTTAAAACAGTTGAACAAGTATATGTTTTGAATAAAGAACACCAAAAATGTTGTTTATTTACTAGAGAGCCTTTAAAAAACACAAAGGGAATAAAGTGTTGACACTAAATATCAAAACATCATGATATAATGTTAGAAGGAAGTCAGCCCTAATCATTAATATATAGGATATATTACCAGTGCATAAAAACAAAACTTAATGTTCATGCATTAGTAAAAAGCCCAAAAGACAAAACTCTTTTAATCCAAACAAATATAAATTATGCAAATATCAAAGTACGAAGATAAATCATTTGGAAAGACATTAACTTACTTAAAGAATGATTTTTATATAATGAAAACCACCCATAAAAAAATCCAAAATGGTGTTTCTAATTTAGATTTTATTCAACAATACTTAGATGGATCAATCAGGATTAATTTTGTTCAACCAAGATATTGGTCACCTTTGATGATTAGAGAAGTAGGATCAAGTAGGCCAAGTGATGTAGGAACAAGATATTTTAGAGTCCAAACTACCAATAAGAGATAAAAACCTCAAACTAAAAGGAATTAAAACTGAATCTCACATAAGTACTTCATGTTATACAGCCAAGTCTGAAAACATGGAAAAAGAGGAACAAAACTCCTCAACACAAACAGATCTGGAAGAACCCATAAATTCCCAACTCCTAACTAAAAAAATGAATTTAAGATAAATATGAAAAAAAAACTCAATGATGACTTCATGTATGAAGAAAACACACAAAAAAGAGAACAATACAGAAAAACACAAAAATTAGGACAGAAGAAAGAAATTCTTAGTAGCTGGAAAAAACTTATGGTAAAAATTCAAATGGAAATTGATTTCTTTATATACATAGAAATATATCATCCCAAAGCAATAAATGTTATAACAAATAAAAAAAATGGATCAAAGAAGATAAAACCATTACAGAATCCAACCATCCCCCGTTAGAAACCATAATCTTAGAACACAAAGGAATAAAAGTAATAGGCCTCACCCTTCAAGATGTCCACAGAAAATCAAAGCAAGAAAGTAGTTGAACAAAATAACTATACAAATCAATGCTTAAAAACTATTGAAAATTAGCTCCATAATATAAAAAATAAACTAGAAAATAGTATTGAAGTCAAAGCCCAAAAATATGAACAACCCTTAATCCAATTACCAGGGAAAGCAATAGGAATAAAACAAAGAGAAACAAAATCAATTGATAAGCTAAATCAAATGTTGAAAGAATTAGCAAAAATTAAAAAAGAAAATACATCTACCTCATAAACTATAAAGGCTATAATAAAAAAAAAATGAAGACGATAGATTTGAAGAGAAGAAGAAAAAGATTATGAAACAAGTTCTACCATAAGTAGGATAGAAAATAATTCCAAGATCTTGAGCTAAACATAATAAAAACTACAAAAATCAACCCAATGAGCCTGACAAAGAACTGATATTCCAGACCAACACCTCCGGACATCCAATTTGAAGACAGAAGCTTTCAAAGCTAATTTTCAGTATCTATTGACAAACTATTTGAATGGAACATTGATGGTTTTTCTAAACAAGAAATCCTAAATAAACTTCAACACATGACAATGGTAACCAACAACTATTTGGTCAATCGAGAAATAAGAAAACCAGACATAGTAGATTTACTCACTTTAGGGTTCACAGGAACCTTAAGGCAATAGTGGAAGAAATATCTCACTGAAAAAAACAAATAGAGTATAAAGTATGCTATAAGACAAGATGAAGAAGAAAACCCAATTTTGACAATAACATATAAATGGAAAATCAAGATGGAATCATTGTACTCATATACCCCATCATGAATCATTTTTTAGGAACACCAATTAATATAACCTCAAGAATACACGACCAGTTAAGTAAAATTAGATGCCCAACCTTGAGTGATTCTTTTTTTTTTTTTTTGTTAGGCTACATCGTAGCCCTAGAAAATAGAATTTATTTTATAATAAAACTGAATAAAAACATAATCAAAGAGTATAACATCCAGCAATTGAAAGATTCGGAATAAAGAAAAATAAAATAAAAAACTTGGCTCTTCCTTGATGTCGGCTGCTCCCCTCCAAAGTCAAGTCATAGATTCTTGATGCCCTTCTTTTTTAGTTGAAACTCTCCTCACAAGGAAAGAAACTCAATCCCCAATCCGTGCTGTCAGTTATGCAGATTTTCAAGCTTAGATTGCGGGCCCTTTTTTGCTTGGAAAAAGTGGAAATTACAACAACTCTATTTCAGGAACAATTGTAGCCCGTTAAGTTAGCTTTCTAACGCTTTCTAAATCAGCTCAATCTAATCTTTCATGCAAGAGATATGGTGAGAATATTCAAAATTGTGCAGAGACACTTCCAATTAGGGATTATGTTAAGAGAGCTGCTACAGGGAAGCCCCTTGTATAGCACGAAATGCACGAATGTGCCAAGGTGGATAAATACTGGACGAAAGCAAATAAAAAAATAAAATAAAACAATTAAAAAGTAAAAAAGGCACACTTCTATTCTTTTTTATTTTCTCCCTACATTTGTCTCTCTCTCTCTCTCTCTCTCTCTGTATCGCTCGTTCATCTCTCGCACATAAAACTTCTCTTCTCCTGCACAAACGTTGATTCATCCATCCACAGCATTGCATCATTTCTCTTCTCTTGAGTAAAATACGTGTGTAAGTGATCTATAAATATTATTATTTTGGAAAATCCTAGATTATCCTCTTTGCATTTCATCTTCATTTGTATATGTACTTAGTGATTTTTAACTAAATTGATAGCATCCATTTTATCCTCATTTATATGTGTATACTTTATTCCTTCTACAACTTAAAAAAATTTGAAAAACAAAAATGTAGAGCAGCAGCCATGGCTAAGATTTGCAGTGTTTTTTTTTTCTTAAAGAAATCATTTTTATGTACATCCTCAAATTTTTCTTAAAGATTTGCACTATTGAATAAAGGAAGTGTTTTTTTTTTTTTACTTAATAATTAAGGAAGTGTTTTTTAATGATTTTGTGAATTTTTTTTTTATTTTTTTTAAATATTTATGATGATTAAAAAAATAAATGAAAAAAATAAAAGAAATATAATGGGATTGCGGGGCAACATACCTTTGCACAGGGACGTGATTACATTTACTATTCTACAGGCAAGGGTACGTTCCAATTTTTTATAATACGTGATTAGTGAAAAACTGTAAAAAGTCTTTTTCTAAAGGACTACTGGTCGACCACAACGACAGGTAATGAGATTGCTAACATGGGTAAAATGGTAAAATGAAATACTGTTGTTTTATGCAAGGATAAAAGAGAGTTTTCAGACTGCTGACAGGTTTCGTGCTTTCGTGCCTCTCCCGTTTCGTGCTTTTTAGACTTTTCCTTATATTAAACCCCTTTGTTTCCTTTCTTGAATGTTCCAAAATGCCATTCTTTTGCATTAAACCTTCTCATTCCTCAACATTAAAAACTTGCATCATGCCTCTTGCACCGAAATGAAGAAAGACCCCTTTATATACTCTGCTCAAGCCCCGCAATACACCTCATCATTAAAACCATGCACCATGACTCTTGCACCGAATTGAAGGAAGACCCCATTTATCTACTCTGATCAAGTCCCGCAGCAGAGGAGGTAGCTCACGCATGTTTCTCCATTCCGCATCTCCTTCTCTTGCACCCTGTCGAGCTAACCAATCTGCAACAACATTTCCTTCTTTAAAAATATCAGATATCTTGTAGTCCATTGTTGGAAGCAACTCTTGAAGTTCCTCCCAATAATCCTCCAAATACCAGATGCCGCATCGAGTTTTCTGTAGCTACGACAGGACAATCTTTGAGTCCATTTCAATATCAACTGATGATAGATTTAATTTTTTATAGTGTTTAACACCCTCCAACAATGCCCTTAATTCTGCTTCGGTACTATCACCATATCCTAGATTCATTGAAAACGCCAACAAAACAGAGCCCTACATATCCCAAATCACTCCCCTAACCCCCGAATATCCTGGGTTGCCCAGACTGCTCCCGTCTGTGTTTAATTTCACTCTGCCCTGTGATGGCTTGGACCAAGATATTAGTTGAGTTGGTTGTTGTTGAATAGGAATTGGAGAAATATTTAGACTATTAAGAATGCAAGAATCGGCTTGAGTGAACTTTATAATCTTAGAAATTCCTTGACAGAGCACGCCTATCCAGTGTTTGATAGAATGCCATACAACCTGAACTGACTCAACCTTGAGTGATTTAAAATGGTACAAAGATGTTTTTATGTCAAGAGTAGTGGTATGAGAAGATTGTAAGAAACCTTTCCGGAAAGAGAAAAAATTATAAATGGCCTCCTCAATTTATTTGCCCATAAAATTAGAGAAATCTTAAGTAACCCAACACGAACAATAGACTATGATAATTTCACGTATGGAGACATCATAAGTACAATAACCAAAGAAGGATTAAAGATGTGTATATACATGAAAATTAGTAATCAAATTAACAAAGACAAAAAGAAAGCTAAGTATGAAATGGAGAATTTTTGTGAATAATTCAAAAAATTAAAGATAAATATTCAAAAAATAAAAAAGATATTACAAGACTAATTACAGAAAAGAGGAAAAATTATAAACCAGCGAAACTTTATAACAAAAGAAACAAATATTACAAAAATAACAAGAAAGATAAGAGTAAAGTAAAATGCTATAAATGTAGAAAAATAGGTCATTACAAAACATAATGCATAGTTAAAAATAAGATAAACCAACTACAAATGCCTTTCGAAGAAAAAGAAACTCTAAAAAATCTTAGAGTTGAGAGAAGCTTCTGATGGTGAAATATCGGAAAAAGATACTAGCTTTACGGATCCGGCAACAGAGGTAGAAGAATCTAGTAGTCCAGATATTGAGTTAGGATGTCTAAGACTCTAGTTACCTGTTGCAAGAACAAAATAATATTAGTATTTTTTTTTTGAGTATATTTTAAGTAAACAAGAAGAATTACTAATATATTTAATAGAAAATGTAGATGATAACGAATTAAAAGCTCAATACCTTAAAAAAAATTTAAAAACTTGCTTAGCAAGGAATAAACAACAAAAAAGACGTTACTAAACCACAAGTAAGTTTGAAAAAAATGTTAGATAAATTTAAGAAAAGGCAAAAACAATTAACCCTTAAGGATCTACAACAATAAAAAAGCAAGATTAAGAAAGAAATAATAGAATTAAAGAAAGAAAAGAAAAAATTACAACAATAAGTAACAATCCTAAAAAATTAACTAAGATATATATATATATATATATATATATATATATAAAAAAAAAAAAAAGTCATTCAATAAGATAAATATGATATTCCCTAAAAAATAAATCTTTACATTAGCCTACTGTTGGCTGTAGCCGCAACACACCTGACGTGTTGACAGGCTGATGTGCTACAGTAGACTGATGTGCTGTGTAGATGAAAAAGAAAAGGGAGGAAGGAAAAAAAAATGAAGCTAATTCAGGTGTGCTACGGCTGTTGTGCTACAGTAGGTTGCTCTATAGCTTTGCTCTTCCCTAAATGGAACCTATTCCTCAAACTTAAAGGAAGAAAGTTTTATGAGAATAATCACAAGAATGAATTACCAGAAATTGCATGCTAAAGTGAAAATAATTATTAATAAGGAGTTTGATTTCGAAGTAATTGCTTTAATAGACTCGGAGCATACCTAAACTGTATCCAAGAAGGAATAGTACCAACTAAGTATTACGAAAAAAATCAAAGAAAAATTAGCTAAAGTATAAAAACATATAATAGTAATGTATAATAACTAATGTTTCAATATATAATATATAATCACTAGTGACTAGTATAATAAATTAAATATAGAATACTAAGTCTAGTATATAATGAATTAATAACATGTAATTAAATACTATTTATAAAATCTATAGTACAAGTCTATAGACTATAACATGTAATTGTTAATAACATGTAATACTATAGTATAATAATATGTAATTGTCAATAATCAATCCTATAGTACAAGTCAATTTAAATAATGTTTTTCATTAATTAATACTAACAATTAAATTGAGTAATGGAAAAAATTATAAAAATCATAAACAGAATGATAAGTCAATAATATATAATTAGACACTATAATATGATAAAATGTTAAAAGTATTATATGAATCTATGATAAGTGATAACATATAATTAATAATAATAATTAATACTAACAATTATAAAAACTGTAAATAAAAAAACTTAGGGTTAAAAGTCTAAACAAAGATTAAAATTAAACTCAGTGTATCCATAAAAATCAAAGAAAACGGCGCCGTTTTTGAAACACACGATCCCCCCGCCCCCGCGCGCGGCCTCAGGCCCCCTCATCCAGTCACTCTCGTCTCCCTTCGGCTTCAACCTTCAAAAAACCCTAGCCTCCACAGGACCACTCTCGTCTCTCTTTCCCTGCGAGTCTCGATCTCACTCTGCGACAGTCCCCCTCGATCTCACCCTGACCCAGTCCCCCTGACCCTGATCCAGTCCCCCCCGACTCTCGTCTCTCTCTCACCGAGTCACCGCGCGACCTCACCCTGACCCAGTAACTACCCCCGCAGGCCTCGGTCGACACGGTAAGCCTCTCTCTCTTCTCCCTTCGTCTTCTCTCTCTTTTTGTGAATCTGTGTAATTTTGCGATGATATGTTGTGTAAAATCTGTGCAATGTTGTGATGATATGGTTGTGTAAAATCTGTGTAATGTTGTGATGATATGGTTGTGTAAAATCTGCGTAATTTTGTGTTGATGAGTTTGTGAAAAATCTGTTTAATTTTGTGATGATGAGTTTGTATAAAATATGTGTAACTAAAGTAGGATGGATGTTGCATACTTGCAGTTGATGAGTTTGAGTTAATATTGGGGCTGTTTTTGTTGGGATGTTTTGAAGGAATAAACTGTGATTATACTTGTTTGGATGGATGTTGCAGTTGATGAGTTTGTATAAAATCTGTGTAACTAAATAGAATGAGTTTGGGGCTGTATTTTTGTTGTTGCAAGGAATGATTGGATAAAACTGTGATTATACTGGGGCTGTTTTAATTTGAGTTAATATTGGGGCTGTTTTTGTTGGGATGTTTTGAATGAATAAACTGTGATTATACTTGTTTTTTGAGCTGTTTTTGTTTGTGTGTTGTGGTTTGGGGCTATTTATATATTAATATGATGCTAAAGTTGGGACTGTTTTAGTGACCATGTGGGCTGTTTTATTTTCTTTCTGTAATTGATGGTGTGGTTGGGCAGTTAATCTGTGTACCACAAAGTTGAACATTTTGATAAGTACAAAGTTGAAGTTTTATCACCTCTAGGAATTCAGACTTGACGAAATCACCTCTTTTTGATAAACTAATTTAGTGCTTATACGACATAAGTTGTCATGTTATTCCCTGACAGTCCTGCTGATGTCTGTTTTGTGGCTGACAATCTTGAAAATCATGAAAAGAAAGATTGGATAACTTATATCACGTTCCTTGGTTGAATTGAGAGGACCATCAACAATGCTTGCGTTGGATTTTTGGAGTTTGTAAGATCATTGAACTGTTAGTGGTTGGAGTTTGTTGGTCTCTTCAACAATGCTTGCGTTAGATTTTTGGAGTTTTTAAGATCATTGAACTGTTAATGGTTGGAGTTTGTTAGTCTCTTTGAACTGTTATATAGTTCTTGGAGTTCGGAACTCCTAAATTTCATGGTAGTAATGTTATTCTCTGTGAAATTCATGGAGGATAATGGATATTTACTGCATAGCAAAACTCATAGTTAGCTTTGTTGCATTATCATTTTCTGGTTGGCATAGCAAAATATTTTCTAACTAAAATCTTTTCATATTTTTTTTAAGCACAACTTAGAAGTTGGAACGGCAGTGTGGCACTTGGAACATTTAATTTGTTGTAATATGTTTGTTGTTGGGAACATTTAATTTGGTTGGCACTTAGAAAATGTTGGGTTTCTCTTTTTTTCAAAATTAGAACTTAAAAAATGTTTGTTGTAATCGTTGTAAGAACATATTATTATGATTGATGTGGATGATGGGTGTGGATGATATTGGATGTGGTTGATGGATGATGGATGTGAATGTTTATTGTATACTTGAAGTGATTAGTTGGATGTGGATGGTGGATGATGCATTGATGGGAGTGGATGTTTATTGCAGTGATTAGTCATTTTTAATTTTTTTTTAATTTTTGAAGCATGTTAGTAACTTAGTATGTTACTTGTTTTTATTTAGTTTTTTTTTTTGGTATGTTTTTTGTAAAAAGTAAATTATTTACTCTAGATTGTGATTTTTGAAAAAAAATTAAATTTAAAGCCTCACACAAAAAATTCTTTTTTAAAAAGTGTGCCAAATATGAAGTTGAAAACAGTAAAAAAAAAAAAAAAAAAAAAAAAGCCCAAATCCGACTCTGCTCCAACAAGTCGGAGTCGGAGTCGGAGTCATCAGTAAAGCTTTAGCCAAAGTCACACTCCTGAAACTAAGCTAAATTCACTACTCAGTGAAGTTTTTCAAGAAGCACAAGATCCATATTCTTACCTCGTGAAGATTTTTGATGCCGAAAGAAGACAAGGTAAAAGTTAAAATGTAAACAGAAAATCGTCACTAACACTATTCATGGAATAGTAAAATCTGACAAAACACTATTCATGAACAATGTGTCGTCCCATGAACATTGCCAGCTCCTAGCCCTATAAAAGGGAGGATCAGTAAATGAAGAGGACATGACAAAAAAGCCAGTAACCAAATAGCAAATTGTAAAGAGAGAAAACCAAGAGAGAAACCACTCCCTTATTTTCTCCATGTATCGCTGTTCGTGTGAACCCAAGTTGGAATCTCAAGTAATGTATTCAAAAGTAAAGCTGAGGGTTGTGAGTAGTCTTTCTACTTAAATAAAAATAGAATTTCAAAGTATATTTGTTGTTTACATGCTTATTGTTTACTTGTTTTACATATTATGTTGATGCTTATTAAATTACCAAGAGCATCCATGCCTTACCTCCATCATAAATTAAAGTCCACTCCCACAAATTTCAAAGTATCTTCCCTAACCTCCAAGTTACTCAATATCATATACGGACAAGTATCTTCTTATATGACTGAAGATGAACTCCAAAACTTCCATTCAAATGCCTCCTGAAGTCAAAGAAAAACTTCTGATAGTGAAATCTTGGAAGAAGATGCTAGTTCTACGGATCCGGCAACAGAAGTAGAAGAATATAACAGTCCAGATATTGAATTAGGATGTCTAGATACCTTATATATATATATATATCCTATGACAAATCATATAAATTGGACATCCTATATCTGAAATTCAGCATTCACATTTTTTGGATCATCGGACTTAAGGAATTTTTCCTTAAATATCAAATGTGCACTTGTGAGAATTTTTTACTGAAAGTTTGTATAAGGTTAGAATTAGTCAGAACTTTGTCTTAAATATCTGGTATCAATAAAAAATATAGAATAAAATATTCAGCAACAGAACTTAAGAAAAGCTCAATAATTATAAGATTGGGGGATAGATTATATACTTGAACAGAAAGCTAAATGTATTTGTTAAATTTCCTGAAAATATGATTATTATAGATTTTTGGGTAGTGAAGGGATTATGTTAAAATTTTTAGGTGCCAATAATAACAGTTTTTTTTTTTTTTTTAAATGTATGTAATATGAAAGAAACAAGGGGATTTTGTGGGGTGGCAGCCTGGGCTCCCCCTCTTATTTCTGCTCTGGACACACTGTTATAAATCAGTGATATGAATGTTTTCTTATAACCACTGAACTTTCTCAATATTTTCAGATTGTTGCCAAAGCCTGCTTCGAGCATCAATCTTAAACTCAAACTTCGGTGAATTTGATTTTGATTTCTCCTCAGTTTTAATAAACACAGATTAACAAGATGCCCCGAAGGCCGACAAGGCATTGCCGCTCATTGAATCCTCAGCCTCTGACCTTCTCCTCTTTTTCACGTTCTGTTGCTCAAGTAGCCTCATCTTTCAAGGCCAAGCGTCAAACGCAACACTCCAAACAACACAGAGAATCTCCCCCAAAATCTGCAGGTATTTACAATTTTATTTTTGGCAAATTCTTCATCTTAATCCAATATGTAGTCTTTATTTTTACTTGCTGTCTGCTTGATGCACTTTGTTTTGTGGAAGTATACTTGCTATCTATTTTCCTGCTTTCTAGTTAATGGGTTTTCGAATAATACTTTGGAAGAGAGGAGAGAACAGTCCGTATCTTCTGATGAAGAAGAGTTTGAAGTAAGCATTTTGTTATTTCGTTTGGAATTTTTATCAATATATTAGTTTTACGATTCACGAAATTTCGTTAATTTGGAAAATTATATATTCATGTTGATTTTGTATGTATATTTATGGGAATTCGATCTATACCCGTGAAGGGTGTGGTTCAAGCAGATTTTGCATTCTTCGATCCCAAAGCCAACGACTTTCATGGAGTGAAGACCTTGCTGCAAACCTACCTTGATGATAAGCAGTGGGATTTGAGTGGTTTTGTTGACTTAGTATTGGGACAGACCACGGTGGGGACTGTAGTTAAAATAGAGGATGACGAAGATGAAGGAGTTTTTTCTCTCGTGACTGCACTAAACATGCGAAGATACAAGGTAAGACAGTATTTTCTGCCAGATCTTTCTTCCTGTTTTCACTGGTTTGGCTTATCTACAGAGCTTAACCCTAGTATTTAGGTTCCTGGCATAATTATGTAGTATTGATATATTTGCAATGCCCAACATGCTGTCAATAACTTTGTGCCCTATCTAAAGCAGGAGTGTACTGCAATATAATTAGACATGAGGAACCATTCATTTTATTTATGTTCAACTTCGCGTGGTTTGGGGATGGTAATGTGCTGGTTTTGGATAGGTTGACACCAAGTTGAATCCAACCCACCCTGTGTCCTTGCCCTTTTCATTCAAAGAAGTTCATCTTTACTTATAAGTAAATGCCCGACCTTTATCTCTCCTTAAAGAAACTTGGGTTTGATATTATTTTATGACAAAACTTATGGAAACCTGGTTATATGCCCCAAAGGTGTTTTATTAGGGGCTAGGCAGAGGTGGCTGCGCAACTAACACATTGACTATGCTGTCTATTTTAATGCATTTGCAAACATGTTATCATTTCACATTAACACTATCTGGATGGTTAACTTATAGAACATCTCCAAACCCAAACGTGGTTCGGGTCTCAAGTCCTCGACCATGGTTATCTTTCTTTTGCATCCGTCCCAATATGGATTTTATGGGGCAGGTTACTTGATTAACCCACTGCTTTCCTTCCATAACTGCGTTTTGGTAGCCGTCTTGCATTTTCCAGAATGATGCATATTTTGATCATACTTTTTTTTTTATAGGTAATCAAGAATTTTATTCATAACAAAAGGAGGCATAACCCAAGTACACAGGAAGTATACATGAAAAGTACCTAACTAGGGTTTACAACCAAAAGTAGAAAATTATGGACATTTATACCATTAAAATCACCCCCGCCCATAAGAACAAGGTTTTAAAGAAGAGAACTTTAACCTCATCCATTGCCCTCTTGCGATCCTCGAAGCTTCTATCATTTCACTCCCGTCAAATGCACCAACACATACATATAGGGGCCACCTTCCATATTACTGCCACTTGAGGATTGACTTGGAGTCCTCTCCAGCTTGCTAGAAAATCCACCAGCCTAAGAGGCATGGCCTAGGATAATCCTATTCCCTAAAAAATATCATCCCATAAGGTCCTGGCCATCGCACAATGTAGAAGCAAGTGATCTACTGATTCCCCATTTTTCTTACACATGCAACACCAGTCCAACACCATTTCTCAACATTTCCTCAGATTGTCTGTAGTTAGAATCTTGTTTAGGGAGGCTGTCCAAACAAAAAAAGCTGCATTCAGAGGAGCTTTTGTCTTCCATATATTCCTCCATGGAAAATGTGGCTTGCCCTGGTTAGTTAGAACTTGGTAGACCGATCTAACTGTGAATCTACCTTTTTTGGAGGGGCTCCAACTGATCTTATCTATGGTGCCCTCAGTCACCCTGGCAAAATATAGTAAGACAAAACTCGGTGATAGCTTTCGACTCCCAATCTTGTGCTACCCTAATGAAATCTACATTCCACTGAGAGGAGTCATGAGAAAAGACCAAGAGATCAGCTTCTGAAGCATCCTACTCTCTTACAAGGTCAAAAACGTCAGGGAATGTTTCTTTGAGGCTTTGTTCACTACACCATTTGTTGTGCCAAAATTTGACTCGAGAACCATCACCTACTTCAATATGTGCATGGCTTAGGAAAGTCTCCCACCCTTTTCTAATGTGTTTCCACAAACCCACACCATATGATCCACGTACCACATTCGAGCACCATCCTCCCCAAACTTCAAATCTATAATTGACTTCCATAGGGCCCCCTTTCTTGTTGGTACTGCCACAACCATTTACCCAACATAGCCTGATTGAACTTCATCAAATTATGGATCCCCAAGCCACCCCCAGATATTGGTGTGCAAACAATTGACCATTTCACCAAATGGAATTTGAACTCGTCCCCCATCCCACTCCACAAGAAATCCCCTTGTAGCTTCTCAATACGATTGGCTACCTTTGTAGGGAGCGGGATCAAGGACAGAAAATATGTGGGTAAATTAGAAAGGGTACTTTTGATAAGAGTAAGCCTACCCTCTTTAGAGAAGTATAACCTCTTCCAAGAAGCCAAACTACATTCCACCTTTTCAATCACGATGTTCCAAATCCCCTTTGATTTGAATGAAGCATCCAACAGTAAGTCAAGATACTTTATCGGTAGAGAAGATACCTTACACATCCCAGGAGGCAAGCTAGATTCACCGCATTGGGGACAACCCCCACCAACACCGATCCAGACTTTGCAAGATTTACTCTCCATATGAAGACAGCTTCAAAACAAAGGAGGAGAGCCCTCAAAGATTGAACGTGCCCTTAATTTGCTCCACAAAAGATGAGAGTATCATTGGCAAAAAGCAAATGAGAAATATTAATTAAGTCATAATCACCATTCCCCACCAAGAAGCCATCGAGGTAGCCACCTTCCACAAGGCCCAAAATCATCTTGCTAGGAGATTCCATGACAATAATGAAAAGTAATGGAGAGAGCGGATTCCCCTGTCTCAAGCCACGGGAGGAGTCAAAAAAATCTACTGGCAAACCATTCACCAAGATAGAAAAGCTAGGTGTAGAAATGCAAAATGCTACCCAAGCACGCCATCTCACCCCAAAGCCACATCTTGCAATAAGATAGAGCAAGAAGTTCTAGTTGACACAATCATAAGCTTTCTCCATGTCTAGTTTGCATAGTAATCCAGGTTCTTTAGATTTGAGTCTTCCGTCCAAGACTTCATTTACAATTAATGCTGAGTCAAGAATGTCTACCTTTGACGAATGCGCTTTGAGACTTTGAAATTAATTTCTCCATCACCATACTCAATCTGTTCAACAGAACTTTAGAAAGGATCTTGTACACCCGATTCACTAGGCTAATACGACGCTAGTTTCTAACATCCACAGACCTCATTTTTTTAGGAATTAGAGCTAAAAAAGTAGCATTTAGACTTTTTTCAAACCTCTCATTAGCATGAAACTCTTGAAACACCCTCATGAGATCATCCTTGATCACTTCCCAACAAATTTGGAAGAAACCCATGGTAAATCTGTTAGGGCCTGGAGCCTTGTCACTAGCCATGCTATGGATCACTTTGCGCACTTCATCTTCCTCAAACGGCCTCTCAAGCCACCCTGAACCCTCTTGGTCTAATGATTCAAAAGTTAATCCATCCACTTTTGGTCTCCATGTGTACTGTTCTAAGAGGAGTTGCTAACAATGTGGTACAATGTGTATAATATAGGTATTGATCACTGACTGGTTGGTAAATTTTAACATTAGTAGATAAGCTGACTATAATTTCATCCTCCTAATCAGACTTTGTGGGTTTGGTACTTATTAGGACCATAAATGTATCATGGAACTCAAGGAGTTCCTCCTTAAAGCATGCCAGGAGAAGGATGTACAAGATAACTTGATATCACTCTTGGGAGAGCAAGCACAGTATGTGGGTCTCATGGTCTCTCAGCGGGTGGTGAATCTTCCTCCCCAGCTATTGCCACCTCTTTATGATGCCCTCTTTGATGAAATCTCGTGGGCTACAGAAGATGAGGTAAGATGCTAACAGTAATGGATGGATGAGCAAGATAAATTTCTATTTCTTTACCTGCTAGCAGCAACTTCCTGTACTAAAGTAATTATCTTCTTGTTTTGCTTTTGAAGCCCACAGAAGAGCTCAAGAATTCCTTCAGCTTTAAGTTTTATATACTTGTCAGTAAAATTTACAAGGTACACTGTCGGAGCATCTTCTCATGCCTGTTTTGGGTTGCAATTGAATTTTAGCTGCGGTACTGTTGGTTGTAGCGATTTCTTATCTGCCTCCTTACTATTTCTATATTTATTTGTTTTTGGATGCAAACGACAGAACAAGAATGCAAATAAGAAAAAGAAGCTGAGCAGTGACAGTGATGAGGCAATAATATATACAAAGCCAGAAGATGAAATTTTCCACAGGGTATCAATACCTATATACACTGCATGCCAAAAATAAATTCATCTTTGTGTTACTCTTTTTTTGAAGTCTACCTATGTCTTGTTGTGCCCGTCACTTGACTAGATTTTTCCCATACGCATTTCAGCTTAGCTTGTGGTCCTTCTGCTTTCCTTTGCAGACTCAGCAGCCTGCAACTCTTGAGGTTAGTGTCTATGTTTTTTTTTTTTTTTTTTTTTTTCACGACCTGCCATTTTTTGTTAGGATGGCTTCACTAAATTAAGTCAAACTCATAGCACCTAACGCTTAAGAGCCCCCCACCCACCCCCAACCAAAAAAAAAGTATTAAGATATTGTCGTGATTGAGGCGAGTAAGAGGTGATCTGTGGATTCCCCCACTCTTCTCACACATTGCACCAGTCAATTTCTACATGTCTTTTTCTTAGTTTATGCATAGTGAGAAGCTTTCCTAGTGCGGCTGTTCAAGGAAAAATGTAGCTCTCGAAAGTACTTGAAAGGATATGGATTACTATCCTGGGGAATAAAGACCTTATGGAAAACAAGCATTAAACATCAATTTGTTGAAAGAAGCCCAAAGGAGCTTGTCTTCACCTCCTTGTCTCAAGCTAATGGAGTAGAGCAAACTAAATAGTGCAGTAAATAAAGGCTTCTATTTCTCCATCGTGAGCTACTCTGATAAAGCTCAAATTCCATTGATGGGGATTACTGGATATCTCCAGATAGTTTGTCACAGGATCATTTTTAACGTTGGCAATGCTATCCACATCGAAGACGAACCCTTCACCACGCATTAATGAAGTTCTAATCCTGACTCTGTATCTCAGTTCAAATATTATATGATTAGAAAACTTCCCCCCGATCTTGGACCTCATTAGAACACCACCCACCCCACACGCCCCATACTTAGCCTCTACACCTGACCTCCACAATGTCTTTCTCTCATTTTGATAGTGTCAAAGCCGCTTTCCCAATAGTGCACAACTAAACAAGAGCAGGTTCCAAGCCTTTAAAGCACCCTCGGTGATCAAAGTACATACTTTGGCTGAGCTGGCCAGGTATTCGCCTAACCTACCCCAAAGGAAGTCTTGCTGTAGCTTCTCTATGCAGTTAGCCACACTAGATGGAAGGGGAAATAGAGAACATAGATTAGGATAGTGTGAATACAGTCTTCCTTTGCACACTCAGCAGCTCATTACTTGGGATGCAATATATTAAGTCATGTAGCTGATGGTGGTAGCATACATTATTGTTAGCATAGGGTTTACGCCAGAAATAAGTGAACTATATTACTGTGCCCACCTAGGCCTTTCTGTGTATTGGATTTTGGACTTCATTTGTACTTTTTCTTGTTTTTGGTTGATGCGTCTAAAGTGGACAGTCATTGGTTGCCCTGCGTGTCTATTATTGAGACTCATGACCTAATGTTTCGTTTCTATGGTTTTTATTAATCTTTTGCAGCTCAGAAATTATCGATTTATGGGACTAGTCATGGCTATTGAAGCTGACAAAATTTCTACTTTTCGCCAAGAGTTGAAATCTTTAATAAATGAATCTTGAGGCCAGCAAAATATGTACAATATTTCTTTTTAGTTTAAAAGCTTTCATTTACCTCTTCCCATTTTTCTTGTAGCATGGGGGATTTTGTTCCAGGATTTTCACCCAATTTTGTAGTCACGGGAAGTAGACCTGATTTACAACACATTGTGAGAACTGAGAATTCATTTCAAGATCCCCTTGGCTTTTGAACTTCAATTGTGTTCTGTGTTCTGTCCTGTTTTACCCTTCGTTTGTTTTTACTTGATGACAGTCTACCCGTGTCTTGGTTCGTTGTACTGAATCCATCTTTGCCTCCGAAATCATCATCTGGATGAAAATATTTGTGTTCATACCATTTGGTGGTAGCAATATATCAAGTCATGTCAATTCAAAGTCCTCCAGGATAACATTATCTTGATCCCCAAAACCTGTCATCTGTAAATCTCATGCACAGATATGTTTGAGTTGGCATGGATAAGCCAATTTTGAGCCCACCACCTTCTTCTATGTCCCTTTCCTATGGACAAAGCTCTCTTAGACGGTTGAAACACTGCTCTAAGTTGGGAATTGGGACCCCAAATGCAAAAGAAAAAAAAGGAAATAAAAAGAAAAAGAGATTGTGTCTCAGCTAAAATGTGTAGGCAGGCATGATGCAGGGGGGCCGACATAATGCACATGATATGGGACTGGGACTCCCTGTACAGTGGCCCTAAAACTGGTCCCTCAAAAGATTTATAACGTATAGAAAAAAGTGGTTCAAAATCTTGAAAGCTTTCTTAAATTTCTACCTACCTATTTTTCTGTACTTGGTAGTCAAAATGACTCCATGCAATCTATTTGATTAATTAATTTATAATCTAACCCTAAAAAATAGTGAACAAAAAGAAGAGAAAATGAGGCATCACCATCACAGCCATCCTCTAGGTCTGTTGCCATTGTCCACTCGCTATCAATCACCATAGATAGGTCAATAATTTCATTTATTTCTTTCAGTTTTGATTTCCCTTCCTTATCACTTGGGTAGACAGACTTATATTTTTGTGAGAATTCATTAATTTAAAAAAAAAAAAAAAAAAAACAAGAAGAATTGTTGTTGTAGAAACTAAGAAACCCATCACAAATAATGTCTATGTTCTTAGGTAAAGTGATTTCTCAAACTATCAAGTATGAAGGTGACTTCCTTCAGAGAAATAAACTGAACTCAAACCCAAAGTCGAAGGTTCTTCTTCTATTCAGTAGAAATGGAGTCGTCCAGGAAATAAGGGATTTTATAAAATTACCTTATAAAAAGATCTTACAATTTTGAGAAATAATAGTGACAGTCGTGAGTATACAAACGCCATGCAATCACATTAAAAAAAATGAATAAATATAAAATTTATATAAAAAAAATTAATTTTTTAATAGTAAACCTCACTTTTTTTCAAAGCGATTATACGGCCAAAAAAATTATTTTTATGTAAGTCCTAAAACTATTTTTCTTGGCCTACAGGCAGAAATTACGATTGAAAAATATAATAAAAATAAAAATGGGAATAGAACGAAAATCTCAAAAAGTATTGTGGCTTTCAAGTCTCATGATATTCTGCAGAGATCAGAATAATTCTCTCATTAGACTGTCAATTAAGGCTATAAAAATATTATGGTAAATTTAATAAAAAAAAAATTCATAAGATCGATATCATAATTTGTTAGCTTCAAATTCTTTTTCCAACATATAGGAATCTCGACGGTCGATCCAACCTTTTACAACATCGAACAAAAAATTATCCTCCTTCAAAAGAAGATACTGTTTTATCATAAATAAATTACATAAAAATAATCTAAATAATTGATATGATTTCATATTATTCGTTAGATCTATTTTATAATAGAAATAATTTTATAATATAACAAATTATATAAAACTACTTAATCCGAAAATAATAAATAAGTTTAAGCAGAGTCTTCGGTCGAGTACTTGAGCTATTAAAGTGGACAATGATTAAAAGTTTTAGTTTATCACAATCCAACCCTCTAAAGTCTTTTGCACATTCTTTTTAGATAAAGTAAATAAATTTAAAATTTACATAAAAAAAAATATTTTTTAATAATAAAACTCACTTATTTTTAAAAGAAGTGTATAAAACTTATACACTACAAGAGTGTAAAAATTATATATATATATATATATATATATTTATATATAAAAGAAGAAGCAGCCCTGGCCTCATCATTTGTTGTTTGCTGTATACAATGGTCAAATGGTCCATTAATGATTAACTACAGCTTGGATTCACTCCTACATTAAGATTATTAGGAGGGCAGAGTCATGTAAGGATGTAAACGAGGCATCATGAACTTTTCTTTCATCTAATTTAACATTTCTAGGAAGACTTTCTCCCAGTTGCTTTCCCACGAAAATGATGAAATCTGATGCTCAGTTATCCAAATTACCCTAAAGTTGATGACTTGAAGAACATAAATAAATTGTTGTTATCGATGGCATTTACAAGTTGTATTCCATGAGTTACATCTAATTGGACTCCTTTTAATATCCAGAAACTCTTATGGGGATCGTCGAAGATGGAAGAGTCGAGAAATGGGACTCATTTTTGGGTGTTTTCTGTCCCCCTTTTGCTTTATGAGACGTTTGATTAGACACCAACTTCATCCACTTTACAGGCCAATTAAACGAACAGTACTGGCTATACTCAATAGCAAAGAGGAAATGGCTCAAAAGAGGATGGATGCATTCGAAGAGAGACACATGGCCATCTCTGGTTCTTGTAATTTGAATATTGTCAGTACTGTGACCATTTAGGATGAAGATTCAAAGCATTGTTTCCATAAGATGTCAGGATCCCTTGCTGTCCCATGCATGTTTGCCATTTAGATAGGGTCTAGCCATTTTCAGCGTGCATCTTCTCCCACAGACAACAGTAAAAAGTTGTTATATTTCAATGGGATTTGGAGGTCCACTAGCTTGTTTCAGCACTCAATGCATTTACGGCCTCCTATTGAGAGGGTCAATTGCTTTGTTTTCTTGTTAGGAAAAAATGAAAAATTCTACATATCATATTGTCGTTCTATTTTTATATCATTATCTAAGATATAATATATTTATCATCATTAGATAATTTTTTATTAGATAATAAGGTACTAATAAATGTGTTATATTTTATATAATTGTATAAAAGTGAGATGACAGTATATGCGGTGTATAACATTACTCGAAAAAAAAAATCAATGCTTAGGTGAAAGAGAATATGCCAGAGTTTTTCAAATTTTTTTTTTTTTTTAAATAATGCTCCCAAACAAACTAGGTAACATGCTGGTTGTTCTTAAATCATGATATATAGGGTATATTGTTTGTTGATATGCTAAGAACTGAAAAATTGATGATCTAAATAAATTGGTTGGTGATATTCGTGCAACTCTGTTAGAGAATCATTCATTTGTTTAATCATCTGCGATCTTGATTTGTAGTTATAAATATTGTAACCAGCCTGCATGCATCTAGATCTGAAACTGATGTTTATGTATTTAATATGTAACTTGGATTACTTAATTTGTTACTTGGCTTATAATTTGATATGGTCTCAAATTAATTATTCAATTTTTTATTCTCTTCATCAGCTGTTATGGGACCATATATAACACGAACCATAAATAAAAGATGCTACTATAATCAAGTTGAAGTGAAATTAAAATATACACAAGCTGATCATATGCTTGACGTGAGATATCAGATTGTAAAACTTTTTTTTATTATTATAAAGTAGATCTAACGTTTCACATCAAGTTACAACTATATGTAAATTTAATTTTGTAACATTTCTGTATAGACCTAACACTTCTTAAAAAAAGTCGAATATCTCATAATATTGGCGAAATGGAATCAAATTCTCACTAAAACGTTTGAAGGCCATTGATTTATGTGTGGAATATTAAATTTTGCATAAAATGTTGAGATGAGGGAAAGTGAGAAAAAAAAAAAAAAAAAAGATAGTAAAGTAAACAAGAAGGAAGAAGAAATTGGCGTTCAAATAGTGAAAGAAGACCATGTGCGTTATTGAGTTGGTATGGAAGCATAACAATAATGGAAAATGATAAAAAATTTCTTTGGTCAATGCCAGGGGTTGGCTTTTTTAAGTTAGGTGTTTTTTTTATTTAAAAATTATTCTCATCGACCACTAAGAAAAATATCTTCACACCTTATAAAAAACATTCTCATAACTTATGAAAAAGTTATAAGTGTGAGGTGTGAGAGTGAATAATGACTGATACATTTCATTACTTTTTTATTTTTTTCTTTTTACGCTAAGAAATAGTCATTTTATTAAAATAGTTATTTTTCCAAAAGTAGGAGAAATGGCTATTTCAAGGGTATTAAGCGCGAAATTCTTAAAATTAAATTTTCGTATTTCTTTTTTTTTAAACTAAAGTAGATCGCTATATATCGAAGATGGCCCAAGCAACGCATCCCGAGTGGCCAAGGGTGGCCACAACGGAAGGGTACTGTGGTTGAACCAACATCAATTAAAAATCTTCCTTTTTTATTTTAAATTCTTTAATTTAAAAATTAGAATAGTTGCATTTTTGTAAAAAAAAAAAACGTACAGCTTGAATATTTTAAAATTCTCACTTTAGTTTAATTGAGATTTTCATCTTTTCTTGCAAAAAAAAAAATATATAAATGGATATTCGTAAGCGAGAAATTGGAATGCCTTTAAAAATAGGAAACATCAATTTTGCGATCATATATATATATATATATATATATATATATATTTTAAGAACAATTTTATTTGAAAGGTTTGTACATGAAAGAAGAATAAATCTGAATTGAATATTAATGGTCTATTTTAATAATGTAACGAAGGAAAAGCTATCTACTGTTTGATTCAATATGAAATGATACTGATTTTATTAGAGAGAGAGGATGCAATATATTTGTCGTTCGGAATTTAAAATCATCTCAACTCATCATTACAATTTTTTCAAATCTCAATATAAAATATAATAAATAATTAAACTTTTTCAAATCCCAAAATCATAATAATAATAATAAATAATAATATTCTAATAATATTTTATCATCTCAACTCAACTCAGTTCAACATCCAAACGCACGTGCGCTTTGGAGATTGCACTGCGTGGTGCTTTTGAAGTGTTCCAGTCTGAGTATTGATGTAAGATCACAAGGGCATGCATATATATATATATATATATATATATATATGCTTGGATTTTGACACACGTGACTTTGATAACCTTAGACTATATTAAGAAGTCTACTATATATTATGCATACAACTCAAACTTAGTTTAATTTTGATTTTTTGATCAATGGTCAGAACTTAGAAAAATGAATATACCTTATTAGATCTATAATATATGACATGATGTGATCTCGACACGTATATAACAAGAAGTAATATAGTTAGAATTATATATATAATGACGCTCGGATTGTTAGAAAAACCCAATAATAACATTAGAGGTAAGGTATTATACAAGACCTAACATATATAAGAGGTTACGCGTATGACATGATTATAATCCTATATAGCGACTTGCGGGTTGACCCGCATGACTCCATTAATTTACCTTATAAAGACACATGACTATGGCTTTCAAGCAAAGGTAAAGCATCTTCAAAGTCTAGGTTGGGTAGGTTGACTTGGCATGACAAATTAAAAAAGATAGTACAAAGGATGAAAGTTTTGCAAATTCACTACAAGAAAAACGGGCTTTTGCGACTAATTTATTGCGACTAAAAGACTTTTGGCAACCAATTTTAGTTACAAATAGTCATTTCGCTGGAATTTACTGGTCGCAAATAAGCAGTTTTCTTGTAGTTAAATTCACCTCTAGTAGTAACTCCCATATATCTGATATACTTGATTATAGTTGAATGAAATGAAGGTATATGAGGTTTTATTCAAAATAAAAAATAAAAACTCCCATATATAAGCCACAATTACAACTTTAAATTGATATGTATGTTCTATTATTTTATTTTGGTCTTTTTTTTTTCAAGTGCATTATCTCGAGTTAGGTCAATCTAACTTAATCAGATAATTAAACAGATCGAATAGGTTGCGAGGGTCAATCGATAATATAAGCGAGTCGTGTTAGGTCATGATAATTGACCTATTTAGTTAATTATCATATTATAAGGTTGACTCGTAAATGACTTGAACGTAAATAATATTGTATAAACCCTACACGACATGACCCATTAATTGACAATAGTAGATCTTACATATACAAACTGGTTCACTTAATAATTAACTACATTAGTGTCTATAGGAAGAAAGCAAACAAGCAGGATCTGTGCGTTCGCTTTATGGGCTTTCTGACTTTCTTATTCATAGTTTTGTTAGATTAGTGCCTAAATAATCCTATTTTTATCGTGAATTTATTACTTTTATTCACATTAAAACAATTTGAGGTTTGCCCAAAAAATAAAAACACAAGTTAAGTAATTTTTAATACCAATCCCTTAAATTACTAGAAATTACTAATTAAAACAGGTTACATGAGTTTGTTGTGACAAGAGAGAACATGCAAAATTCAGGTTAAGAACAACACATTATCCATTTTATAAATTCTTTGTAATTTCTTTTGTATTATATGACCTCAAAATTTTTGGTATTTGACACCAATTTCATCCACATTACCAACTAGGATTCACAGTGACACTACTCAGAGCACTGATATTGGTTTAGCCAAATGTCAGTTCATCTTTAAAATTTAAAGAAATAGAGATGGAATCATCTACATTGGAGTAGTCAAATACTAGTGACTTCAACTATGAGCTACAGTATTTCTAAGTGTTTCTTCATATTTGAAGAGATACTATTTATTTTCAAAAGTAATATTTTAATCTAAAATATCAAACCCAACTACTTTAATATTTCCCACATTTTATTCTAAAATGTGTTTGTTGGATAATTAGGTTGAGAAAAAAAATTAGTTAGGAAACAATAATTTTAGTAAAAATGAAATTATTAATTAACATATGGTTAGTGCAAGAAAAAAAATTTAAAATAATATTATTAGAAAATTAATATTATATTATTATTTTAATTAATCCAATGTGGGGTTATGACTTGAATGATTTTGGATTTATAAAAAATATATATTTTTAGTTAAATTTTAGAAATAATTTTAATGAAACCAATGATAATGCTGAAGGACAGATAGGAAAAATCTCAAAAAGTATAATGCCTGTCAAAGGCACATGCATGACCATCTTTCGTTCTTGTAATCTGAATGCCAAAACTCATGTGACGGCCTTTTTCGATCGGACGAAGATTCAGGCAATCTTTCAGTAAGATGTCAGGATCTCTGGTTGTCCATGTTTGCCATTTAGGGTCTAACCATTTAGAATGCATCCTTTTCCCACAGACAAAGAGTCATGAAAGGTGCACATGTTACAATCGAGTTTGGAGGTCCACTACTTTCAGCGCTTGAGCCATTTTACCTATCTCGCGAGTGGCAATATTAAGGTAAGTTTTATGGGCTTTTCTTTTATAAGTTTTGTAGGGTATATACATTTTCTTAAAGAGGAGAAATATACACCATTTGATTGTATTGGATAAAGGTTGTAACAATGTGATTGGATAATGAAATGAAAACATCGTTGATTTAAAAGGGAAAAAAATAAAAGAAAAAGAAATACTTTAATCATAAAGAGATTTTATAAAATTTTACAAAACTGACGCGAATTGATATAGTATGTCAGATTTTAAAGTTAATTTTTTTTACACAGTATATATAACGTATTATATAAAACCACGTCAGTTATGAAATTATTTTTATAAAATATCTTTTTATCTGTAGCATTTATCAAAGAATTTAAAAGAAAAAAAAAGAAAAAGAAATGCTTTAATCATAAAGAGATTTTATAAAATTTTATAAAACTGACGCGAATTGATATAGTATGTCAGATTGTAAAATTAATTTTTTTTACAAAGTATATATAACGTATTATATAAAACCACGTCAGTTGTGAAATTACTTTTATAAAATATCTTTTTATCTGTAGCATTTATCAAAGAATTTAAAAGGAAAAAAAAAGAAAAATAAATGCTTTAATCATAAAGAGATTTTATAAAATTTTACAAAACTGACGCGAATTGATATAGTATGTCAGATTGTAAAGTTAATTTTTTTACAAAGTATATATAACGTATTATATAAAATCACGTCAGTTGTGAAATTACTTTTATAAAATATCTTTTTATCTGTAGCATTTATCAAAGAGTAATTGATACCCACCATCTCTTTTATTATTATTCCATTATCATCCTATGATGTAATAATTAATAATTGTGAACTTTTTGTTGTGTTTCACTTATAGGCTAATAACTTGATACCACATTTAGGAATCATGTTGAGATTACGACGATAAAAAGAATCATAAATATAATTTTTATTTCCTAAATTTCCTTCCCTCTCTATCTCTCATGCATTTTTGTGGATTGCTCAAGAACTTGTCGCTTGTTTCGATTCTTTAGGTTTTTTATGTTGGTTTGGATCAAGAATTTGAGTATGTATATGGTGGAGCGAGATAGATATAATAAATACGCCGTACAATATTTATTGTTACCAGCAGATATATTTTAAGCAGTATTAAATGATCAATAAATACTATAATAGCTATTTCATGCGTCTATATCTCTCGCATTTAAAACTTTAAAATTTAGACAATAAATTTAGAAAATGACTTAAAGCATATATTTTCTTAAAATAAGGTGTGATTCACATAGAAAGATAAAAAATAAAAAGAGATTCCACCCATTTATGCTGCACTTTAATTAGGTAGAAAGCAAAACGGGAAAGGAAAGAAAAGAACAATAGGGAATATATTTTCCACTAGTTTTATGCTAATTTCAAAGGTTCTCTGACGATCTAGCTAGGCAAAAGAAAATGAGTAATGCTACATGGAGTGTGTAAGTACTGCATAATTATTTTGGAAAAAAGTGAAATGTACTATTAAAAAATTAATTTTTTTCATGTGAGTCTCATATTTACTCATTTTTTCAAAGAGATTACACAGTGCTTACACATTCCACGACTGCAAATATCATTTCTTAAAGAAAATACTTGAGGTTTCCCATAAGCTACGATTGCTTTTTTTTTTCTTTTTTTTTAAGCAAGTAAGCATTTTATAGATAAACTAAGCCGTTACAAGATACAATATTCAAAGGGGTGGGAACTCCCAACAATCATTCCACAAAGGGGAAGTCGCTTGAAGCGGTTTTTCACATAATCTTATAAACAGACTATAAAACTACGACTACAAGTCATAGTAGATTGTTATGTATTGTATTTTGCTGGTCTTGACTGGCTGAATAAGACTTTCATGACCATTTTATATCTTAATTCTTAGTTAGGGAAAACAGAAACATAGGAAGTAGCAACCGGAAGATGGGTCCATTTGCCGGTAAATGACCGTCACTAGCTGTGGAGGCGCATGTAGCTCACACGCCACTCTTGGAAAGAAGGTAAAAGTCAGATCTAAGATATCCGAAGTTGCTGACCTCAATGGTGTCGTGCGTGGCGGCGGTAGACCCTCCATGGCGTGGCGGTGCGTGAGGCTCATGAGTAGTGTGAGCCATGTGTGAGACATACGCTCCGCTCTTTTAGTTGATTTCTTTTCTACCGTCCGACAAATCGAAGACTAGAGAATATGGTGGTGGGGTGCATGGCGGTCGTAGGAGGTCGATAAAGAGTAGATCAGTGAATCTTGATGCTATGGACGAAAAACTAAAGAAAAATTGAAAAAAAAAAACCAAAGAATAGGTCCGACATTGGCTAGACAGGGGAGGGTCAGTGGAGGTGGCTGGAGATGGGAGGGTTATACCGATACGGTGAAGACAGACAAATTGCCTGGGAGAGAGAGAGATAGAGTCGTACGGTAGCTACAATTGCTTACAAGCTGCCATTTAATTTGTTTCCCATGAAAGGTGGCTAGCTACTGATAATGATACTGCCAATTGATTAAAACAACGTACCTAGTTTCCCTATACTTTCCATAACATAAAAGAATTTAGTCTCATAATGTAATGGCAGATTTTGGAAACTTTGATCACAGTCCTTCAGACATCAAAGATTCAAAATAGGCTGATCGATATATATATATATATATATATATATATATATATATATATATTAGATCGATCATGTCATTGAGCAGTAAATCTCTTTTTAAAAGTTGTTTAAAAAAACACAAAAAAACCTAACCAAAAGAAAAAATACATAAATCCGTTCTTATAAAAAAAAAAAAAATAGAGGAAAACATGAGTAATTCTAGAATATATAGTTTTGAAGTATGCAATAATGTTTTAAATTTAATTCCAGTGATTATTCCAGTTTAAATATTGGAATGGAATATTTCAGTATCGTTGTGCTACGATATACCGTTTCAAGACTAGTTATATATAATCTTATAAAAAGAAAAAATGTCAGAGCAACACACATATAAGTGTAGTACTAATATATGGTACCAACCAAATAATTAAGGTAGGTAGCTAACATGCTGCTGGTTAATGTTCTTGAACCAGATGCATGCGTTAGGTTGGCTGCAGAAAATTATATACACGGAAGTGTGCATGCAGCATAATGCAGGATTGTTTGTAGATATGCCAACATGATGATCAAAGATGGAAGTTTAATTTAATTTAATTTATCTCAATCGTTTGGTATTATAGATTGGGCAGCTTGTCCATATATAATATATCCTTAACAGCCGGCGCAAGTCTTCGTGGAATTAAAAGAATCTTTCATTTGTTTAATCATCTTCGATCGGGATTTGTAAATGCACCATCTACGTACGTACCATCTAGATCGGAAACTCACGTTTATTTATTCATAATTAGAGTATTTATATACCATATAATATAATTTGATATGTACTTAAATTAATCTATTTATTATTTTTCTCTTTTACCAATAATGTAAGACCGTCAAAGCCTACATGAAACCTAAAAATAATAACAATAACAGTGATATTAATAATAATAACTTATATATATTATAATATGTAGGTTCATTTGTAGAGGTTGAAAGATGATTAGCTCAAATCAACGAGTATTTGCTTAGTAAGTGATTAGGTACTTATCATTCGTTTGGTCATGGGACTAGCTAGGGCATATAATAATTAAGAGAGAGAGAGAGAGATGAGACGAGTTAATTATCTTTGGTGAACTGTCTCGTTTATTTTTAAAGATGAGATGAGATGAGTTGAGATTAAAGTTAAAAGGTTGAATAAAATATTGTTAAAATATATTTTTTAATATTATTTTTGTTTTGAGATTTGAAAAAATTGAATAGTTATTTTATTTTGTGTGAGGATTTAAGAAAATTGTAATGATGAGATAAGAAGTTTTCAAAATTTTAGATTTTAGTCTTGAAAACAAACCAGACTAGATCATCAGGCTATGACTCAAGCTCGTCTTGAGAAAAGCATCTCTAGCTCCTCTTCGTTTAGGTCTTTTATTTTTACGAGTTTTTCAATAAGTGTTATTGGAGGTTATTATAATCACACTCAATGGAGGGTACGTATGTCAAGAGCCTGATGGCTTGATGACATATGACTCAATTTTTTTAATAAAAAATCTAGGTTTGAAACCCTGACCCCCTCTTGTATAAAAAAAAAAAAAGGGAGGTACGTATGTATTTAATTCTGATCTTTCCCCTTGACCTATTTGAATGAAAGGAAATTAAGATGCATGATTAACGCCCTTGGTTATGGAGTTACTAGCTAGCTAGACATCATCTATGTCGTTGATTTTATAATTTATACTTGTTCTCAACTCTCAACTCGTGAAATCTAGCTAGGTTGATTGTGTAGTAATAAAAATTAATAAAAGCCTAATTTTTCTTAGCATTTTTCCTTCAATTTTTTTATAATTAATTCTTCAATATATAATATTATACACAATATGTACTTGGTGTTACAAGAAGGGATATGTATTCAATACAATATTTATTTAGTAGGTTAGGAGCATATGGACTTTTTCTAATTTCTCAATAGTCATGTAGATCTCACGTACGTACGTGTATATGTAAGGTCGTACTTTTTAATGAATAAATTAAGGTATATACTTATTTTAATCTCTCATGCCACCATAGATTAGTCGTGTAATAAAAATCGTTCTTATCCATGCATTACTTCCATAGTTTTTTAAATGTGTCGTTTTCATTTTACATAATGCATTACTTATGCGATATACACATTATGTTGATCATTCGTATATGCCGGGAAAGGTTATCTTATTCAATTCATTAATTTGTACATTACGCGTATTTAGACTCTTCTTTTTCCCGAGAATGGTATAGACGGCCTAGCATGTATAAAATTTATTTAATAAATAAATTAAGGTTAATTACTAATTCAAGTCTATGTGTTTTCACACTACATGAATAGATCCCGACATCCCGTCATAAAAGTTACTATGCCTCATTTGGTTATGCAGTTAAGATGAGATAAGAGGAGATGAGATGTTAATTTGTTAAAATTTGAATAAAATATTATTATAATATTATTTTTATTTTGAAATTTAAAAATATTGAATTGTTTATTATTTTTTGTATAGGAGTTTGAAAAAATTATAATAATTATATGAGATGAAATGGTTTAATTTTGTATAACCAAACTTATAGCCAATATCTCTTTTTTTTTTGTTAAAATATTGCATTAATATTCTGAGTGTTTAGACGGTACTCCTTTCTTCCCAGACATCATTTATTTATATTAGGCTGCGTTTGGATGTTGAACTGAGTTGAGTTTAGTTTAGTTTAGATGATAAAATATTATTAGAATATTATTTTTTAATATTATTATTATTTTGAGATTTGAAAAAGTTGAATTGTTTATAATATTTTGTATTGAAATTTGAAAAAAGTTGTAATGATGAGTTGAGATAAATTGATATGGGTTTAAGAAGCAAACGAAGCTCGAGAAATATGCATGCTGATGTGGGTTAATATAATACATGAGAGAGATTTGTAAATCTAACACTTCTCAATAAAATTAGGAGATACTTACTACAAAGTTTTTAGAGAGATTTCATAATATATGATTTTGACATGGATAATACTATTTAGCCCCATGATTTTTTCATCTCATTTTGACTATTTGTGTATTTTATTTTATTTATTTTAATATTTTTTTTCTTAATGATTAAGAAAATAATTACTAGTGAATTTGTGTATTTTTTTAAAATGTTTAAAGATATTTTAAAAAATGCTTGAAAGAAAAAGGAAAAAAAAAATGCAATTACATTAATAGTAACTTTGAGGAGACAAAATTACAAAATTACGAAATCTTGTGTGGCATTTTAAATGTTGCAAAAAGTTGGATTAAGATGGGAAAATGACGAAAGAAATAAAATAGTAAACGAAAATGCAGAAGAAATAACTCTGTCCAAATAGTGAATATTGGGAACCCCGGCCATGCATGAGTTTCATAGGACTGAAAGGAGAAGGCATTTTGGTCAGAGGCCTGCAGGGAGTACTACTGTGGCTTTTTTCTTGCGTGCAGGTTGTCGATTTTGATGATCTCACATGCATACTCCTCCTCCTGTACAATTTTTCCTTCGATATTATAATAAAAGTCTTAATATTTATTGAACACATAATATATATATATATTTAAAAAAATTATAATAATGAGTTGAAATGAGTTTATGAACCAAACGAAACCTAGACTTTTTCTTCTTGAGAGTTGTGTACATAGGTCATCTAGCGTGTATTAAAACTCACTTGATGAATATTATAAAATTAAGGTTAATTACTTGTTTAAGTCTATATCATGTGCTTTCACACGACCATATATAGATCTATATGGTGATAGAGAAATCACTCTTAGCAATGTAAGGGTTTTAAAATCATGTGTGATTTTGATGTAATATTTTGATCTAGTCAAAATATGTTGATCCCTAGTTACAAGAAGAGGTACCCCTACAATTCATTTTATAGCTAGGACACACTTTATTTTGACTTTTCTCACCTTAAACTAAGTGGAGGAAGAGTTTCATTGTCTGATGACATATGATCCGATTTTTTAAATATAAAATTTGGGTTCGAAATCTTCCACTCCTAAAAAAATTAAAAAAAAAAGTGAAGGAAGAGCTATGGAGTGAGTAAGAGGCCAACCAAATCACAAGTCTAGGGATTCACGAGATCTAATTAAGAATTTGTTTTTCGAGGTGTAAGTGGCTTTGTTTTTGGATCGTGTAATTAGGTTGCTTGTTCGAGCAATTGCGCTTGACAAGGAAGGAAAGTATTCCCTAGCATATGGGGGGGACTAGTTCTTGTTTTAATAATTATGAGCAATGATATATGTACAGTCTCTTTATAATTCTCGAAAACTTAAAATTAAGAAAAAAACTTTTAGTATGCTTTAGAGAGTTACCCTAGGTTGAGCACTATGCTAATCTGTACTTTTTATACTCAAGGTTGCTTAAGTATTCACCCCACGGAGTTTGTGAAAGACCATGCATTTTTCTTAAACATGCACTTCATTTAATAATCTTATTAAAATAGGCAATATTGTTTATTATATAAAAGTGGTTTGAGGTTTTAATGGATTGATATAGGGGTGTATTCGGTCTGATTTTGTACATTTTTTAGAACTAAACAGGTATATACTGGTTCTAAAAATTTAAGAACCGATACTAGACCGATTCACTATCGAAATCGAAACTTTCAATTTTTTCAGTTTCAGTCCGGTCTAATCCGGTTTTTCCGATTTTATAGATTATTTATGTTAGTAATAATATGATGTTTACATATACTAATAATTTAGTATATTTATATTATAGTATAAGTGCATTATTTTATAATAATTAACACATACTAATAGAGTATTGAATTTAACTATAGTCTATATAATTCTAGACTTTTTATATAAGTATATATGATCAAATGTGTAAAAATATATTTAAAAAAAAGAATATATATATTATATAATTTATTATGCTAAAAATGTATTTATCATTGATATATATCAAAAGTAAGTTTATCTTAATAACTTAATATTAATGTTTATGTTTAAGATTAAAATTTTATATTATATTAATTTTATATTATAAGATTAAAATTTATATGTTGTATTAAAAATTATAAGATTAATTTTATGTTATATCACATGTTATATTAATTTTATGTTATAAGATTAATAGACTTGAATAATAAGATTAGAATTCCATGTTATATTAATTAGAAATCTAGCATATAATATATATATAATATAATATAATATAAAAAAATATAAATATATATACCGGTCCTGTTCGATTTAAATTGATTTTCAAAATATGAAAACCGGTACTGCACCGGACTGCTTACAAACCAGACCGAACCCACCGGTTCGGTTCGGTCCGGTTCAACTAGTTTTCAAATTTTTTTTATCACCCTAGATTGATATTGCATGGTCTATACTCTATAAACTTTAAGAAGAATGTGATGTGGATGGACCAACCCCTTCCATCGATCATATCCAAGAAATTATTGTGTTGTCCACTCTAAAAATAGACATTTTTATTTGTGTTAGCATTTCCAAATACAATAATGTTAAAAAATCAGTGAGTAAAACACATGCATCAATGTCCATATCTTGAACTACTTTGCCCATCCAAACCAAAGTATATGCCTTTCACGTGATATTCATCAAATTATGTGTGGTTAAGAAATGATATGCAGAAGAATATGATCAGTATTATATATATATATATAGTTCAATGCAAAGTAAAATTAAAGCAAGAAAAATGAAGCGGGAATAAAACAAAAACCATGTATCCATGGGATCATAGTCCTCATGATATTCCTTGCAATACTGCAAAATCATTATAGCTTATATCTGATCTTTTACGTAATTGTGCCTTTTAAATCGTCATGTTCCAATATTATCTTCAATAGTTAAATTAGGTTTCCAAATGGAAAATTTAGAAATTGTTTCAGAAAGAAACAAAAAAAATATATATTACACAATATTCAAAATATATAAAAGGTTTTATAGTTGAGAAATGCTTTGGGTCCCGAAAATATCTCAAATGAGACTTTTTTTTTTTTTTTACCGAGTGATTAAAAAAATATTTTTTAATGATATTGTGAATTTTTCACTTTTTTTTAAAATGTTTATAATAATTAAAAAAAATACATGAAATTAAAAAAAAAAAAAAATTTACCTATTCGGGACACTTTCGTGCTAGCATTGCTCTTTATAGTTTTATCCCCAATATATTCTACCCTACAACTACCAAATTTATGAGCAAATAGCACATCGTCCAATTCTAACAGTACTTAAAGATGAACGAAGATCAATTCATGACATGACATGTAATGTATGTATGTATCCGCTTTAAAAGTTGAGTTCTTCTAACTAGCTGTCTGCATCTCATACTACAGTTGTTTTAATTTTTTTTTTATTTCTGATAAATTAGTTGGATTTTTCTACTCGTTATCCCTGCACCACATACTTACTAAGCGAAAAAAATAAAAAATAAAAAGATTATTCTTAAAAGCTTAATGAACAAATTAGCGAATGTCTTTTTATAATTTTAAAGTACAATATATCCCTTCAAAAAAAGAGTTAAGTGAAACCCTAAAGAAAAGAGATCGGTAAAACCCTAAAAGCAATGGTTGGTATGCTTGAATAATAGAGATATTCTACTAATTTATAGGGCCAAAAATGCTTTAGCAATAGAGTTGGAACTTTGTACATCCTTTTTGTCCTTCAACATTAATGTTTTAGGGGATATTAGTGTCTCCAATTCTACGCTAGGGCAACCTTTGTGTGGTATATGTAATTGGATTTAAATACTCTATGAGTCTAGAGTTTTTCTAAGGCCTAGACCTATACAATCCACATCATTTAATATTGTCCTACATATTTGCTAGAGCAGCTATAAATGATGTGGAATCCATTTTAAATGTCCATATGTCTCTTACTTTACAATTTAAAGTACGAGAAATCATATTTAGTAATAAAATGTGCAAGCACCGCACATTCCTTTTAAAAAAGTAAATAAATATGAGATCTACATGAAAAAATTAATTTTTTAATGATGGATCTCACTTTTTTGAAAATGAGTATGCAATGCTTCCTCAATCTATGACTGTATCTAACATTACTCCAATTGCATTGTCATACCTGGGAGGCTAATTACAGACAATGTAATTGTAGCCTATGAAGCTCTACACTCAATGAAGACCAAACATAGGGAGAAAACATGCAATATGACACTGAACCTTGATATGTCTAAGACCTATGATCGCATTGAATGAATTTTTTTGGAAGCAATAATGAAGAAGTTAGGATTTGGAGGAAGATGGATATGACTGATCATGAGCTGTGTTACAATTGTAACCTACTCTGTCATAGTAAATGGGCAACCTAGTGGTATGTTTAAACCAGTAAGAGGAATAAGGCAATGAGATCCAATATCTCCTTACCTTTTTATATTGTATGCAGAAGGTCTAAGTCCACTACTGAATCATGCAGAAGAAGTTGGTGAGATGAAAGGGGTTACTGTCTTGAGAGGGGGTTTAAAAATAAACCAACTTCTTTTTGCTGATGATAGTGTCTTATTCTGTAGAGCAAAAATTGAAGAGCAGAATAAGATACAAGAGTTGCTTTAGAAATATGAGAAGGCATCGAGTCAATGTTTAAACAGAGATAAAACTGCTGTGTTTTCCAGTTCTAATACTACAAATGTAGGTAAACAACAGATTAAGAGAGCTACTAGGGTATCTATTAATAATAATTATGAAAGATACTTGGGGTTGCCTTCAATGGTGGGCAGATCGAAGTACAACTCCTTTAGATCCATAAAAGAGATAATTTGGACAAAGATAACTAGCTGGAAAAACACTTTTCTCTCTCAAGTAGGGAAGCAAGTCATGATTAAGGCAGTAATCCAAGCAATTTCAACATATACAATGAGTGTTTTCATGTTGCCTAAGAAGTTGCTTAAGGAAATTACTACCATGATGGGCAAGTTCTGGAGGAGTCACAAGCAGAACTACAATAACATTTAGTGGAGAGGTTGGACACAATTGGGTGAATCAAAGAAGAGAGGTGGCTTGGGTTTTAGAGATCTTGAATCATTCAATAACGCTATGCTTGCAAAACATATATGGAGAATGCAGACTTATCCTGACTCTTTAGTGGCAAAAATAATGAGGGAAAAATACATAAAAAAATGGTAATCTATTGGAGGCACAACTTGGCTATAATCCATCTTTGATTTGGAAGAGTATCCGGTCATCACTGGATTTGGTCAAAGCGGAAATTATGTGGAGGGTTGAAAATGGAAGGTGTATTAGAATTTGGCATGACAAATGGATCCCTAGGCCTATTGTATTTAAAGTACAATCGCCTATTCAATTATTGCATTGTGATGCAATAGTGTCAGAACTTCTAGAGGGTAATGCAGCTTGCTGGAGCAAAGAATTGATCTCTCGGATTTTTCAGCCAGAAGAAGGGGAAGTGATATGTAGAATACCAGTAAGTACAAGGGATGTTGAAGATAAAATCATATGGGGTTACACTGCTAATGGAAAATTTTCTGGTAGAAGTGCATACCATCTGTATTACACAATCAAACGGCAGGAGAGTGGGGAATCTTCTGGAGGAACATGAGGTAGATTTGATTGGCAGCAAATGTGGAGACTCCAAGTTCCAGGGAAGATCAAACACTTTTTATGGAAAGCAGCACACGAGTTGTTATCAACTATGCATAATTTATTTGAAAAGAAAGTTGTTGAAAATGACCTCTGCCCAATTTGTCAAGGGGAAGCTAAATCAGTTCTTCATGCTAAATGGAGTTGTCCTACAGCCAGTGATGTGTGGGTTGAAAGTTTAAGTCCAACTACTAAATGGTCAAATTCAGTATTACACTTTAAAGAGCTATGGGTGGACTTAAATTCATCGTTGTTTGTTGAAACTACACAGTTTACTATTTATATAATGAGAAGAATATGGATCAGAAGGAACTATGTTGTGTTTGAGAAAAATCTTGAGAGCCCACAATAGGTGATAAAGGCTGCTAGTGTAGATAGGGACAGCTTCCTTCAATCACAGATTCAAGATTGTAACCAACAATCAGAAGGAGCTACAATTAGAAGTAAAAGGAAATGACAAAAACCAACTGATATATATATATATATATATATATATATATATATATATATATATGTGAAAGCTAACGGGGATGCGGCTGAGGATGATCAGCAAAAACAGGTTGGGTTGGGAATTATTATCAGGGATGAGTCAGATGATATCATGGCAAGTGTTTGTACAAATATTAGCTATAACATGAAACCTATTATGACTGAAAGCATGGCTTTAAGAAAGGCAATAGAGATATGTGCAGATTTGGGCTTTGCTAGAGTAATATTTGATGGGGACTCTCAAGTTATTGTAAAGGCGATAAACAATAATGAAGATTTTATTATAGAGTATGGATCCTTGGTGTATGATACTCAGTCAATGTAGAAAGAATGGCCTAGCTGGAAGGTGAGATTCAACTATAGAGAAGCAAATGAAGTGGCTCATCTACTAGCAAAATTGGCTCTGGTGCAAACAAATGAAAGAATTTGGTTAAAAGATGGGCCTTTACAGATTATGCATATTGTCATGAAAAACTTATCTCATTTGTCATTATTCACCAACTCACACCTTATGAAAAATACTCACATATCCTATGAAAAACATTCTCACACCTTATGAAAAAGTTATAGATGTGGGATGTGAGAGTGAATAGTAGCTGATGTATAATAAATCGCTTGCAATAAAGTTCATTGATGGTTCTTGATTAAAAAAAAATGAATATCCCTAATATATTTGGGTTAAAAAAAAAAAAAATTCATCACTTTGTTCAACACCATTCGATTAAAAGCATAATTATGTAGGATTATAACTATATGGCTGGTTAGAGGGAATGGCTGGTCAGCTCTGGTCCTCCATACCGCAAAAGGATAAACCAATAATGCTTCTTTTTTATGGAAAATGGGGACAGATCGAAACCGGTGTTGGCAATGTGACACTGTACAACCCCTTGCGTGGTTGTATTATAAAAACTTTAAAATAATAATAATAATAATAAATAATAATAAACAGAAAAGATATTTACAATCGTAAATTGTGTAATCGTCGCGTAATCATTTTGAAAAAAATAAATAAAACATGAAACCCACGTGAAAAAAATTAATTTTTAATAGTAAATTCTACTATTTTTCAAAACGATTACGTGACGATTACGTACTCCCCAAAACAGCCTCCGATGTGTGGGGATGGACCCAGTACAGCTACTGCTGCTTGTAGTAACTTTTTTGAAACGATCATACAGATTCAAGAATTGATGGGATTTCTATTTAATTTTAATATTAAAATAAAAAAATGCTACTTCTGATATATTATATTAAAAAATGTTTAGTTTTTTTTATTAATATTAAGAAAGTGATTATTAATAAATACATATATTTTTTTTAAAATATTTAAAAAATTAAAAATACACTAGGGACATGCCTCGGCGGCACCCTAGCATTGTCCTATTATATCGTGTATATATATAAAAAATCTTCACAACTTTATAACATTTCACACTCTACATTTTTTTTATTTTTTATTATTTTTTCTTTTATTAAATATTTATTATATAAATAATGAATAAAAAATTTAAAATAATTTAAAAAGAATAAACTCAAAATAGAATTTTAAAAAAATATTAAAAATTTAAAAAAATGTGGAGTGTGGAGTGTGATGAAGGTTGTGTAGCAAAATATTCTTACAAATAAATAAAAATGCTAGTTTGTTCATAAATTTGCTCCCATAGGTTTAACTCTCAATGTATTTTTTTTTCTAATTTTTTTTTTAAAAATTATCACTAGTGATTTTTGTGTTTTTTTGAGTATTTGAAAAAAAAAAAAGTAATTGCATTAGAGAGCAGCCTAACCAGAAAAGTATCCATAAATAAATTTTGTGAATAACATTGAATATTAAATAAATTTCATTTCATTTAATTTTTATCTTATGTATAAAATGCGAGAAAAGTCTTATTTTAAATAGCTGGTGGGTGGGTAAGAGTCAAGAGATGGTGATGCAACGAGGTATTACATTGATGATTCTTAACACGACGAACTTGCTATAAATGGACTATAAACTTGAAGGCTAGGGTTGATGAATTTGAATTGCTTGGTTAAAATTTACCCATATATAGGACGATCACATTCGATGCAACGACAAAAATTATGAGAGCAATAATAATGCCATCCACTTCACCCAGTTTACAGCATATAGTAATGCTATATATAGTCGTGGAATGCGTAAATACCGTGCAATCGTTTTAAAAAAGAGTGAGATTTACTATTAAAAAAAAAATTCTTTTCATGTGGGTTCCATATTTATTTATTTTTTTCAAAACGACTGCACGGCGCTTGCACATTCACGACTACAAGTATCATTTCTCTTACAGCATAATTTTGCGAACAATGCATAATTGGTATTCTCTTAAGTCTCGATTTGGATTGAAAACTCATCTTATCTCATCTCATCATTATAATTTTCTTGAATTTTTATATAAAATAAATTAAACAATTCAATTTTTTTAAATTTCAAAATAATAATATTATTAAAAAATTATATTCTAATAATATTTTATACAACTCATATCTGAATCCAAACGAGACAAATCTTTTGTCCAATCTAAATTAAATAGACATCACATTAAGGAGAAGTTTGGATTGTTGAGATGGTTTGTGAATAGTAGAATAAAAGTTGAATTATTTATTATATTTGGTGTGAGAATTTGAGAAAGTTGTTTTGAGATTTGAAAAAGTTGAATTGTTTATTATATTTTATGTGAAAATTTGAAACAGTTGTAATGATGAGATAAGATGAGTTGAGGTAAGTTTTGAATAAAAAATCTCCTAAATGTTTATATTAGATTCATGTGAACAGAATTGAAAAACCGACCTATAATTTTTGGGGTTTAGTTAAAAATTTATTGGATGTATTCTGTTTAAAAAATGAATGGATAAAATTATTTTAAATGAAATTTAAGTTGACTTTTTTTCAACCTACGCATAATAATGGCGTCTCTTAATGCTTTTTGTCAATAGATTTGTCGAATTTATGAGTATTAAAAGGTAATGTATCTTTGATCTCTAAACAATAATAATTATTTCGAAATGGCGTATTTATTTATGAAGTGGCTTATTCCCAGCATAAGCCGAGCAAGCCGAATGGCCCAATATTCCTACCTTGGCTTACAAAACATAATAAAGGAAGTTTCCTTTCTTTTTGTGGTGTTGAAAACAGTGCCTTTTAGTACTTTAGAGTAAACCTAGACCTAGTAACTCCCAACACCTCTGCTCAAACTATTCTTAACTATAATTAACTCACAAACCCAAATCATGTGCAGCATAAAGCAAGTCTGTCCTAGAAAACAGGATTAAAATAAAAGGCAACCCCATTGGAGTTCTACTTCTTCCTCCATTTTTATCTGCTCGAGCTTTTTGTAGACTGTAGCAGTAGTGATAGTTGTTGTTTTTGTAGCCTTTAGGATCATTGGAGCTCGAGCCTCATCACGAGCTCTCTCTTTTTTTTTTTTCATAATTATCTTTTAAGAAAAAAAAAAGGAGAAAACTTTTTTTAATATGGTTTTTATTTTTTTATTTTCTCTCTCTGACGATGAAGTGGTAGTAGGAGTGAAAAACCAAGCAGAACCCCCCAATCCCCAATGCTCAGATTCTTCACGCATTCATAGCTCCACTCTCCCCATATCCGGACCCTTTCGGAAACTCTTCTCGCCATCGCCTCCATCACTCACTCTTCAAAGATAGAAGAAAGGAGAAAGCCATGAAAAGAGAGCTGGATCCTAATCTCCATTCTCTGGCCGATTCTTCCATCACTGCAAGTGCCAGCTCCGGTAGCAGTACTGGTAAAGCCAAGATGTGTTGGGAAGATGAGGTCCAACCAGACGGTGGCATGGACGAGCTCTTGGCTGTGTTGGGTTACCAGGTGAGGTCCTCCGACATGGCAGAGGTTGCCCAGAAGCTGGAACTTCTTGAGGATTTGATGGGTAATGCTCAGGGTGACGGTCTCTCTCAACTCGCAACCGATACCGTCCATTACAACCCCTCCGATCTCTCGACATGGCTCCAGAGCATGCTCTCCGAGTTGAACCCTCCTTGCAATGATTTCGACCCCATCGTGCCGCCTGCTGCCGGTGCCCCGCCTGCTCCACTCGATGATTCTTTGCTGGCTCTGGCCGAATCTTCCACCATCACCTCCATCGACTTCGATAAACAAAACAATAACAGTCACAACCGAGCCTTTGAGGAATCCTCTTCTTCGGATTACGATCTCAAAGCTATTCCTGGCAAGGCAATGTATAGCCAACCTCAAAGCCAGATCGAATATTCTCCATCCTCAAGGGACTCCAAACGTTTGAAATCCTCACCGGCCTCTGGGTCAAACCCTGATATCTCGTTTTCTGGTTCTTCTACTACTGTAGGCGGTGGTTTCACTGTTTCCACCGAGTCAACTCGCCCAGTTGTACTCATCGACTCGCAAGAGAACGGAATTCGCCTAGTCCACGCTCTGATGGCCTGCGCCGAGGCCGTACAACAGAATAACCTCGGCCTAGCAGAAGCCCTTGTCAAGCAGATCGGATACTTAGCCGTGTCCCAAGCCGGTGCCATGAGGAAGGTCGCCACGTACTTCGCCGAGGCCCTGGCACGGAGAATCTACAAGCTTTACCCTAAGAACCCTCTTGACCACTCGCTCTCCGACATACTCCAGATGCATTTCTACGAGACCTGTCCCTACCTCAAATTCGCTCACTTCACTGCCAATCAAGCCATCCTCGAAGCCTTCGAGGGCAAAAAGCGCGTCCACGTTATCGACTTCTCCATGAACCAAGGGATGCAGTGGCCGGCTCTGATGCAAGCTCTCGCTCTCCGCCCCGGCGGCCCACCCGCTTTTCGCTTGACTGGTATTGGCCCTCCCGCCCCGGACAATTCCGATCATCTCCAGGAAGTGGGTTGGAAGCTGGCCCAGTTGGCCGAGACGATTCACGTCGAGTTTGAGTACAGAGGGTTCGTCGCCAACAGCCTAGCGGATCTCAACGCCTCCATGCTCGATCTGCGGCCCAGAGAGGTTGAGTCGGTCGCGGTTAACTCTGTGTTCGAGTTGCACAAGTTATTGGCTCGGTCCGGAGCGATCGAGAAAGTTTTTTCAGTGGTAAAGCAAATGAAGCCGGATATCGTGACGGTGGTCGAGCAGGAAGCGAACCACAACGGACCAGTTTTCTTGGACCGGTTCACCGAGTCGCTGCACTATTACTCCACCATGTTCGACTCGCTGGAGGGATCCGTGAGCAATCAGGACAAGGTGATGTCGGAGGTCTACTTGGGGAAGCAGATATGCAACGTGGTGTCGTGTGAGGGTGTGGACAGGGTCGAACGGCACGAGACGTCGGTTCAGTGGCGGGCTCGGCTGGGATCTGCCGGGTTCGAGCCGGTTCATCTCGGGTCAAACGCGTTCAAGCAAGCTAGCATGTTGCTGGCCCTGTTCGCCGGTGGCGAAGGCTACAGAGTGGAAGAAAACAATGGGTGTCTGATGCTGGGTTGGCACACTCGTCCACTCATTGCTACCTCTGCATGGCAACTCGCCGGTAAAGCTACATTAGCCCATTGAGTCAACTCAGCGAGTCCGTTAAACTCGTTTCCGATTTCAACCCCCACCCACCATGACTTTAGTGGACTGGGTCTCTGTCAATGTGTTCTGCTGAGCTGGGTGGCTCACCCCTGACACAGACCGAGTGAGACCCACCACTCCGGACCTCAAGTCCCTGTCTCCTCCATCTTTTCTTTTCCAATCCCCCCCTCCTCTCTCTCTCTCTGTCTTTCCTTTCCTTTAGGTATTTTTCTTAGCTATTTGATTTCTCCATTTGTTTTGTTTGGTTTTTCTTTTTCTTTTTTGGGTGAAATCTTTTTTGTAATTTTCAGGTTGAATCAAAAGTTATCGTCTGTTAATGTTTGTAAGTTTTAATATATACTATAATAGCTTAGCTTTGTGATGATATAAAGTTTATAACTTTTTTAATGAGTGATTGGTGTTGAGCAAGAGCCAACTAGCTTCATTCATTTTGAGAATGATGATGAGGGTGAAAAAAGAAAGAAAATAAATAAGAGAAGAGGCCCAGGCTCTGCACTTGGTGTAAGTTGCAGCTTTGCTGCTATTGGTAGGACTGAAGTTTATGTGACAAATGAGTGTGTTGCTATATGCATAGTTGTATTAATTCAAAATCGATCGAAATCTGCTGCTATGTTCCCGAGAATTATGGTTACAGAATCCTTTTTTATGTCAGGAAAGCATAATCAAATATGAAACTGAAAAAAAAAAAAAAAAAAAGCTCACTTATGTCAAGTTTTTTCTTGTGATTTTCCACTTTCTTAGAAAGGTTCACTTTTGCTCTGCCCTTGTATGTGAGAGAGATATCAGTATCACTCACTCCTCCACACAGCTAGCTTTGTGAGTTGAATCATAATTCTTTCTCCAGATTTTTTTTTTTTTTTTTTACCTCTTTTACTTTTTGAGAAAATCCATTGAAAGCAATGTGTTGCACTATGTTCTTGTTTGACCAGAAACCTCATTCATTAAGATTCATGTGTTGCATGATGTTCTGGTTTGACCCTTTCATAGAACTTTTAACTTTAAAGTTACAATGCTTTAAATAAACAGTTGAATTAGGTTGGGTAAAAATGATTAAGTTCTTTATTGTTTTAATGGTTGAAGGTACCCAAAAATTAACATATGAATAACAATTATATCGAGAATTACTGGGTAAGTTTTGGGAGAAATTTTATTTGCAGTTCCCAAGTGAGGATTCCGTGTGCAGATCTATTGATATATTTTATTGAATAGAAATTATTGTAATTTGAAAGAGATATTATTGTAATTTTAAAAAGTTTTTAATGACAAAATTATCCAAGCTGAGCAATCTTAAACATTCATGTCCTTTATGCAGCTCATTATAACTTTTTAACCTTTCAACGGATGAGAATTGCCCAGCAAAGTTGAAATTTTCTTGCAAAATCATTCAGGTTAGCTAGATAAGTCCAAATTCTAAGGATTTAAGCTGGTACAAAGCTAAAATGTTAACCACCAAAGTAGTGTTCTTGCTTTAGCCTTGAATGTAGATTGGCTCAGAGATGATGGTCAGGTCAGGGTTTCTTCCACTTGCCTCGGACAGGAATGAAAGCAAGGGAGAGATTACTGTATATTAATTACTATATATCACCATTAAGATGATCTCACTGCTGACCTCCTTTGCAACAGAAGGGGGGGAAAAAAAGTGTTATCTGAGTGAAGATCTTGAGAAATAAATAAATAAAAAGGTTCGTGGTCCTTTCATTACCTTTTAACATTCATGCATTCCCCTTATAATAAAGTACTCGTTGTACTTTAAGTACATACATCTCAAAGGACTTGGGGTGTCTTTTGAAGAGGAAAAATATAAATAGGCATATATTTGTATATAACCAATACTTGAATCTCTCTTTCCACTTTAAACAAATCACCTGATGGCCAGCAAAGGTTCACCAGTTGAATAATTTGTGCAATTTGGACTTGGCCTTGGGTCACAAATTTTCAATAAGAGAACAGACACAAAGAGATTATACAAAGTAAACTCACAAATTGATGTAGTTTCTATTAGATTTACTTTATAATAAAAGTAATTTTACAATCTGACATACCATATCAAGCTACAGTAGTTTATAATACTAGTACATCCAGTCCTAAAGTAGTACATAAATCCTACTTTGCGCACTCTCTTTAAAAAGGATAAAATTGGGGTTTATCATTTTAAAATTGATTTTTCATGTAGGTCATAGATTTACCTTTTTTTTTTTTTTTTTTTTTTGAAGGGAATACATCAAGCTTGTACATCCTAGGAGTAAACAAATAATTTCTCTAAGGTTGTATATATTGAAAAACTTTATTCTTTCTCAATAGATGGAACATCAGGCAAAGATATTTGCAAAGGATAACATTAATCTTATAGGCTATATTGTGTAAGTGCAACTGGGGATTCTTTTCCTGGGTTGAGTCTGTGTGCAGTTTTTCGTCTATGATCAGAAGGGCAAAAACCATGGGGTACAGTTCATATAATATAAAAGCAAAAGTAATATATGTCTCTCCTGGCACGCATATGTGCTTATTCCTTTCAGTTAAAGTATACCCACTTACTTAATTATAAGTTTCCCTAAAGAAATATTGAACTTGGCTGGCTAATCACTTAAATGAAACACTACCATATAATAAACTATATATAAAAGTATTAACTCAGTCAAATTTGTTATTTTTTTATAGATATGATCGATCATATCATGTGTTGAATGGTTAATTTGAAGTTATTATGTCATGAAGGAGCTGGATTGCCCCCACCCATCTTTTAGAAAAACTTTGGAATTAAGCTCAGCAAAACAGGAAGGAAAAAAAAAAAAAAAAAAAAGAAGGGAAAGAACTTTGGACAACTGCTCAAAATATTAATCTTTTAAGTGAAAAAAAGAAAAAAGAAAACACCCTAACACCTTATAATTTTTGTGATTTCCTATACAGACTGATAAGAGTAGGTGGTGTATGAGATCTCAAATTATTTAAAAAAAAAACTATTGCTCTTTATAATAGTTCCAATAATATAATTTACTAGTTTTTTTTAAAAGTATATGTTTAAATGTGACTTATACCTCTCTTTAGGTGTTACAATTTTTGGGTAGTGCAACTATGCCACCTAAGTTTGCCCACTTGGTGTTCTCCTTAGTGTAAATTGTATTTTTTTTTTTACTTTTTATTTCAAACATTTTTTAAACATATTTAAACATTTTTAAAGAATAAAAGAAACACATCAATACATTAATAGTCATTTCCTTAATCATTAAGTAAAAAAATATTAAAAAATAAAATAAAATACATGAGCAATCAACTTGAGATGGCAAACTCTTAGAGCATTGAATTTGACTCATCAAATGAGTTCAATATTCAAAATTTGATGAATTTATGTTTAAAATCACTGCATTAGATTCACCAAATACTAAAATCTGAAACTTTGAAATAAAGTGCATTCCAATTCATCTTCAAATTTGAAGACTCATTATTCACACTCTATAACCATTATTTTATTTACTTGAATTATTGTTTCTCAATTTTGAGCCACAATATATTTAAGTTGATAAACAATAATTTAAGTATCAAATTAAATTATTACTTAACATATAATTAGTGTAATTGTAAAATATGAAAAAAATAAATTAAAAATATTATTATTAAAAAAAATAATATTATATTATTATTTTAATGAATCCAATAGTTAATCTAATGTGGGGTTATGGATAGGAAAGTTTTGAATTTATAAAAAATACCTACTTTTTATCGAATTTTGAAAATGAAAATAATGAATCCAATGCTAAAATGCTCTTAGGACATGTATCATATTCCTACAACTTTCATGACTGTGACTCAATAAAATGTATTATAGGGGCCATATTTGTACAGATCATTTTTAGATTTGTTTTTTTTTTTTTCATTTTTAAGGGCCCACATCTTTTTGCAAAGAAAAGAAAAAATCTACAGAACCTCCCCAACCTCCACACACCATACATTTTTTAATTTTTATTATTTTTTTCTTTTATCAAATATTTAATATATGAATAATGAATAGAAAAATTAAATTATTTTAAAAACAATAAACTCAAAAAAAATTTTAAAAAAATTATTAAAAATTTTAAAAAATATGATGTGTAGAGATTTAGAGGTTGTGTAGTATTGCTCGAAAAGAAAAAAAGTGATTTCCTAGCTAGGGTTTGTCATCAACTTGGCTGCAGAGGGTTATATATTTATTTATGATTTTGCAGACCAGTAGATAAGCTGAGTGAATGGGAGGAAGCACCTTCCCATATTAGCCTACGAGTATTGGAAGATCTTTCATTATTTTTCACTAGTGTGTGAATTAAAGGAGTAATAATTTGGACTACACGTAAGCGATATATATTATATACACAAACACACACATTATTACATTATTTTAATCGAAGATCGAGAATGACATGAAAATTGTTTAGTACCCACTTGAAACTTGGCAACTTGTATGATGTTGGGAGTTCCTTATCCAATAGGAATATCGAATATCCACATCTCACCCCATGCATTTTAAACCTTACCCGTACACCTTATTAATTTCAACTGTTAATCGAAATCTTAAATATTGGTTCTGTTTGGAATTTGGATTGAAATGAGATCAATTTAATTCAGTCTAATTTTAAGTTGAGTCTAACATCAAAATACTCAACTCTCAAATTACTAAACTCATCTCAACTCAAAATCTATTTATACGTGAGACCCACAATATTTTTCAACTCAACACCTCTTTACACGCGGTACCTACAACTTTTTTTAACTTCTTATAAATATATCTTAACTTATTTTAAATGGATCTTACAAAACTCAGTTCACTATCTCAATTCATTACTATTTATAAAAAATTGAATTCATCTCAATTCAACATTGAAACTTTACTTTGTGAGCACGTGATCCTTGCATGTTTAATGGGAGCAAGAAAGCTAAAGTCAAAACTCAAACTGCACGCTGATTTATGTAATTTTGGCTTCACAAGCAATATATATTGCAACGAGCACTAAGATGGGTCAAAACAGTTGACCTTTTTTTTTTTTTTTTTGTGTGTTCAACATTCACTGTGCTGGTTTTGAAACATTCTAGTGTTGATGGGTCTGAATCATTCGTGAGGTTGGAATAGTTTTGCAAGTCGGGCTACTGAACATGACCTACTGTCCTAATCCTGAGCCTTTGACCCTAAATCCTCTACAAAATCTCTTCACGTTTACTTCATTAAGCAGAAAAAAGGAATCTGATAGATGATAAAAATAAAAAATCGTAGCAATCTGGAAACTTAAAAGTTAGGGTTTTTTGGTGAATGTACGTATTGATAGATGACAAATCATTCCTATATATGCTCTCTCTCTCTCTCTCTCTCTCTCTCTCCTATATATGCTCTCAGGAGTACAATTCTCGTCTCTTAATTTTAAAAAGTTGATAAATCTAATATTTACGTACAATTTTGATTTTTAATAATAGAACTTGTTATTTATTTATTTATTTTTAAAGATAGTGTGCAGAATTTATCCAGTCATGCTTGCACTTTTTGATTTTTCGAAAGATATGGGGATCTTAAAAAAAAAAAAAATATGGGGAGGTTCGTCAATGTTCGAAGAATAGTAGCCCATATATTAATAGTTTTAGTCAGAGAAGACTGCTATAAATGCTGCAGAATCTTTATTGCAATTTCGATTTTGACTTAAATAGACAACTCCTTGACAGCAACACCACATTCAAAGGGTTCCCCATCTGTCTCTTAAATTTCAATGGGCTCGTTTTCTGCACAACGTAGTGGGCTCCGCAGCAGCAGCTAGCTAGCCCATATATCTGAAGTTCGGCTAAAACGAAAGGATAGACACGTACGAGAGCGAGGAAATCGCAGGGCCCCCCTCTCAAGAGTAGTACTTCCAATTCTTGTGGGTGTTTTTAAGGCATATGCCCTTGGCGATGCTTGTGGACCACAACCAACAATGATATATACAATGACATCTCAATAAAAAAACAACTTTGATGCATGTTTTAATGATATATACAATGTTATTAGTCGACAGAACTCTTATTTTGGTACATAAAAAGAAAAATAATTAGTTTCTATTAGGTGAAATTATGGGATTTTTTTTTTTTTTTAATTTTATATACATGTTTGTTCTCAAGACTCGAGTTCTGCATTTTTTCATGCTGTCGCCAGTCTGAGAAGAAAGCAAGCTGTTGTTTCTGTGATGACGTTAAATGAAGGAGAGAGTTTGCGCTCTCTGAAGGAAGTTCATTTAGGTGCCTTAAGGCATTTTCATTCTATTCTTTCTGGTGCAGGTGCAACTATGCGTGTAGATTTATCTCAAATGTTCTCTAAGGTGATAACTGAGGAGGATAATGAGTATTTGTGCAAAGAGCCGAAAGAAGCAGAGGTGAAGGCTGCGCTCTTCTCAATCCCAAAACAAAGTAGTACGGGTCCTGATGGCTTTGAATCGGCTTTTTATTTGTCTTACTGGGATATTGTCAAAGATGATTTGGTGGAAGGGGCGAGGGATTTTTTTTTGCAGAGAGTACTCTGCCTCGGTTTTATTCTTCTTCATTTATTGTTCTTATTCCAAAGATTCAAGAGCCACATAGTTTTGATAAGTTTAGGCTAGATAGCCTGTGTTTAGTAGCCTATAAGATTTTTTCAAAAATATTAGTTACTCATATGACAAGTTTTCTTGATCATATTATATCTCCTGAACAAGGAACTTTTATTCCAGGTCAGAGTATTTTTGAGAATATCTCTCTTGCTCAAGAAATGGTGCGTTTGATGAATAAGAGTGCTAAAGGGGGTAATGTGATGGTGAAGATTAATATAGCTAAAGCTTATGATCGAGTAGATTGAGATTTTCTTTTAAATGTATTGGATGCTATTGGGTTTTCACAAAGATTCTGTGGCTAAGTGGAAACTTGTGTTAAATCGCCTTGGTATTCTATTATGCTTAATGGAACCTATAAGGGCTTCTTTAAGCCATCGAGAGGCCTACGTCAGGGAGATCCTTTATCGCCTTATTTATTTATCATTATGAAGGAAGTTCTTTCTCGATTGCTAAAAGAAAAGTTTGCTGATGGTAATATTTTCAGTTTCTCGCATCCTAGGGGTGCTCCGTTGATTTCTCACCTTCTTTATGTTGATGATTTATTACCTTTTACTAATGGAGATAGGAGGTCGATGAAGAATCTTTTGAGAACGTTGAATTTATATGAGCAATGGTCAAGTCAAAGTATTAGTAGTGAGAAGTCAGCTCTCTTTATGTTGAAACATATTAATGTGACAACTAGAAATAAGTTGCTGCGTTTGACGGGTTTTGTGGAGGGAAAATTCCAGTTTGGTATTTGGGTGCTCCACTTGTAGCGGGAAGATTAATGGCAAGGATTTTAGATCCTTTGGTGGAAAATTTTCAAAAAAAAGTGGCAGGATGGAAAATGAAATTATTGTCACAAGGTGGAAAATTAATTCTTATTAGGCATGTGTTATCTAGCATGGCAACTCATTTATTGGCTGCGCTAAATGTTCCAAAGCTGGTTCTAAAAAAACTAGATTCTATTCTGGCTACGTTCTTTTGGGGGGAAGGTGGTGGAGGACAGAAATCAAAGAATGAATGGTTAGCTTGGAAGAAACAAAGTTAGCCTACTCTGAAAGGGGGTATTGGTGTGAGAAAGTTTTCAGATGTGGAGTGTGCGATGCACATGAAGTTTGCTTGGCGATTATTATCTGTTGATAATCTTTGGGCAAGGTTCTTCGAGGCAAAATATTCTAAAGGGAGACATGTTATGTTTATTCGTTCAAAGATGTCGGATTCTAGGCTTTGGAAATCTATTGTGCAGGTTATGCTAATGGTATTTGAGTATATGAAGGTGCGGGTGAGAGATGGACGTGCTTCCTTCTGGTTTGAAAAATGGCTATCAATTGGCCCTCTTGCAATAGACGAGTTGGGAGTCGCTAATCCTAACTTGTTAGTGCATGATTGTTGGTTTGAGAATGAATGGGATGTGCAAAAACTGGAGGAGTTAGTGGGTCAGTCCAGGGCATTGGAGATTGTAGCAGAGGTGTTATGTGGCCGTGTGGGTGCTGACATGCTAATCTGGAAACCGACTAAGGATGGAATGTTTTCTACAGCTTTAGCTTGGGAAATAATTAGAGTGAAATATTCAAAAGTTGAGGGAATGGAGTGGATTTGGCATAACCTGTTGCTGAAAAGAATTTCTTTGTTTGTTTGGAAAGTAAAGTTTAATTGTATGCTTGTGGATGCACGAGTGCAGGGGTTGGACATTTATATGGCTTCGGTTTGTAACTGCTGCGACCTGCATAAGGTTGAAACGTTGAATCATGTCTTGTGCTCGGGGGAAGTGGCATAGGAAGTATGGAGAAAAGCGACACACTCTTTGGGCGTGAACGATATGGAGGCTGGAACATGGTGGGCTCGGTTTTGGCATTGGTTATGTTGTTCCAAGAGGTCTTCTCAGCGTGGGGTACTAATTAGCTTAGTCCCAAGCTTAATAACATGGAGATTGTGGAAGAGGCGATGCAAGGCTCAAATGGAAGGCAAAAGGGAGTTGGTGGAAATGGTTTGGCGATCAGTGAAATACGGGTTATGTCAATTGTCTGGAAATATTGGTAAAGTTAGCAAATTATCTTATGATGATCAGCAACTGCTGCATTCTCTTGAAGTACCGATTAAACAGCCTTTTGTTAGACGTCCGCAACTAGTATCATGGAAGAAGCCAAAGGAGGGATGTGTGAAACTAAATGTAGATGGTTCTTGTCATGAAAATCCAGGTTCGTGTGGTGGGGGAGGTGTTATTAGGAACCATTTTGGTCGCTTCGAAGCAGCCTTTTCTTCTAAATTTGGGTATGGGACTAATAATGAGGCGGACCTTAGGACCCTCTAATGTGCTTTGTTGCTTTGCAAGGATTTGGGTTTTCGGTTTGTTGGAATTGAATGTGATTCAGAATTACTTATTAATTGGATTATTAATAAGAGATGCATGGTATGGTATATATGGGATTTTTGGGAAGAGTTGTTAAAGGCTCTTCAAAGTTTTACTTACTCGGTTTTCATCAGTTTAGAGAAATGAATAAGGTGGCAGATTTTTTGGTGAGCCAAGGGGAGGAGGGGATAAATTGTACATATGATGGCTCTGATGAGTTACCTTGCCGAGTGCGTGATTTACTCCGTTTGGATTTTCTTGGTTTACCTAGTATTCGGTTTTAATGTTAGTTCATAGTTATTTTAGTTTGTTTCAAGAAATAGACATGTTTGGCTTTATTTATCTTGTTATTTAATTTATTGCTTTATTTATTTAGATTATTGTATAGGTTGGTTATTTTTTTTATTAAGTTGTTTTTTATGCCTGGGATGGTTTTTATTGAATATGTGTAAGTTCCAAGTGTCCTGCTTGTTACCACGGTATTCCTCCGCCATAAGCGAGGGCAATCAATAAAATTGGGGTACTGTCCTCTTCTCTAAAAAAAAAGACTCGAGTTCTTAGGACTACAAACTTTTTTTTTTTAATAATGGGTATTCTTATTGTTTTGGACATGTTTCACTACGCAATGATCTCGACTACTCTCCTCTTTCTTTCAAATTGAAAGCTCACCAAATACCATCCAAATTGCCCTTATGATGGTTGCATAACAACCATAAAATATGGGTTTTCTCTGTTTTAGCACTTGGATTCATTCTCTTCATCTTTTGAGGCCTTGGATCACATGGCAACTTCTCCCTTCTTTTGGGGTTTGTTAGAAAGCTATCTACTAATATCTTAACAAAATTATTATTTTCGATTTCTTGAAACTTGGAGTGTTTCACCAAAATTTTCCTCCTTAACTTGGGAGCTATGGGTGGGATAATCTATTTCTGTTGCACTCTCATCAAATATTAGTACATAAAAGCAAGAATTTCCTTCATTTCTAAAAATTAGAAAGTGCCCTGGCTTCACAGAGTAATACTCCAATAATCTTTCCCAACCCTTATGTCTTTCTCTATTTTTGCTAATAATTTGTAAAAAAAAAAATTATAAATGAAAATAAGGTATTATATTCAAGATGGTAAATTGCTCGAACATGAAAAAGCTAAAAGACCTGAAGGAACAAGATTTTGTTCCCAAGCTAAAGGTATTAATTAAATGCAAATTGTCAGAAACCTAATTCCATTACTAAATGATAATTAAAATACAGCCTAAAGGTGCATTTCAAAGAAAAATAAAATTTGAGGACTCAAGATTTTGTTCCCATTCTTGGGTCTACAATATCTAATTCTCTCAACTCTCTATGGCAACTCATTCACTCACTACTAAACAACCCAAAGTCAAACTCTCTCCTACAACCAAATGAGTTATAAGCGAACAATTGTCCAAAAAACATCCCAAGAATTTACAAGTTGCAGAAACAGTCCAAAGTTATACCATAACCAACCACAAGAGAATAGGGACAATGTAGAAAAATGCAAACTAACTGTAAATAATCAAAACACATAAATTAAGAACAACCTGTTATTCAAAAGCCAACAAAATTTACAAAGCAACGTACGAAAAAACAAGAACTAATACCTATTGAAGATTCAAGAGCTAAAAACTCAGAATTGCAGCACTTGAAATTTAGAAAACACTTAAGAAGATAGAAAACCCAAACTATTATTAATGCCTGAAGCTTCCTACGTGGTGGTACTGATAGTGCCAATTTATAACTGGAAATGAAAGGTGGGATTTTTAAAACTTATCTTATGATAGTGTCTCATCTTGCTCATGGATAGAAATTTCAAGATGAGGTTGTTCAATCGGCTCCGGGTTGGCTTGATTTGGAGCAAGCAAACCACTTCGAAAGAGCAGTGCGTGCACTTTGTTTGTGGACAGAGAAGAATGGGTTTCAACTAGGGGTGGATTAATTTAGGGATTTCTGCACAAGTGGAGTTAGGGCACATCAAGAGTATGAGGGAGAGAGAGGCGCGACTGTGGCGCTTACCTTGAGGAGTGTCTCAGGCGGCAATTCAAGTCTAGATGGCAGCAGAGGCGACTATAATAGTAAAAGTTAATTTTGCAGAGAGAGAGAGAGTCGAGGTGAGAGGCAGAGAAGAGTGACCCATCTGAGACGGTGCCGCCAAACGGTGGTGGTGGGCAGAGATGATAGAGACGAGATGGGGGAAGGGGAGAAAGCGGGTGGGGGTATCTGATTTTTGAATGGGTGGGAGGCCTCATTTATTTTCACATCTATTCTCATTTGTATCATCTCATTTAATCATTATAATTTTTTAAATTTTTTCATAAAATAAAATAAATAATTTAAATTTTTTAAATTTAAAAATAAATTAAAATAAATATTTTAATAATATTTTATTTAACTTTTAATTTTTATCTAATATATTAAAACTAACTAGATTCAGCACTTTTGATTTTATTAAAAGAATAGTGGGTGGAGTATCCAAGTAGGGAGATGATAACCTTACAATCTAATTACAATTTATTTAGAACTTATCAAGAAAATGATATATTTTTAAATTTCAAATACAAGCTTCATTATTATTACTAGTTAGCAGAAAGCACATGGGCTCTTTATTATTACTAGTTAACAACCCAACCAATGGACTCCTAACAAACTAATTGTGCAACGGTCCAGCCCTTTGGCTGAACTTCTGCTAGTAAGTTCTTCGGCAAAGGAAGCACGTGAATCTCTTGCACTAATACCAATTTGGTTTCCCACGTGTCCTTGATTGTTCACGATTAAGAATGATAATACGTGGTACAATCCATGAACTTAATATGAATACGATAAAAAATTAGTAGATTTAGATTTGATGTTAACGAGTTTGGGTCAAAACGAGTTGACATGTTAAGAGACACGATTTATAAACGAGTCAATAATGAGTCAACCTACTTAACACGAAATCAACTCGTTTTGATCTGTTTAAAATTTATTTCAAAATTAAAATTTTATTATTTTTAAGTTATAATATTGGTATTTCTTATTATGCTTATATTTTTATTGTAATTTTAGACCTATGCTCGTATTTGTTATTGTATGATTTGTAATATTAGTTTTATTCTATGTTAAAATTTGAAAAATATTGATATATATATTTTTAAGATATTATGGTTATTAATAAATATAGATTTTAATTTTTATATAAAATTATGTTAATTAGATCAAATGGGTTACGAGTTTTAGTTCAACCTATTTATATGAAACAAAATGATTTAAATGAATCATATCGTGTTAACATATTTCTAATTAATTATTAAATGAGTTGGGTTAGAGTTTGGAAGTTTGACAAGTTTAGCTTAAGAGAAAAGATATTTGCAATCATGAAGTGCGTAAACGCTTTTAAAAAGAGTGAGATCTACTATTAAAAAATTAAATTTTTTCATGTGGGTCTCATATTTTATTCAATTTTTTCATGTGGATTCCAAAAAAATCACATCCCAAAATTGATCAATTAGACTATCAGTCTGATCCGGACCAAACTATTTCATCCGGTCCATTTTTCGGGTCCGATTTGGTCCTCTTACGGCCCTAGAGCAAAAATAGTACATTTTTTTTAAAGAAATTGCACAAGCAAGCAGCGCTATTTTTATACAGCCCTGCTACATGCAACCGGGGGTGGGAATTCATGGGAATCGGTATGCCACGTAGCAGATATATTAAATATAAAATAAAATTAAAAAAAATACTGAAACATAAGAAATTTTGTGAAACAACAGAGTAAAATTTTCTTTCTTTTCAGTTTTATAAGCTAAGCTCACCCTCGTTCCAACAACTCCATTTCTTCTACAACCTCCTGGTAAGGTAAAACCAAAGCCGCCTCAACCCTTTCCATAACAGCTTTGAATTTTCTAACAGGATCTTGCAGTTATCAATCTAAAAGGGAAACAAGGAGAACATTTATAATTTTGTAATAGTTAAGAATCAATACTTAGAAGAAGATCCAAACAGCACCTGAAGGTTGTTGGGATGATATGAGTTGCTATAGGGAAGACCAACATGTTATTTCCTTTTCGGCCAAAAAATACAGAATCAGTGGATTTTTTTTTGTTGATTTTTTTTTAAAATATCTCAGCTTTTGGGAATTTTGATTCACTCATTTTTCACCCAAATCCCATAAACAATAAAACTGTTGTTTCTTTTTGCAATAAAACTGCGTGAAATCTTTTCCTCTCTCTCTGTTTCTTTCTGGGTTTCTTGCATGCTTCCGTTTGCTGCATGCTCATACCATGGCCCATTGTTCTGAAATCATGGAGATCGGATCTATTGGCCTTCAAACAACCCACGGTAATGTCCCCAAGGAGATGGAGAGGGATGGATTTAGGATTATAATATGGAGAGTATGACGGAGGAGAAAACAAAATGGAGAGGATGAGGGAGAGGAAGAGGTCCGACTGAGATGGAGGGAGGGAGAGGGAGGGAGAAATGAAATTTCGAGGGAGAAAGAGGGGGAATGAAATGGAGAGGAGAGGAAGAAGAAAATAAAATAGATAAAAAACTCACCGTTTTATTAAATGACATGGATACGCTGGTTGCACGCCGGTTAGATAAGGCGGTTGTATCTATCATTATACATTTTTATATCATTTTCCTTGCAATAAGAGGGAGATTCATGCATCGCGCAATGCAAGGTAATGTAAATTATATATGAAAATTGATTTACACACAATATTTTTTACAATACTTTATACAATTATATTTTAAATAAAATAATTTTATATATAACTGTGAAGTATACAACCGTCACATAATCACTTTAAAAAAAAGTATAATCTACTATTAAAAATTAATTTTTTCTTGTAAATTTTATATTTTATTTATTTTTTTCAAAACGATAATAATTATATAATTCATAATTATAAATATCTTTTCTTTATTATATAGAATAATTATACGTATAATCTGTTGAAAAAGTTATTGTGTGTATTATATATTTAGAGAGAGAGAGAGAGGATAAGCGTGTTGAAAAAATTGGTTTGCTTTTGTGTAGGAAAATGACAAGACTTGCGTAATCCCCGCAGAAAGATTCTTTTGATTAGTCACTTTCGTGTTCATTTAATCACCACCGCTCCAATTAGAGAAATGTTTAGGTTCCGAATTCACCCAGAAAAATATCTCCAATGAGATTTTAATGATATTATAAATTTATTTTTAAATATTTATAATAATTAAAAAAATACATAATAATAAAAAATTATTCTATTCAAGACATTTTTTAAATCCCGAGACCCATAGCAGTACTCTTCCAATTAAAACACCATTCAAAGAAAAGATTTTTCAAAAAACAAAAAGAAAACATAAATGCTTTGAGTCCCAATTTTTTGTTTTTTTATTAAGAAAATTATTTTTAATAATATTGTAAATTTTTTATCTTTTTAAAAAATATTTATAATAATTAAAAAAATACATAAAAAAATAAAATAAAACACAATTCGAGACATATTTTCGAACTACTCTTTCGATAGCCGTTCTCAAAAGAAAGAGCATAACTACAGAGGATGCTCTGGTGCACATTATCCTATCGTTTTGATTCTTTTATGCTGCATCTCGGAATAATATTATTAATTATATACCTAATGAGAAGCACATGGGCAGAAGATTATTAAGCATTTCATAACAATTTCCAATATATAAATTGCACAGAATCTCAAAAAATTCCGCCGAATGAGAAATGTGGCAATGTGCTGCTCTGCTCACCTCAAAGGATGCGCATATTCTTTTTCTGTAGCTCTCAGAACGGACGCAACAACATTGACAACCCATCTGTAGTTAGCATTAATTTCTTTACTGATGAAAAGGGGGCGACTTTCAACCTTAAATTTATTTTCAGAAGCTTAAACACTCAAAGAGGATACAACTTGAAGTTTCTCTACAGCTATTTTGATCATTCAAGCAAAGAACAGAGTATTCAGTGGCAAGTAAGATACGTTAGAAATAAAACAAATGCAAATATATACTCAGAAATTATAAGAAAATAAAAAACTCTATTTTGAAACAACAGTTCGAGTACTTTTATTTATAAAACTATAGCAAAGTTCTCCAACGCAAACAAGAAAGAAAAAATCACAAACAATGACAGTAGTCTGATAAATCAAATGCCCAAGAAAAGAAAAACTAACAAAAACGATGATTGATAAATCTTCCATTAATTGAGAAAGAATTAATGGGAAGAAATCTTAAGATTGAGAGACTTATTGATCCATGCCCTCCAACTCCCATTCCCCTTACGAGTCATTGCAGGAATCGAACTTCCATTGTCTGCAGTTTTCACCGGCTGGGGCTTCTTGCACAGCATGAAATTCCGAGCTCCTTGAGATCCAATTGTGTCCCAAGGACTCAAAGCTGCAACCATATTCATATGCCCAACAACAATTAGAGAAAAAATTTAAACCAATTCTAATAGATTTCCATCAAAACGACGCACAAAAACGTCAAAACGTTTGGTAGCAGTTTACCAAAAAAAAAGTGAACCAAATCCAAATAAGTACAAAATTCCAGAAATCTAAAACACAATATCTGAGATCGGGTCTTCCATTTAACAAAAACAACACAGCTATACAACGGAACAGATGGGCTTTAGCCTTTAATCATCAAAAGAGAAGAACAAATTATTAACTAAGAAGACAATTAACGAAAATTTGACGAGACGGGCTTTAAAAAAATATAGAATATTTTAGTAGTGAAAAATAAAAATGATAGAATTTTTTTTGCTAGGTAAATACTCAGAGAAAATCGTATCAGAAATTGCAATGAAATTTCAATTGAAGATAGAAAACAGAACTAAACAATAATACATTCAAGAACGACGCAATTCATCGAATTCGTCGAAAACTGAAATGGGTTGGGTTTCGGATTTGCTTACCATCTGGTCCAGCATTGGGGCAGTAGAGAAAGAAATTATCGAGATTCGTTCCAAGAACCGGAAGCCGACCCTCCCGGGCGTAGGATTTGAGGGCGGTGTCGATCACCGAGCCGACAAGCTCGTGCTCATTGACCACGAAACGGATCGGACCGGCGCTACCCAGCACAGTGATACTAATCAAGAGCCTGTTGCCCTTGGCGTTCTGATTCTTCTTCGGCTTGTACAACAACATCGTCGCAAACCCGAAAGACAAAAACAAAATCGTAAATGACCCAAAAGAAAATCTTCAAGAATCGAGAGAGCGATGAATGGGTGCGGAATGTCTATGGAGGTCGGGTTGGAGAACAAGGAATAACACAGCAAAAGAAAAAAAATCTCAAAAGCTGGGTACTAAGGGTCGGAGAGATTCAGGGGTCCAGGCCGATGCAGCGGTAGTACCAGCCTTCCTTGCAAGATCCGAAAGCGAAAGAGAGAGCAAAAGCAGCGCTCGCCCTTGAATGCAAAAGGGAGCGCATGAAAGTGCTAGTGCTCAAGATTTCCACCATTCACAAAAACCGGTACTTGAATCGTTGATGATGGTTTTGGAGGAGACCCCCAGAAGAGGAGAAAAGAGAGAGAAAGAAAGACGAAAGGGAAGCGAGATTAGGTCCGAAACTGGAGAGCACAGGGAGAGAGGGCGAGAGAGGGAGTATTAATATATGAAAAGCTTTCTAGGGTTAGGGATTTATTTTCCGTTCACATTCTTTGTGTGTTGTTTGAGAGTCGGTAAATTAGCGCCGACTCCCCAATCTTCGGCCTCCCCTAACTGTTCAAACGAGTCAAATCTCTCTCTTATTATTATTTTTTTTTTCCTTCCTTCGATTTCTTCCTTGGGTTCTTTCCTCTCATCTTCCAAATTTAAATTATTTGATGTAAATATGAATGTCTGTTGCCGTCGTAATTTTATAAAATCTTAATATATAGTTGAAGTTAATATTAGCCTAACCCGAATTAGGGGCCTAAGGCCCATTATCCATAAAGGATAACTACTCAAAAGAGTCTCGTGGATCGAACACATGCCCTAGCCACACTGTTTATTAGGACGAATAAACCCTCATGTTATGGATATTGATAATGTGGTGATTAGATAATTTCGATACGTCAAGGATAAAACTTATAATGGCTAAGCATTGTGTAAAGTTGATCAATTTATAGTACTTATCTAATATTCTCCACGCCTATATATAGGAGCAACATGTAACCCTTGAATCATTGATAAAACATTCTTGAGTTATTATCTCTCCCTTATTGCTGACTAAGGTATCAGAGGTGTTACCGGCACACCGTGCCGCCTACGTAATGATTTGCAAGTTAACGATCATGCTGGTGGTGGGACACGTCTTTTACAGTGGCGCCGTCTATGAGATTCTGTAATCTGTGATTTCAGTCTTTCATTGGACTTCAACTTGGTTCCCTCATGGTGACCATGACACGTTCTCAAGCAACTCGTGGAACCGAAAGTAATGCCTGGAGACATGGAAACATGGTTAGCTGTGATAGAAGAAAAGCTGAAGATGGTGTTAGATGCCATGAAAAACTTGAGGAAAGAAAACGAGGAACTAAAGCGCTGCAATATCGAGTTCAGTGATGCTACCATGCCCATCCACAACGAACAGGGAGAAGGAGAAGAACATAGCAATGTGGGAGTGAATGCAGAGGATGTGGAAAAGAAGAAGCTGCATGACGAGCTACGTAGCCTTCTTGGCAAGTACGAGGAGGTGGCGAAGAAGATGGGAAGATCTTCCTCGGTGGAACAACTGTTAAGCCGCACGGATCTGCCTTTTAGTGCTGAAGTAATGGCCGTGTCGCTACTGCCGAAGTCTAAAGTGCCACAGATAGAGATGTATGATGGGTCCAATGACCCATTAGATCACTTGGAGAACTTCAAGGTGCATACCACACTCCACAGTTTCCTAGGAGAAATTGCTTGTCGATCTTTTCCCCTGACCTTAAGGGGAATGGCGAGAGGATGGTTTGGAACACTTCGGCTGTGATCGATCGATAGCTTTGAAGAGCTAGGCAAACAGTTCTTAGCACAATTTATGCTCAGCAGGAGGTGTAGGCACCTAACGGCATACCTTCTGACTGTCAAACAAAGGGAAGAGGAGTGCCTAAAGATATACCTCACCCGTTTTAATAAAGAGAGGTTAACAATAGATGATCAAGACGAGAAGATTACTCTAGCCGCCCTGTTAGGCGGGATCTGGGAACGTAGCCCATTCATGACTGAGTTGGCTTGAAAGACCCCCTCTACCCTGAGAGAGTTTATGAATAGGGCGGATGACTTCGTCAATGTCGAAGATACATTACAAACTTACGTGGAACTAAGGAAAGGGGAGCCAAAGGCAGAACACAAAAGCAATTCGGGGGACAGGAAAGCTGCACCAAACCACCAAGACAGGAGGCACGAAAGGCGACAAGAGCATAACACCCGACTCATTCACAATAATTTGAACGTATAGGAAAAGGGAGAATCAGAAAGAGAACATCGCCAGCCTAGGACCAGTGGGCGCTATTGCAAATATCATCAAACGGGCTCACACTGGACGGAGGACTGCACAACCATGAAGAAAAAGGTGACCGAACTAGCGGGTACCTGAGAGCTCGAATGGATGGTCGCAGAATGAGCAAAGCCAAAACGACGATTTGAGAAGGACACAACCCACAGAGAAGCAACAGCCCAGATAGGTGGCGTCGGTCGGGGAAGACGCCCTTAGTAATGACAGGGACAAGGCGCCTCAAAATAATGATAGGGACAGGGCGCCCCTAGCCTAAATCAGGACAATAGTAGTCAGATTCGTTGGTGGCAGTGTATCCTCATCTAATAGGAGGGCACATGCTCGAAGGGCTAGATACGAAGAAATTTATGTAACGGACAGGTCGCCCAAGCACCAAAAACTTGATGCCTCGGTAGTTATCTCTTTCGGGGAAGACTATTGTGAAGGAGTATTGTACCCTCATGATGATGCGCTAATAGTAACCCTCCTTGTCACTAATTACACTACCAGTCGCATTCTCATTAACAGTGGAAGCTCAACAGACATACTATTTTGGGAGGCTTTCGTAAAGATGGGCATAGACGCCACTAAGCTGGGATCCTTTCCGATGTCTTTGAAGGGATTCTCTAGGATTTGATCCAATCGGTGGGCGCCATTACCCTCCCAGTCAGTGGCGGGAAGAGGGATGGGCACCACGACCACCATGACTTATTTTTTGGTCGTGAAGGTGCCCTCCTTGTATAATGCTATACTAGGGCGACCAACATTGAACAATCTCAGGGCGGTTACGTCCACGTATAACCTTAAGATGAAGTTTCCAACTGAAGGCGGAGTGGGAGAAGCACAAGGTGAGCAAGCTGAAGCATGAGGTGAGCAAGCCCTAGAACAGGAATGTTATGTGCAAGAACTGAGGAGTAAAGGGGGAGCAGTACGCACTATCACAGGCAATGACGACCAAGCCACCTAGGAGGACGGCCAGGCTACATTGCCCCCACCCCCCACAGTCCTCTTGGACAAGGGCATGGAGGTAAAGGACGAGCAATACTTATAGCAAGTGGAGGCGAATGAGCCCTTGGAGATCGTAACATTATACCCAGATCGCCCCAATGCAACAACGTGGATTGGAACTCAAATTCCCCCAGAAAACTGAGAGGCCTTAAAGCAACTGTTAGTAGAGCATCGAGATGTATTCGCTTGGAGTCATGAAGATATGCCCGGGATCGACAACAACATTATCGAACACCAACTATGCGTGGACCCCATGCACAAGAAGGTGCGTCAAAAGGGAAGATCATTCAGCACAGAGAAATATATAGCCATCGTCGAAGAAGTAGAACACCTGCTCGCCATTGGGTTCATCAGAGAAGCCCATTACCCCGAATGGTTATCCAATGTTGTCCTAGTGAAAAAAGTAAACGGAAAGTGGAGAATGTGCGTGGACTTCACCGATCTAAACAAAGCCTGCCCAAAGGATAGCTTCCCCTGCCATGAATCGATGTCATTGTAGATGCCACTGCAGGGCACAAGATGTTAAGCTTTTTGGACGCCTATTCAGGCTGTAACCAAATCTAAATGCACCCAGCAGACAAAGAGAAAACCTCACTTATCACAAATCGTGATTTGTATTGATACCAAGTCATGCCATTTGGCCTGATGAATGCAGGCGCAACCTACCAGAGACTGGTCAATCGGATGTTTAAAAACCAAATAGGACGGACTATGGAAGTTTATGTGGATGACCAGTTAGTCAAAAGCAAAGAGCCTGCCCAACATCTGGCCAACCTAAGAGGATCGTTCACAGTACTATGGCAATACAAGATGAAGCTGAACCCATCAAAGTGCACGTTTGGAGTAGGGTTAGGTACGTTCCTGGGGTTCATTGTGTCATAAAGAGAAATTGAAGTAATCATGAATATGAAGCTGCCAAAAAATCTAAATGAAACTCAACGGCTGGTGGGAAGAGTAGCAGCCTTGAACAGGTTCGTATTTAGATCCACAGACAAATACCTCCCCTTCTTTAGGGTATTACAGAGGGTACACCCCTGGAATGAGGAGTGTGACGAAGCTTTCCAAAATCTGAAGCAGCATTTGACCAATATGCCACTCTTAAGACAACCTATAGAAGGAGACATGCTTTATACATATCTAGAGGTATCCCCTCACGCTGTTTCAACCATCCTTGTCAAGGAAGAAGGGGTGGCGCAACTGCCAGTGTATTACAGAAGTCACGCCTTAAAGGGAGCGAAAATCAGATATCCACAAGTAGAGATGTTGGCATTTGCCTTGGTGACAGCGGCCAGGAGGTTGCGCTCATACTTCTAGGCCCACTCAATCAAAGTACTTAGAAAAAGCCCGCTGGCAAGGTTATTGCAGAGACCAGATAGCTCAAGGAGATTAGTCGGGTGGTCATTCGAACTCAACGAGTTTGATATCAAGTAGTTGCCAAGAAAGGCCGTAAAAGGGTAGCATTGGCAGACTTTGTTATCGAATTCTCAGGTTCCCCACTAGAAATGGTTGCCGCCCTGATAGGAAAATCGTGGATCCTTTTGTGGATGGCTCCTATTGTCATGCTAGCAGAGGGGTAGGAGTCCATATAATCAACGATGAAGGGCAGGAGCATCTCTACATGGCAAGGCTCACGTTCAAAACCACCAACAATGAAGCAGAATATTGGGGGCAATTGAGGTAGAGGTGAAATCGGACTCACAAGTAATAGTCAACCAAGTGTTGGGAACATACGCCACAAAGGGAGAAAAACTAGAGAAATACCTGAGCCAAGTCTGGGAGGCGTGTGACCGATTTCCTATTTTAGCATAGCATAAGTGCCTAGAGAAAACAGCGCCGTGATGGACAGGCTGGCGCGTACAGCCTCGCAGATGAAACTGAGTGGGCCGGCACCATCATCAAGTACTTGGACCCAAGCGAACTCCCTGAGGGGAAAAATGAGGCAAGAAAGGTTAGAAGAAAGGCGGCGAGATTTGTAAAGGTGGATGAGATTCTCTATAAGAGGGGTTTCACTGCCACCCTACTACGATGCATCTTACCTCAAGAAGTACAATATGTTTTAGCATAAATACATGAAGGGATATGTGGAAACCACTCCAGAGGAAAGGCACTGGCCAGAATACTACTGGCCCAATACACTCATAGATGCTAACGAATTTGCAAAGAAGTGCGTCAAGTGTCAGATGTACGCACTAGTATCACATGCCCCCCTAGAAGAGCTGACTTCCATGACCACCCCTTGGCCGTTCGCCCAATGGGGGGTTGACCAAGTTGGGCCCTTCCTGCTTGGAAAAGGTGGAGTCAAGTTCATGATTGTAGCAGTGGATTACTTTACGAAGTGGGCGGAAGCAGAGCCTCTTGGCAACTATCACGACCAGAGCCGTTACAAAGTTCTTGTGGAAAAATGTCATTTGTTGGTACGGAATTTTACAAAGCATAGTCTCTGACAACGGGCGCCAATTTGATTCAGAGCACTATCGGGAGTGGTGTGTCGAGCTAAAGATACATGTCAAATATTCATCCCTAGGACACCCACAGGCGAATGGACAGACAGAGGCTACGAACAAAATATTGCTAGGAATTATGAAGAAGAAACTTACGGACAAGAAAGGGGAATGGGAGGAGGAACTACCAAGAGTATTGTGGGCCTATAGAACCACAGTAAAGACCCCTACATGAGAGACCCCATTCACCTTGGCATACGGGAGTGAAGCAGTACCCCCTATGGAAGTCGATCTTCCAAGTTACCGAACTTGCCATTTTTCAGCCCCCAAGAATGATGAAGCTATGGAAGAACACCTCGACCTTGTAGATGAAGAAAGAGAGGCGGCTAAAGTCAGAATGATACTCGACAAGAAAAGGTAGAGAACATTATTTCAAAACGAGAGTTAGACCCAGGACATTCAAGATAGTAGACCTGGTGCTAAGAGAAAGCGGGGTCACCACAAAAGAAGAGGGCAAGCTCGGACCTCGATGGGAAGGACCATACATGGTAGTGGCCAACCACATGCTTGGGTCGTACTACTTGAAGGATAGCCAAGGCAAAGAACTTTAACACTCCTGGAATGTAGAGCACCTGAAGAAATTTTACCCTTGATTATGTTAATTTCTTGATTTGATAGAACTCTACTGTTGAATTCTTGATTATGTTTCATAGTAATTAAAGTGTTTGTTCCGAGCTAGTACCAACCCATCCAAGGAAAAAAGGCTCGGAGGTCAACGCAACACGCAACCCTTAAACACCAATGGCGAGTCTAAAGACTGGCGATGCCCAGGAAAAAGGTCACGGAGGTCAGCAGACCACGCGATCCTTAAACACCAATGACGAGTCCAAAAACTCGCGGTGCTAAGGAAAAATGGCGCGGAGGTCAACAGACCACACGACCCTGAAACACCAATGATGAGTCCCAAGACTTGCGGTGCTAAGAAAAAAGGGCACGAAGGTCAACAGACCACGCGACCCTTAAACACCAATGACGAGTCCAAAGATTTGCGGTGCCAAGGAGAAAGGGCGCGGAGGTTAACAGACCAGACGACTCTTAGACACCAATGACGAGTCCAAAGACTCACGGTGCCAAGGAGAAAGGGCGCAGAGGTTAACAGACCACGCAACCCTTAAACAACAATGGCGAGTCCAAAGACTTGCGATGCCAAGGAGAAAGGGCACGTAGGTTAACAGACCACGTGACCCTTAAACACCAATGACGAGTCTTAAGACTTGTGGTGCCAAGGAAAAAGGGCATGTAGGTTAATAGACCACGCGACCCTTAAACACTAATCACTAATGAAGAGTCCAAAGACTCGCGGTGCTAAGAAGAAAGGGCATGGAGGTCAACGGACCACGTGACCCTTAAACACCAATGACGAGTCCCAAGACTGGAGGTGCTAAGGAAAAAAGGCGCGGAGGTCAACAAACCACACGACTCTTAACCACTAATGACAAATCCAAAGACTTGAGGTGCCAAGGCAAAATGGCTCGGAGGTCAACAGACCACTCGACTCTTAAACACCAATGTCGTGTGCAAAGACTCGCGGTTCGAAGGAAAGGGGGCGCAGAGGACAATAATGACTAGTACAAAGACAAGCCACTCATAGGGTAAAAAGAAAGAGTCTCGTGAAATTAAAGCAAAGTGTGACATGATAAAAAGTCAAAATTGGCAAAGTATTCCCAACATACACATGTACATAAGTGTTCATATTGTTTACAAAAAAAGCTATTACAAAAAGCTATCAGAAAACGCTAAGTGCTAGGACCGCTGGAAGGTGGAGGTGGGCAAGAACCGTCAAAGGCATCGGGCATGGTGTTCTGACCAAAGGTGTCAACAAAATGAAGTGAGGCTGCATTAGGCTTAAACATCTCCAAGCCTAAGCATCTTAAATCAGTATGGGGATTGGCCAACAAGTGTGATCTAAGCCGCAACACGCTAGCCCTATACCCATAAAAAAAAGCATGATCCTTGACGCCACATTCCGATGCCAGCTGGGGGTGAAGGCTGACAGGTTCCTCCATCGCAGTCGCCAAGTCAGACTCCAACGTCTTCACCTGCTTGGTCCGTTCCTTCAGTCAGATATCCATGTGAAGAAGTGCTTCACTACGCTTCCTCTCCTGTTCGTTTCACTGTGCTTCCTCTACTGTTCATTTGCGTCGGTGTAGTTTTTCTTGTATTCTTCGTGCCGTTTGGTCAGCTCCTTTAGAGTGTCGCGTGCCTTAGAGAGGTTAAGGTTAACTCGCCGCTTGCATTCCTCCGAAGCCACCAGCGTCTCACCGAGTTCAGAGCATCGTCGCTGGGAACTAGATAACTCCTAGCAGAAGGAATTTAGCTCCTCCTTGAGGGCGGAGAGTTTAGAGGGAGCACGACCCCACTTAAACTCTAACTCCCCTCTGGCAAGGGAAAGTTGAGCTCTGGCAGAGTCACGCTCTAACTTTAGCAGTCCCAATGAGAAGCTGTCCTTGACCTTCACCTCCCTAGCGCGACAGTTCATCGTAAATATGCAAACCTAGTCATGAATAATGTCCAAGTCACCTACCAGAGAGTGAAAGTAGCCATCCACTTGCTCGAGTAGGATCTCCAATCCTGCCCTCTCAACCTTCCATTTCTCAAATTCCCTCTTGGTGTAGAAAGAAAAAACATGCCTAGAGCGAACTTCATTCTCTAAGTCAGTGCGATCTGCCATGATCCAGGCCGCCAAATCGTCGACACCCTACAAAGGTAAAATCAAAGAAATTTAAAAAAACAGGAGGAAAGAGAGATGAATTATCAAAGGTACCCCAGAGAGGAAATTCCTTAGCCGGCTAGCCATGTTGCTGACGGCTTCATCCTTAGCAAGACCCGAGGAGGTGGAAGCACCTCCCAACACCTCCCCATTATCCCTCGCCTTAGGACCATAGCGGGGACCAAGAGAGAAAGCCTCAGGAGATGCCTCCACCGAGCCTGCCCTAATCCCAGGTGCCCTACCCAAATCTTCCATTGGGTGAACAACATCGGTGTAAGCGAGTTCAACACCCCCCTAGAATGACGTCCTCATCCGCGAGGTCGCCCAGAGGAATACCCTCCTTTATGGTAGAGGATCCAATGTCATCCTCAAAGGAAGAGGAAAAAGGAGAGGGGATAGAAACTTGGTCGCCACCCCCAGGTTAAGTGGAAGAGTCTCTCTCCTGAAGACAGTGGTGGGCAAAGAGTGGGGACTTGAACTTTTTCCCTCACTCTCTTCTTCAAGTTCTTCACTACCCTGAGTTCCTTCATAGGCTGCCTGGTCCACGAGGCTCAATGAAAAGGTGGCGTCCACATCCACATTGACTTCGCTGCTTTCCTTTGGCAAATTAGAAGCTTCAAATGTGGAGAATTTGAACGTTAGGCAAGACGCTGAATCGAGTTGTTGAGGAGGAATATCAAAGTCAAAAGTGGTCGCCAGGTCAGAAAGGGCTTGACCCATCAAGATCTCGAGGTCATCAAGACCTAATGAATATGGTAGCCCCCATCTTCGCCGTAGGAGAAGGTGTATCCATAGTAGCAGGGATATGGCACTTTCGCGAGGCCTTTGGAGTAAACTCAGAGGAAGGCTTTGTTGGGGGAGATGGCGCCACGACCTTGGTTAGGCAAAGAAGACCTTTGACCTTCGAACGGTTAGACATTACCAAGAAACGATCAATATTGGTGGGTGTTAATCCTTTGCCAACTTGGCCACGACCGTTGACTTTGATCTTCCTCCCAAGGGGTTAGATTCAGTGAGTATGCCCCATTTTGAGTTCCCTTCTCTCATTTCCCCGACTTCAATGCTAAGTGGCGACGAGATTGGGGCTGATATATATGACGCCTTTTCTGTGTGCGTTGTTGGGGTCATGGCGTCCGAAGTTGCTACTCCTACTGATGGCGGTGCCCAAAGTTATGTGGTGGAGCATTTGTCTGTAGAGGGTAATGCTAAGGACCATAGGGACCAAGGTTTCAATCTATGCTCCCTCCCCACCACTGTCTCAGGGGGTGAGACCCTGCCTATAGGCTATGAAAGAGTCTCCATTCCCTCCTCTTCTCTCTCTTCCTTCGGGGGTGACGTGGATTCCTCAACCCCCAAGAAAGGGGTGGATCGTCCAGGGAGGGTGGGGTGGATGGAGTAGATGGGGGCCCAGTCAGTAGCCTTGGTTTTGACAATCCTTTGGACGAGGGCGTGTCCATTCCTATGGGGGGAAGTTCCAGCCACCTTCTCTACGCCCTTGATGCATTCTTTGGGAAGACCCCATGTTAAGGGGCAACGAGTCACAACAGGAGGGTTTGAGGGGCCTTCCAGCTCGCAGCCCTTTCCCTAGGATGAAGCATGGGTGCAAATGACCCAAGCTTGAGGAGCTTTCTATCTTCGGTATGACATTGTTGGCTTATTTGCATTTTCTTTTGCATGTGAACCCTATGCCTTGTGGCTAAACACGCCGAATTGGAGTCAGAAGTTCACGCCAGACGAATGTTTGCTTTCTGGGCTAAAAGTGAATTTGGTCATTTGCAGGCCAAGAAAGCTGTGGTGGAGTCCTACTTGGAGCAGCCTAATGGGTACATTCGCTCCCTGGAGAGTGATAAGTGTGATTTTTATGTGATTTTGATTACTCTTTTATTTATGAAAAGTGTCATTTTTCCTTCAATGCTATTGATTTTATTTTACTTCTATATATTTTTCTTTATTTTCTTGGATTTGAAGGAATGAAAAGATTTAGTGCGAAATGAGAGCATTTTGGTACAAAAGAAAAGACTACGGATCCAGACCGATGAGAGGTAGCGAGATTTGAAGAGAGCCGATGAGATTTAGGTGATGAAACTTGTGACTAGAAGGGGTGACCAGAAGGCGCGACCAGAATTCGCGACCAGAATTTACGACTAGAATTGGCGACAAGAGTTAGGCGATAAGCAAGATATTTTACCTTTTGGGCGAGAAGACTTGGCGTTAGGCTTCGGGTGACTAGATTGAACGACCAATCTAAATGACCAACTTAAAAGACCAACCTAAACGACATCGTGGGCAACAACTAATAAAGGCAATATGTTTTACCGCTCAGTAGGTTGGTGAGAAAAGTCTTTCATCTCGGTCATGAACCTTACATTTTGGTCATTGGGCGAGGAAACCAGTTATATTCAGCACACACGGCATCTACCTGGTGGGACTCTTTCGAGTTCTGTAATCAATCTGTTGACCACCAAATCCTCCCGAACTCCGTAAATCAAGCCGCTTATTACAGAATCTTTCATTTTAGATAATTCCGTTATTCTTGAGATAATTTCTTTTATGTTAATATTTATATTTAGAAACTATTTTCCAGATATTTAGGTTAGATTGTAGTAGCATTTATCTTGTTTCCGGATTTGAATTTTGACATCTATTTAATCCTGTCTTGTGGGATGAACAGAGGAGGGGAGTCTGAGTTTGAGAGTAAAAATATTCCAGAGTTTACTAATTAAGTTTCTTTCGAGGAGGCGGATCTAGAGGGCAGAGGCGAGAGTCGCATGCTTTATCAACCGACTCCAACGAAGAACACAAGTTTTATTCTTTTTGTTTTCAATTTCATTATGAACTAATTTTATTTTCTAGAGTTTTGATGTAGTCTAGTATTGAACACACAATTTATATTCTAAGTTATTTTATTTTTAATATTTCCATGATTGAGTGTTTATTCATTGTTCTTAATGTTTGCAGTTTTCTAGCTAATTATTGTTCGATCTATATAATCGCAATGAGACCGAGATGTGATTTGTGATTGAAGTTCTAGGATTAAGTACCATTAGTTGAGCAAAGTAGAGATACTTTATTGCGATTAATGTGATTTTCAGGAAAAATCCAAAGAACTTAATGAATCTCTAATTAGTTAAATTCACATAGAGATATGGAGTTATTAGTTAGAGATATTTTTGGTATTGTTCGAAAGAAAATATTGAATAGTTAAGGGACTTTTTATCATCAACTTGGTTTAATTGAAATTATATAACAAGCAAGAATAAATTGTGTGGGATTTGTTAGGTGAAATCAAACGCTTAGGATCTATTCTTATTATATTTAAAATATTAATTTTAATGCTCTTTTCTTTAGTTTAACTTAGATAATCTATTCTTTAAATTTTAGTTTTCCAAATAGTAATTAATTTAATAAATTTCAGTACTCAATAGCATAATTAATCTCTGTGGGTTCGACATCCGTTTTCTTTAAAACACCTTACTACTTGTTACGATTTTGTGTACTTGCAGATATATTTTTAGCACAACAGAGAACAACCTGGAGCTCCTCTGTGACGAGGCTTCTGAGCTCCGCAGTGAACTATTCCACACCAAGTCCACCAATACGCACAATAGCTTTGCGCTACAATTGGTGGAGTCCGAGTGTGATTTTGCTTGCGCCTAGTTGTCCCGTGTGAGTGCTGAGTTAGCCTCCTCTCAATAGTGTTGGCTGGTGCCGAGCAACGATGCTCGGAGCTCACCCAGGCATTCGCTTCTTCTGAGTAAACCCGTAGGCAGCTTATCCTTGAGCTCTCAGGAGTAAAGACATCATATGAGGTAGCTCGCAAGCAGTTTGCCCTCGATCTATTAGAGATGAAGGGATCTTACGAGGAGTTGTGAAACAGGCACACTGCAAACAAGAAGGACAGGGAACAAGCAAACGTCAACGAGGATAAAATGAACAACTCTTTGTTACACCTGGATACAAAAGTGAAGGTGAAGGGGAAACAACTATTAGAGCTGGAATTAGAATTAGTTGCTTAGAGGAATGAATTGGTTCATTTGTCTCCACAACTGGCGGTGGCTAGGGCCATTAAGGATCGAGCCTTTGGGTATGGATATGGCGTTGGCGTGGCCCAATTACAATCTCACTTGCTGGTGCACCCTTGGACTGAATTGTGGTGGCTAGACCTTGAAACCTTCAACCTAATGAGGTTTCGTGCCAGTTCATGGATGCTTTGGGGCGCAATGCTATGCCCGATGCTTTCTTATCCACGCCTTCACCATCGAAGCCTTGGGCGGCTCCACCTTCCTGAAGAACTTTGTTATATTTTGACTCTATTTTTCCTTTGAGGTATTCAGACAATGTATTCGTCTATGTGATAGATAACCATTCATTAGTGCTTTCGTTTTGCTTTCCTTTTGTTGCTTTGGCTCTTGGTTTAGCTTTCCCTTACGTTGTTGATACATGGTTGATGGTACTCCACCGTGAGTCTTTGGACTCAGATTTGGTGGGTCAATGGGGGTTGTGGGGTCTTTTGACCTCCACGTCCATTCACTCCACTGTGAGTCTTTGGACTCGACTTTGATAGGTTAACAGGGGTCGTGGCGTCTTTTGACCTCCACACCCATGCACTCCATCGCGAGTCTTTGGACTCGAATTTGGTGGGTTAAGGGGGGTTGTGGGGTCTTTTAATCTCCACGCTCATTCACTCCACTGCGAGTCTTTGGACTCAACTTTGGTGGGTTAAGGGGGGTGGTGGGGTCTTTTGACCTCCACGCCCATTCACTCCATTGCGAGTCTTTGGACTCGACTTTGGTGGATTAAGGGGGGTCGTGGGGTCTTTTGAACTCCACGCCCATTCACTCCATCGTGAGTCTTTGGACTCGACTTTGGTGGGTTAAGGGGGGTCGTGGGGTCTTTTGACCTCCACGCCCATTCACTTTCACTCTCACTGCGAGTCTTTCGACTCGACTTTAGTGTTAGGTATGAAGTAGGAGCGTGATACTGGGATGATAAACATATGTTGAGCAACTGGCCATCTTTATTGATCAAGCTTTATTGAGTACATCTAACAAAAAATCAAGGGTAAAATTTCTTCAAATGTTGGGCGTTCCAGGGGTGTTGTAACTCCTTTGCTTGGTTGTCTTTGAGGCGGTACAGCCCTGGTCTATGTTTGCTATTACCATGTACGATCCTTCCTATTGTGGGTTGAGCTTTCCTTCGTCTTGTGTCGTCACCCCTACTTCTTTGAGTGCCAGATCGCCTACTTTGAAGGTCCTGGGCTTGACCCGCTTATTGAAGTAGTGCTTCGTCTTTCTTTTGTTGAGGATGTTTTGAACCTCAACTTTTTCCCTTTTCTCCTCCAAGAGGTCGAGTTGCTCCTTTTGTGCCCTACCGTTTTTAGATCGGCTGAAGTGGCAGGTGTGGTGCGTAGGCAAGCCAACTTCCACTGGGGTGACTACTTCACTCCCAAAAGCCAAGGTGAATGGTGGTGTTTCACCTATTGGGGTCTTAACAGTTGTCCTGTAGGCCCACAACACCCTCGTGAGTTCTTCCACCCAGTCTCCCTTCTTGTATGTGAGTCTCGTTTTTAGAATCCCAAGCAGGGATTTGTTCGTCGCCTCCGCTTGCCCTTTAGCTTGGGGGTGCCTGGGTGAGGAATACTTGGCTTGAATTCTCAATTCTTTGCACCATTCTCTATAATGTTTTGAATCAAACTTCTTCCCGTTGTAAAAAATTATGCTTTGAGGGATTCCAAAATGACAGATAATGTTCTTCCACAGGAATTTACCGATACTTCTTGCTGTCATGGTTGCTAGGGCTTCTGCCTCTGCCTACTTTGTAAAATAATCTATGGCCACGACTATATATTTCACTCCTCCCTTCCCGAGTGGGAAGGGACGCACTAGATCAACTCCCCATTGCGTGACCTGCCAAGGGACAGTGATAGAAATCAGCTTCTCGGGTGGACAATGTAGTATATAGGCGTAGATCTGGCATTTGCTGCACTTCTTTACGAACTCCTTGGCATCCCTGAAGGCATTGAGCCAATAGTATCCCACCCTAACAACCCTTCTTGCCAAAGCCTTTTCGCTAGAGTGGTTGACGCAGACACCTTCGTGGATTTCTGCCAAGACGTACTAGGCTTCCTCAGGTGAGAAGCATCTCAATAAAAGGCTGGCAAATCCTTTCTTGTACAGGATCCCTTCAATCCTTACAAACCGTGCCACCCTCCTCTTTATCTTCTTTGCTCTTTCTTTCTCCTCCGGGAGTTTTTCGGTGTCAATGTACTCTACTATCTCCTTGGCCCACTCTGACTCTATGGGTCCTATTTGGTTTACTTGCAGCCCTACTGCTGGGATTTCCATCAGTCTCCTCTGTACCTCCCAAGGTAAATCTATCTCATCCATCCCTGAGGCAGCTTTAGCTAACCTGTCCGCTACTGAGTTGTCCTCCCTTGGTATCTGCTCGATATTAAGATAGGAAAATTGGTTGCATCTCTCCAATACCAGGCGTAGATACCTTTTCAGTTTCTCTCCTTTCATGGCGGAAGCTCCAGTTACTTGGTTAACTACTATTTGGGAATCTACCTTCACTTCAATTTTGGTGGCCCCAGAGCTCTCACGACTGAAAGGCCCGCTATAAGGGCCTCGTATTCAGCTTCATTATTGGTGGTTTTGAATGTAAGTGTTGCCATGTAGTAGTGCTCTTGTCCTTCCTCATTGATTATATAAATCCCTATTCCTCCTCCAGCTCGACAGGCAGATCCATCAACGAAGACTAGCCAAGGTTTCCCATGGGGGCAGCTTCTGCTTTTGCTGAGAACCCTGTGAATTCGGCAACAAAGTCTGCCAAAGCTTGCCCCTTTACTACGCTCCTAGGCACATAGTTGATGTCGAATTCGTTGAGCTCAACAGACCAAGCGACCAATCTTTGCAAACTGTTTGGCTTCTGTAGTATCTTCCCAAGGGGGTATTCCGTTAATACCTTCCAAACCACGCGAACACCAACATTCCCATTCGTGGGTATTTGGCTTTGGCGACCCTTAATGCACGACTTATGTAGAATATCGGGGCCTGTATTCCCCCCTCTTCTTTAACCAGGATTGCGGAGACGGCATGAAGGGATACTGCCAAGTAAACATACAAGATGTCTCCCTGATTGGGCTACTTCAACAGGGGTGGGTGAGACAAGTATTGCTTCAGCTCTTGGAAAGCCTAATCACATTCTTCATTCCATGGATGTACCTTCTTCAGAACCCCAAAGAAGGGGAGGCACTTGTCCGTGGATCTAGAAACAAACCTATTCAAGTTGCCACTCTACCTGCCAGCTTTTGGGTCTCGTTGATGTTTTGTGGTGGCTTCATGTTCAAGATGGCGCTGATCTTCTCAGTGTTTACCTCGATGCCTCTTTCGGAAATAAGAAAGCCCAAGAATCTCCCCATGTATACCCCGAAAGCACATTTTGTCGGGTTAAATTTCATCTTATACTTGTGGAGTACAACAAAAGATTGTCTCAGATTTGCTAGGTGTTGGGTGGGTTCCTTGACTTTTACCAGCAAGTCGTCGACATACACTTCCATAGTCCTCCCATTTTGCCTTTTAAACATCCGGTTGACAAGCCTTTGGTAGGTCACCCCATCATTCTTCAATTTGAAGGGCATAACTCGGTGTCAATAAAGACCTTTGTCAGTAATAAACTTAGTCTTCTCCTCGTCAAGCTGGTTTATGCGGATTTGGTTGTACCCCGAATAAGCATCCATAAAGCTCAGCATGCGATGCCCTACCGTGGCATCGATGATAACGTTGATTCGTGGCAGAGGGAAACTGTCCTTTGGGCAAGCTTTGTTTAGGTCGGTGAAGTCTACACATATTCTCCATTTTTCATTCGCCTTCTTAACTTGCACCACGTTGGATAGTCACTCCGGGTAATAGGCCTCCCTTATAAACCTTGCGGCCAGGAGGTGATCTATTTCCTCAGCTATGGCCATGCACTTCTTCATACTGAACGTCCTTATTCTCTGGCGCACTTTCTTCGTTGCCGGATCGACACACAGCCTATGCTTTATGATGGTATTGCAATTTCTGTCATATCTTTATGACTCCAAGCGAATTCATCTTTGTATTCGACCAATAGTTGTTTTGACGCCTTCTTATACTCCAATGGGAGTCTTGTTCCTACTCGGGTTGTGGCACTTGGCCGATCTGGATGTAATGTTACAATCTCTAGCTGCTCATTCGCCTCCACCTGTTTTAAACTACTCTCATCCCTGGCTTCCACGTCTTGGTTGCCTATAGCAGGTGGCGGAGGTGGGAGTCCTCCCTCCTTCTTTTCTGTGATGCATACATCAGTTGCCCCTATTTTGAATTCTTTAATATAACATTCTCGTGCCAAGATTTGTTCCTCACGAACCTCTCCTACACCCGTCTCCGTTGGGAACTTCATTTTTAAATGGTAGGTGGAAGTGACAACCTTTAAGCCATTTAGAGTCGGGAGGCCAAAATGGCTTTATACGATGATGTAGCTTTGTCGACCAGGAAGTCAGTTATTGTTGTAACTGTGTGTGTCCCCTGGCCAGCTATAATGGGCAATGCAATAACGCCCACTGGTTGGACGACTTTGCTGAAGAATCCCTTTAGAGGGGTAGGCGTGGGGCGCAATCTATCAGGGTTAATGCCCATCTTGGTGAAGGCATCCCAGAACAAAATGTCAGTCGAACTCCCGTTGTTGACCAAGATCTGTTGGGTTGTGTAGTTAACAACCAACAAGGTTACTATGAAGGCATCGTCGTTAGGGTACAGGATGCCTTCACAGTCTTCATCTCCAAAAGAGAGGACAGGTGAGGTGCTAAATTTGAGGTGTTTGAATGGTCTCGCCATGTATACCTTATGGTACCTCACTTTTCGGGCATGCACCCTTATGCTAGATGTTGTCACGCCCCCTTCAGTGAATCCTCCCGCCTCCTCTCTTTCTCGCGATGTTTGAATGGTTTGTGATGTTGGCAGGCAGCGTCATGTCCATCCCTTCGTTCTTCTCTCCGCCTTTTTGGGTAATTGCTCCATTTGGGCCTGCGCCCTCGAGCTTCTTCCCTCCTTGGCTTGATGTGTTCGACAAGCATTCGCTCGAGCTCTCCACTCCTCGTCAATTCGACCACCATTTTCTTCATGGTTGAGTAGCCTTGTGTCCAGTGGGTATCCGATTGGTGATATCTACAATAACGCTGTCCCTTTCTGGATGGGTGCATTTCTTTCCTCATGGTTCCCGCCTTCTCTTGCACATTTAGATTATTGTGGATGAGGCGGGGCCCCTAGCCCCGCTGTGGGGTGCCTTTCCTGCCGCCTCTCTTGATGGCTTGACCCAGTCTTCTTGTCCCTCGTACTGCTTGAGCTTTTGACTTTTGACTTCATCTCTAGTTTCCTTTGCATTGACAAAATCATCAGCTTTGTCCATAAACTCCCTCAGGTTTGAGGGTGTTTTCCTAGCCAACTCAGTCATGAATGGGCTCCGGGGCCATATGCCTCCCAAAAGGGTGGCTAGCATTTTCTTATCATCTTGATCATAGGTCGTTAGTTTCTCCTTATTAAATTGGGTTATATATGCTTTTAAGCTTTCATCCTCCCGTTGCTTAACAGTGAGAAGGTATGCGGCAGGTCACCGGCACCTCATACTCCCCATGAATTGTGTTAGGAATTACTTAGCCAATTCTTCGAAACTGTTGATTGAACCTAGTCTCAAAGTTCCAAACCAGCCCCGTGCTATCCCTTTCAATGTCAACAGGAAAGCTTGACATGCTACTTCTCCTAGGAAGCCATGAAGAGTCATGTGTGCTTTGAATTCTCCAAATGATCCACCGGATCTCAAGATCCATCATACATCTTGATCTGAGGAACTTTGAACTTAGGCTGGAGTGGTACTGCCATCACTTCTTCGCTATACGGGAGATCTGTTCGCTTCAACAACTTTTCCTCAGAGGAGGACCCTCCCATTTTCCCTTCCATCTCCTTGTATTTTTCTACGAGGCTACGTAACTCGTCATGTGATCTCTTCTTCTCTAATTCTCCACCATTTGTGCCTCCTCCACTTTGTGCATCTCCTTCCGTCTGCTCATTGTGGGCGGGTGGCGTAGCGGCGTTCTGATGCTTCAACTCTTCGTTCTCCTTCCTCAGCTGCTCTGGTACAACCATTGTCTTTCTCAACTTTTCTTCAGTTTTCACCAGCCTTGTCTCCATATCATTCAGGATTGGTCGCACATTGCCTAAGATCGTGTGGTAGTTGCCATGTGGAAACCACATTGGAGTCTGTCAAGAAAAATATCCCACAGACAGCACCACTGTTAAGGACATGTTGCACACTTTCAACCACACGGATAAGCTGCAACAAATAAGATAGCGGCACGAGGTGCCCAGGGGACCTCCGATGCCTAAGTCAGAAAAGTGATCTCAATATGCGTATCTGGATGAGTCTTTATACATTACCTTTGGGTGTTATTTATAGGGCCATGAATGTGGTGATAAGTACTAGGAAAAAACTACTCGATGAGTCTATCCTTGGTTCCTTCGAATAAACCGATAAGATAACGTTCCTACTAAGATGGAGGTGTTATCTACTTATCACATTATCCTTTACATGTCTGCCAGCTGGATACTTGGCTTTGTAGCCCTCAAGGTGAGGAACTAGGCTTAACTCTTGTGGCCTCAGGCTTGGGCCTTTTGACTATGGGCATACTCCTTTGGGGGCCTAAACATCCCTTCCTGTTAGATAAAGAGAGGACAAATTAATAAATTTTCCACGTGCTGGCGCGAAGGAAATTAGCGGGGTAACTGGAAGGGATATTTAGGCTCCCAAAGGAGTAAGCCCATAGTCGGAAGGCCCATGCCTGAGGCCTCAAGAGTTAAGCCAAGTTCCTCACCTTGAGGGTTGCAAGGCCATGTATCCAGTCGGCAGATGCATAAAGGATAATGTGATAAGTAGATAACACCTCCATCTTATTAGGAAGGTTATCTTATCGGTTTATTCGAAGTAACCAAGGATAGACTCGGAGAGTAGTTTATTCCTAGTACTTATCATCGTATTCATGGTGCTATAAATAACACCCAAAGGTAATGTATAAGATTCATTCAGATACGCATATTGAGATCCTTTTTCTGACTTAGGCATTGGAGGTCCCCTGGGCACCCCGTGCCGCTATCTTATTTGTTGCAGTTTATCCATGTAGTTGGAAGTGTGGAACACATCCTCAACACCTGCTCAACACCTGCCATGATAAGGAGGGAGAAATAGAGGGTCTTACAATGACAAGGTGTAACAAAGAACAAGTAAATGGAACAATTTCTGATCTTTGAGGGATTAGACTCCTCCAAAGCAATCCTTTTATTGACTTTTCAAAATGAATCTCTTTACAAAAGATTTCAGTATTTATACTAAAATGATGATCATTATTCTAGTTAAATAGACAAGGGCATTCTTGTAATCTACCCCTAAGTAAGGACAACCCTGTAAATCTACACATTAATGAATCATGTGCTCCTCTACTGCTTCCTACAACACTTCATCAAATCCCTGAATTCCATTACATGCCACATCCCTTATGTTACACTTCCACACATGCCACTGCTACCATGATGCCCATAACAATACTTCCCCCCATCAAAAGACCTTGCCCACAAGGTCAAGATAATGTTCCCTCAATTGCTGAACAGGAACCCAAGATGAATCTTCCTCAGGAGCCCCACACCACTTAACCAACAACTCAATGAAGCGCATAGTGTCAACAACAGTCATTCTTCTTTACAATATACTTTTTGGTTTAGACCACAATTCCCCATGAGAATCAAGTAATGGCAAGGAAGATGTAACATTGTCTGTTGGCCCATATGCTTCTTTAACTTGGAAACATGAAAACTGGATGTATAGATTAATTCTGAGGCAATTCCAACTTATATGCTACTTCCCCAATACGTTCTAGCACTCTAAAAGGCCAACAATATGTTGCTGCTAGCTTAGGATTAGCCACTTGAGTCAAACTATGCTGCTTATACTTCTACAAGTTCAAATATTCCATATCTCCAATATGAAACTGCCATTATGTGTGGTGTTTATCATATTGTTGTTTCATGTTAGTCTGAGCAGCTAAGAGGTTCTTCTTCAAAAGGGCTAAAATTTCTTACCTTGACTTCAACTCAGAATCCACTGCCTCATTTTGGGTTGTACCTGCTACATATTGTAACAAGGAAGGGGGTGAAACACCATATAAAGCCTCGAATGGTGTAAGCTTAGTTGATGAATGGCCTGATGTGTTTTACCACCATTCAGCCCAAGGAAGCCAATGAACCCACTACTTTGGGTCTTTCACACACGAAACATTTAAGATACTGCTGCACACACTTGTTAACTATGTTAGTCTACCCATCTGACTGGGGATGATAGGTAGAGCTGAAATACAACTTAGTGCCCTGCAGTCGAAATAGCTTCCTCCAAAAGTTACTAGTGAAAGTGAAATCTCTATTTAAGATAATAGTTGCTAGCGCACCGTGCAACTTGAAGATCTGAGAAATAAAAAAGTTAGCCACTGAAACTGTAGTATAAGGATGGGATAAGGGCAAAAAATGAGCATATTTTGTAAGTCTATCAACTACAACAAAAATCACAGAGAATCCTTTTGAATTAGGAAATGCACCAGTGAAATCCATGGAGATATCACTCCATGATCTCGTGGGAATTGACATTGACTGTAATAAACCAGTAGGTTGTAAATTCTCCACTTTACACCTTTGACAGACAACACATTCTTTAATAAACTGCTTGATGTGTCTTCTCATCCGAGTCCAAATGAAATCAGCCTTAGCTCTATGCAAGGATTTTTGGCAACCAGAATGTCCCCCAAAATCACTGCTATGAATAAACTGCAGAACATGTTGCTTGAGAGGAGATAAGGTTGACAAAAACAACATTCCTTTTTTGAAAAGTAGCCCACTCTTTACCTCAAAAGATTGATATTTAACAGACCCTTGCTGAAACTGGATACATATCCTAGAAATTTCCACATCATGCAAATAAGAAGCCTTTAACTGCTCCAACAAGACTAGATCCAGAACTGTAATAGCTGACAAGCTAGGTTCTCCTTCTACCACTTCATCTATTCTTGAAAGAGCATCTGCAACAATGTTTTCTTTACCTTTCTTATACTCAATTTTAAAATCATACCCAAGAAGCTTGTTGATCCACTTCTGCTATGATAGAGTACCAATCTTCTGCTCCAACAGAAATTTTAAACTCTGTTGATCGACTTAATAACACAAGTAGACCCCAAAAGATAAGGTTTCCACTTCTTGACAGCTAACACCAAAGCTAACATTTCTTTCTCGCATGTAGATAGCTCCAGTGCCTTGCCTTTCAATGCCTGACTAAGGTATGCCAAAAGCCTTCCATTATGCATTAATACAGACCCAATACCTCTTCATGATGCATCACATTTGAGTACAAAAGGCCTAGAAAAGTCAGGTAATGCCAAGACAGGTGGGTTAGTGACTACCTTCTTCAATGCTTCAAAAGCTTGTGAAGCTTTAGACCCCCACACAACGCATCTTTCTTCAACAACCCAGTTGGCCTTGTTTGGATTCGAGACTCACCTGAACTCATCTCAATTCATCTCATCTCATTATTACAACTTTTTCAAATTTCCACACAAAATATAATAAGCAATTCAACTTTTTCAAATCTCATAACAATAATAATATTAAAAATAATATTCTAACAATATTTTATTCAACTCATCTCTGAATCCAAACGAATTAGCAATCAACCCAAATTTCCTCACAAATTTTCTGTAATGGCCAGTTAATCATAGGATACCTCTCAAGGGCTTAACGGATTTTGGCATAGGCCATTTAATCATATCTTTTATCTTGGATGGGTCGGCTCTTACCCCTCCAGTAGACACTAAATGCCCAAGATAATTAGTTTCTTCACAACCAAACTACTTCTTTTAGCAAAAAGAGTATTCTTTGCTAAAACTTATAGTACCATTGACAAGTGCTACAAATGCTCCATCATGTTCTTGATATACACAAGTATTTCATCAAAGAAAACTATAACAAATTTTCTTAAGAATGACTGAAATACCTCTTTCATCAAGGCCTGAAAAGTGGTTGGAGCATTGGTTAAGCCAAAATGCATAACCAAAAACTCATAATGACCTTGGTGAGTCCTGAATGCAGTGTTCTCAATATCCCCTTCCCTCACACAAATCTGGTGGTACCCAGATCTGAGGTCTAACTTGGAAAAAACTGTTGCTCCCCATAGCTCATCCAATTGCTCATCAATTATTGGAATGGAAAACTTATCTTTCACTGTTTTCCTATTCAGTGCCCTATAATCAATGCACATATGCCATGATCCATCAGCTTTCCTTACTAAAAGCAAATGTGAGGAAAATGGAGACTGTCTACTTCTAATCACACCTGCATTCAACAGCTCCTTAACAATTTTTTCAATCTTTGATTTTTGATTAAAAAAAAAGGGTAACTATATGGTCTCACAGAAACTAGCAAAATACTGTCTTTGAGATTGATCTGATGATCTTTACTTCTTTTTGGTGATAAGCCCTTTGGCTCCTAAGAAACTACACTGTATTTAGCCAACACAGTTTCTATATTCAAATCAATCACTCCCACATCTTTACACTACTCCTGCTGTACAATTTGTAACAACATACCCTTTCTCTCAATGGTAGTTAATTTGCATATTTGCACATCTTCCACAATTCAGACTTGCTAGAATTCATGCCCTTAACAATCACAAATTTCTTGTTATGCTCAAAGGACATAGTTAGACAATAAAAGTCCCATAACACAGGACCCAAGGTCCTCAACCATTGCATGCCTACCACTACATCGCATCCACCTAGTAGCAACCAAAAAAAAAAAAAAATCATTAGTAAACTAATTACCTTTCATCTGAAACTGCACCTTCTAAATCAATCATTTTTTGATTCTTTATCCATTTGCCACTCTAACCTCTATTTGCTCCGTGCAATTGACTGCCAATCCCACTCTTTTAGCTACCATGGGATCAAGAAAATTATGTGTACGGCCAGTGTCCACAAGGATCACTACAAAATAGTTTTGGACTCACTATTAATTCTCATGGTTCTTGGACTCAAAGAACCTTGAAACAATTTCGTACCCTCCATGACAAAAATGTTGGCCTTCTTGCACTTAGGCTTAGGTTCCACTTGTCATCATAGAAGTAACACAAGCCTTTTTCCCTTCTATCCTTCATCTCAATTGGGCTAAATTTTTGAATAGGAAGAGAAGCCTTAACATTATTATTATTTCCCACAAAAGAACCTTCCTTCCTCACAGAACTAGTGCCTGCTACATTACTACCCACTGGCAATGACACATAAGAAGTTTGATATGGCACTAACTTGCCATCACTTTGAGTACTAAGAATATACTCCTCTTGGATCTTTGCTAATCCAAAAGTAGTATTAAGGTTTTGAGGATGTAACATCCTCACTAGTAGTCTTATTTCGTCTTTGAAGCCACTTAAAAAATAACTTAATTTGTAATTCTCAGATAAGCCTTTCAATTTATTAGAAATAACTTCAAACTGGGTTTTATAGGCAGGAATAGTAGTATTCTGCCTTAAATGTGTAAGTGCTTCCATGGGATCATCATAAGATGAATTCCCAAACCTTATCTATAAAGCCTCTACAAAAGAACCCTATGTGTTAAAGTTTTCAGTTTCCCCAGCATCCTGGAACCAGATGAATGCATTTCCCTCCATATAGAATGAGGACATTAAAATATTTTGCCCATTTGGCATGGGGTGTAAGGCAAAGTAGTGATTTGCCTTATAAATCCATCTAGTTGGATTTTCCCGAAAACTCAGAATTGACTCCTTCCTCATGTCTACCATTGCCATTGTGGAACCCATTCCTTCCCTCATTCACAGCTTCTAGCAATACATCGATCTTCGAATTCAGCATCTCTAATGCTCCATGATGATCTTCAACTCTCTTTTCTTGCTGTTCTTGGTGTTGTCGCAACCCAAGAACTATTTTTTCTAGTTCCTTAAAACGAGTTACCTCTGCCATAGTCACCCAGAATGAAAAAAATAGTTTCCTAGAAACTCGAACTGCTCTGATGCCAATTGTAACAAAGAACAAGTAAATGGCACAATTTTTTTATCTTCGAGGGATTAGAATCCTCCAAAACAATCCTTTTATTGACTTTTCAGAATGAGTCTCTTTACAAAAGATTTCAGTATTTATACTGAAATGATAATTGTTATTCTAGTTACAAATACAAGGGCATTATTGTAATCTACCCAAGTAAGGAAAACCCTGTAAATCTACACATTAATGAATCACGTGCTCCTCAACTGCTTCCTACAACACTTCATCAAATCCCTGAGTTCCATTACATGCCACAACCCTTATGCTACAGTTCCATACATGCCACCACTACGATGATGCCCATAACACAAGGTTTGATCGGACATAAAGGTAAGTTGAGACATAAAGCTTGACGACAAGACATAAAGCAAAGGAAAGAGACATGAAGAGGGGGAGAGGCAACAAAGAGAGATATGCTTCCTTTGAGGTTTGGACAGACTGCTGGAGAGAAGATGAGAACTAAGGATATTCGAGACCAACTTTCTAAAGTTGAGTGATTGTTGAGAGCTGAGTGAGAATGGAGAGCTTGTATTCGATCATCTTTATAGTGCATTTTACAATCAAGACCCGTTGACGTAGGTCTCAGTGCCGAGCCACATAAATACTTGTCTTATTTATTTCTAGCCATTTATCATTAAGCAAGCCATAAATGAATACTCCAAGCACACCACCAGATGGAATGAGCTTCAACTCATGATGATGAACATATACATACACAAGATACTTGTAGAATTGCATGTTGAAGGATAAAAAAGTAGAGGTTGATAAATCTAGAAAACAAGTCGTGTATGCTTTTAATGTTAGGAATTTTAGTTATGTGCTAAGGTACAGGTTCTGCATGGATGGACTCAAGATAAAGGCTAACAGCTAACAAGTCGACCTAAACAGGACAATACCAAAGTACTAGGGCAAACAAGTGAAGAGTGAAGAAAAGTGAGAATTTCAGCTAAGGTTCCAACGAATGTGACAACAATGTAACAAAGTCAGCGAGCAAGCAGAGTGTGAAGACAAATCATAATTAGTTTGCTGGACCCCATTAGCAAGGTTAGAGACGAACTGGGTTAAAGCACAAATATCAAGCCGCAAAGCTTAGAAGTTTGGATTCAAGAAGGCTTGACTCTAGGCCATGGCGATCGTCTTTACCTCTTTTCCTAGAGCCTACCTCGGGAAGCTGGGGTAGACTTCACCCCACCCTTCCTTGAGGCATCCTCAAGATACTAGGGCCACTTTCACCTCTTCCCTCGAGGCTACCTCAGGAAGCTGAGGCTGCCTTCGCTCCTTATCCCTAGAGGTTCCCTCAAGAAGCTATAGGCGACTTCACCCCACCCTCCCATGAGGCATTTTCTGGAAATTGCGGCCGTCTTTACCTCTTCCTTCAGTCCAGGCTATCTCGGGAAGCTGGGGTTGTCTTCGCGCCACCCTCCCTCAAGGCATCCTCGTGAGGCTACAGTCATCTTCATCCCCTTCCCTCGAGGCCACCTTGGGAAGCGAGGACCATCTTCACCCCTTTCCTCGAGGCTATCTCTGGCAGCTAGGGTCAGCTTCTCTCGGCCCTCCCTTAAAGCATCATTAAGAGGTTTTGGTCGTCTTCGACTTCCTTCCCTCCAAGTTACCTCGGGAAAGGAGGAAAAAAAAAGGGTTTGACAATGATACAGATTGATAGGACATATAGAGATATGAGACATAAAGCTGTAGGACAACACATAAAGTAAGGGCAAAAGATGTAAGGGGGGGGAAGGCAACACAGCAAGGGAAGAGGGAGAGAAGAACTATAGAAGTTCGAGACAGATTTTCTAGAGTTGAGTGATTGTAGTAAGAATGTCGAGCTTGTATTCAACCATGTTTATAGTGGATTACAAACCAAGACTTGTGGATGTAGGCCTCAGAGTCGACTTTACTTTTACTTCAGCTGTAAGGGTTGAAGTACTACATAATAGGGGCAATGGTAACTTATGCACAAGTAAAAAGAATGAGCATAATGAGAGTGAAAAGAGATTTCTAGGCAAGGAAAGAAAATAGAGTAGTGAGAGTGAGTCGAGCGAGATTAGGCGAATAAGATAAATAAAAGGTGATGGGGTGCTAGAGAGTGAACAAAAAGAGAATGAAGGAAGAAAAGAGAGAAACTTACTCAAACAACTGTTAAAAATTTACTAATCAAAGTAAGTGAGAACCGAGCCAATCATATGAATAGACTCTTGGAATATTATTATATTATGAATCCGACTAACCATTTACTATTGATTTTGTTTGAGATTTAGGACTAATTGCTAAAATATTAATTGTTTCTATAATGTTAATTATTTGTCATTATAGGATATGTTTGCTAATTTTTGAATAATTGAAAATGGTTAAAAGTGGCAAGGTTGTATCCTTCTTTCTAGCACTCATTACATTGAACATACAAAAGATGTTGCTTCAAGTATATCTCTATAACAAGCTATATGCTCGGGCAAAAGACATTGCTCTAAACATGCCCCCATAGCAAGTTGATGGAATTATGGAGATAAGGTTGGGCAATTTGTTATAATTAGAAGATTCAACCAGAGATGTCTTCGTCCTGATATTGGTACCATATTTCATTATGAGATAGTGCAGTTTATCCAATGGTGTGTATGTAGTCCTTAGGGGATGCATACCCATTGACAAGAGGCCACTAAGTCTTGTGAGAGGACAACCGTATATGATGAAGGGGATTAAAGGATTAAAAGGAGTACAACCCACTTGGGGGGGGGGGGGGGGGCGTAAAACCATGCATGCAGGTTACATGATATCATGAATAGTGAACAATGATAACTATGTAAATTTATGATGGTACAAGATAATGATAAAAGAATGATCAGCTTGCTAATAAATGTTGGATTATTTAATTATTCTTCATATGATAATGAGGGTGACATGTGTGTAAGCCAAATAAATCTTGGGTATTGTGGATTGACATTCATAATTTCCGAGAATAGAAAAAAAATGACTTTTATGGATAAGAGAGGGAAGGATATGTAGATTTGTGGATGAAAATGTAGGGAGGAGAGGTTTCTTGGAATAGAAGTTGTTGTAGAAAAAAGAGAAGTTAGATCCAACCTTTTAGAATTGAGAAAATATAAGACTTGCTAAATGTCTATTATTTTGAAATTCGTAAAATTACATGCTTCAATAATATGTAATAATATTTACAAGTGCCGTAAGACTTCGGAAAAATCCATAAATTGCTCAGAATCGGCCACAATTTTCAATAAAAAGATGCATCCACAAGCTTCCCAACCCATTACTGATATGGTCAATTTTAAAAGAGCTAACCACCTTGGAAATCCCTTCCTTGACCCAATATTAGGAGAAAAAACACATGAACCCCATAAAGGGGAAACTTGAAAATAAGTCATGCATGCAGTAAGGAGGAAAGCGATATCTTTCACAAGGGGCTCATTCATCTCTTATAACATGTCAACTTTGATCCTCCTGAAAGTGTTATGCTCCTCCTTGGACATAACATATATCTCGACGTTCCATGTGGGTTTCAAAGAAGCAAAAAAACCTTTTGACTCAATTTTTTTTATAGAGGCAGTTGAGCAACTTGGAATCATAGCTTCATTTGATGACAATCCACTCTAGTAACAAGTGAAGAGTCTTGAGGAATTGATGTTCTAATAAAAAGCCCTCATGGTGGGATTGTTACATCACACCCACAAGAACAAGAGTCTTGAGGATATGATGTTCTAATAAAAAGCCCTCATGGTGGGATTGTTACATCACACCCACAAGAACAAGAGTCTTGAGGATATGATGTTCTAATAAAAAGCCCTAGGTGATGGACATCTCCAAGTTCTATTACCTTAGCATAGTTGACTGAATCTAGATTATCCTTAGTACTGGTAATGACCAAAAATCGCTAATGTACACATCAACGCTAGTAACACAATTTCAAACAATAAGCCTGGAAGGGGTATTTTCCCCCTTTTTGAGACTGGGCCTATGCCTGTAAAGCCTCTGGGCCTGAGATTAAAGTGTGGCTAGCCCAGCCCAACCTCATGCGAGGGAGGCCTGGATCATAGCATATGCGAGTGGGGCCTCGCCCGAATTACAAGTGAAGAGGATATGCCACATTAATGTGTCGGCATGGCATATGAGTTGGAAATCCTGACAGAAGATCTAGTTGCCGACATGGGGCTACAACATTTAATGCGGTAGTATGGCAGTCTGAGTGGATAGGATACGTGCAAGGAGGGAAGAGGAGGTGGAAAAAAGACAAGTGACCCATTCGCTCACTCACTCCCTAGCCCTCTTCTACACCTTCCTACGTTTTCTCTCTCCTAAAAGTTATGACTTGGACATCGGAGGCGACACGATCGCACCCAACCACCATTTGTTCCACTCTTGCAGGTACTGGAAGCAACGTCGCCGCTGAAGGCTAAAAAACACACTTTAACAATTAGCAACGTCTGTGGGACCCAAAATAATTTTGGTCTAACAGAATCAACATGCCTTTTGTACGTCGACCACGATCCACTCCTGAATGACCGACTACCAAGAAGCTGCACCAGCAGACCGAAAGGACATATTCACAGAGGAAGAGGGGCAAGTGGCGAGACCCACGCCCGAAGTAAGGGAACAAGCACTTGAGCTATCTCCAAGGGCAGACGAGCTCAGAGAGCACATAGTAGAACTAATTTAGGCCGCATCGCAAGTTCTTCCTACACCTCTTAAACTCATCGACTGGGAAGTAGATACTTAGGACGAGTAGAACTTGAAACAGGGAGAGATGGATGAGCCCCTCGAACTAATATCCCTAGACATCCCACATTTGAAGAGAAGGGTGAGAATAGGGATGATGATGAGCAGCAAGGCAAGGTCCCAATGAAGTTTGAATCCCGATGCAAGGAAGGTTCAACAAAAGAGGCGAAGCTTCAATGTGGAGAAGTACATTGTGATAGGTCGACTAGCTACTGGCCGTGGGATTCATCCTAGAAGCCCATTACCCGGAATGGCTTTCCAATGTGGTCCTGTTATGAAAGTCAGATGGCAAATGGAGGATGTGCGTAGACTTCACCAATCTGAACAAGGCGTGCCCAAAGGACAACTTCCCTTTGTAGTGCATCAACTTGATCGTCGACTCGACGGCCAGACACAAGATGTTGAGCTTCATGGACGCTTCATCCGGGTACAATCAAATTCATATGAGCCCAGAAAAAGGAGGAGAAGGGTATAATCAAATTCATATTAGCCTAGAAAAGGAGGAGAAAACCCCTTTTATTATAGACCGAGGTATCTAGTGCTATTAGGTGATGCTCTTCGGCCTCAAGAATGCCGAGGCCACCTATTAGAGGTTGGTTAGCTGGATGTTTAAAGAACAAATCGGTCGTAGCATAGAAATGTAAGTCGAAAACCCACTTGTCAAAAGCTAGGAGCTGGAGTGGCACACTGATGACCTAAAGGAAGCCTTTGCAGTCTTCTGGAAGTACATGATGAAGCTTAATCTTGCGAAGTGTACTTTCGGGGTGGGATTAAGAAAATTCCTCGGATTCATGGTCTCGGAAATGGGCATCAAAGCTAATCCAAAAAGGATCCAAGCTGTAATCAACATGAAGTTTGCTCGAACCGTCAATGAGGTACAGAGACTTGCGAAAGAATCGCAGCTCAACTGATTTGTTTCTCAATTGACTGAAAAATTTGTGTTGTTCCTCCAGGTGTTATGGAATGCCCACAAGTGGAATAATGACTGTGAATAGGCATTCGCTCGACTCAAAGAATACCTCACCAACCCGCACCTTCTAAGCCAGACGATGCCAAAAGAGACATTGTACCTATCCGCCACGGCTATCATTGTCTCGGCAGCGTTGGTCCAGGAGGAGGACAAGATGCAAAGGACCATTTACTACATTAGCTAGGCATTGATGGGAGTGGAACCAAGATACTTACCAATGGAATTGCTAGCGTTTGCGCTGGTAGCAGCCGTGTGATACCCCATATGATAAGGATAATGGTAGGTAGTGTATGAGATCTCACATTGCTTGGGAATGAGAATTTTTTGCTCTTTATAAGGTTCCAATGTGGCTCTAATTAAATTATTAACTAGTCATTTTAGAGTATAGGCCATATGGTTTGGGCCTTCCATTGGGGTGTTACAAATAGTATCAGAGCTTATCTCAATTAGAAATGTGGGACTTGAGCCGTGCCACCTACAACGGACGAGCCCGACGAGGAAGTTGGGAATTTAAGAGGGGGAGATTGTGATACACCAATAAGGATAAGGGCAGGTGGTGTATAGGATCCCACATTACTTGGGAAGGAAAAGTTCTTACTCTTTATAAGGTTCCAACGGGGCTCCAATTGTATCATTGACTAGTCTTTTTGGAATGTAGTCCATGTGATTTGGGTCTTCCATTGGGGCATTACAAGTCGTCTGTTGGCTAAGTCCTTATTTTCAAGCGCACCCTATCAGAGTCCTAATGGAAATGCCACTAAAGAAAGTCCCAGGTGCCTGGTGAATTGCTCGATCAAATTGAGTGAGTTCGATATCGACTGTGACCCCTGAATGACAATCAAAGAGCAAGCCAACTAGGGGCAGCCAGTGGCATATCTACGTCGACGATTGATCATGCTGAAAAGGTGTGGGAGTAGGGGTATACGTACACTCTGTCAAGGGCAAGGAAATCTACCACTCAATACGGCTCGAGTTCAAAACCATGAACAATGAAACATAATAGGAGGCTTTGTTGGTGGCCCTCTCCATCGTGAGGGCACTGGATATGGTGGACGTAAGAGTAAAGGAGGATTCTGAAGTGGTGGTGAACCAGGTCAAAGGGGAGTACGTGGCAAAGAGCCAAAAGCTTCAGATCTATCTATAGCGAGTATGTGAAGAGTGCAACCAATTGTGGAGTTTCAACATTGAAAGAATCCCCCAAAAGGACAATTAGAGGGTGGAATGATTAGCTTGGGCCCATATTGGGTATGGATGATGTGGAATTACCATGGGAAACGGTCACCATGGTGGTAGAGGTCGGCTGTGGGGGCCATGATAGTAGAAGTGACCCCAATGGAGTTGCGAGATAAGTCAGTTCTTGGCCACTAGAGAGTTGCCAGCTCAAATGGAAGAGGCGAGGAGGGTGAACAAAAGAGCCGCCTGCTTTGTTCTTATAGATGGGAAGTTATACAAGCAAGGTTTCTCTTCCCCCTCCTCCGGTGTATCTACTAGGAGGAAGCCCAATACATCATGACAGAGATACATTAAGAGCTTTGCAGAAACTACTTGAGTGGAAGGACCTTGGCAGTTGGGACTACCACGGTGAGATTTGATTACAAATCTCAGCAAGTTAACAAGAAACTTCTACACAAGTTAATGATGAATGCATGGTAGTAAAAGCATGAAAGCATAATCAAAGTCATAAGTAAGCATGACATAACTTGACATATAGCATGGCATAATTGACATAAATTGAACTGGAACTGAAACTTAGCTTGACGTGATATAACATGTACGTGAACTTAAAACATAACATGGACTAGCAACATAGCATGAATGTGAACTTGAAACATAACATGAACTTGAAACATAGCATGAACGTGAACATACATAATTTGAAGATGAACATGATCATAACATGAACCTGAGCATAACATAACATAAACATGAACTTGAAACATAACATGAACGTGAACATGACATAACATGAACGTGAACATAACCTGACATGAACGTGAACTTGAAACATAATATGGACTTGAAACATAGCATGAACGTGAACATACATAACATGAACATGAACTTGAACATAACATAATGTGAAATACGGCTTGAACGTGAAATACATGAACTTGGAATCTTATTCAATAGACTTAATTAATAAAGTGACCATACAGGTGCTACACGGGTCCCCTTGAGCCGTGTGTCCCTGTCGATTACCGCATCACAACACAGGTGTCTATACCAGCTGTGAGTGCGTTAATACGTACTCCACATTTGTTGTGGCTCCACGTATTCTACGTGTCACAGTCGCTGTGTCTCACGTAGTGTATGCTCCACAGTTGTTGTGGCCCCATACTTCATGCTCCACAGTTGTTGTGGCCCCATAAATTATTTGTGCCACAGTTGCTGTGGACACATGTAAAATAAAGTGTGGCTCCATCGGCGTTAGTGCCTGGCGCGCTCCGGTGACTAGCTAGTTAAGCCCCATTCGCAACCTGTTGATTGAATTTCGTCAACCTAGAGAATTTCACACCTATTTAGACACTCCAACATGAACAAAGGAGTTCTACTAGGATATTACTCTATCCTATCGTTTAGGGTTGTGATTGACATGAATACGAAAAGACAGAACTCCTGACGTAGCATAATGTGACATGAACGTAAGACGACAAACATGACATACTTGAGACATAAATGTAACAGACAATATTTCATAACATGACATACATGTAACAGAAAATATTTCATAACATGACATAATATGTAACAGACAATATTTCGTAACATGGCATAACATGTGACAGTGAATATTACGTGACATGACATACTTGTAACAGATGACATACGTAATGTGACATACTCGCAACATATAGTAACATGAGACAAAATATATTATATAACAGATAAGTATTTCATGACAGAATAATTTGTGTAATAGATAAACATGTGATGACATGACATATATAACAACATACGAACATAAACGGTAGTTCCCTTACCCATCACATATACACAGTAAACTGATAATAAGTTAAGAGATAACTTACCTAGATCGTTGCATTCTACGAGAATAAAGAGCGAAACACGAGGAACTGAAAATAGTGATTCTAAAAAATTAGAAATTTAATCACTACAATTAGAAGCATGAAAACAAACTAACTTAGAGTAAAATTACAATTTAACCCTTTACATGTGGAAAAATGACCATTTTACCCAGAATTTAAGAATTTCACATCCTGACTCCAAAAATTTTCAAAATTTACATTCATCATGTAAATTTTGTCCTAAATTCAAATATCAACTCAGAAAAATTTAAAATCATTCATAACTATGGAAAACTCACTATGGTCGAAACATTCATGAGCCATTTCTCTTGATTTTGGTTGCAATTTCTTTCATCTTCAAAACCCATGATTAAACAAAAATTTTGTAACAAAGATCTTCCTATCCTAAGTTTAAAAACACACTTAAAATATACATTAAGAAAAGCTAATCATCAACACCAAATTTTTTGTAAAAAGACCCAAACTTCTTAACAAAATAGTAAACCCTTAAATCACAAGTTTTGACCTTAATAAAAAATCTCCAAGAATTCCAAAAAAAAAAACAAATCTTACTTCTAATATATTCATAACATCATTCTAAAATTAACCATGCTTTAAATCATCAAACAAAAGTCACAAAAAATACAAAACAACTAACTTTGGTCAGTCTCTTGATCCGTGGCTTAACGACATGTGATCTTCAAACTAAAACATCACATAGTTTAAAAATGTGTCCTAAAGAAGCTCCAACCATAAAACTTAAAATCACATGACTAAAACTCAAAAAAGCATGGATCTAACCCAAAAAATCAAATCTTAGACCTAACCGAAACCCTTTTGCATAGAAAAATCATATCCTTAAAACTAATACTAAATATCTTCAAAATAACATCCTAACATGTATATAAGAGGCTTAGGATCATCACCTAAAAATATCAAAACCTTTGGAGAAGATTAAACAACGAAATATTCAAACTTTCTCAAAACAAAAACTATTTTTCCACTTCCAGTTTTCAAGTTTCTAGATCTAAGGAAATCTATTATCAAAAGCTTTAGTCATGCAATTAAACCTCAATGACCATTCATAAACACATGCTAAAACACACCATAAAATTTTTGGACCATGATATGTCTATTAGCTTGGTCAAAAATTCCAAAATATAACATACTCTCCAGTTTCACGCCCAGAATGACATTTCCATGGTTAAAAATACTTTTGACCGACCAAATGAGCATGAAATGAGACTAAGATATCCATGGGAATTAGACTCAAAGACGAACAACTTTTATGAATGAGTTATCATGCTAAAATACTTATAAATGGTCAAAACACTCCACGCAAAAAGACCCAGAAATCTGCACGAGAGAGCTCTTTTGAGTTACTCTCTAAGAAAGGTGTGAAGAAGTGATAAAAGGGAGTGAAATGTGTCTTGTACGAGTTAAGACTTTTGGAGGGGGAAGTTATGGCCCTAAATTACCCTTGATTGGAGGTGGCTAGGTGACATAAAGTGGAGAAAAGAGATGAGCAAGGACTGCCAGCAACAGTTGTGAGATATGGAGGTTGATAGGGTGGATCTCTCCTTCACATCAAGGCACTATTGGGTGCAGTCAAAGACAGTGGATGGTCTGCCATGTGGGGGAGGAAATTGCTTCAAGAAACTTTGCCAAGGTGGCCAAATTCGTGGGCTTTGGTGGGCCTCAACCAAGTGGGCTTCAATTTGGAGTTTAAAGGGAGTTTGGTTAGGGTTTGAGATGCTATCAAGGTCAAATCCAATTTTTTTTGGCCTAATCAAATTTCCAAGGTTTAAAAGGTTGGATAATGATGTCATAACAAGGATTTGATTAATTAATAGCATGTGGAAGTGATTTAATCAAGTGATTAAACACAATGCTAGAAATCGGATTAAAAAGGGTTCGGAGGCCAACTTTAGGGTTTGGGGAAACCGTTTAGGGTTTCGGTTTCAACCAAGCTTTTGGGGTTTCAATTGGATTCCAACCATTTAGGGTTTCGCTAGGATTGAAACCCTCTTTTGTCTGGCACAATTTGGTTGATTAGATGAAACAAAGGTTTGCTTAGGTGGCATGATCTCACACCTTGATTTCCTTCACAAATCTATCTAATGGTTCCTCTTTGTGCCAAGTGTCTAATACTATTCACTATGTGTGGCTAAGATCTTACCAAATGTCCAAATAAAACTTCTCTAACCTAATGTGGACATTCCACATTGTGGTTTTGAAAACACTGCACTTGGTGCTCTTATCGAGGTTACTATTCACTCTGAAAAAATGCATAATAAACTTAGTACTGAAAAATCCTAAATATTCATATTAACCTATAGTGAAAATTGTTTACCAAATTTGAACCCCGAAGTGCCCCTAAAAATAATTTCAGAATTTTAAGCAGGCGTTGCGTTCGAAATTATAAAAATGGGCTATTGCGCCATAAAATCCTAAATAATCAACTGAGTCTAATGGCGTAGACTAAAATATATTCTGGCACTTCTAACTACCTCAAATAATTAAACTCATATTTCTATCACCATAGTGAGTGATAACACTGACTATGTTGACAGACTAAAACCTATGCGATTGGTCGATTCGTAAAAACTTATGGGGTTTTCACGAGATTCCTAAAGTCAATAGAAATTTCACCTGTGAATTTCTAGCGGGCTGTTACAGGTGGAATCCTTTGCTACAATAACTACCGCCAGTGTGACCCAGTTTATGTGGAAAGCCGTGGTGTGCCGATATGGCATACCTTAGGTCATCATTGCGGACAACAAAAGATAGTTTGATTCCGACCATTATAGGAATTGGTGTGGCGAGCTGGGCATAAAGGCCTGGTATTCATCCTCTGGACATCCCCAAGCTAACAGACAAGTCGAGTTGACCAACAAGACCCTAGTGGGAATCCAAAACAAAAGGCTAGCGGCCAAGAAGGGAGAGTGGGCAAAAGAGCATCCAACTGTCCCCTTCCTCCCTTTGCTCTCTCCTAGAGACTATGACTAGGGCATCAAAGGCGACATGGTCGCACCCAACCACCATTTCATCCATCCTTGAAAGCTATAAAACATGCTTTAACAAAGCCCCCACTCTTTTGGAAGCATCTCTAGAAGGCACCCCTTAATCAACTATGATGTCACAATAAGGATAGGTTATTCCATCTTGCGGCCTCGTGTTCAAACTCAATGGGTCAAACAATCACTCAAAATTTCGTGCCATGAGTACTAGCCACCTCAGAAGCTCACACACTCCATTTGAACAAGTTTACCTTGAAGGAGATAGATAGTTATCCCAAATGCAATCCAAGAACCCTCATTTGACAATGATGGACACTAAAGCCTACCATCCCATCCAATATCCCATAATCACCATGATTGGATCTTCATAAAATTTCCACATAATGTAAACAAAAGTGCACTTGACTTGGAAAAGTGGTGTCACACTCTCAAATGGACCTTGGGTGGGAGGGTGATTAGACTTCAAGTTCATATTCAATTGTGAAGATATATTCATTTTTATAAATTATTGTACATCATAAGATGAAGATAATTGCAATTTTTTTTCCCAGATAATATCCTATGGGAATAATCATAATATTTTTAATTCTAAACAGAAATATAAAGATAGTTTTATGAATGATTGTGCATAGATTGCTTGTACTGGGGCGAGCAAGAGCATCTCGCACTAGGGTGAACAAAGAGTGCTCGTCAATTCGGGCAAGTATATAGAAGAATAACAGTGCTCGTCAATCCGAGAGAGTATACGGAAAAATAATAGTCCTTGCCAACTTGGGAGAGCACACAGGAAACATGTGGCGCCTTCGACCCCCACGTGTTATTTTTGCGGAGTTCCTGACACCGGAATGATGACCACACAGATCACGCACCCCAATGACCAGTGCTCACAGTGTGTACAACATGCAATAAGTGTACAAAATAATATTCGCAACAGAGAAATAAAAAGGTCTTTCATTATTAACTACCAGAATTGTTCAAAAATAGTAAAATATTATTACAAGATTTATACAGTCATCCGACAGAAAATTTAAAGAAAACAAATAACATAAGGGAAACAAATCCCAAAATGCTGAACAAGATATCAGCAACTTAAGCTCCTGGCGGAGTCGGCACCTCAGGTTCATACTCGGGCTCTGCGTCAGACTTTACAGCACCATAAGACGGAACCGTAGGGTAAAACATCACAATGAGATTATGACATCTCAGCAAGTAATTAACCAAAACAACATCCAAGAGATTTAAAACACATTAATATAATCACACATTCCCATACGGAAAAATATGCAGAAAACAAAACCACATTCTTTTTTCCAAAAATACAATTTTAATAACTCACGCCAAAAATCCCATTTTGACCTAATCATAACCATTATTTTATTATGCATGCACCACGGTCTCCCCTATGGACCGTCTGCACGCCCTGGCTCTCATCGTCACACCACGAGTAACATCCGTGCATGAGACTTCGTAACGAGCGATGCCCAGTTCCATGCCCAGGGCGTACATGGCCAAGCATCCTCTAACCTTGCCAGCCAAAAGGTCACAAAATTGGTATGAGAGCATTATCGTCTCGTCCGTTCCCGTCGTCGCCCTGCGACAACTCAAGGGACGTCACGTCAGTCTGTTACACTCCCGAGTGACCAGAGGAGCTCCACCAAGATAATGCCCCATCTCGGCTTGAGGTCGTGATACACATGCTCCCACATATTCAGTCTCAATTCCAAATAGACAACGTGACTTCACAGCACAATTTATTTAAGACGATAAATGTGCATGACAACAATTATTGGATGACATTAAATATCTCATTTACATAAAATCTCAACCATTTACAAATATATAGTTTCACAACTACACGCGTAATCCCATCCTCCAAATCCGGCTCAAGGCCCAACATCAACACAAACTGCAATTAAAACCCAACACTTCAACGGCCCAAGGCCCAATTCCAACCAACAATAGTTCATCAATAAAAGCCAATAATGCTATTTTAAAACTCATGAATTTGCGTTGGAAAATTACATACACAAAGATGGAAAATTTTTGGAAGATCGTGCAAAAGGAAGTGTTGCCAAAGGTGGCGGCACAGCGACGGCACAGGGTGGTTCAAGAGTAAAGCAGTGGCTTTTTTGGTGAGTTTCTCTCAAGGAAAAATTCGGGCTTGGAAAATAGATGGAAATTCAACTCACGGCAAGTCAAAAATTCATCAAGAAACTGAGTGAAATTTCACAACTTTAGAACAAACAGAGCACGTCAAAACTCATCAAGCTCTCGGATTAACAACCAAAATTCTCAGAACAACACATTAAACACTAGAGATAAAAAAGGCTTATATGAGAGAGAGAGAAGTAGGAACTAAGAGGATTCAATAGAGGAACCCGTGGCCTATTTATAGGCCAAGTATGGCGGTAGGAGGGGCTGTGTGTCGCACGGGTAGAAAAAGCACAAAAATGGCAGTGCAAGCCGTGGAGGAGAAGAGGGATTTCGTGCGGACGTGTGGCGTGGCGGTTGACAGCGCAACACGGAGTCCATGCCCAATGCCACGGAGATGCTCATGGAAGAAGGAGGTGGACGGTAAGGAGGTGGTGGCCGGTGATGGGGCGAAAGCTTGACAGCGAGCATTTCGGAGTCCCACGCAGAACGACACCGAGTAGCTTATACAAGAAGGAGGTGGATGGTGGGAGGTAGTGACTCATGGCAGCAAGTGGAAGGTGGAAAAAGTCTGAAAGAAAGTATAAGAAAGGAGAAGAAACCAGAAAAGTAGAAGAAAAGAAGAAGAAGAAGGAAGAAGATGCACGACGCAAGGAAAGCAATTATGAAACCCTAAGGGGTTCTCATCAAAACGGCACCGTTGCAATTAAGGGGAGGGCTGGGTTCTTCACAACGGGCTGGGCCACAAGTGCACATGGGTTGGGTCCAATCACACGGGCTGGGTTCACATAGCAACACACGGGCTGGGTTTCTAACTCACACACCCACGGCCCACAATGAGAAACACATACACACAAGTCGAAAAAATTAAAATACTACTACTAACTACACAAGCCCAAAAAAATAAAAACACTAAAAATAAAATAACACAAATAAAATAACATAATTAAATAAATAAAATAACACATTTAATTAAATAAAAAGGGAATTTAAAACACACGAAAATTTAGGGATCTCACAAAACAAGCATGTCGACCCAACCAAAGAGGGTTCTTTTCTTAATTCAACTAAAATATGTAATACAACATTATTCATCTCACTCTTTAAAATCATCTCTTACATTTTCCTCTTCTATTTCTCCCCAATGAAATCAATAAATAGTAAAAACGGTATTTCTAAAACTCATTCTTCCACGTACAGCTACCCCCACTATCTTATTGATGCTTCTATAAGGGTTATATCCTATTTTGGGATCACTCCTTCAATCATTCTTCATAGCTAGTGGTATTTGATATATTAATTGAATGTGTGAGCTAAACAACTTAGTAACTGGAAGATCTAGAACTGGTAGTGTGAACAAATAACGAGACTATAATGAGTAGATTACATTGGGTAAATATTGGATTACATTGGCTTCGGGGTATGCTGGAAAAAATCGTACGCTCAAGTGATGACGAATACTGTGGAATAGTCTTCTTTTCATTTTCCTATGCGCTACCTGGTTGAAGTTGATGGTGAACCAGGCTTCGTGTTCACAGTGTTGGAGATGTCTAAGGCTGTTGATGATTTCAAGTTTGCTCGTGTTCTAAAGTTTACATGTACAAGGCCTTCTTTTGATGAGATCCGGAATGCTGTTATCAAATCATGGGGCCTTTTGGAGGTCCCTATCGTAAGTTTCATGGATAATCACCATGTCCTTCTCCAAATGAAAATTAAACGTGATTTTGTGCATGGATGAGCACATGAAGGGCGTATGATTGGTGGGTACTCTTTCTGTTTGTTTAGATGGATGAAGGACTTTGATTTGTTGAAAGAATCACCACTAGAACCTCAATGGATATTCCTGCCGGGCCTGCCGATGCACTTGTATCAGACAGACTGTTTACAAATTTTAGCGACGAGGTTTGGACATTATCTAGGCACTGACAATGCTACTTTGAATAAAACTAGAGCGTCTGGGGCCCGGATCTGTGTGGAAGCTGATTTATCGGAAGACCTTGTCCAAGGATTTCCTATTGTTGTCTCATCTAATAAGAAAATTTGGCAGGTGGCTAAGTATGAGAAACATGGATTTAACTGTATGAAATGTCATCGTCAAGCGCATACGTCGGTGGTGTGCAGAATAGGTTTGAAGAGGCAGGAGGGGGATCACGCTGAGGGGAGGCATATGTCGAAACATGTTTGGCAGGAAAAATAGAGAAAGAGTTCCATGGAAACGGTAAAGGTGAAGGAAAGTAGTGTGGATAAGGGGAAGGGTAAAGTAGGCGAAGAACAAGAACATGGTCCTATCGTTATTTAGACTTCAAATGCAGCCCACCTTGAGGTGGTTGAGGTAGGGAAGATAAACTCTTTGTTGGTGGATGATACCGTGGAAGAGGAAGAGGATTGTGAGGAGATTGAGTGTGAAACTAATCCGGCAATCCTTCCAAAAGAGAATGTGACACGGGAGGTGCTTTAGGAGACGCCAATATTTAGAGATAAGACTCTGGTGGTTAAAGAGTTGTTTGTGAATGCAGACTTCGATGGTGGTCAGAGAGGTGCAGTTACAGAATTATTGGAGTGGGAATATGGACTTGAGAACGCAGGAGTTATCCATACGCTGTTGAAGGAGAAGACTATAACTTATCTTTCGGATGATGAGGAGGGGCAGATTCCAAATCCTGCTAAAGAAAAGGCCTATGATTCAGAACCTGATCAATCTGTTAAGCAGTCCCAGCGGAAGGAGTAGTTATTGTATAGTGTGAGGAAGTCCTATCGAGTGTCCACTCGCTCATCTAAATTTGACTTATGATTGAGACCTTTTTGGTCTGGAATGTCAGAGGTTTGAGACGTTCCAAGAGAAGGTTAAAAAGCTTAGTGAGGAAAACTAATGTGGCAATGGTAGCAGTCCTGGAACCTTTTCAGGAGGCTACCAACGTGTCTAAATTGGCCTTATTTTTGGGTCTTCCGAATTTTTGTTGTAATGAAGTGGTTGGTGGCAAGGTATGGGTGCTATGGAAGGAATGTTATGATTTTGAATGTTCGAGTATAACGAACCAGTCATTATCTGGTTGGTTATGCGTGGCCAATACTAAAATGTTGGTTACTTTTGCTTATGCAAAATGTACTCAATAATAACGTAGAGGACTATGGAATGAACTGAATAATATTCATATGGAGGAACATCCTTGGGTGGTGATTGGCGATTTTAATATTATTCAGTCTGATGGCGAACACATTGGGGGAAATCCAAGGCCTTTGTCGGCTATGACAAACTTTAATGAGTGTTTAGATTTTTGTGGCCTTGTTGAGATGCGGTTTCAAGGTCGAACTATGACGTGGTGCAATGGTCATGAGGGTCGTTCTCGGAAGTGGGCTCGCTTGGATAAGGCGGTGATTAACATAGCCTTTGCTAACCTGTTTGGGTCTTCATATTTGGAGTATTTGCCTCGGAAAGCTTTGGATCATAGTCCTATGGTGTTATTCTTTGTTGTGCCGAGGGTTTCTTGTGGCCCTGCTCCTTTTAAGTTCCAAAATATGTGGTGTTCACACACTAGTTTCCTACCATGTGTGGAAGAAATTTGGAAACAGGTGAAACCTAGTGCTGGATTAATTTGATTGGCTTTGAAATCCTGGAACAAACAAGTCTTTGGTCGGGTGGATCAAACTATTAAGACTCTAGAAGATAAGTTGGAAGTCCTAAACAGTAATTGCAAGTTGAGTATAGTCCTGAAGTAGAGGAGTAGTTTTTTATCACTAAAATGGAGATTGTTGAATGGGAGAATAGGGAGGAAATTGGTTTAGCTCAAAAAGCAAAGAAAAAATGGCTACAAGAGGGGGATCAGAACACCAAATTCTTTCTTGCAACTGTCAATCAAAGACGTAAATTCTTGTTGTCCATTACTAATATGCAACTTGTTGATGGTGTTGTGCTAGACACACCTGAGGCAGTTCATGTATGTGGTACAAAATATTTTTGTGTTTCTATCCACGTTATCGATGGTTCATTCAACGAATTTTTCTGGTTTGTTAGATTCAGTAATTTTGCGGGAGGAGAATGAGATGCTTTGTGCATCTCCTATGGAAGAAGAATTAAAGGCTGCCTTTTATCAATTCCAAGACAAAGTTCTCTCAGACTGGATGGATTTGAATCAGAATTTTTTTTGACGTGCTAGGATATTGTGAAGGAGGATGTAGTGGAGGCGACACGTGATTTTTTTAATGGGGCTGAGGTTCCAAGGTACTATTCCTCTTCTTCTATTGTGCTTATGCCTAAAGTTCTAGATCCTAAAAGCTTTGAAAAATTCAGGCCGATAAATCTTTGTTCTATGGCTTATAAAATTTTTACAAAAATTTTGGTGAAAAGATTGACGAAGTTATTGCCTAGATTGATATCACAAGAACAAGGTGCCTATATCCCTGAGTGTAGCATCTTTGGAAATATCACCCTTGCCCAAGAGATGGTTCTCTCACTACATAAGAAAAATCAGGGAGGTAATATTAGAGTACACTGGGATTTCCTTTTAGATGTTTTGGAGGGTGTTGGCTTCATGATAAATTATGCCATTTAATTACGGAGTGTGTGAAGTCTCCTTGCTTTTCAGTTATGATGAATGAGACGTACAAAGGTTTTTTTTAAACCTTCTAGAGGGTTGCGTCAAGATGATTCTCTCTCGCCTTATTTGTTTATTATTATGGAGGAATTTTTGTCACGTTTGCTTAAAAGGAATTTTGAGGAAGGGTGCATTCGTAAATTTCATCATCCTGTGGGTGCGCCTTTGGTTTCTCACTTATTTTATGTGGATGACCTTCTTGTTTTTGCTAATGGTGATACTCGCTCCTTTAGAAGGCTAATTCAAACCTTCGAATTATATGAGACCTGGTCAGGCCAAAAGATCAATAAAGGGAAGTCAGCTCCTTTTCTGTCTAAGCATATTAGCCTTGCACGATGTCATGGTCTTTTGAGAGTTTCTGGGTTTGCGGAAGGGACCTTTCCGGTTTCTTACTTGGGGCTGCCTTTCGTTTCTGGTCGTCTTACGGCTAGATCTTTGGAGCTGCTTGTGAATAAAATTCGTGATAAGGTGGCGGGGTGGAAATTCAAATTATTGTCATAGGGTGGGTGGCTAATACTGCTGAAACATATTTTTTCCTGCATGTCTATACATCTCTTATTAGTTCTCAATGTTCCTGAAGTGACTTTGAAGACGTTAAACTCAATCTTATCCTTTTTTTTTGGGTGATGTAAATGGTATTGCTAAGAAGAAATGGTGTTCTTCGTCCAAATTGTGTAGGCCGACGTTGGAGGGCGAGTCTGGGCCTTCAAGACTTTTCCGATGTCCAACGCTCTCTATACATGAAATTTGCTTGGCGACTTATGGCTTTGGATAATTTTTGGAGCCGGTTTTTTAAAGCGAAGTATGCTAGATGTGGTCATCTATTGCTTGCAAAAATTACAGTATCATGCTCAAGGTTTTGGAAATTTTTTATGTTAGTTTTACCTGATGTGTGTGAAAATATGATTTGGAAAGTTAAAAAGGGAAGGGTCTCATTCTGGTTTGATCGGTGGATGGAGAATGGTCCCCTTTGTTTGAGGGTGCTAGAAGTGATAAATTCATTGCTTCAAGTTAGGGAGTGCTGGGTCGACAATGCATGGGATTTCGAGTTCCTTGAAAGCTTGGTTGGTGTAGTTATTATGGGGGAAATTTTGTCCTCGTTATCTGCTGGGAAAGAAGGGGGGGGGGATATCATTGTTTGGATGTCTTCCCCTAATGGTGGTTTTTCATCAGCAAGTACTTGGGAGATGATCTGAGTTAAGTCGGATCCTATCTCAGGTTTGCACTGGATTTGGAAGAGAGTGTTGGCGAAGAAGATCTCCTTGTGTATGTGGAAGGCTTGTTATCAGTGCTTATCAGTGGATACACGGGTCCAGTCTTGTGGAATTTCCATGGCATCGAGGTGTGATTGCTGTTTTGTTAGAAATGTTGAGTCGCTTGACCATGTTCTATTTTCAGGGGAGGTTGCGACACAAGTGTGGCAGAGAGCAGCACTGGAGTTGGGTATTTCGGTTATGATGCCAGGAACATGGTGGGATGTGTCTCCCTGTAGTTTGCGCTTGCCAAGAAGACCTCGTAGAGAGGTATGCTCATTGGCTTGATTCCTTGCCTTATTACCTAGAAACTATGGCATAGACATTGTAAGGCTCAAATGGAGGGCTGTGTGGAGTCATTTGAAGGTGTTTGGTGGTCTTAAGTTTGACGGAGTACTCTTTTGGGAGAGTGTATGAAAGTGGGCTCGCTCTCATCTTCGGATGAACAGATTTTGCAGTTGTTAGATCTTCCCGTGTAGCTTGTTCGCTGCCAAAAATCTCGGATTGTTTCATGTAGTAAACCATCTTCTGGATATGTCAAGTTCAATGTCGATGGTAGTTGTTGATAAAACCTAGGGAGCTGCGGTGGAGGAAGGGTTATTCGAGGTAGTCATGGTAATGTTTTTTTTTTTTTTTGAGTGGGGGGGTGGGGGGTGTGGGGTTCTGCTTGTTTTGGCCAAGGTACAAATAATGCGACTGAACTTAGAGCCCTTAAAAAGGAGGTGGCTTTGTGTAAATCTCTGAGTTTTCTTTTTCTCAAGATAGAGTGTGACTCTAAGTTAATGGAGGACTGGGTCATTAATGGGAGTTGCTCATTTGGTATCTTGGGATTTTTGGGAGGAAACTCTTAAGGAATTACAGGGTGGTAGTTTCTTGATTCGGCATTAGTTTTGAGAAGTGAACCAAGCTACGGATCTTTTGGCTTGTAGAGGTGAGGAAGGTTTGACATGTCATGTTGTGTGTGAAGCATCACTGCCAAGTTTTTTGAGGGGCATCATTTGGTTGGATAGGTTAGGCTTACCATATTTACATCATTAAGCTTTTTGGCTTATTTACTTTACTAGTTTTTACGTGCTAGAGGTTTGCTTAGATTGGACTATATTGATTTACCTAGTTTACGAGTTTAAGGTTTTATTGTAAGAGTTTGGAATTGTTTGTTTTGTTGGTTTATTGGTTTAGTTTATTGTATAAGTTATTGAATATTTGTAAATCCCAAGTGTCCTACTTGTTACCACGGTATTCCTCCACCATAAATGAGGACAATCAATAAAATTGGGGTACTATCCCATTCTAAAAAAAAATATTTGTCTACAAATAACATTCATCTAATAATAATGGACGTGCAAAAATGAGCACATAGACATTTAATATGTAGAAATGAGCCTTGATCCAAATAAGGGTATAATACCAATAGATACAACAATTATTAACTGCACTATACCAAAAATTGAGTATGTAAAATTGAGCTATGATCACATAAAGAGAATACAAATTAATGCAATAATTATCAACATGCTCATGTTTTTCATCTTTATCTTACCTTATCCCAAATTTTTACATTTATCATTATTCACTATTGACGGTATCCTGTATCCTGCATACATGGTTTCCCTTGTGAGGGCTGCGTCAGCACAAAGGGACATACCACCAATTAGGTGAGAGTGGAAGGAAAAGATAAGAATCTACTTCATTGGTGTAGTAAGAAATAGTCTCTGGTGTTGCAAAGTGTAGCTAGTCCAATAAATGGGAAAGCAACACTATGTAAAAAGCCTGACTCACACGTCCCGATGTAAGATGATAAATGACTTCTCACCTTGTGATAGGCGAGCTAGAAAATCGGCCCAATGTACAAAGGCGAAGAATGAACTTAAGGCAAGCAATGGTCAATGACAAGACCCTTGCGGACTCACAAACTTTTCAGAATTATACGGAAACACTCATAAGGTGGCAGTGTCGTACACAGAAGCCAACACTCCATCTAAAAAGTCACATCTAGAGTGGGTTTACAGAAAGGATTATGACTTAACAGATCATATTGTATGAGCTCAAGGGTATGGTCCAACGCCACATGGGAGATCCTCACTCTAAGAGAGATTGAGGATTGGACTTAAGGCATATGCCTTAAGGACGTGCAACCCATGCCCTACCATTCTGTCTCTATCATCCTGCGGTGGGACGATCGAGATTAAAAGACTCCTATTCAATTTCATATGGGAGTTAGAAAGACGCATGACGAACCTGTGTTATAAAATGTTTAAGGTAAAAGTCAAAATCTCACTTTTGAGATGGTAAGCACTTGGGAGCCCTTGGAGTCAGATTATCGGAAAAAAGCAAGTGACTTCAAAGGAGATAAAGAGAGAAGTAGCACAAACTTGAGCCCCCAACGACTACATCGGGGAGCCCTTCGCGTCAGATTCTTCTGAAAGTGAGCTATTTACTCCATTCATCATCTAGGATTGTCCTATCATAGAACTTAGTGGTCTCCTGCCACGGGCTATGCAGCCCCCCAACGACTGCATCCTCCATTGGATGTATTGCATTGTTTCACAATCAGATTTGGTACCGACCTTAGGACTTAACTTCTTTAGTTGAGTCTTTTAATTATAACATTGACAAACATTGTCTCCATAATTTCAAAAACTTATTATAGGGACATGCTTAAAGAAATGTCACTTGTGTGAGCATGTGCAACTTGATGAGTGATGAAAATAGAACATAAGTTTGCGGATTTTAATCATTTTCAATTAACAGAATAAATAGTAGATAGATGAGAAAAGATAGTTACAGTTGTGAGTACGCAAGTGTCGTGGAATCACTTTGAAAATAATAAATAAATACGAGACCCACATGAAAAAATAATAATTTTTTAATAGTGGACACCACTCTTTTTCAAAGCGACTGTATGGCGCTTGTGCAATCCATGACTGCATGTAGCATTACTCTAGTTATGAATCCAATAAATAAATGGTTAGTCAGATCTATAATATAATAATTAATAATGAATAAATAATCCACAAGTTTGTTCAGTTCCCACTTCTACCGAAAGATATTATGCTTTCATTTCCGTGTTGTATTTCATTTTCTTTCATTTCCCTTCTTTTTCTCTCTCCTTTGCCACTTTCTTTCTTCGACCTCTCTCTCTCTCTCTCTCTCTCTCTCTCTCTCTCTCACCATTTCCTGCTTGCTTTGCGCCATGCACTATTTTCTCACACACTGTAACTGTCTCTCCCACTTCCTCTGTTATCCATCTAGCTAACTCTCTCTATTTATAGGCAAGTTTAAGTGGCTTCACCACGACATGTATTTCTTTTGTTCCTTGATAAATAAAATTCTGGCTGCGGGGAATATATTCCTTGCAGTCTGATAGCCAACAATGCAGCCTGGCATAGTAGCTTAACTTATGCGAGCATTTTGAGAGACAAAGTGCTCACGACTTAAGGCCTAAGGGAGTATCTCGGGAGGCAAAGTGCTCGCACCATCACCATTGTGAGCACCTTGGGTGGTGAAGTGCTCACACTCCTGTTCTTTTGTATTTTTCCCGTTCTGTTTTCATTTTTCCTCCCAAACTTCAATTTTTCTTTCTATTGCATTTGTCCTTTTTTTCTTCTTTTATCATTTACTATCCTATTTCATTTTAATTCCCTATCTTCATTTTTCTATTCTATTGCCTTAAGTAAAAAAAAAAAAAAACTCAATCGGTGGCCCCGATCTGTGGGATGAGCATTTCCCTTAAACCCAATAGGTGCCGTGCAATTGCATGCCTCAATTTCATGAAGGGCTTCTTCAATTGGTTTAAGACGACTAGTTGCAGATATCTTGATTGCTCGACGTTGTAACTTTTGAAATTAATTGTATCCATTTTTTTTAGGATCATGCTATAGTCATCACTCCCAACTCCTATTAGTTATAAGAATTTTTTTTTTTTTGCTTTCTCATACATGTATTTTTTAATACTTTTAAATATTTTAAAAAAAATAAAAAATCTTAATTTTATTAAAAAACACTTCCTTAATCACTAATTAAGAAAAAATTTAAAAAAATTTAAAAATCAAAATGGTAGAATAGAGCAGTAAAATAGAATAGTAAGAATAGTATTATACTTATATATATATATATATATATATATATTCTTTTAAAGTGTCCACGAAAACGTGTTCTCGATCCTCATAAAGACTTTTCTTGCGAGCTTTTTAGTGACAACAAATTAAGAAGTAGCTTAAAAAAACTCAAAAGGTCCTCAAGATTCTCTACAACAACTATCGAGGCAATTAGAGGTGGAGAATGGAGATCAGGTTGTTCGATCACTTTAAAAGCACTTTAAAATGCCACCTTTACTTTTTGACCTTTATTTCAGCTTTCAATCCCAGTGAGTTGCAAAAATTCCGTTACCTTTTTTCCTTTTTCCTTACTGTTTACTATGTGGAATATCGATCCAAGCTGCATGTAATGCACAAGCACTGGAAAATGGTTTTAATTGATGAGAAGCAAGATATTTTGGGTCCCATTTTATATAAATGTATTGAAAAATTTTACATATACACCTCCTCTCATTTTATTTTGATTCTACTATAACGAGATGACATTGCCTATCAACATTTAAATTTTCTTTTTTAAAAGTAAAAGATGACCAAAAGGTAATAAAAATATCAAATTTTGGTCAAAGACTTGTAGTCTGGTTGACATAACTCCCAGTTTTCAAAATGGAGGTTTGGAGTTCGAAATCCCCCTCTACTAAAAAAAAAAAAATCACATTTTGAATATTGAGATAAAAGTGTACTGAGAGTGTAGTATGTAACATTAATCAAATCATTTAATGGAGAACTCATTTAAGTTTTCACACCATCTCTTGGTTTAATCCATTGATGACCAGCCCTAATCTAATCTTATTCTTTGGTTGAAACAAGCAAAAGATTAATGAATCAAAAGTGGATACATTAATTATTGTTTGTCATAGATTGTCATCTGTATATTTCCAATGGTTGGTGAGGATGGGCCCTATTTATGTATGACTTGTTAAAAGAAAAAGAAAATAAATAAATGCAAAACAAAAGAAAAGCATTTACAGAAAAGGTGCCAAGTGGGCTCCAAAACTTAACAAGAAGCAGAAACTAAAGAGAAAAAAGAATAGCCTTTGCTGAGCACATGGCTGAAGAGATTAGACTTTGAATATATATCATCATGATGAGAATCGAGAACACGTTTTCGACTTCTGTAATGAAGTTGAGATTTTTTCTCAGTATAAAAAAATAAAATGCATGGAAAGTATATTCACACCAACCATTTTCCCATTTTGGAGGTTTGGATATTTAGAATACCTTAATATATTTGTGAATGATTGTGAAAATATAAAATAATTTGAGTTAATATGTTTTATTGAGATTTAAAAAAAAATTAAATTGAATAAAAATATTAAAAAATTATTTGAATATTATTTTTGTTTTGAAATCTGAAAAAATAGTATTATTTTTTATATTTTATTTGAAATTTTATAAAAGTTGTAATGATTAAATGAAAAAATTAAAAATTAAAAATTTAAAGTATTTTGTATTTAATTGATATTTGGTAAAAAAATATTTAAAAATACTTAAAAACAATTATATTGCCACACGGACGCTTGTGTGAGATCGAGATAATCTTTAGGAGAGGTTTGGATTCAAAACCTACCTCAACTCATCTCAATTCATCTCATCTCATCATTATAACTTTTTCAAATTCCCACACAAAATATAATAAACAATTCAACTTTTTCAAATCATAAAACAACTTTCCTAAATTCCCACACCAAATATAATAAATAATTCAACTTTTATTTTACAATTCACAAACCATCTTAACCAATCTCAACTCATCTCTAAATCCAAATCTCTCCATAGTACTTGACGAAAATGCCGCTCCGGAATTTGTTTCCTAGAATTTGAAATAAAGCCCTCAAAAGTTGGGCTTATGTTCCAGATTCAAAACCCAAGTAATAAAGGCTCCAAAGGCAAGACCCAAAACCAAGTATGGGCTCCTCACCATCCCAAGCTAGGCATGGGGACTGAGATAGGCCCAAGTTTCAATTAAAAACGTAAGAGATGCACATGCTTATGAGCAGGAAGTCTACCCTTGACTACCTTTAACATTTATTAAAGTCATCATGCCACGTAACTATGACCATTTAACTAGAATAATTATTACGTAGTTTTGAAGCCTATACACGTACGCGATATCTCTATGATAGTAGGATGTCATGTTACTTGATATTTATATAAATAATTATAATTTATGACATATGTGATATGAGTACAGTATTACCATATAATCTTTATTCTTAGAAAAATTGATATTTTTAGTCTAATTATTATATTCTACAAAATATGTACAAAATTTTAATAAGTAGAACTAGACAATGGAGATCACCTCCAAATTTGTGACGCTCGCCCATCTTGCCATGCTTGGGTAGGAAGTATTAAAGGATATTGGGTGGTGATGCACCTAAGTACGTAGTAGAGAATGCTCAACCAAACTATAAAAAGCCAAGGTGCATCTGCCAGTACCATGCACTAAGGGAAACTAACAACACAAACAGTTCCGCTTTAGAGCGGTTATGACCGTTTTAAGCCTTATAGCAGCACCCAGTAACAAACTGACATCTCAGCATTGTACAAGATAAAATCATGAGGATGACTACATCATATTGTTACCTAAAATACCCTAAAATGTATTTTCCTTCCCTTGCTCTTTGTTACAACCTGTTGTGCCACTTTGTTATTCTCCACCAGTCGTCGCCACCAGCCAGGCAGCCCAACGCAGCCACCCAATCTGATGCCAAACAGTCTGACGCAGCCACCCACAGCCACCACGCAATCCGACGAAGCCACCACGCGGTCCGATGCAACCACCACTGTTGTCCTCCATGGTTTGTTTTGAAGATGCATTTTACCTTATTTTTCTTGAATTTAAAAGAAAATCTAGAACATGGTGTCTATTCTTGAATTTTCTAATCACCTTCTACAGAAATGGGCATAATATGTTTAGGCAACATTTAAATTTATAGGGGCTCGCGAGGGTGGCGTCGGTGTCAACGACAGTAGAACGTGGCGTCGATGGGCGAAGATGTTCACGTCGTCGATGGAGAGACGTTCACGGTGTTGAGGGGCGAGAGATTTTGTAAGTCCTCAATGAGAGAGAGACGAGGTTCAATCGATGATTTGGGTTTCGAGGGGGTGAGGGAGCTCGATTTAGTGCGGTGCAGTCCCATTCTGGGTCTAATGGTGGGCTATGTGGAAGAAGCACATTAGAGGCTGTTTTCAGCCCTTTAATGGACTAATTGCTTAGAAGTTATTCTCAAATACAAATTGCCGTGGATGTGTTTCGCACCCCTGCAAATTCCTGCATCGAACCTGCACTAGAAGAACCAAAGAAGGTTTTAAGGATATTAAACACCTCCAATGCCTATGTTAGTCAAATTGTATGTGTGATGTCTCCATGAATCAAAGGGCCAGATCTACTTACCTCGACTGTCGATTTCCTCCAATATATATAGACCACGGCATAGAGTGATAGGGCTTGTGTAACAACCCAATCCTCTATTTGAAGTTAGGCCTAAGACTGTTATTATTTGAATTGTGCATTATCGGATAATGGGTGATTATTTGGAGTACGTTTCGGACCTTTATGTTGCCCCTAGGAGACTTGGATATGACCACATCTATGGGCAGGCCTCTTGATTCGGGATTTTTTACTAATCTACCTATTGGTGAATTCTTCAATGCTAATGCTTGCTGGTGGGCTTTATTGGGTCATGGACCTTTAGGGTGTGGGGGTGGCCCTTTAGTGAGGGGAGACTTCTGTCCCTCTAGTTACCCTGCAGAGTCTTATCATATGAATGTGATGGGACATTTCTTTTTCTTCCCGCCGCATTGTGACTCGAGTTTTGTCCTTATTTTCCGTTGTCTCTCAACGCACATCCCCATGTTAGGGGCATGCATCGTTCCACCTTCGTGTCTCTTTAGGTGGCTTGAGGATCTATCTGTATTCTTTCTCTTCCCTTTTTGCACGTGGCACATTTCTCTATTTTATTGGTGAATATTCAAGCGACGCCATGTTTCCCACTTGGTTTACCTTTTCATATTGCCACCTTTACCGTTTTATTCCTTTTTCCAACACTAAATTGTCCTTAGTCATTGTGCTCCTTCAGTTCGTTGTCTTCCTGCTTTCGATTTAACTTTCTTTCTTTTCCAAACTTCACGCAAGACTTCTCACTCTGGCACCCGTGGCGCTAGATCATCTCAATGACACAATTCCCCTAATCCACATAGGGAAACTAACTGCACCGTTCTCTCAATTTTGAAGGAAACCAGTGGTCGACTATAACGTCTTGAACCAACCTAGACTTTGTGAGGAATTTATACGGGATTCCTGATACCGTGATGCTAGAATTTGTGGGGTTGTTGATTATGAAGGTTTTACCTCCCAAGTAATGTTGTATTCTCTCATGGTTTTTATGGGGCTCCACCTCCTTTTGCTCCACCTCCTATTCTATCTCCCCGTACAGGATGTGCTTGACATTTTGGGGCTCGCTCCGTCGCAGCTGGTACCTAATACCTAGAGGATCTTATTGGCGTGTTATGTTGCATGGTGACAGGTTAGGAGTCCCTCGGTGAGGAATATCCAGACATTACAACAAGGGAATTCCTCTATACCCATGGTGTTAGGCATACAGATGGAAACTTACGTTGCTTACGGTCTCAGACTCGGCTATAGAGTGGTGCATTTGGAGCACCGTTATTCTCATGCCAAAGAATGGCACAAGAATATATTTTTTGTCTCTAGTAGCGGTTGGGAATTCCCAGCTGACGAGGTTGCCCGTCGTGAATTCCCTATTCGTGGGGTGTAGGGGCCTATTCCGGACGATCGTGATTTTGCCATCAATCTTTCTGATCGGGAGGATGCTCGTTTGCATATCGTTTATGTATGCATGGAACAGAATGATAATGCCACTTGGTCATATGTTCTTCTTAGTCTTGTCAACATCAACGGGGTTTTTGGTTTCGCCCAATCTGGTTCATGTTTTTGGTTGCCAATTCCTAGGTGCTCCTTCTTTGTCTCGGGGGCAAAAGAGAGGGTGTTCAACTCCTTCGAGCCAAAGGGGAAAGAAGCCTAGCTTGGGACGTAGTCCTATTCGTGTTGTGGCTGACATGTCTAATGAGTCGAGTTCTACAGTGGAAAGGCCCATTTGGGCTTCTTTGGTTCCTGGTGAAGGTAGTTCAGTTCATTCGGTTTCTCCTTTTCAGATTCGCTCGAGGAAATTATGGAATAAGCCGAGCTTGACTTCTCAGTAGTGTTGGAGGTCGAGTCCTCTATGTCGCTCGATTGAGAGGCTGTCTAACCAGCCTTTTCAGGATGGTACTTCTGGTTCTGACGAAGGCTTTATTGAAGTGACCCTTCATTCTGCAGTTTTGGAGACAACCCCTACGATCCCGACAAGCTCTGCTGCCCCTTTTGATGATGTGGGTGAGGCGTCTCTGGCTCCTAGCAGTAATGCCGACCCTTTTGAGTTGGAGAGTGGTCATTGCTCACCATCTGTTACCTCCACAGTTTCTGGTGGTGTATATGGTGGTGAAGAATAGATACGAAAGTATACTATGCAATAAGGCTTAAGTTAAAGATCACCAATAATGAGGCTAAGTATGAGTTGACATTGACAATACTCGCCATAGCAGGGGCCTTGGCGCTGTCTGTGGGATCTTTGTATGTTAACGTGTATTTTGGATGCCTACAACAACACATTCTCAAGCAAACTAGGAAGCCACTTCGACAAACATGGAGGGAAGACTAGTGGAAATGGAAGAAACACTAAGAAGGATGATAGCGAAGATGGAGGCCCTCCAACGTGAGATTGAATCCCTAAAGCCTAGGAGTGCCACTTCGGGAGGAGTCGCCACGCCAAGCCATGCCGAGTAGGTAGAGGCAGAGTCGCAGAGCATAGGTAGGACCCTCGACGATGATGAGGAAAAGAAAAAGATACATCTCCACAGGTCGAGATGTATAATGGATCTAAAGATCCCGTCTAACATCTGAAACATTCAAAGCTAATATGACACTTCATGGTTTTCTTGGGGACATCGTGTGCCCACATTTCCTTTAACCCTGAAGGGATTCGCTTGTGGATGGTTTGGAGTGTTGTAGCCAGGCTTTATAGATTTCTTTGAGGAGGTGGATAGGCAACTTTTGACCCAATTTATGGCGACTAGTAGGAGACCTGTTGCATATCTTCTTACCATGAAACAAAGGGAGGAAAAAAGGCATACCTCGCCCGCTTAAATAAGGAACAGATGATGGCTAGCCCACTTCAATAAGGAATGCATGATGGCGGATTATCAAGACAAAAAAATCACATTAGCAGCATTACTGTGAGGATTCTAACCTAGAAACATGTTCATGGCGGAGTTGGTAAGGAAGACCCCAACCACTTTGCGCGAATTCATGAAGCGGACATAATGCTGAAGGTACTCTACGAACCCTGACCTCACCGATAAAGTCAAAGACGGAGCAGTTCGAGGACCAAACAAAGAAAGTCGATTAGGGAAGCGACAATGAAAGGGAACTGAAGACAAGAAATAGCCAACGCGACAAAATGCGAGAATGAGGTGCTCCTACACGAATGTTGAACACCAGGTTCTAATACTCCAGCATGAATTTCCAAGACAAGACCGATGAACCAACTTGGGGCGGCAACAACCACGTTCAAAGGGTCAAATGATTATGTACTTATCACAATGTAGGGGGACACCAAACGGAAGACTGTCAATCCTTAAAATGAAGAATCGAGAAAATGCAAGACAATGGGTAGCTTGAGCAGCTAGTCGCCCAGAATTCCTCGCCACCAAGGCAAGGGTGAAAGGAGATAGGATCAAGAGCAGAGGTGCCTTAGGAGTGAAAGCTCTAGAAGGAGAAAATCCTCGAGAGAGAACCACACCCAGGCTGCTCGCCAAAGTCAAGATAGAAACAATGCTCCCCTCATTGAAATCCTCACCATCGCTAGAGGGTTCATTGGAGATGGCTCGACCTCCTCCGAAAGAAATGGCCTATGCCCACAAAGCCAAATATGAATAATTCTTTATCATCAGAAGATCGGCTAAACAACCAAAGTAACAGTCAACGACCATTATATCCTTGAACGACGACGACTACAAGGGAGTAATCTACCTGCAAGGCGATGCATTGGTAGTAACAATGTTTATAGCTAATTACACCACATGGAGGACATTGGCCGATAAAGACAGTTTGCCTGACATCCTTTTTGGGGATGCTTTCATGAAGATGGGGATCGACCAAAGCTGACTGTGCTCATCGCCGACCCCCTTGAAAGAGTTTTTAAGAGAAGCAATGCAACCAGTTGGGTCCATCGCCCTATCGGTATCAGTAGGGTCTAGCTCACACACAGCCACTACAATGACCGAGTTCTTGGTAGTTAAGACTTGCTCATCTTACAATACCATTATTGGATGGTCAACCCTGAACGCCCTTAAAGACATTACCTCTACGTACCACCTGAAGATAAAATTTCTCACAGAAACAGGCATTAGGGAGATGTGCAACGAGCAGGTACTGGCTAGGGAACACTACATATAAGAGCTCAAAGAAGGAGAAAGAGACGTCAAAGTAGTCGAGCTGCCGGCTCTGAGCGAGCAATCCCGAGATCATTGTACACGAAGTAGAAACCCGGGATGAAGGGACCCTGAAACAAGGTGAAGTTGATGAGTCTCTCAAGTTAATCACTCCAAATCAAGCTCACCTAGAAGTCGTAGTGAAATTCGAGACCAAAATGGGAAGCAAAGAAAGGCAACAACTGAAACAGCTACTCGCCGAACATATGGGTGTCTTTGTCTAGAGGCACAAGGACATGCTCAGGATTGATAAGGAAGTTATAGAACATTGATTGTGTCTCAGTCCGCAGATGAGGGTGGTCAAGCAAAGAAAAAGTTTTAGTATCAAGAAATACGCAGCAATTGCGAAGGAAGTCGACAGCCTCTTGGCGGCAGGGTTCATCATAGAATCCCACTATTCGGAATGGCTCTCAAACATGGTTCTCGTAAAGAAATCTAATGGAAAGTGCTGAATGTGTGTCAATTTCACTAATCTTAATAAGTCCTGCCCCAAGGATACTAGCCACACGCTCTCAAAGACGCCAAACAATTCACTAAGAAATGCACTCAACCAGCAATACGCGCCAGTTCCAAGCTGCCCGCTTGAGGCGCTAATGTCAATCACATCTCCTTGGCCATTCGCCTAATGAGGTATAGACCTAGTCAGTTCCATGCCTCCAGGTAAAAGAGGAGTGAAGTCCATAATCATCGTTGTTGATTACTTCAGAAAATGGGTAGAAGCTAAAGGCGATCGTCATTTCACAAAACGTCCCTAGATTTCTATGGAAAACCATTATATACCAATTTGGGATACCTCAGAGCATCATTTTGGACAACGGTTGGCAATTTGACTAGGAGCACCATGAAAATTGGTGTGCCAAGCTTGGAATTAAAGTCAAATATTCCTCCCCAGGGCACCCCCAAGCCAATAGACAAGTTGAGACAACAAACAAGACGATAATGAACATATAGAAAAGAGGTTAGAAGGAAATAAGGGTGCTTGGACCGAGGAACTTCCCGGGGCATTATTGCCATGTAGGACAACCATCAAGACCCAATTCTTCTGGTGCAGGTTCATTGTAGGAATTCGCTGGGGTGCGAAACACTTCCACAACACAAATATGCACTAAGAATATTATGTCTACAAAATATCTCATTGACTTGCACTTTGAGGACTCACTCATTAGGCAATCTCTTGTCTGTGGGAAACTCGACATGTGTTGTGACAAAAGATCAGATGGTTCACACTCAGCCCGTGATGGAAGTAACTAGCCTCAAAACAAAACCCAACTACCACATATTAAGAATGATATGAACAAAATCTAGAAGACTAATTCATAAATGAATGAATTGTTACACTCAAGTACTTCAACTTCAACTACAAACATTAGCTCAAAGCATTGATTTCCTCACCTAGCAAAATTGACAGCAGCAACACATTAACTCGTTTAGTAATGGAGCAAGCCTCCTGAGCTATTAAGGAAGAAAGTTTGAGCATAATGTTCATCAAAAAGGAAAAATAGATAATACTTGGAAAGCTTTGAGATTTTCGATGATATGACTTCCCTACATTACCAATATATTTTGTTCTTCTTGTCTAAATGTATTGTCATATCAGCTAGTATCTCATTAATTATTCCCAAATCCTTCATGTGAAAACCGTTCAGCTAAAAATGACTAGCTTTGAGTTTTACGTATAAATGACTTTCATCTTTGAGTTACCAAAATTTTATGTTCTTATCTCTATGTAGTGTCATATCTAGTATCTCCATCATGATCAATATCACTACAACATAAATGACTTTTTGCAGCAATTTTTTTTTCATTGCTAATAATGCATCATTTGCAATGATTAAAACTATTTCGTTGAAATAGTTGCATTTCAAATGGAAAATTCTCGTTGGTATTAATCACATATATTCTTATTTCCAACGAATAAAAACTCATTGTGAATAACAAGTTTTGCTAATAAAAACAAATAAGTGTGTAATTGCAATGAACTAAGTGTCATTGCCAATGTCAATACAAATATATTCTAAACTCGTTGCAAATAACAAGTTTTCCAAACAAAAACTTTAATCCCTGCAAATATGTGTCTAATTGCAATGAAATAAATGACATTGCAAATAATGATACCGATACATCATTCCGAAACTTATTTGAAATGGATCAAAACTCATTGCAAATAATAGGTTTTCCCAACGAAAACTTAATCATTGCAAATAAGTGTCTAATTGCAATGAAATATTTATTTTGCTATTAATAATGAGTATGTATAGTGGTTTTTTCATCATTGCAAAAGAAACTTATTTGCAACGGGACAAGACTCATTGCAAATAACAAGTTTTCCCAATGAAAACTTAAATCCTTACAAATAATTTTATTACAGTCTGGACTGAATATCGTACTGAAGTTCGTTAGGTGCATTCTAATCTCTTCTAGTTTTAAAGCCACTACATATCCAACTCTAGTCTAAACGAGAATCTGTTCACTGTGCTCTGAACAATAGCTCCTTGCTAGGTTTTTTTGGGGCGAAACCATTCCGTCGCAAATAATGTTGATGGAAAAAATATTTTTTGTTGCACTTTTTACTCTTTTGCAGCGACATTAAATCACCGCAAAAGATCATAATAATATATAGAAAAAGCACTTTTCTGTCCCCCCTTCTTTTTCCCCTCTTATTTCTTAACCCTTTTGCATTTTCCTTGTTTCATATTTCCCTTTTTATTTCTTTTTCTCTCTCGAAAGACAACCTAGAAACCCTCATCTTCCCTCTAGCTCGCCTTGTCGTCGGTGTATTGCATCTCTCTCCATCTAGCGTCAGTATCGGTAAGTTCCTCTATCTCTCTCTCTCTCCGTCTGTTACACTCTCTCTCCCTCACACTCTCTCTCCCTCACATTGTTTGAACCAAAGCCCAAGCCTCACGCCGGTTACCTCCGCGGCCATCCAAGTGGAGAATGTCATAAAATTGTTTCCTACCAAAAAGGTGATAGGACTTTTGAAGGTGTTGCTTTAACCTATTATGATTCCTACCTATGTATCATTGGAAATTTGTTTCAAAAATGGTTTGGATTTGCCACAACGGAAGCTAGAGATTGAGATTGAGAAAATTGCAAACAGAGAGAAACTCTGAGATTAGGGTTTGTTTATAAAAATCGTATAATAATCAAGATGCTTCTGAATCCCACAAGTCGGGCTTAAATTAACGGAAAAGGAAAAATTATAATAAAGGCCAAACAGTAAAATATGGAATAAGATAACTATGGTTCAAATCTAGCCTAAGAATCGTTACTATGGAATAAGATTGTTACTAAAAATAAAAATTACTATAAACGAAAAATAACCAAAAATGAAAGAATTAACTAAAAGTGACGATTTAGAAGGGAAAATTGTTGATTTTGATGTCGACAAGGGGTCCACCAGGCAGAGCCTTGTGACCACTATGTGCACACCGAAGAAAGCTTTCTGGATTGGGGTCGCGCCACTTATCCTCACCCAACTGAGGAATACGTCTCCTCGCCCAGCCGAGGAATACCGCTTCTCATCCAAATCTGCCGCTTCTTGCCCAAATCTACTGCTTCTTGCCAAAATCCTAGGAATACTCATCTCTTTCCACCGGTTTTGCGCTGGGCTACCTTTTCGAGATAGTCTAGTGCTTTTAACGTCGCATCTGTCAGTTGAGCCTCATCATTAGACTTGGATACTCCTGCATCAATTAGATTCCCTAAACCAATTGATATATAATGTTTCCAATCATAGATGATTTCAGAATCTAAAATACTATCGAGTTCCATTTAAGTGGTGATTAATTAGTTGAACATTGAAATATATTAAAAATACTATTTTATATATTTTCTTTTGTCAATGTATCGTTAACATTAAGTGGACAATACATTTTTTTGTCAATATACTAATTAAGTCTAAAACCTTAATATTTTTTCTTGTTTCCTCAAAAATAAATCTCTATTCCATCCTAGTCACTCAATCATGTGTTCCAAATAATTTTACGAAGAAGCATTTTTAGTCTCCAAGGAATTTGTTTTCTTTCTCTTTCTCGGTATTGCCAGTGCATGGGTTTCTCGTGGACTTGGTTTACCTTTATAACAACATTTAATTAAAAGGAGAAATTCAAGAGGAGGTAGGTAGCCTAACAATAAAATTGCCACTTTATAACAACAACCCATGAAAATAAAATTAAATAGGAAATTAACCCAATAAATAGTTTGGACCCGTGTTATTTGGTTGAGCCTAGAAGAGAACTAACATGAAGGTTGATCTTTTATACGATCTCATACTTTGATGACTCAGACTTAGTGAAGTCCTTGTCCATCTTTTAGTCACCCCTAAGTTTAATCTTTGGGCCAAGAAGAGAGGAGAAGTACACTTGGGATCATGGGTCTTATTTGTTTTTATTTTTAGTGCACTGGGCGTCCAAGCCCACAAGAAGGCCCTAAAGGCCCATAGGGTTTTCGGCCACTATGAGAGATTAGGGTTTGAAACCCTAGTTGGGGTCTAGGGATTGAGAAGGGCGGCACCACATGGTGGAGAGGACCTTTAGTTTCCCTAAAAGTTCATCATTTGAAGACCTAGGGAAGTGGCACCTTGGTTAGCATACAAATGACACTTGGCCAACATGCACCTAAGGTTCTAGAAGGAGGAAATGGATTGGGAGAAGAGAGAATGCACGGCCACAAGTAGGGCACACGCCATTCTCACCACCCACATGCCACGTGTCTCTCATGCACAACTCACATCTAGGTTGCTTTGTATCTGGGTGCAAAAGTGGGTAAAGGGAGTGAGGGAAATTAGGGATTCAATAACCCAAATGGACCCACACACCACCCATGGATTTTGGCAAGTTCCAAGAACAATGTGTAATGATTTGAGAATAAGCAAGTGATATTACTTATTTCAACCACGGAATTTGGAAAGGTTTGTTATTGCAAGCATCATTGTTTGAAATCTTATAAATATTCTCTCATTTATGATGATAAAACCAAGTCCTACTTAAGTTTCTCTCTTGTATAGTCTTGTGTGCATATACTATGCCTATTGACTTCATCAATAAAGTTTTTGCTAACTTTTCAAAATGTGATGATAAAACCAAGTGATATCATTTATGGTCATATTCTAGGTTATTTAAGTTTTAAGTTATTTGAACTGTAACATTGCCTTGCGCATCATCTTGGTTTTCTAATGGGCATTTTATTGTCTTGTACAATTTGGATATTTCTTATTTGGTGGAAGCACGATTATTTGCGTTTTTTAGAAGATTGGTAAAAATAAGATTAAGTTTTAATTTTAAAGTTTTGTAAGTGGTATAAGTTCTTCTATTTACTTTCTTTTTTATATCCTAACCAGCACAACATCTTGAGACATTTGACAATTTAGTCATTGATACTAAATTTTTCATTGGTAGAGCTATACTCAGGTTAGTACATAAATGGCCGAAAAAAGAGAGGAGAAAATACGCATGCTGAGGTATTACTCGTTTGTATACATGAACTTGATATGTATCTTAGTCTTAAATATTTTTCAGTTTTTGACCAAAGCTTTTGCACTTATGGCGTATTGTTTCATTGGGAATCTGTTTATTATAGTTCGAATTGAGGTCTTTGTGCTATGTTTATATGGGTAAAGTATATTATCTGGCATTGTGTTTTTTTTTCTCTATGCTTCTATTTTTTCGAAACAGAGTTCCATTTTATTTTCTATTTAGGGCTGATGACAAAGAGAACTTGGAAAAGTTTGAACTGGTCTGCAAAAGTTTCTTTTTAATCACAACATGTTATTTCTTATCGGCTACTAAATCACAATCTTTAACATTTGTATATGTTTTACATTGATAAATGCCATACTTTGTTGCTTCATGCATTATTGTGCTTTCCCCATACCATACTATGCATAGGGAAGGCACATGCACGTACTCACTGAGTTTCTAGAAAAATCTTTGGAGGGGAAGAGCAAGAGATGGGTGGCTAGGGCAACACTTACATGCCAATTGTCACTTGGCAAGCATGCACACACCTAAGTGGACCTAGCCTAGAATTATCATTTCATCAAAAGACGAATATGCCACAAAGGTTCAATGAACCAAGACCACTTTGTGATACACGCCCTAAGGGCATTTAGGGTTTGAGATTCTTAAGCAAGATGGGAAGCCACTTGTCACTCATGCGTAGGGTCACTTGGACTTCCCAAGGAAGAACAATCATGAAGAAGAAGGGGAAGGGGTTTCGGCCACGCCAAGAAGACTTGAGACACACGGCACTCATGCATCCCAACTCTTGAGATTTTCTATGCCACAAAAAGGTGGGAATAGCATGGGAACTCGGGGAACTATATAAAGGGAAGCTTAAGGGCCCGCTCCCACCCTTGTCTCTCTCTCTCTCTCTCTCTCTCCCACCCTGGAAGGGAGCTCACCTCTCCATTTTCTCACATTTTCTCACCAACCAAACACCATGTACATCTCACCCATCTCCATCCAACCAACCCCACGAGTAAAGGGAGGAAGCTGAGAATCCATCCAAGGAGGAGGAGCTCGCACGGTAAGAACAACTCGAACCTCTACTTTGACCACTTCTCCTTCATGCACACTTGGCCACATAGAATGAAGGGTGAAGAGGGGCTCAGGTTTTGAGTGTCTTGCCATGACTTTGAAAGGGCGTATGGTTAAATCCGTGTGTTAGTTTGCACAAGACATGTTCAGGCACTAGGGTTTTCACAAGAAAATAACCGAACCTTCACTAGCCAAACACGAGGAAAAAGGGACCCTAAGGAGGATGAGAGAACCGGCCACTACTAGGGTTGAGTTAGAATTTTTCTTTTGACAAAGATTCGGCTATGAGAAGAAACACCATCACACCACACACACATACACCCACCCGTCACGTGCAATTGATGAAACATCATGACCAAGCCTTGTAGGGAGGAATGAACATCATTTGGCCTAGGGAAACTTCATCTCGGTCGAGTACATGGAAAGCCATTCTAGCCATGGAAGAAGCTTTATAACCGTGAGGAAGTAAACCCTAGACACGCCACACACACACCCACTTGAATTAGGGTTTTGTGTTGTCACCAAGTCTAATGGTTTAAAATTACATTTTTAGCTTGCTTGATTGTGATACTTATATTTGCTTTAGATATTTGTAAGTTGACTCTTAACCTACTCTCGGATAATTTTTGTATGTGAGGTGCGAACTTTGCATTGTTGTTAGTGTCAAGTGATCTTTGTATTGTTTGTATATCAATTGAATGAAGAGATCTAAAGTATGGTGTGCGTTGTATTCGATTTCATGTGATTCTTGCCATGTCTACATGTTTGTAATGTTTCAGCCATGTATAGTTGCCATCATATGGAAATTGTCTCTTGCCATGTTAAGCACTGATTGTTATTGCCAATGTTTTGTGAGAAGTAAATTGCATGTTCTAATATTCTCAAGTCATAATGGGAGATGCTTTGAGGTAATGTTTGATAACATGACATGATTGCATAGTACACAGCATCTACACGTTTAAATTGCACATGAAAAGTACATATCTCATGTATTTTGGGTTGTGCATAGTTTTCAAAAGAAAAGTTGGTTACATATTTTGTCATGACCCCAAATGCTAGGACGGGGGAATGTCCTAGTGAAACTCCTCTGTCTACTCTAAAGTGCATAAACTGGAAGTGGTAATCCCTTGATCGATGAAGTACAGTCAGCAGACCTCGAATGGGTTATTTCTAAAGGACTCCAGAGCGGGGTAGCACCTAACGCTAATGGGTGCCATAAGATGGATGCGGTGAAGGAAAAATGTGAATTGCCATATAATGATAAGAACTCTAACATAGTCACCGCCAGTCAAGTGGGCCGGGAAGTGATGCGGTAACTAACAGGGAGCCCACAGTGCGTAAGGGAGCCGTGAGGTGTCCACCCATATGTTACAAGGACTATTTGGCTAGAGTAATATGTGTTAAGAAAAGATGACAAGTGTAATCTGAAAAGGAAGAGTCCAACATGATTTTTTGTCACTGATTTTTGTAACGTATATGCATAAGTCAAGGTTTCATGATTAAGTACATGTCCATGCAAACATTCTCATGGTTTGCCTTTATATGCCTATATTACTTGCTTGTATGTTATGTATTAACTTACTAAGATTTCTCGAAATCTCACAATGGTAGTTTCCACTACCATTCCCCACCCGGAACGGTAGAAGTTATGACAGGTCAAGAAACCGATGGGGAAACGCAAGAGGATGGATCCCCCAGTAGCTAAAGAGGCCCCAAAGAGCCATGAGCGCTCGGCAGAGCCATCCTTAGAAGACAGACTAGAGGCAGCCGATAGTTTATAAGCGAAGTATTGAAGCTTTTCGAGGATTTGAAGAAAATTATTAACAAGGATGAAGCAAAGTAGGCTCAAGAAAGAGAAACCTTAGAAAGAAAATGATTTACAAAGGGATATGGTTTTGAAACCCTCTTGTATTTTGGGAATTTGAACACATAAGTTATTTTGGGATTTTATAGTTTTAAATGGTACCATGAAACTTTTGAAATTGCTCGTGATCTTACTTCGATTATTAATGAATTTTCACTGCGATTATTGCATACTGCTAGAAATATATTAGGTGAGTTGCATCTTAATTGTTATGTATGAGGGTATGTAGTCTTAAGTTACATGTCTCGATGCTTTAGTCACCATCCAATCCCAAGCGGAGGTTGGGGAATTACACATGCTATATGTGGCATGTAGATCACATGCATGTGCTGGCTATGGGGATGGTAATTTGAAGACTCTGGCTTTTGTTAAGAAAAAATGGGAAAAAGAAAATAACATCAAAAAGAGGTCAAACACGTTGGTGAAAAATTCTAAGAAATGATAGATCTCCAAACTCGACCAATAATCATTACAATAAGCTGTTTATTCGTGATCAGTTATTTCTTGCAAAAATGATTATTTCTTTTCAGAATGAGTCTATTATCGTCACAAATAATCATTTTTGTCGCAAATAACTCATCATAAATATTCATTTTTCTTGTAGTGAATACGATGTTTGTATGACATAAAATGGTTTATGCCTAAAACAGGATGACCCTGGTTGGTCTTAGGGTGGTAGTTTTTTTGGTGGTGCACGAAGGCTCTCTAACAATCTGTACAAAATGTGAGAAAACATGAAAATAGAGAGAGCATGCAATGGAAAGAAGCAATATGAGAGAAGAGTAGTGAGTTGAGGATGATCTACTTGAAGAGATGAAGATCAGGAAGGAAAAATCTGCTCTCATACTTGTCATTGCATACTTGGGGCTTCCCACATCTTGAGCATACAGAATTTTAAGCATTTCACTTTTTTCCTCCTTATGACATTTGCAAACATGTGTACTCTAGTGTTTACAATTTTTCATACCAAATCTTTTAAGTGCTTTTTTGAGATATTTTTCTTGATCTAAATATAAGATATTTAAGTTCCTATCTCTTGAAATACATTACTAAGAACATAGGCGGCTTCATTCATATCTTTCATTACAAATTTAGATCTAAAATATTCTTTTGTTTGATCCATCATAATCTAAGCAATTACTTGCTAGTAATATATTATCACTATATAATGATAATAATATTACTTTATTATTATTTTTCCATATGTATACATAGTGATCTAGTGGACTCATTTCATATTCAATTTTTAAAATTGCCTAGTGAAACTTCAATTACCATTTTCTTGAAGATTGCTTAAGTCCATACAACTGTGTTCTCAACCTGTAGACCTTTTCTTCGTCTCCTTCAATTTGGAATCCTTCTAGCTGAATCATAAAGAAATCTTTTTTTAATTCACCCTTATGAAAAGCCGCCTTAACATCTAACTGATGTAATTCCAAATTTATCTTGACAACAATAAACATGATTATCCTTATGGATGTGAATTTTACCACAGGCGAATACGTATCCACAAAGTTTACACCTAGTTGTTGAGTAAGTATATCCTTTGGCTACTAATCTTGCTTTATATCTTTCCAACCTTCCATCAATTTTAAACTTTCTTTTAAGAACTCACTTGCAAGCAATAGCTTTTTTACTCTTTAGAAGTTCATTTATTCCCAAATATTATTTTTATAAATAGATTATAATTCATCGTTCGTGGCCTCAATCCATTTATTTGACAATGCTATTTATTGCATCAACAAACTTTTAAGGATCATTTTATAAAATTTTCAAACTAGTGTTTAAAGCATAATGATCTTGAAATAATATTGATGGTTGTCTGACTCTTTTACTCCCACTGTCTCAAATATCAATACCTGAAAATTGATTTTGATCTGATTTTCTTTTATTTCAAATGCTTTGTATTCGAGTAATATCAGAATTTTCATAATTAGATGTTGTAGAGACTTATTGATTTTTAAGATCATTTAATAAATCTATCTAATCAATTGGAGTAATCATGTTTGTATTTTTCAAGAAAAAACATCTTTACTTTCTATCAATCTTCTATTAGAGTGATAGAATCTGTAGCTAATTTCATTTTCTACATACCCGATAAACCTGCATTCTCAAGTTTTACTTTTCAATTTATTCCTTAATGGCCTTGGGACGAGCACTTGTGCCTTAATTCTCCACGCTTTGAGTTTGTTTAAGTCCGGTTTATGTCTTGTCCATATTTCATTAGGTGTAAGATGTTTTGCTTTGGTTTAAATTCTATTCAATATGTATGTCGTAGTCAATAATGCTTTTTCTAAAAAATGTGTTGGTAGATCAACACATGTCATCGTTGATCTTATAATATCTAATAGAGTTTTGTTTTGCCTTTCTGCAGTATCATTTTGTTGAGGCTTATATGGCATAGTATAAATATGTCTTATACCATTTAATTTACAGAAATTATCCAAGATTTCAAATTCTCCTCCTCTATCACTATTCAAACATTTAATGGGCCTACCCAACTAGATTTCTACTTCTACTTTATATTCTTTGAATTTTTCAATTGTCTTAAATTTATGTCTGAGTATGTAGGTATGCCCATATCTTGAATGGTCATGAATGAAAGTAATTAAGTACTCTATTTCCTTGTGTGTTTTAGTTCTAAAAGGTCCACAAATATTAAAATGTATTATTTCAAGTAAATCTTTTGATGTTCAATTTTTTGAAAAAGATTTATTGCTCAGTTTGCCTTTGATACATGGTTAACATATATAAAAATTATCTTAGTTTATTTGTAGTATTAATCCACTTTGATACATTCTTATCATTTTATTTATATATATATGACCTAATCTTAAATACCATAAATATGTGCAATTCAGACACAGTTAAATAATCAAAAATACATACTTTATTATTAATATCAATATTCAGTACATACATATCGTGTTCTTTCGTATATTTCATTGATACATCACCCTTACTAATAATAAAGGTTCAAGACTTCAACTTAATTGTATAGCCTTTTTTATCTAACAAAAGCGCAAATACTAGATTCTTATGAATACAGGGTACATATATTAGTAAGAATAATAACGGAATCATTTATATGAAATTTGCATGTACCTTGCCCCAAAACATCGCAATATGTGTTATTGCCCATGTGCACTCTGTGTTCACCTATTTGTTTCTCTTCAAGTTTGACAAACTATTCTCTGTTCCTACAAATATGTCTTGTTGCTGCAGAGTTCACCCACCATGAATTTGATGCTGGTTCCACGAGTATTACCTCTGAAGTCGTTATCACAATTCATATGAATTGGTGTTGTTAAGTCCTCTCATTGGTTAAAAGAAAAGTTATATGCCTTTTCCAAATCTGAAAATTCCTTCCATTTAGCTTTTCTATCCTCATGGAATCAATGCCTATCTTTGGTGCCATAAATAATAAACCTTAATATTAACAACAAAATGTATAAATAATATATGTTTTATATTGCATATAAAATAAAATAAAATAGTTCAAACTGTGGTAAGATTAAATAATTACAGAATTAATAATAATAATCCTTGTATTGAATCCAAGGCGGCAGCCTAGAAATTCTCCTGTTGTATTTCAAATAAGGAGAATAATGAAAGTGATGCCCTGATCAAGAGTTGCCACAAACTCTCCATGATGTTTCTCCTCATTCAAGGAGTTTTTGGCGATTTTCTCGAGCAACTGATGCCCTATAGAGATTTGACAAAAAATCAGGAGTGTAACAGCTTTGAATGAACCAAATCAGGTTTGAAATGATCCAGAACGGCCAAAAACACTAGAACTGGTTCAAATCGGTTCAGATAATCGAGTCAATTGGTTGTGACTGGTTTTCACGGCACTGTCAATGGCACGATCTTATTCTCTGCCCATGGGTTGGCATGTGGCTTCAAAAGATGGGTCGGCTTGTGGGCTAGTAACTTGGGCTTGGGCTTGTTTTTTAGTACAGTCTGTGATAAGCTTTTGAGCTTCAACAAAATGGTCTGAAATGAGGATTTGCTTACGGGCCATTTGGTACCACTTTGGTCCAGACAAAATGACTTTGTTCTGTGCGTTCAAAACGAAATTGTGCTATTTCCAAGGTTCTTGGGATGGCATCGTTCAGTACTTTGTGTGAAATAGCATCGTTCGCTACAGGTTTTGGATCCTCAAATGCGGCCAAAACAACGTTGTCCTTGTGGTCATTTTTCTCCTCAACCTGCTAAACAAAAAATGTCGTTTAACCAAGAATTGTATGATTCCTTGTGAGCGTTGGTCGAAATGGCACCATTTTGATCAACACAGTTGTCTTCTTCCTCTTGCTTAGAGGAGTTTGTCTTAATGAAACTTGAATCTTCACTTCCCTCCGACGAGTTGGATGATGACAACCCAATATTGGATATGTCCCTGACATTCTCGAATCCCTGTGAACGTAAGAAAGTCTGATGACCGGCCAGAACGGTGTTTGGATAATTCTTGCTATTCTTTATTTTGGCTTCACCCTCTTTACCCCTTTTAAGTTAAAATTCTCCTGTAGTTGTCTTCAAAGTAATAACTTGAAACCAAATTTTGTGAGTTTCCAGTGTATTCGATGCCTCCCACCATGATTTGGAAAAGGTTTTTCCCATGATCTGAGCGTCTCCTAATATGATTGTAATATGTAAGTGTGGTTGTCAAACGAAGCACTTGCTTATTGATAATTTTCTCTACGCAATAAAACAACTCTTCTCTCATGACAAGGCTCTGATCAAACTGATGGAAACTTTTGCAAAAATTGGCAAATTGGTGATGCTCCTGTGAGGGTATTTATCACACAAGTTGGTGATGGACAGATGAATTACAAGTGAATGAAATGTGCACAAATGGTCCCTATTTATAGACCATAAGACATTGGTTGGCAAGAGGCAAAACCATTGGCAAGTGACGCAGGCGTTTGACTCAACCAAATGGTTGTATCTCTTGAAACTTCCTCAACCAACATTTCCATGGGAACCATCAGCATGGAGAGGGAAGGAGGTACATTGTTTGGTGTGATCACACCCCTTAGATTTACACAATGAACCCTTTCTCCGAGTCAACTACGATCGATAGTTGCGACCTCCATCTCACCAACATGTGGCCATTAAATGATCACTAGTGGGAGTGCCAACAACATGCCAACTTCTTGCGATGCAAACAACACCTCTAATCAAAACCTCCATGATGCTAGGAGGCAATCTGAAACCCCAATTTATATTGGGATTTTGGATTGAAACCCTAAACTGATTAGACTTTCCATCTAAAACCCTAAACTACATTATGTTCTGGATTGAAACGTCAAATTAGATTAAGGTTTCAATCCTTGGCGTTTTGGATTGAAACCCTAATTTAATTTGAGGATTAAATCTGAAATAGGGTTTTGGATCTCACCGCCAAATTAAATTCCTAAAACCCTACATAACATACACAAAACAAACGCTTCCAGTCAAACAAATCCAACTTTACAAAATCACAACACAAACAAATCCCATCCTCCATTCAAAACAATCCCAACTTTCATCGATTTAAAAAACATTTGCTCCAAATCTAAGATTTCTAACATAAAAAAAAAAAAAAAGGTTTGAGATACTTACAGTTGACACTTTGACACTTGAGAGAGCGGTCTATGACAACGTTGACAATCGGTGGAGTGGGATGAGGGAAGGAGAGAGACGAGGCAGAGACATAGTAGATGGAATGGGAGACTGGAGAGGGGAGGAAAATCGTGGGGGAGGGTACCTTAATCCGGAGGAAAATGACGCCTTTTAGGGAGTTTTCTAACACCCTAAATGACGCTCTTTGGTGTAATATTTTCTTTTTACTTTTTTAAAAAATAATATAATTTAACATATTTTATATATACATATATACATATTGTTCTGTTTACTTTTTTTAAAAATAATATAATATTATATATACATATATATATATATATCTTTCTATTATATAAGTGGCTATGAAACGGCTCAAACGGAAATTCTTGTTTTCCGTTAACTTACTGTTAAATCAACGCTAAATTGATGTGGCAGCTTTGAGAACAGTGATCTTCTGTTCGCACTTTTACAATTTTATCCCTCTATTTTGTTTGTTTACCATTTTTATCCCTCAGTTTGTTTTGTTTTATTCGTATTTTTACGTTTTTGTCCCTCACCTTTATGAAGAGTAAATTTTCGATCAACCCATCCCATCCTTGACACAACACTAAAAAAGAATGAAAGAGAAAAGACTAAAAGACTAAAGCTGAGAGAAGAGACTAAAGCTGAGGGAAAATACTAAAGCTAAGAAAAAAAGACCCATAAAAAGACTTTTTTTTCAATTTGTGTGAGTGGGTCAATAGTCAGTGCATCAGTTATGAGGAAGAGATAATTTTGCTTGTGTCAGTGATTTTGTGTCTGCTTGTGTAAGTGAATTTTTTTTTTATTTACTACTATTTCTCTTCCTTTCATTATTTTCGAGTGCAAATCCCTCTCTCTCTCATTCCTGATTCCCTCTCTCCTTTGAGTTCTCTCTCTGCCTTGAACTTAACGTCCTTTGTTCTCTCTCTGTGTCCAAGGAGCACGACAGCCCTAGCGACGCCGTGCGTCGCCTCCAGCTACCAGATGTAACCCCCCTCATCCCATAGAGATCTGGGTTTCAAATTTCAAACCTCTTTTTTCTTTTTTTTTCTCAGCATCCAAGCACGATGTCAAGATGGGGATTATTAGCATGATTTTATTGTACGTTGCGACTTAATGTGTTTCCATATATTTTAACAAGATGAGATGAAATGGTTTGGATTTCGCTTTTGGTGTTTTATTGTTTTCGAGGTCAGATCTGGTATGCTTTTGCTGCATATTTAGGAACAGTTATGCATCGGTTAATATCAATGATCGTGCATGTTTTCAGTTTGATGTCCATGCTTGTCTGATGTGCATGCTTTCATCTTCAGGTTTGTAGTGTTCGATTTGTGTGGATCAACTGCATCGTCAGTTTCGTGGGCGTCCAGATATGACTGGTTTTGACAACCTAGAGTTTTTTTTCCTTTCATTTTGTTGAAGTTGATTTTTTTTGCTTGTCTAATGTGCATGTTTCTATCTTTAGGTTTGTGGTGTTCGATTTGTGTTGATCGACTGCATCTTCAGTTTCGTGGGGGTCCAGATCTGACTAGTTTTAACAACCTCAGAGCTGATTGAGGCCGGGGCTCTCAAAACGAGGAACAAGAGGAAGAGGTAAATACAAAGAAGGTACCCATACGTGGATCTCTCTTTGTTCTCTTTCTCTTTTTTCTTTTCTCCTGTCATCTTTTTTCTTTCATTTTGTCGGTTGCAGCAAATGGAATATTCGAATTTTCATCAATTTGCTTACTCGTCTGAAGCCATCATGACATGGGGCTGCCTCAAGCCATCGTTTGATAGAATGAAGAACAAGCAACACACGGAACTGTAGAAGGAACGAATTGGGCAACTCACGCAGAAAGAAAAATATAAAGAACCTGCAAGAGTTTTCGTTTTGAACGCAGGACACCTTTTCGTTTGCACATCATGACTGGTTAGGGTTTTCAGTTCTTCTTCAACTCCTGTCTCAATTTCAGCTTCCGGGTATTGCTTAGAAATTTATAAATCAGGGTCTTTAGTACTGGGTCTTCAGCATATGTGCTGGGATTCCGTGCGTTCTACTTCAAGTTTGGGATTTTCTACGTAGTTTGTGGGGGTTTTGGAGCTTGAAATTAAAGTTTCTGGTTTCCGGTGAATTTGGTGTTAGAAGGGTTTATTAAGGTTTAGAGGGTCTTTTTTTGTACTTTTAGTTTAACTATTTTGGATTGGTGAATTTTAAGGTTTATTTATCTTTTTGGTTCGTATGTTGATTGGATTTGTGTTTTAGCTTATACATGTTAGGTAAACTTGTAAACTTTCTCTAATTGTACGGAATGGGAGGTGATGAAATAGTAGTTTGTGTTAGCTCGAAAAACTACTAGACTCTTTTGTGATCAGGAGTTCCTGGTTACTTCTGTTTTGTGAAGGGCTTTTAGATTTTGGATTTTTTTTGGGGGGATAAGGAGGCGGTGGTGATGATGATGAGGGTGATTCATGGGTAGTAGAACAGTGAAGATTGGTGCAAAAGATGATAGAAGAGTTATGACCGGGATGCCGAGCTTCGTTCTTGCAATACCCAATTCCAATTCCCTGTATATTCCTTCTTTTTCTCTCTTCACCTTTAATTTGGATTTTGCTTTGAAATTTACTTGGCATAAATTTTCATTGTTTTTGACGATATTTCAATATTTATATAGTTTCAAAATAAGTTCTGGAATGGTTCAACAGTTCTGGCATAATACCTGTTATGTGATAGATGTGCTTTTGTAGTGTAAATTCTATTGGTACATAAGGGAAAGTCCTGTATGCTGTGGAAATTTGAATCTTATGCTGCTTCAAGTTGAAAGCAAAGTTTGGGAGAGTCAGAACCTTTTGATTTTGATTTTGTTGTTAATTAGGATATGAGCTGAAGAATCCTCCATTAACCGAATGTAATTATGATATTTGGTTTTGTTGAGATTAGTTCACCATGTTCAGAAGCTCTTTTCTTGATTTTTCTAGAACTTTCTTCGCAACCAAATATAAATGGTTCATCTTGTTATATCGTAGCTAGGATGCATCAAGGGTCATTGTTTCTTTCTAACAACATAGGAATGCATCTGATTGCATTGTGGTTTTAATGCTTTTAGTCAGAACAATAGTGTGGGGAAGGGGTTTGAATAAATAGGTTAACAACTGGCATCTCTATTATTTCAGTGGTCTGCAAATACAAGCATTTGAACCGACTCATCCCTTTTAAAGCATTTTATTAGAGCATTCTAATGATCAATTTTTGTCCCCCTGTTTATTTAGTGTATATTTTCACATCCAGATTCTTTTCCTTTCTGGTGGATATTTTCTGAGATGTCTGAACTCATTCATAAATGATAATTCAACAATGAATGTCAAACTACGTTGATTGTATCATACTTTCTTTGCTACCTTTAGCTTTTAGACCTGGCTGGGTAATATGGATGTGGTTTCTTTCTGGGTTATCTAATTTATTTCTCAGTAAAATGATAAAGAACACAAACCTCTATTTACAACTATTTTACACCTTTGTTTTAAATGGTGGGAGTTTTTGTAAAAATGAGTCGTAAGCGTATTATTATTTTAAGAAAATGCCATTTATTAAAAGGGATTTATAAAAAAGTTATCCTGTAAAATGATCAAAGATGAATAACAAGCGCATTAAGTTTTTTTTTTTTTTGAATAAATATAAATAGAATCTATTATTGAGAGTGTCCATTTTGTACACTTGATGTGGCATTATTTATACCAAACATCTCTCTAAGTGAGTGTTGGGAACAATCAACTAGAAGCAGCCACGCAATAAATATAAAGTATGCACTGTTATAATGACTTCTCTCTAACATTACTAATTTTTTTTTTTTATCTATCTCCCTACCTAGTACATATTATATGTGGGCAGGCGGGTGGCAAGTGGGTCTCCACACCTGGCACCACTCCCTTTTTTTCTCCGAAGTGTTTACCAATCAAAAAAAAAAAACATGCATCCTTCTTTTTTCACGTTAAAAATGATATGATGTTTTTAGCTATATATGCAAGGCCCCCACAGTATGCGTGACATTTAGGCAATGTAGACATTGTAGAGCACGGGTCGAACATGATTCTTTTGGTGGAGCCATCACAATATGTCTATAATTTTTAATATGTGTCAGTCCGGTACGGGTCCACTTTCTCCGTAAATCTCCGCCATTAAACTAGCAAAGCCTCCTCCCTTGTTACTCAAATCATTTCATATCATCTCGTATTATTTCATAAAATTACATATAGATAATGAGATATTTTTAAGTATTCAGTGAATTGTAATAAAAAATAATAATAATAAGATATTAAATAATAATAATAAATAGTATAAAAAGTTGGTAAAAAATAATAATAAAATAATAAATAATATTAAGATATTTTGAGAATGCCTGAAGTATTCTCAGTGCCCAAACTATCATTATTTTTTAAATTTTCACATAAAATATAATAAATAATTAAACTTTATCAAATCTCAAAAAAAAATAATGTTAAAAAATTATATGTTAATAATATTTTATTCAACTCTCATCTCATCTCATCTCATCTCATCTGTGTAACCAAATGAAGCCTTCAAAACTTTAAAAGTCAGATATACCGATATGTAAAATGTTCAAACTATGGGGGCTGAATAATAATTTACCCTATTAGTTTGTGTCCAATGAGAAATTCCATTTGTTGTATTTTACAAAAAAGTTATAATATTTATCGAAAAATCTTGTATGAATAATTTGATGTTAAATCGAGAAGACTTTTTCAAATCGAGAAGACTAGAAGTAATTTATCATCGCAAGATATTTATAGTGGTCGGTTGGCTTTTTAGGCTTTATATAATTCAGTAGGATGGAATTCTAGAACCAGTCGCAGGAAGTTCGTCGTTCCTTCTCTTTTCCTCAGTCTTCCGCTTATTTGTTAGAGTTCTAATGGAAAATGTGAAGGGACTTCTTCGGATTCGGCTTCGGAAAGGCACTAATCTCGCTGTGCGCGACAGCCTTAGCAGCGACCCTTATGTCGTTGTAACCATGGGTCAACAGGTCAGTCTCTTTCCTCTTCACTAATTTCTCAGTCTTTTTCTTGTTTTTTCATTGACAAGTTATAAGGATCGGCTGTCTTTTTTGTAGCTAGTTTGATTTTAAGCTTCTTTGAACCTTCCAATTCACTTGATGCTGACGCTGAACTGGTTGGCTGTATATGAAATATTTCTATATTTCTTTGCTCTTTATTTTCGACAATTTTCCTGCAAACGCGTTTGGGGAATATTTGATCTGAGGGCAACAATATCTGATTTTCTCAGTTACAGTCGATTCATAATATGTCTCTCCATGATGCCATCATCCGACATGAATGTCATGTTAGAAAGTTTTTGTCTTACCATGAATCCTAATTTGATTAGCTCGAGTTTCCTCCAAGTTCCGTCGATGCTTTTCTCTTTTGCCTCTAACATTCGACAGACTATGGCCCGGTTGGATAGTTAAATTGATGAGATTGTTTTAGATAAAAATAGAAAGATGAATAAAATATTATTTGAATATTATATTTGAATATTATTATTGTTTTAATATTTAAAAAAGTTGAATTGTTTATTATATTTTGTGTGAGAATTTGAGAAAGTTATAACGATGAGATGAGATATGATGAAACCATTTTTATATTCGACCTATATGTTTGAGAGAGAAGAGACAGAGACAGAGAAAGTGTTGTGTATATAATATTTTTAAACAATCAATATACTTGAAGAGAGAACAGCGACACAACAGCAATTGGAATGTTTCGTAGACGAATTCAACATGGAAAGATCCCTGCAAATAATAATTATCTATGTCTAAAATCTGGATTGAATGGTGGGTTTCGGAAAAGAACTTCGTCGTCAAGCTTTTCCCATTTATGTCTTACTCCTTATCCTCGTTTTTTAAGGCTTCAGAAAGAAGTTTCACCATACTTTGACTTGTTCTATGCTGATTTGTTTTTTCATTTTATGCTACATAGGGAAGTTTGAGGTATGACACTCGTGAATTGTATGAAACATCGATAAATCGAATCAAAGTTTTGCATTTCATCTCAGGCGAGGAGGCATTTAAGCTTTCTAAGCTTGTGTTACTTGATTTTTGCTTTTGTTCTTGGCAGCTTACTTCTGTCTTAAGTATTTGGGTTTAGAAAATGTATTTGCAGACTGACTTGCTGCTAACTTTGGTCTACTACCCAAAGAGGATCTTACTAGTGCTTGCTTATTATTTTCTTGATCATGACTCATGATCTGACCTACTTGTTCCAATTATTATTTTCGCAACTGATCAAATTATATATAGTGGCTTCTGATATTCTTTCCTTTTCCTAATGTAATATAAATTGATGCAGAAATTGAAGTCTAGAGTGGCAAAAAATGACTGCAATCCTGAGTGGAACGATGAATTGACTCTTTCTATTAAGGATCTTAATGTTCCCATCACTCTGGTAAGTGATACCTAACCATACGGTTTACTGGTGATTACTGAACAATGCTTCAGAAACTATCAGTGGCTAATAATTTTATTTAATTGCTAATGATCTTTTCATATTTTCAGACAGTGTATGACAAAGACACGTTTACTGTGGATGACAAAATGGGTGATGCTGAGATAGACCTAAAACCATATATTGAGTGTTTGAAGATGGGATTGGAGAATCTCCCAAATGGCTCTGTAGTTAAGAAAGTTCAGCCGAGCTCGACAAATTGCCTTGCCGGGGAGAGCACTTGTGTTTGGAACAATGGGAAAATTGTCCAGGATATGAGTCTCAGACTGAGAAATGTGGAGTCCGGGGAGGTGTCGATCCAACTTGAGTGGATTGATATTAGTGGTTGTGAAGACCTGTAAACTTAGAGCTAAATGAAACTGCTGTTACTCTATTATGATATATTTTTAGGTTTTAAGCTTTAATATCAAGGGGTACTTGAAATGTGTTTGATGTATAAGTCTATTTGATAATACAATAATATAAACTTTTATGGAATATCTAGAGTATGCTCCCATGCATGTGGATGTGGTGGTTCGATGCTTCGAAATTATTACCATTGATTATGGAAGCAATAAAGAAACTCTAAACTTCTCTTAAAAAAATAAAGAACATGCAACTCTAATAACACTGAAATTATAGGTTAAGAACTTTTAAACCCACATGCAACTCGGGCTTATATCGCTGTGGCAAATTGCGAATGCGGAAATATTTAAAAATTGAAAAAATCCAAGATATGGCATAAAATGGGCATTAAAACATGAAGCTTGCAACAATCCAGCAAAAATGAGAACTAAATCTCTAGCAAAATAAGAATTGAAACACTTCATTGAAAGGTAAAAACAACTTAAATGGGGATTTAAAGGGGAAAATGAACGGTTTATCGACCAAAATGATACCCGCCAAGCAAAGCATGGTCATGAACTCGGAGTGCGCCTGGAAAAGTCTTGTACTTTCATATGCACGTTATTACTCTAATTAAGAAAGATTATACCAATACTTTCCATTCTTGTGTTGGTCTTTTTTGTCATGTTATTCCACGTCCTGCATTAAGTCCGAATCTAATAGCTCTGCATTACCAAACCCTCCTGCATTAATTTATTGGCGTCAAAAAGAAATTCCCTTAGAGTTATCGTTATCCTTGTTAGCATCAACAAAGTAGAGAGTCAAAAGCTTTCACATTGCACATGCATGCCATAGGCCAACAAAGGACTTGGAACACAAAGGTTGTACACATGTATCTTATCAAAAAATAGCTAAGACAAGAAGATTGAGAAATAGAACCACCTTACGCAGTGATACCCTGCGAAACAACAACAGTGAGGACTCGGGGGTTGTGTGCAACACCTCCGATGCCAAAATTAGTGTTGTGTGCAATGAAAGAGCAAAGGGGAAGAAGGGAGAGAGTCCAAAAAAGAGAGGGAGAGAGAGAGAGAGAGAGAGAGAGAGATCCCTTTAGCTAAGCCTGGAGATAGGTTTATATACTCGGAAGAAGTGGTCCCCCTCTTACTATGGCCGGGTTGTCTGCAGGCAGTACTGAGCATCGCGTTTTTGCAAGGTGACTTATCTCCTTGGTGACCATGCCATCGCTTTGCATGTAGGTGTGTCCTCCCTCTCGTCCACACTTCGCATCGGGTGGAGGGAGTGCACCCACTATCCCATTTCTGAGTGCGTGATTTTTGCTGCTATTGTCACTTATGGCTGCTTCGTACCATCAATGCAGCACGATCTCCAACAGGTAGTGACACATACGATTGCTCTGATGGAACCTCTCCTTCCTGACACGTACCTCACGGGCTGGGCCCAGGTCTCCCTCCAATTATCTATGTGGAGTTGGGCCGTGCACATCCTAGGAAGGCCCAGAGGCGTTCGCTAACCTCGTAGAGAGAGGGAAATCCCCTTCCAAGAACCATCTAATTTGATTCGATCTCAATAGCCATAACATGATCATCTTAGGGTAATCCTTTTATTGACAGATGATCCTATTACACTTGTAGTCTCTGAAGGATGAGAATCAACTTTGTAGCATCTACATCTAGAACTCAAGTATTAAATATGTCATTTGTCCGATCCATTGTAGAAACTACTCGTAATAATGAAATTGCAAAATGAATACATCAAGATTCGTAGTTCCCGATTCTTCTTCACTTTAATTGTTATTTGCACAAGTAAAAATTATATCTTAAAAAATGTATTTTTCCATTGTCCCATAAGCAGTGTGCGTGTTCAGACTGCTTGTATGCAAGAAAACTCTATTATTATAGATTGCCTGATCATAAACTTCACAAAGTCCAATTTTTTACAGCATTAGCTTATTATATTATTCAATAGGACAAAAATCACGGGAGAGTGCGGCGGAAACCAAATCACAAACTTCAAGAGTTGCCTTGCTAGTCAGTGGCCAGAACATCAAACTTTCTTCCTCACCCATTTCCCTCCCTTGTTCATCTCATCATACTATGGCCAGCACAACAAACTTATTTCTATCTACCGTAATGAATTAATTGACTTTGGGAATCTTTGGTTTTACTCGAGTCACTAATTAAGGATTATGATTTTCTCTTCTTCAAAGGGAGGATAAGTTTTGAACAGATCATCATCATTGTAAACACATTGGCACCAAATCTACAAATTGGACATGTTAATGTCTATAATTATTACTAAAAGTTGCGCCTAATTGGTGACATTTAGCTTGATCAGTTGTTTATTATCGCTTCCGAAACTTGAAAACTCAACAAAATTGCTCACTTTGGCCGTGCAAAATACAAGCTTGACTTTGTGATGGGGTCCTTGGTTCTTACCTCTTTTACTTGGGTTGTCCATTTTGTGAGGTCTGCTATATTTTCAAAAACAATTTCTTTGTTGTTTCATTTAACTGTTTCTTGTACCATGACCTTTGGACAAGCCACTATTTTTGAAAATTAGATTTACTTTTTTTATGTAATGATCTTTTCAATCTTGTATCATCAATGCATCTTGGCCTTCCTCCTCTACGTGGATATATATAATCAGTGTCTTCAAGGATCTCTGCTTTTGCTTGTGGCACATGGATTTTTAAAACTCTATGTATGAAAGTTCCAATTTGTCATTGATGCAACAAACAATTAAATTTCTCCGTTCTTAATACCTTGAGATCTAAATTCTACTATATAATCATTTGATAATCTAGCGCTCTCTTCAACACATTAATTCCTGTCTACCATTGGATATTGAAAAAGCATCTAGCTACACATTTATTTGCATAAACTTATTCAGAATCACATTTGTATAACTTGGTAAAGATTTACACATTGTTTTTTTCTTGCTCTTTCTTAAGTAATGCTTTAAGAGGACATGTTTGGAATCTTTGCAGTGAGAATATAAGAGATTCTTAGAAAGCATAAATAGAAGAATGACCTACATGTCCATATCTTAAAATGAGTTATGTTGTAACATAAGGGTTTGTTGAGATCTTCGACAGAGGTAATAGATTTTTCAATTAATGACTTCAATTGAATCTCCTTAGAGCTTTTGGTGAAGTTCATAATCATTAAAATAGACAAGATCTTCATGCCTCAATCCAAACTAGTTTTGTTTCAATTTTCACTCTTACTATAATTGGAGCACCACGGTAGGCAAAATACTCACCCCCCAGTGAGTACCATGAAGGAGCATGGAGTTCACCCACAAGCAAGTATCATAGAGAGCAAAAGTTTTCAACACCCTCCCAGGCACCCTAGATGAAGCACAATACTCCTCACCTCAACGAGCACCATGAAGGAGCATGAACCTCGCCACCTTGGCTTGTGGAGAGGGAAACTATAGCACCGCAGTAGGAAAAGTACTTGCCACCTTGGTGAGCATAGTGGAAAGGAAAATTGCTCATTGTGGGGAACCACTTGGCATGAAAGAAGACAAACCATTCTTGGAGTCGAGTGGAAGGCAAAGGTGACAAATACTCTAGTGGTTTAAGGAATTAACAGGAAGTGCTGGTAAGAGATTTGCAATAGGCGCTGCGAAGTACTGCAAGCACATGGGCGAGCAAGCTCCTTGTAAATGCTCGACTGACGCATCCCAGGGCGAGGTGGAAATAAGTGTGTTGTTTCACTAAAGGCGAGCACGTAAAGGCTACTTATCGAGAAGGCGAAAACGAGGAGCCGTGGAAGTTAGAGGTATAAATTTAAACCGGAAAACTGGTCCGGACCAGACCGGTTGGTCCGGTTTTAAACCGGTCCAATCCGGAACCAGTTTCTATATTATTAAAACTGGCCGGACCCGGTCTAGTTTCGGTTCCCTAGTTTTCGGGACCGGACCTGACCGAACCGGACCGGTTGGAAAAAATATATATATAAAGTAATTTTATATATTAAACAAAATATATATATATAAGTTTTATACATAATATATAATTATATATTAAAATTTTATATGTAATGTATATAATTATATATCATATATGAAATAATTTCATATTATAATTTATAAATTATAACATAAAATGTTAATCTTAAATATGAACATTTGTAATTTGTTTGATCATATGTTATTAATATAATGTTATTATAATTTATAAAATAAAAGTTGAATTTTAAAGATGAAAATTTAATTGATCATATGCTTTAAACATAATATATATATATATATATTAAATTATTAACAACATTTTATCATAAGAAATAACACTTTATTATATGTTTTTAACATTTAAAAAAAAAAGAAAACCGGACCGGAAACCGATAAAACCGGAGGTACTGGTTTATGAGAGTAACTGGAGCGTAATCGGTTTTGAAAAATATAAAATCGGTACATACCGGTTTGGTCCTAGATTTTGTCCAAAACCGGACCAAACCGAACCGGCTACACCTCTAGTGGAAGTCAATAACTCTGACAAGACAAAGAGTTACTTGCCAAAGTGAGTAGCAGTCTGGAAGAGACTGGGTAAGTGAGGGAGCTTTCCAGAAGTACATGGAAGTGCTTAGCAAAGTGGCAATATTGCACGCAAAACCCCCACTCTATACGAAGGGTCACATCCGTAGTTGTTCTGTAATGAAAGGTGAAGGATTGCCTGGTCACGTCGTCTAAACATAGTAGTACGACTCAAACCACGACTAAGACCCTCTTTAGAGGAAAGTTAGAGGACCAAGCATGTGGCTCATGCTTGGCAGTCAGTCTCTATTATCCTGTAGTATGACAAGAAAGGATTAAAGAAAATCCTTACAGCATATCCGGACTCAGAAAGGACATCTGACAAACTCACCCTATTTAAAGGATCTGGACGTAGAATGAGATCTCGCTTTTGAGACTTTATTCATCAAAGAGCTTGTGAAGTCAACTGCTCTGTAAAGCATGGAGCACAGCAATGACGAGAGGATTTCTGACGTATGAAGGTAGGTTAGCTTCTAAGACAGTGCTAGGAAATGTGAGGTGAATGTTGTCAGTAAGATGCATTGCATTATCTCAGTAACTTCTCTCCTCCATTCAACAAGCATGAATAAATATTTCTATCACTATGTTTATGCCTACTTTTACGAATTGATTTCCAATTGTTTGGATGTTGAAGGTGTTAATTATTTTTTATCGATGACTCTGAATCCCAGTGTGAGAACCCAATATCTCTGTGTGAGAATGTCTAACTCTGTGTGGTAGCTTGAATTTATAATCATGGGATGGGACAAGGAATTCCCAATGTTTTGAATGTTTGAATATGTTAAACGTTTGCACGTGCTTCACACGAAAATGATAATGCCTCGTGGGGATTGGAGTGGAACGATGTCGTATTGGGCCTTACCTGATAGTCAGGATGTAGGATCCTTTGGCGTATCACATGTTGGTGTCGTCGAGTTGGTTGGCCAAGTAGAAGTATCCCCTATGCAATAAGTATCTATGTGTGAGAAGTCTGTGTGACGAATAACTATAAGCACCCGTGTACTGGAAAAATGTTACTAGGGTTGAAACAGGCCGAATATTGGTTTTTACGAGGTTTTATACTTATATTGGAGACGGACTATTCCTCGCCACACTAATACTAATGTGTTTTCTATATTTTGCACAAAAGAAGGCACGTCCCAAAGGGTGATTCCTCTCTACGTATATACATGTCTATTCATTCTTTTCATGAAAGTGTTCATTACATCTTCGGTAGCATTATCTTTCATTAGAATTCTTGTCATGGTCGTTTAACCTACCTATGGTTTCATTCCTAGGACCATAGATTTTGGTGTAAATCCAAATCCCAGTGTGATGCTCGAGGAAGAAGCGTCAACCTGCCCGAGTCCTAAGTACGAATACCTGTAGCCGATGTAGTTACCTTGTACCTTCTTTTAGGATGTTAAGCCAGGTGACTACTTGTAATCAGTCCGCCACTTTAAGCTGACTAAATTTATGTACATTTGGATCATGTACTATCTCGAGATTTAATGAAGGGCGAGAGGCCCCTATTGTTGTGAAGATTAGTATTGTTGTACTTAATAGCTAGCGTTTTCATCACAACGTATTCTGCATAAATTACACGCCTAGTTTAAGTCCCTATTGGGTGTTGACTCCTGGTTACCTTCCTTGGCACCATGGATCCTCGCTTAGACCTTCATGAGGAACTAGGTGCCACAGCTCCGAGATAGTGAGCTATTGCCCTCCCATAATGCTCATCGAGGTGGCGAGCTCCATGCTTCTTCAAGGTGCTTGCCAAGGTGAGTAGCATTTTGCTTCATCCAACGTACTCACCAAGGTGATGAGCACTTTACCTCCCATTGTGCTCGCTTGGGGGCCGAGTACTTTTGCTCTTCATGTTGCTTACCTAGAGCGAGCAGTTTCAATTTCTACAATGCTCACTAAGGTGGCGAGCAGTTTTGCTCCCCATGGTGCTCACTTAGGGCGAGCACTTTCCATTTCCTTGATGCTTGTTGAGGTGGAGAGTTTCATGCTCCTTCACGGTGCTCTCTGTCATAATGGGCACTTTTGCTCCCGTGGTGCTCACTCTGGGGGTACTGTCCCTTTCCACAATGCACTACGATGCTTGCCTTGGGGCGAAGACTTTTCCTCTCCCTAAGCCAAGGTGGGGAGCTTCATGCTCCTTCTTGGTGCTTATGGAGGTAAGGAACATTGTGCTTCATTCTAGGGTGGTGAGCAGTACTTTTGCTTGTTATGGTGCTCAGTTGGGGTGGAAAACTTTGCTAATGGAAATGGAACTTGGAAGTCTACTACGAAGTGGAGAAGCCGCAATAGAGTAGGACATGAAGTGGGTTGAAGTTGTGTTTTATTCAAGAAAGAGCTATTATTTAATTAGAATGAGAAGAGTTATTATTTAATTAAAGTAAGAAGAATTATTATGACTGTCAGTTGTTTTATTGCTTTAAACTAGTTCATGTCAATTATGATTGTTATTGTTATTCTAATTAGAATAAGAGTAGGATTGTTATTTTTATTAGAATAGGAGTAGGTTTCCGTACATGGTCAGGAGTGCATGGTTATAAATACTAGGGTCTGTAGTTTATTTTCAATCATCGGAAAGAATATAAAACTTGTGGTTTGTTCTAGCTCTAAGTTGATTACAATTTATGACTTTTCATCGTAGTAAGATATTGATTCCATCAAGTGCGTGGCTATAAATACTAGAGTCTGTAGTTTATTTTGAATGATCAGAAAAAATATAAAACTTGTGGTTTGTTTCTGCCCTAAGTGGATCACAATTTATCACTTTTCATCTTAATGGGATCCTGGTTCCATTAGTGGTATCAGAGAATGGCTACCACGGCGAGCACTTTTGCTCTTGAAGGCCAATATGTGAGCACTCCACTAGTTAATTGGCTATAACTACTGTAAAAAGAAAAAAGAAACTATAAGCTTGATCTAAAAGCAATACGTGGCACATTGTTCTCCTGCCACTTTAACGCAAATAACCAGCTTCTTTGAATCTCGCCAGCATCTCAGCTGCCTTCTCCTCTTTCAACTTCTGCACAATTTCGAGTATATTGGAGTTGAAGAAATGGTCCGCTACTTGGAGAAGATAAAAAATAATAATAGAAATACTCAAAGTCTAACCCCAAGGCTCAAGGACCATGTATGATGTATGTGTAGTGTAAGATGATGTGTAGCATAGCTCTAACAAAAGAGAGACTTCCAAGCAAGTCACACAACACCAAAACCGAGGGCTTGGTAAAGAGAACACACCTGAAAACTCATCTGACGATAGGATAAGGATAGCAAATATTATAGCAAAATTACCACTGAACACTACGAAGACCATTAAAGACCGCAAAAATTACACACTAAGAATTTCTACTAAGTAGGGTCTCTTTTATTATAAATGTAGATTTGAATCTCAGAAACACTATAGTTACCCACAATGTTCCTAAATTTGTCTTATTTTACACGAACTTAGTTATTTATCGTTTTTGGTTTGAACAATGTGCTCGTTAATAAATAAATAAATTTATTAACTTAGAAATAAATTTGTCCGTTATTTACTCTTCTGGCGTGGGCTAGAAGAGAAATTAGGGATTAGGAAATTGGGGGAAAGTGAAAGTGAAACTGATTTGCCTTCATGCTCATGGGGAAGGAGAAAAAGAAATCAGAAAATTACAAGTTTTTCCCTACAGTTTTAAAAAATCATATTGCCATATACATTAATTCCGGACCAAAGTACATATTCCGGCCAAAATGCCGGAATTCGGCCGAAATGGACCAGAATAGTCCGCAATAACTTGAATTTGATACGGAAGGAAACTTCTTAAACCGTGCTGATTATTATCCGGTAAAAGAATTCCGGCCATTATTTTCGGAGGAAAATCAAAACTTTGTCTTGAACACTTGTCACTGTACTAAAACTTTACAAGGTATCTTAGTTAGAGGGACCATTATGGTTCCCCCAACCGATCGGACACCCTTACTCCTTAAAGGCCCAGCGAAGCCCACCAGCCAATATTAGCCCTAAAGGAGACACCAATGGTTGCATTAGTAATGAACCCCCAATCACGAGGCCCGCCCATGGATGCGGTCATATTCGAGAGGCGACCTAAACACCCGAAATGGCTTTCCTTTATCCAACCATCACCTGATAGTATACTTAGGGATGTAAACCGGTCGGTCCGGATAGGAGAAACCGACCGGACCGACCAAATGCATGGTCGGTTTCGGTCCAGTAAATATAAAAATTTCGATCTTCGGTCCGGTCTTGGGGTGGAGATTTCTCGAACTTGACCAACCGAATAAAAAAAAATATTATATATATTATTTATATAATAATTATACAATTAATAATATAAAATTCTAAATATGTTATTAATACTTGTTAATATTTTATAAATTAACAATATTTTATATATATCTTCATCTAACCTATCACTATTAACAATATAAAATTTTAAATATGTTATTAACACTTGTTAATATTCTATGAATTAACACTTGTTAATATTCTATGAATTAACTAATATATAATATCAATTAGTTAATTATATAGTAATTATATAAATTAATAATATAATTTTCATTTAATTTATTATCATTGACCCTATAAAATATTTTTTTATTGAGTTTGTTACATAATTCACATTAATAAGTCACTTAATTTAATTTAGTATTTTAAATAAATTTTTTTTATTAATTGATTTTTTTTAAAAAAAAAAGGCCGGACCGACCGGACTGATAACTACCGGTCCAGTCCAGTCCCTATGGGGTGTTCGGTCCGGTGATGGACCACCGGACCGGACCGGACCGATCGGTTTACACCCCTAAGCATACTAATACAATTTTAAATAATAAGGTACCGTTTGGATAATGAGTTGGAATGAAATGAATTAAGATGAAAATTAAAAATTGAATAAAATATTATTAGAATATTATTTTTTAAAATTATTATTGTTTTAGAATTTGAAAAAATTGAATTGTTTATTATATTTTATATGAGAATTTGAAAAAATTATAATGATGAGATGATATGAGATGAATTGAAATTGCTTGTCAATCGAAACAAGACCTAAATTCTTCTGGCTTTATTTCAAATAGAGGATTTTGTTGTTTTACAAGTCCTATCACTCTATCCTATACTCTACAGATAGAAGAGTAAATCTACTATCGAGATAAGTTAGAGATGACTCTGGGTTGATAAAAATATTATACAACCGATCTGACTTACAAATCGGAGACGTTTAATACCTTTCAAGCCTTGTGTAATTCTTTTGGTAAAAGTTCGCTGCCGGGGATCAACAGGATGCAAAACACGACCTCCACATACATCTTTTAACTTTTATTTTTTTTTTTTTTTTTTTTTTAAAGGAAAGGAGCCTCCTGCACAACTTTATTAATTAGAGATTGACTACTAATAAAAGGCACGTGGCCTTCCATATCCCGTTCACCTTACTCGACAAAAGGCACGTGGCAGCCTTAAAGACTTCCACGGGAAAGTTAATTATTTTTATTAAAAATTATAAAATAAAAATTACTTTCCCATATAGGAATTCGTTAGAAAAAGAAAACTTAAAAATAAATTAATTTTTAAGATTTATATTAAAAATAACTTAGTATTTATTTCAATATAAAAATAATGTACTTTTTAATTATATAATTTCTTAATATTAAAAATTATTTTTTGATATAAAAGTAAATTTATTTTTTAATTTTTAAGACTCTCACATGGTTGTATATAAGACTGCCAGGTGGCTGTATGTTAGACTACCGCATGTTGTCTGTTAAATAGAGCGGATAGAATACGTAATAAAGGTCAAAATCGAAACTTAATTCTGCACGAGGGTCGAATCTCAACGGAGACTAGATTTAAATTTTGTAACTAAAATATTTGAAAATAGAATAATTCTTTCTATATTTAGGAACACGCAAAAAGTATTAATATTAATAATGTGTTATAAATACTAAAATGTTATTTAAACAGTGAGTTGAGATGATATAAATTGAGATTAAAATTAAAAGTTATATAAAATATTATTAAAATATTATTTTTTTAAAATAAATTATTTATTATATTTTATATGTGAGTTTGAAAGCTGTTAGAGATGTGAAAGAATCTTACGTACACACGTCTCCCCCTCCCCTTTTTTTTTCTTTATTTTTTCTCCCATCTCCCGTACATCTCCCCTCCCCTCCCCTCCCCTCATCCCCTTTCACTCTTTATCTCCGCTGTCTCGATACATGAACTTGTCAGATAGTTGAGTTGACAATCCATTTAAAACAAATTGGTGTTAAGAAAAAGAGTAAAGTTATTCTCACCGTTCATTGTCTTCAGTCTCGTTATATTTTCTTTTAATTTTTTTAATATTTTTTTAGTTAATAATTAAATAAGTGTTACACTATCGGTGGCTCCCAGAAGGATTGGGAGCCGTGTCGTAGAGCCCCCTAAGAAAAATGCATTCAATTAATAGATGCTCAGCTTTCACTAACAGCTTCTGCTCGAGCTATAACATATGTTTTCATGTGTTTTATATATTATTTTTAAGTAATTTTTTATATAAATTTTTTAATATTTTTAAAAAATAAAATAAATTTAAAACATCATTAAAAATACTTTCTTAATTAAAAAAAATATTTTTTATTTTACTTAGTGATTAATAAAGTATTTTTTAATAATATTATAAACTTTTTTTATTTTTTAAAAATATTTAAAATTATTAAATATATATATAAAATAACTTAAAAAAACCACATAAAAAATACACTGCTAAGTGCTAATCTCCAACGGAAGCCCAGCGGGAGATATAGCATTTTCCTCAATTAATAGGTCTCTTTTTAGAGATATTGCATAGAGCGATACTGCGCGCAAACACGCTCCAACAGATTTAATATGCGATTTAACACAAACGTTTAGCTTGCGGAAGTCATTGCAATAAATTTACATTGAACCAGGCCACCATCTTAGACCATATTGGTCCTACCTCCTACGTACCCGGTTTGCATGGTATTATGGAATATTTTTTTAATTATTTATTATTATTATTTACTTAATGGTTAAAAAAATGACTATTAATAAAGTTATATACTTTTTTAATATTTTTTAAAAATATTTAAAAATATAAATAAAAAATCTTTTTAAAAAAATAAAAAATAAAAAATTTATATTAGACCACACGTCCAGCTGTCAATGATGGAGCACTGATCTGAATCTATATCTTATAATTGGAGGCTGCTTGCTCTTTCTCTATCTTTTCCTCTATTCTTTGTCTGGTTCAATTCCCAAACATTTACCTCTTTCACCACTTCTCCCTAACGTGCCACTGCCGCCTATACATGACAATTCAATTATCTGCCATGCCCAAGTTTCGATTCTTCCTTCTTTACTACAATATTCCATGCCTTAATTTCCTAACTCGTAATTAGGCTTTAGTATTTTCCTTTTTGTTGATTTCATATTTTGAGTATGTTTAATTTAAATAATGAGATGAGATGAGATGAGATGAGATGACTGCGAATATAATTGAAATAGTGTGGGAATAGTAATAAAATGGTTTGAGTTTTAAGATATATTATTGAATTTTGAGAAAAACAGAAAGAAAAATCTAAACAAGGCTATACCACACACTACAACAAAAACCATCATCTTTTGGAATGAAAAATTTCGTCTTTAATTGGTCACAATAGGTCTGTCACGAAAGACAATTTGGGATGGGAAAAAAAATTTCATCTCAAAAATATTTTATTGGACAAAATTTTCCTGACACGTTAAAATATATATATATATATATATATATATATAACAGAGGATTAATCATTCTTAAAAAATTGCAGTAATCTTAATCTGAGAAAAAATATAAGAAATAAACTAATAGCCAATAATCCCAAGCTATAACACATGATAAAGCTGAGAGCATTATTTTATTCCATAAAATGATCAGTACATACCAGAAGCATAGATAACGAAATCATTAACATCATGACAACATGACCAACACTGCATGGTTTTATTGAAATCCGATCTATAACATTTATGATGTTTTTATATGTAGAGGTCTTAGTGGCCGACAAGATTGGCATCCATCTCTTTGGTAAGTTCAGCTGCAAAGTGAAGCATTTCTTTTGGATCTGAAACATCCTCCTTCAGTTTCTCATATTCAAGTGTCCAGCGGACCAAACATCCGCCCTTATCCTTTGGAGTGGCTTGAATAATGAACTTGAAACTTTTGAACGCCTCCATCAGTAATCCTCCTATTACTTTGAAAGTGACTGACAATTTTTCATCATCTTTGTGCTCATATATCTCCTTTGAAATTACAGTTTTCCCCTCTGTGGAGACACACCCAACAAAAAATAAAATAAAATAAAAGTAACAGAAATTAACCTGATAAGATATATAATTAAACATGAAACCAAACAATCATATCGCACAAGGATATTTTGTTTTTGTTTTTTTTTTTAAATTACAGTTGGCAAATAGTTCATACTTCATAAAATAAAAATAAAAACTCACAAATTATAAACAAATAAGAAAAGAGTAATGCTACATACAGTCATGAAGTGTGCAAGCGCCGTACAATCGCTTTAAAAAAATATATATAATTACAATAAACCACGTCATCAATGGGTAATCGCAATAAAAAGAAAAAAAAAATCAATTTGTTATATATTCTGTTTAAACCACGTTAGGGGGTTATCTTTTATAAAATTTGTAGGTAGATCTATCATTAATTCTCGTTGAAAAATGAGGGAAACCAAGCATGCATGCACCAGAGATAAATATATAATAACATATATGTTCGATAATTTAATATATGAATGTAAGGATGAAATAATTCATGTGGCGCCCCTTACCCCAGAGGAGATACCAGTCCATCACAGAACCCACATCTCTCCATCCACCTTCAACTAAATCAACCCTCGGAATATAGTGAGGGCAAAGTTTTGGTGAGTCATATAATCTTTCGGTGTGAACCTCGTAAAATGCACGAGCAGATGCCTTGATTTCTACTTCAATATCTACCTTCCCAACCAGCTGAGACATGATCTCTCCTTTCAACTTTCAAGTTTGGTATTCTAAATGTGAAGGAAACAAGCAGCTATAAGTTAGTGAAGAGAATAGGAGGGTATAAGCTGGTCGCTATATATTGCTAGCTTCGGCCTTGTATTTATAGAGAAAAAAGGCTGGGCCGGCCGGGATTAGTTTAGTTGTTTAGTCAAAATCTAAAATGGTTATAACTCGCACATCGGTTTGGGTGGATTGAATAAAATATTATTTGAATATTATTTTTTAATTTATAAAAATATTACATGATTGTATGTAAGACTGCCACGTGTTGTTTGTTAAATAGAAGAGTAATGCTACATACAGTTGTGGAATATCCAAGTGTCGTACAATCGCTTAGAAAAAAAAAAGATTTACTATTAAAAATTTAATTTTTTTTCATATGGGTTTCATATTTATTCTTTTTTTTTCAAAGTGATTGTGCGCCGCTTACGCACTCACGAATGTAATTATCATATCTCTAAATGATAATAGAGTGAATAGAATACATAACTGATCGTCAAATTTGAGATTTAGTTCTGCACGAGGGTCGAATCTCAATTGAGACCAAATTTGAATTTTGGAAATAAAATCTTATTGTTTTATCTACTGACTTAAAAATAGAATAATTTATATTTTTATTTTTGGTAACACGCAGAAAGTATTACTACTAATAATGTGCTAACATTTATTAGAATAAAAGGACTTTTCGCGAAGAACACTCCATTAGCTCTAGAAAGTAATTTTCTTTTAAAAAATAATGTACTTGACCTTCCTTCAAAGAACGCATGATGCAAAGAAGAAAAACATGGAATTTTCTTACTAATAATCAATCTTTCTTTTAAACGATATTTCAAAGTACTAACTTGAAAACATAATTTGTTTTATATAGCCGGCCAGCTATAAAAAAGCCTAAAAAATACTGCATCTTGTCAGAATTCTTGATAAATTAATTATTTTTAAATCCGAATTGACGTAATTGGTTTAGTTGAATCCTGCATGACGTGTATGGCCCGAATAGAAAAATTTAATTATAAGCGATTATGCGTATTAATACGTGTATTTATTCAATATAATTGGTCAGAAAGTAAATTTTATCGAAAACAATGCTAATCTGAATTTAAAATATGAAGGCAACAACATTAATATGCAGATTAGTACGCAAACTTACTTGTATATAGCAAAGCTTATGGCGAATATTTAGAATATCTTAAAATATTTAGAAATAATGATGAAATAATTTAAGTTAAAATATTTTATTAAATTTGAGAAAGAAAAGATAAAAAGTTGAATAAAAATTAAAAATTAAAAATTTGTTTAAATATAATTTTTTTAATACAATTTTTATTTTGAAATTTAAAAATTTTGTATTATTTTTATATTATTTTTTTAAAGTTTGAGAAAATTATTTGTATTTGGATTATATTTGAGAATAAAATGTAGAACTTCTGAAAATATAATTTGAGAATAGCTAAAAAGACTTATATTCCCAAACTAACCTTAATCAGCTTGAAACATGACTTGTCGGATAGTTGAGCTGAAGAGCGATACTGCAGATCACACACTCCAACAAATTTAATATAAGCGTTTAGCTTCCGGAAGTCATTGCAACAAATTTAATATGCCCATTTTAGACCATAGTGAATATTAATATAATTTAAAGTCGTACAAACATTAGGTAATCATTTTAAATAAAAAAATATAATCTAATGTTAAAAAATTATACAAAACCTAACTCTGATTAAAAAATATCTAATGGTACAAAACCTAACAAACATCACCTATTGTATTTTTTTATTTTAATTTGTTTTTGGAAATTGTTAAGTAGTTATTTTAAAATGAATTTATATTTTTTAATTTTTTTAAAAAATATTTAATGAATTTAAAAAAAAAAAGATTTTTTTACTTATTCGGTGGTTGTTTCAGTAGACTTTTGTAAGAGTAGCATCGTCCAAATATAATTTCTTATTATGTCTCTTTCTCAAGATAGCCGTGACCTTAAGACTGACACGTGGAATTACATCGCAAATTAAGCGCATTCCTAAGCCATCAATCAAGACAAACTCGACAAGAACCTGAGAACAAACATATATATTATGAATAATGCTACTCTCCCCGCTCCCGATCTGCTTTCGGTTTCACTATATTTTTTTAATTTTTTTAATATATATTTTTTTTATTTAATGATTAAGTAAGTATTTTTTAATGATATTATAATTTTTTTATTTTTCTAAAATATTTTATAGTGTTAAAAAAATATATATATAAAAAAATAAAATAAAAAAATACTACATTTTACACTGAGCGGGACTGAGAGCCGGAGAGGGAGCGGGGGCGGCGGCAGGATTCATATATTATATATCTATATCTCGTAATTAGAGGCTCCTAGCTCTCTTTTTCTTATATTTTCCTCTGTTTTTTATCTGGTTCAATTCCCTAACATGTACCTCCTTTCACCTACTTCTTCCACTACAATTAATTTAATTTTTAGATACGAAATTTATTAGTGGTGAATTTAATTTCATCCTTAAAAGTATTTATTTAGAACCAAATTTAAATTTCATCTTAAAATATAGATAAAGTTTTGAACAAGGCATTTGAACTAGATCTTCTGTGATGAAATATATCGTCTCAAAATTTAAAATTATGTTTGAACAGATAAACATATGTTCGAACAAAAAGTTAACGTTTGTTCAAAAGGGTTAGTTTATGTTCAAATAATAATGAAATATTTTGAGTTAAGATATTTTATTAAGTTTCAAAAAATGAGAGATAAAAAGTTAAATAAAAATATTATAAAATTAAAAATTTATTTGAATATAATTTTTTAATATAATCTTTATTTTAAAATTTGAAAAAGTTATATTTTTTTTGGAGTTTGAGAAAGTTGTGATAATGATTATAGATGAAAATATTAAAAATTTGAAATTAAAAATTATTTATATTTGAGTGATATTTAACAAGAAAATGTAGAATTTATGAGAATAGCTAAAAACACTTATATTTCCAAACTAACCCTTAATCTTGGAACATTAGAACATTATTATATATTATAATAAAGGGATTTTTCGCGAATAACACTCCGGCAGCTCTAGAAAATAATTTTCTATTTAGAAACAATATATGTATCTAAAATTCAAACTTTCTTACAAGGAATTCAAAGTATGACCTGACCAGGTATATCTTGATCGAGCTGGGAGCTAGCAGGAACTTGAAAACATTATTTGTTTTATATATAGCCCAGCTAAAAAATGCTGCATCTCCTAGAAATTCTTGATGGATTATTTACATGTCACGAAGATTTTCAAAACGTGGTATTTTATCTTATCCTTCTAACAATGATACATTATTAATTAATTAATGATCTCCTCACCATAAGTTTTGGCCAGATTTTCTGTGACACATTGTTTGAACGGTGTAGCTTCTTGTCCTACAATCAAATTACCTCAGTGATCTTACTGCACGTTAATTCATTTTTCTTTGGCTGACATCCTAATACATGTCACGTCTTCATGAGCCAATTTTGTAATAGGATTAATCTAAATTAATCCTTTGTCAAACCAAAACCAGATTTTCTGTGACACATTGTTTGAACGGTGTAGCTTCTTGTCCTACAATCAAATTACCTCAGTGATCTTACTGCACGTTAATTCATTTTTCTTTGGCTTACATCATAATACATGTCACGTCTTCATGAGCCAATTTTGTAATAGGATTAATCTAAATTAATCCTTCGTAAAACCAAAACCAGATTTTCTGTGACACATTGTTTGAACGGTACTGTAGCTTGTCCTACAATCAAACCTCAGTGATCTTCCACGTTTAATAATAAAATTAATAAATTATTATTAATAAATATAGTTATGGATTGACTCCATTTAGATATAAAGTTGATCTCAATTCATCTCATTTAATCATTATAATTTTTATAAATTTCTACACAAAATATAATAAACAATTAAAAACTTTTGCAAGGACCGTATAGTGGAGAAAGCGATTGTGGCGAATTCAATGGGGAAAATCTTGCGAATTAGCAAGAGGGCTGAGTTTCAGGAAGTTGCTAAGAACACTTTTGTGATGACGTTTGCCACCCATGCTGATAAAGATCGGATTATTGATAGAAGACCATGGCTTTTTGATAATACCTTGTTTGCACTAAGGGAGTATGATGTAATTATACAACCTTCATAGATAAAGTTTGAGGTTGAGGTATTTTGGGTTCAGATTCACAACTTACCGTTGGGGCAGATGACGAGGGACTATGATCAGTTTATTGGGGCGACTATGGGAAGAGTTCTTGATGTCAACACAGTGGACGATGGTGTAGGGTGGGGTCATTTTTTACGGGTTAAGCTTGAATTACCTCTACAAAAACCAATTGCTCGTGGCCGGTTTGTTCATTCATTTGGTCGTAAATTATGGGTGCAATTACAGTATGAGAAGTTGCCCCAATTCTATTTTAAATGCAGCTGGTTGATTCATGATATTAATGGTTGTCGACAAGAAGGAACGGTGCTGGGGAAGGAAGGGGAGGCGGGGATGCAGTTTGAGGAAAAGAGGCTCGCATTTAGTATCATCAATGGGAAGAGGGTTCAGTAGGTAGTACCGATCACAATGGTTAGTCATTGATGCCGAAAAAATAACAGTTCCAAGGTCTGGTGGGATGTGGCAGTTATGATGCTAGTGAGATTGGCGGCATTGTTTCAAAACTGGGTGATAAGCTTGGAACTACTGTTGAGGTTGAAATTGAAGGCACATGAAGTAGATTATGAAAAAGGAATTTGACTGTGGGAGAGTTTAGTTGAGCAGAGCCCGAGTGCTGGATGGGTATGGTGGAGCCATCCCTGATGCTCACTTGGTCGGAGCCCAGGGATGGTGTGAAATCCAAATTCAGAAAGGCTAAGTCTGTAGTGAAGTGATGAGTTGCAGCCAAGTTAGGGAACTAGTTGGACTTCGAAACATGAGGGGGCAGTGCTGTGAAATTTGCTGTGAGAGAGGATGGCGTAGGGGCCTGATACGCATGGTCGAACCGATAATAACATGTAAGGGCTGTGTGCCCTGCCTTGTTACAAACTTGGCAATGGAGAAGCGTATCAGGTCGGCTCTGAAAGTAGTTGGATGAGGCGGTAGTGTTGCGACCACCGGCAGAGTGATTACAGCCACCACGGCCACGACAACCACCACTTAATGGAGAGTTGCGGCCCCTATAAGAGGACTGAGTACCTGTAGAAAATTCGGAAGTGGTAGTGTTAGCAAAAAAATGAGAATCTGAAAGCAAGGCTTGAGTCTGATTAGCCAGACGAGATTCGTGGTTAAGCAAGAAACTGTAAATTTGGTGAGGTGAGAGAGGGTCTGTGTAACGCCCCGTTCCTAGAGGTCCGGAGAGTTAACTCTTAATACTTAAAATCAACTTAAATAATACCACTATAAAGTTCAGAAAATCCCATAAAATATTAATCCATTTAATCAATCCAAATATCTAAGTTTCTCCATGGGGACAGTAAAGAAAATCTCAATAACATAAATTAAAAACTCTCCAAAACTCAAAATTATCCTTAACTCCACAAATCAAAATACCCGAAAAATAAATCAGTTTACTAACAACGACTTTCAAATAAACATTTGTACCCTCAGGCACTTATTCCACTTCGATCATCACACCTTGCTAAAACTTCCTACTCTTGTTCACCAACTGAACCATCAAAATTATTTGAAAAATATATGAAGATAAAGGGTGAGTTATCAACAACTCAGTAAGCAGAGAACATATACCAGTGTATAAACATGAGCATTTACAGAAATCAGAATGCAGAACAAAACATTTTCATTTTCAGAGTGCGGAAGTAGAACATGTTATCAAAATATCAGAGCGAAGATTTAGAAATAATTTCATTCAAAATATTCTTTGGCATAGCATAAATGATCATCATCATCATCAGAACATTATATCAGAACAGAGGCCATGTATAACCCCCGTGGTAGGGTTGTGCACCTGCGGATAGCCAGGCAGAACATAAAACACTCTGTCACCAAGGTGTGCACTCAAAACAGAGACCACTACTCTAACCCGTGGCAGGGCCGTATCCACTATTATTACCCGTGGTTGGGCCGTATTCACTATTATAACCTGTGGTTGGGCCGTATCCACTATTATTACCCGTGGTTGGGCCGTATCCACTATTGTAACCCGTGGTTGGGCCGAATGCCACTATTATCACCCGTGGCAGGGCCGTAACTGAACAGAGCGAAAACAGAATCAAATTCAGAATTAGAGAGTCATGCCAAAGGTTTTTAGAAATCACGTCTTATCCAAACAGAGTACTGAACAAAATCTTCAGAACATAACAAAATCATATCACAACATAATTTATGCACAAAATTTCATATTCGCTCTCTTTTTCAAAGTTCAAAAATAGAATGTCAAAAATAAGTTCATGTCTACACCAGTTATGACAGAAAATACTTTGTTCTTAAACAGAATCTCATGAGTAATGCAGAACAAATAACTGAGGTAGTTCAAATTTATTTTCATAACAAAACATGCATATTTTCCCAAAAGGACCTCAGTTCATTTTATTTAATGCAAAGTCTAGCATAGGAACCCCGCTTACCTGAACTTCTTAGTTTTTCAGAATTTTCCTCAAGATGCCGAGCAATTAACAATCGTCACCTATCAAATAATCAAGTAATTCCCATAAATTTCCAATCAACCACTTATTTCGATATTTAATCCTAAACTTCAAAAATAACCTACTTAATTCCTCAAAATCTAAAATTTCATAACCTTAAAATATATCATCTTTTTCTAAAATCGTCAATGTCCATTTGATAACTTCGACTAAAAACATTTAAAAAATCTAACTTATTTATTAATGAAAACAACTTATGAAGTTTAATACTAGATAATATAATTATCCCAAAATATTTTAAAATAAACCATAACTATTTTTAAATAGACTAAATCATATCTAAAATGTAAAAATAACATTACACCAATATTTTTTACTTTTAAAAATAAAACTTTACTTAATAACATGTTAAAATAATTTTCTGTAATCATAATTAAATAACAGTGTACTAATACATAATAAAAGTATAAAAGCCCATTAATATAGCATGTAGTAAAGGGGTATTACGGTAATTTCAATGAATATCTTATTTCTATATTCAAAAATAGTATGTAAAACTAAGTTTACGTAAATTCTTGAGAAAACACTGAATGAGTTTATGGTGCAACAGTCGGTGACTCACAGAGAAGAGAACGAGCGACGCAACGGCAGTGCTGGGCGGAGGTCGAAGGTGGTCCACGCTGCGGCAGAGCACTGAGATTGAGAGAGAGAGTAACACGGTGAGGTAGACGGAGAGTGAGGGAGAGACGGGGAAAGAGAGAACGAAGGCTCACCGTGATGCAGCGAGACATGCGACGGTCTGGAGCTGGGCGTCGACCAGGGCAGCGTCCAATCACAGTTGGCTGGGGTGTCGGCGTCGCTTGTAGCTACGGCAACAGGTGGGGTGGTGGCTTACGGGCGGTGAGTTGGTTGAGCTATGACTACTCTGTTTTGGTTGTCTAAAATAAGGGAATTCTGTGGTTTGCAACGGAGACTGCGGGAGGCATTGGGCGGAGGCTTCTGTCATGCAGGGGAAACTCGCATGGGGTGGTTTCTGTTCGGTTGAGCGCATACGGGAATGGGCTTTTGTGATGGTGAGGTCGTATAACAAGCTGCAAACGAGGTCTAATGCCATGGGTGTGGAGGTGAAGAGACAGCGACGGTACTGCCTGGAGGTTGTGGAGGGTGGCGGCTTGTGGTGGATGATGGTTTGCGGATGGAGCTGCTTCTGTGCGTGCGTGGGTGGAGATTGCCGTGGTAGTTTTAGCGGCTATTCTTGGTAAACTAACATGCAGGCACGTATCTATATATATATTGGAGATAAAAAACAACCCTAGAGAAATGAGGGAGACACGTGTGGGAGTGAAAGCTGAGTCGTGTGTGTGCATGCATGGAGTGGACGGAAGAACTAACGGGTGAAAGAGAAATATGGACGGAAAGGATAAAACGTGCGGAAAGAAAAAAAAATAACGTGTGAAGAAACTAAAATAAAATAAAATAAAATGAACTAAAAATAAACAAATAAAAATAAAATAAAATTCGAGCAAGATTGGGTCAGGGTGTTACAGTCTGCACAAGTGGTTAAGGACGTAACCAATGACTCATATTCTATCCCAAGGCCAGTGAGCAGGTAAATGGAAAATTCTTGGTCAGTAAGTGTTTGGCCAGCAGCACCTATGGAGGAGAAAATGGATTTGGCTTTATTGTAGTAATCTGTGATGGATTCAGATCCCTTGTGTAGAGTAGCAAGCTGGTATTGGGTTTGAAACACATGGGCATTGGATTTGGCTAAGAATAAGTTCTGGAGTGTAGTCCAGCCTTCATGGGATGTGGTACAATCTTGAACCTGGGAAAGAACCGAGTTTGAAAGGGAAGAGTTAAGAATGGAGATGAGCAACTGGTCCCGTAAGACCCATTTAGTGTGCTCAGGGTTCATATTTCCAACAACGAAGGTTGTTGGAGAGCGAATGGAGCCATCAACATAGCCATAAAGTTGATGGCCTTTTAAGAAGTGTACGATTTGTGCTTTCTAGAGCAAGAAGTTTTCAATAGTAAGTTTGATATTTACAAACTGTGTAGCACAGACGAGATGATCGGGGGTGGGTGGGAATTTTTTTTCTGGAGTTACGGTTTTTTCTGGAGTGGACATTTTTTTTTACGTTAGTACTTGGCTCTGATACGATGTTAAACAGAAGAGATACGTAGGGATGAAGAAGTGTTTGAGAATATGCTCAGGATAGAGTCTGGTATTGCTTTCAAATTCTCATTGTATTTTTCTTCTTCAATTACAATAGAGTATTTATAGCAAACTACAAGTGACCATTTTGATTTCTTTTCCATTTACAATATGACACACTACAACACAATTGCTTTTTAGTGACGGTTGGGAAATTGTGACAGTCCCTAGACCGTCACTAAAAGGCATTTTCTGTAACAGTTTCTGGAAACCGTCACTAAAGATAGAATGATATTTTTTTACGTTCCAACGTATGGGAAATATGCGTTCGAACGTTACATATACGTTCGAACGTTATGTCTGTTTACGTTTGAACGTAAAATGTTTTGGCGCAACCGTTCAAATGTTATTAATTTTACATTCGAACGTAAAATGTTTGCACCAATGTTCGAACGTTAAGTAATAACATTCGAACGTTCATTGTAAATTTAAATTAAATGACTTTAATTTAAAAATTATGTAGTTTTTATTGTGCATAATTTGTGAACAAGTCTAAAAAATTGAATTGTATATATTTATATATACACACTTTGTAATATATAAATATATATTATTGATTTATATATATTTGAAATGCAGTGATTTAGTATTAAAGTTGGAAAATATAACATCAAAGAAGATTAAAAATTGAAATTAAAAAACGATAGAAATATTCAATAATATTTTTCGTTACGAATATTAAAAATAAAATACAAAATTTGATAGAATGTAGTAAACAACAGTCAGATGATAACGTTATCCGCAAAAGTCGAACTCCGTACCTCCTCAGTCAAGGTATCAACCTTGTCGTTGAGGATAGTTACACGATGGGTGAGTTCGGCAACAGACGCCGATATAGTCTCGAGCGATCGATCAATCTTATGATCGATATGCGCAGTCAGCTGTGAGATGACCGCATCAACCCAAGCAGGCCGCACATCTCCTGCAGATGTACTCGGCGTATGATGACTACTACTCCCGACATGACCTGGCTCAGGCTGCGTCGGAGGAACTAGATCCTCTACAGGGGGTGGCTGACGTCCCCTCACCTGTCCAATGCTACGTCGATGCGTGGTCATGTCGAGGAGGCTCATCTAATCTTTGACCAGCTCCTCTGGCTGGGTCGGCACTCCCCGTGCAAGTAATAGTCGGCTGATGAGGACACCATATGGGAGATTATCCGTGGAGACGATGCTCGCCTCGTAACGGATCCTCTCAAAGATGTGCAATGGCAAATCTATAGGATCTCCACGTGCCACTCGTATCAAAAATTATGCCCGAAGCCGACTAAATGTGGTTTTATGAGCCACAGGATCGACATTTGTTGCAACAATAAGGTGCAACATGCGGAAGAAATGCAGCAGATGGTTCTGGTTGAAGGCGTTCTTCCGCTCGATCTGCATGCGATCCCTCCCGGTGAGGATGTAGAAATCGTCGTCTCGGTCATCATCCCGAGCCTCGACGCCAGTATCCTCAGCCTCTGACTGGCCTGCATCTCTGGCTGATGCTGGCTCACATCCCCGGCCAGTAGATGATGTAGAAGTGCCTACATCCTCACGGGGTGTCGAGTGTGCAAATGTCTCCACTCCTCGACGAATCCCAAGGTGCTCGCCGATGACATCTGCTGATACCTCAATGGAAACACCGCGTACAGTCACGGTGTGAGAGGATGCATCCTGAGGCATGTCACACATCCCCATATAGAATTCTTGAACCATTGAGGGGTATACCTTCCCCCTCAATGTGCAGATATTTCCCAGCCTCTACTGAGGAAAACATCTCTCAGGTTCGTCTGCTGCCAACAGAGTTCGTCGAACTCATTAATTAAGACCTCTCGCTCTACCATAACAGTACGAGCTTCGATACGGGCAGTGTCCGACGTGGCTCCTTCCCTCCCTCGTTTTCTAGTATGCAGTGGAAGAGCCATATCCTGAAAATAGAAAAAGAAAAAAAAATTATTTACAATAATGCATTTTTTTGTATTAATTTTAAGATGCTCTGCCGTAACGTTCGAACGTTTTATCTTTAACGTTCGAACGTTAAAGATAAAACGTTCGGACGTTTATTTATACGTTCGGACGTAAAATAATGTCAATAAATTTACATTCAAACTTAAAACAAATACGTTCGAATGTAAAAATGTACGTTCGAACATAAGCAGTAAATAAATATTGGCTGACGTACGTTCGAACGTATTTGTTTTACGTGTGAACGTAAATATGAACGTCCGAATGTCGAAGCATGAATAATGTAGAAAATAATTACGTTCGGATGTTATAATTAAACGTCCGACCGTATGTGATTTACGTGCGAAAGTAAAATATTCACGTTCGAACGTATGTCGTTTAATAATATTTAAAAAGTAGTACGTCCTGACGTAGACAATTAACGTTCGAACGTGGAAGCCGTAACGACTCTGTAATTTAAACGTCGTACGTTCGAATGTCTTTGTGAAACGTTCGAACGTTTCGACGCAGAATGGCTGAGTCGACTCAGCCATTATTGAAATCTCAAAAATTTCTCTACAAGGTTCTAAATACCGAAATGTTACCGTGGAAATGAAGTATACACTTCAAGAAACATTTCTACGGTGACTATTCGGCCAATGACTAGCCGTGGTGGCCGGAAAATGAAGTTGAAAATCCGGCAACCACTTATCCGGTTTTAAACAAAACTAAATCCAAATCTCAATCCAAATCTCAATAAAATACATGTTACTTGAATAAAAGATGAATGACTACCTTTTAGTGACGGTTGTGGCGGAGTTGACGGCGGCGGTGAAGGAGGCGTGGCGGCGTGCAACGGAGTAGACGATGATACGTATTGGAAATGTCGTTTCGACGTTCGGTTTTGGCCTTATATACACAGAACGTTCGAACGTACTTATTATTACGTTCGAACGTTTTTCAATTTAATATTATATTATAAATGTTTAGGTTATATATTAGGATGTTATATAATATTATTGACAATTAGATTATTGGTTTTTTTGTGAGTGCTTGTTATATTTCTAAAGTTTAGCAATATGTTTATACATGTTGTTGTGATTTTATGCTTACTCTTGAAATAATTGTGATTATTGTTTGTGAATTTTGTGAATAGTTTATGAGCTTATGGTGTTTATTGATGATTTAATAAGTAGTATATAGCTATAGATATATAAAATGTAGTATATATATTATAGTATAAGTTAGTATATAATAAAGAATTTAATAAGTAACAATTTAATATATATTATTGATTTATATATATGGTATAATTTATATATTATATAAATTTATGTTCTCATTTAAAATATTATGCTATCATACTATACAATGTAGTATATAGTTATAGATATATAAAATGTAGTATATATATTGTAGTATAAGTTAGTATATAATAAAGAATTTAATAAGTAACAATTTAATATATATTATTGATTTATATATATGGTATAATTTATATATTATATACATTTATGTTCTCATTTAAAGTATTATGCTATCATACTATACAATGTAGTATATAGTTATAGATATATAAAATGTAGTATATATATTATAGTATAAGTTAGTATATAATAAAGAATTTAATAAGTAACAATTTAATATATATTATTGATTTATATATATGGTATAGTTTATATATTAGTTACATTTATGTTCTCATTTAAAGTATTATGCTATCATACTATACAATGTAGTATATAGTTACAGATATATAAAATGTAGTATATATATTATAGTATAAGTTAGTATATAATAAAGAATTTAATAAGTAACAATTTAATATATATTATTGATTTATATATATGGTATAATTTATATATTATATACATTTATGTTCTCATTTAAAGTATTATGCTATCATACTATACAATGTAGTATATAGTTATAGATATATAAAATGTAGTATATATATTATAGTATAAGTTAGTATATAATAAAAATTTAATAAGTAACAATTTAATATATATTATTGATTTATATATATGGTATAATTTATATATTATATACATTTATGTTATCATTTAAAGTATTATGCTATCATACTATACAATGTAGTATATAGTTATAGATATATAAAATGTAGTATATATATTATATTATAAGTTAGTATATAATAAATAATTTAATAAGTAACAATTTAATATATATTATTGATTTATATATATGGTATAATTTATATATTATATATATTTATGTTCTCATTTAAAGTATTATGCTATCATACTATACAATGTAGTATATAGTTATAGATATATAAAATGTAGTATATATATTATATTATAAGTTAGTATATAATAAATAATTTAATAAGTAACAATTTAATATATATTATTGATTTATATATATGGTATAATTTATATATTATATATATTTATGTTCTCATTTAAAGTATTACGCTATCATACTATACAATGTAGTATATAGTTATAGATATATAAAATGTAGTATATATATTATAGTATAAGTTAGTATATAATAAAGAATTTAATAAGTAACAATTTAATATATATTATTGATTTATATATATGGTATAATTTATATATTATATACATTTATGTTCTCATTTAAAGTATTATGCTATCATACTATACAATGTAGTATATAGTTATAGATTTATAAAATGTAGTATATATATTATATTATAAGTTAGTATAGTAGGAATCGTACGTTCGAACGTTAAACTGAGAGGCGGGAAATTTCCCGCTCGATTAAGGTATCTGTGTGATTATTCAGACGTTCGGACGTTTATACTATACGTTCGAACGTTATTTGATGAAAATCACCAGAAAATTATGTACATTCGAACACGAAATCTGTTAACGTTCGAACGTTAGTTAAATTAGTGCGGGAAATTTTCCGCTCAAATATGGTAACACTTTGATGAAATGTACGTTCGGACGTTTAAGTTAAATGTTCGAACGTTCATCTGTAAATTTACGAACGTTCGAACGAAAAATTGTGATACATTCGAACATATATGAGGAAAGTGCGGGAACTTTCCCGCTAGATTTTATGTTGTACATAAGAAGGGTACGTTCGAACGTGTACTGTAAACGTCCGAACGTTCTGGGCGGGAATAATTTTAGAATATAACGTTCGGACGTACAACTTAAACGTTCGAACGTTTAAACTAATAATTTTAGAACTTAATCAGTACGCGCACGGGAGGAAGCGGATCATTTCTTCTTCTCCCGTGCGCGCAACAGAGAGAGAGAGAGAGAGAGAGAGAGTGTTAGAGTGAGAGAGAGTTGAGTTAGAGAGTTAGAGAGAGTTGAGTTTTGGTAAGAAAATTTTTTTATTTCTTGTTTTATTTGAATTTTATGATATTTATAGAATGTGTTTTTGTTATAGAATATTTCTAATAAGTTAGTGTTGTATTTTTTTGAAGGATTGCTTGTTTTGGGAAGTTGGAAGATTTTGATTTGTAAGAGGATATTGTGAGTGCTAGGTATATTTCTAAACTTTATCAATATGTTGTTGTGATTTTATGCTTACTCTTGAAATATTGTGATTATTGTTTGTATAGTTTGTAAATAGTTTGTGAGTTATTGTAAATATGTTGTGATATGAATTTGAAATATTGTGTTTATTATTAGAAATATATTTTCATTAGGCTTTGTTAATACATGTTTATTGCTTACTCAACTTTAGAAATATGTTAATACATGTGGCATGTTATTTTGTGAATATATTGTGAGTTATTGTGAATATGTTGTGATATGGACTTGAAATATTTAAATTATTATTTGTGAATGACGTTTGAATATGTTTACATTGTTACAAATATATTGTCCTTAAGCTTTGTTAATACTTGTTGCATTTTATTTTATGCTTACAATTGAAATATTGTGATTATTATTTGTATAGTTTGTAAATAGTTTGTGAGTTATTGTGAATATGTTGTGATATGGATTTGAAAAATTGTGATAATAATATTTCAAATTAAGTAATAACAAATAAAAGTAACTCTTTAAGAATTATAATAATTAAAATTATTGTATAACCATTGAAATTTAAGAATGATAATTAAATATTTATAATAATATTTGAAATTAAGTAATAACAAATAAAACTAACTCTTTAAGAATTATAATATTTAAAATTATATTATATTTCTTTTACAATTTAAGTATAACAATTAAAATTATATTTTAAGAATGATAATAATTAAAATTATAATATAACCTTTAAAATACTCTTTAATAAAAAAGTCTTGAACCTACTAAATAAGTAGAGTTTGAATATGTAAATATATTTTTTTATTATAAACTAAAGAGAAAGAAAATAAGGATCAAATAGATTCTTATATAAAAATTATATACTTATTTTCTATATAAGTAAATAACTCACTCAATTAAGTATAACAATTAAGATTATAATTGTGGAATGATAATAATTAAAATTATATAATAACCTTTAAAATTATATATAACAATTATAATCTCTAAATTTTAGTCTAATTGCTTGACTGTCATAGTCTCTTCGGCCTTGAGAGTTGTCAAGGTCGGACAGTTTGTGACGGTTAAGTAATTAGACTAAAATTTAAACATTTCTTCAAGATCATTCTCCCTCGTTGTGTACAAGACACGAAACGTAGGGTCACATAATCTTCCATCCCTCTTTAGTTTAACAATATGGAGATATTGTTGTATGATTTTTTGCTAGATGCGTGTGACATTGCATAAATACCCTTAGACCCGTTTGGGAATCAGTGTACATTTATGTGTCCACTGATTCCTGAATTGTCCAGTGTGGACAGTTTGAGATTATATTATCTGTATTGCACATTTTTGTTACTCGCTACTTTCCACGTTTAATATGAAGTTTCGGTGTCTTCTTCTACTGTTCTTCGGGTATACTGTTCGTAGGGTCACAATCCCGATATTTGAACATGTATACTTGGAGAATTATGGGGAGGTGCTGCCGAAATTTCTACTAACGTAGAAATTAGTAGAGTGACGAGATTTGTGCAATATGAAGAATATAATCTCGAATGGGATAGGACCAACTACCTTATCAAAAAAGTAATGAGAATTGGAGCATGACATGCATGTGAATTTTCAATGTAAGTGTTATTAATATATAGATGTTTTTAGAAATGGACAAAAATTGGATGCGTCTGGACGATAGACTTGGAAAGGATTACGTACTCTATGCATGTGGAGTAAGAACTTTCATTGATTTTGCACGGGCTTCTGCTGATAGTCGTGGTTACATTAAGTGTCCATGTCGAGGGTGTAAAAATTTGTGTGCGATAAGATTGGATAAAGTAGAGCGTCATATATTTGTGAACGGTATGGATCTGGGGTATACGCGATGGGTACTGCATGGTGAGCCGTATGAAGGGTCAGCAGATGTATTGGTCGATCATCACAATTATTTGCGGCACATGGATGATGATTATGAGCATGATGAGATGGAGGAGATGTTGGGTGACATTGGAGCTGGGATGTTTATGGATGAGGTTAACGACAATGCCTCAACTGGTGGATCAGGGACTGATTGTGAAAATTTCCCTTCACTGTGGGAAGATGCAAAGCGCGAGCTTTACCCAGGTTGTACAAAACATTCCAAAATGTCGTTTATTGTGCGGTTGCTTCACATTAAATCATTGTGTGGGATGTCGACGAAAGCAATAAACATGGTATTGGACTTATTTAATGAGGTGCTCCCCGAAGGGTCTGCATTGCCTAAGAACTTTTATGAAGCGAAACAGTTGAGAAATGGATTAGGATTTGAGTACAAGTCCATACATGGGTCATCGACGTTATTTACCAGCAAATTATGCATGAAGAAGAGAATGTGCCAAGTTTGATGGGAGAGTAGATGATAGGATTGCACCAAAAGAGTTGTCTGGAGAAGAGATAGTGGAACAACTGCAACATGTTAGAGCGAACAATTTTGGCAAAGGTCGGGGAAAGAACAAGAGAAAACGAGCCGTACCAGAATTGAATTGGACAAAGCGTAGTATTTTTTTTTACTTGCCGTATTGGTCGTCATGCAAGTTGCGACATAGTTTGGATGTAATGCACATAGAGAAGAATATTTGTGATAATATACTGGGTACATTGATGAGTATTAACAAAAAGACGAAAGAAACGATCAAGACGAGGAAAGATCTTGAGAGAATGAGAATTAAATATAATCTGCATTTGCGGGTGGAAGGCAACAGGGTGGTCATGCCGCATGCATGTTTTACGATGACGAGGGAGGAGATGATGGATTTCTGCAAATGGTTGCAAGGTGTGAAGTTGCCAGATGGTTATGCTTCAAATATTGGTAGATGCGTGAGTCCTGATGATTGGAAAATCAATGGATTGAAAAGTCATGATTGTCACGTATTTTTGCAGAAGTTATTACCTGTGGGAATTCGTGGGAAGCTTACATCTAATGTACGTGTCGCCATATCTGAACTATGTATGTTTTTCAAGGATTTGTGCGCTCGGGTAGTAAATCGAGATGTGTTGTCGAAATTGGAAGAAGACATTGCTACTATACTATGTAAATTCGAGCAGATCTTTCCACCATCATTTTTTGATGTCATGGTCCATTTAGCAATACATTTACCGCGAGAGGTACTTCTGGGTGGACCGGTGCAGTTCCGTTGGATGTATCCAGTTGAAAGATATTTGGGTCGATTGAAGCGCACTGTTGGGAATAAAGCCAAAGCTGAGGGTTTAATAGCAGAGGCCTATATACACGATGAATGGTTAACATTTTGCTCTCTATATCTTCGTGGTGTTGAGACACGATTTAATCGTCAAGAGCGAAATGCTGATCTTGCTACTCCGCCTCCTCGTGAGCTATCAGTGTTTTCCCAGAATGTACGACCCTTGGGTGCACAAACAGGTTACGATTTAATTGATGGAGAGTTGGGTAAAGTTCGGTGGTATGTGCTAAATAACTGCCGAGAGATTGATGATTATCTTAGGTATATCATTTCATTTCTTTGAATAATTATAGTTTTCTTTAAATTAATTAGAATTGTTGTGCTCAAAATATACTTCTTTTGCAACATGTTATAACAGTGACCACATGGACAAACTTAGGACGGAAGGCGTAGAAAATATAGAGGCAAGACACGAGGAAGAATTTCCCGGATGGTTTGAAGAACGTGTATGAACTAAAATTATATATATGTTATATTGTGAAATTTTTAACTCTGGATAATGAAATAATAAATATATACTATTTCAATTTATAGATTTTGGAACAACGTGCTCGTGATCCCGGATCAATTTCTTCTGAATTGTATGCATTGGCCCGTGGTCCCTCAAATAGAGCACTTCGATATACTGCATGCACGGTTCGAGGTTATAGATTCCATACTTTGGACCGTGAACGTAATAGAAAAACTCAAAACTGTGGTGTGTTGGTCGAGGGGAGTCATGGAACAGATGATATTGACTATTATGGTGTCATACGTGATATTATCGGATTGAAATATCTGGGTGGATCTGTAACATATGTCTTTAAATGTGATTGGTGGGATATAGGCGGTGGTCGGGTTTCGATACATAGGGATAATCACTTTACGAGTGTCAATACTGCATCTAAATGGTACGAAGATGATCCATTCGTATTGGCTTGTCAAGCTACCCAAGTCTATTACTTGATTGATCCAATGAAAAGTAAATTTGTTCCTCGAAATATATATGAAGCAGGAACGAGTGCAGATTACGAGAATAGTGGAGATGAAGATGACACTCCGATTGTTGAGGCATACCAGGAAGATGGAGAGGGTATTAACTTGTTTGTTGACCTCGGTGCACTTGAGTTGCTCCCCTTGTGTAGAGATGATGTCCCACCCGTACATCTCGACCCGTCTATATTAAATGATCATTCAATTCAAGTCAGTAAGGAGGAAGAAGAAGAAGACGAGTCAGAAGATGAAGACGAATCAGAATCCGGGCAGGAGGTGGATAAAGATGATGAAGAAGAGGTGCATGATGATAATGAAGATGTTATTGATGGAGATTCTGAAACAAGCATGGAAAATTCATCTGAAGAATAAAAGTACTAAATATTTTATTCATATAGGTGACTATAAAATATCTTGAATTTTCATAATTTCTTCTAATTAATTTTCTTTGATATAATTAATTATTTTAAAGAATGCCGCCAAAACGACAACGAATAAATGTGCCTCCGCCAAGTCCAAGTCCTAAATCCATTGAGGACTCCCCACTCGAGGAATCCGTTCCTGAAGATCAAGCTAACACAGAAGAGAACAACAGCCAGTCGACACCTACCAATAAGGAAATATTGTCGTTGATAATTATATATATAGTTAATATTTTTTTCTCAATAACTATATAATTACAATTATAGTATATCTATTATCATGTAGTTGATGCATCTGCACGTCGCGGTCGTGGCTATACACGTGGAATCTCTCTTTAAAAAAATAGAAGGCATGGTAAACTGAAGATCGCAATTCCTGATAATTCCACTGGAGGAGTGGATGATAGTGCAACAGCGCTTTCCTCCTATATTGGCACAGTAGTTCGAGCTTATGCTCCATTTTATGTGCGCTCATGGCGAGATGTTCCGAATGAGATTAAGGAGCACATTCGAAGTCGTGTGCTGGTGAGTTTACTTTTCAGTACATTTTTTTCACCTAGATTAATATATTATATTTTTTACCTGATTCCCTTGTTAGGATGAATTTGACCTCGACTTTGGCCGTAGCGAGGATTTGAGAACCGTGAATGAGTTGATGGCTACACTATTCCGACATTACAAAGGACGATGTCATGACCACTTCAAGAAGTTTGAGACGTTGGAAGAGGCTGCGCAGTCTCCTTTTCAGCAGATGAAGTTAGATGATTGGAGAAAGTGTTGTGATCTTTTCGCATCTCCAGATTATCAGGTATTTTACATTTATATCTTTTAATTATTTACATTCATATTCGTTTTATATATTATATGTATACATATTACAATTAACATTTTAAATATATTTTGTAGCACTTGAGTTCTACAAATGCACAGAATAGATCCGTTCTGACTGTCCACCATCGTGCCGGTTCAAGGTCATTCCACCGTCTTGCTGAAAAAATGGTAATTAAAAAATTATAGAATTCATTTATTTTCCTGATATTATTTCTGATAAGTACTAATATTATCTTTTTAAAATTGCTAATATTGTCGCTTTGTTAGAAACGTGATGATCCTGAAAACTTTTCCCTCATTCATGTCTATGCTGCTGCTCACACTAATGAGCATAGTGAGTGGATGGATCCTGTCGCTGCAGATAATTATGTAAGCAGTGTTAATTTTGTTAAATAAATTATTTATATAACATTTTAATAGTTTATTTCTTATTTCTATTTCTTTTAATACGTTACTAATTATTTACGATCATTACCTTTTAAATTGCAGAGCAAAATGTTGGAGATGCAGTCGGCTTCTGAGGAATCCTCTCCTAGTGACATAGACATATTCACGCAAGTGCTCGGGCCGCAGTCTAGTATGGCAAGAGGTTTGGGACGATCTATCAAGCATAAATGTTCATCCTCCTCAACCTCATCGACTTCACAAATTAATAATCTTACGGCAGATTTAGAAGCTGCACGGCGTGAGAATGAGTATATGAGGTCAAGACAACAAGAGTTAGAGTCTCTCTTAGAACGACAGTCTCATTTAGAGACGCGTTTGCAAGACCAACAGAGAGACCAGGAGGAAAGAATACGCAGTGAAGTGCAAGAGCAAGTGCAACGGGAGATGATGGTGCAAATGGAGCGTGTTATGTCGTTGCAACAGAATCCCCGTGGGCGAGGGAAAAAAAAGAAATAAATTTTATCAATATTTCTGACTAGTTTTAATATCTAATTTTGTGCTTTTATAAGACATTGTTACTTGTTAATTGGGTATGTAATATGATACAATTGGCATTATGTTTTTAAATTTTATGAAATTAGTATTTCTGATCTGTACGTTCGAATGTAAATAAAAATCGTTCGAACGTTGGTTCACACTGTAACAAACGTTCGAACGTAAATACAATTGAATCGTTCGAACGTTAAACTATACGTTCGAACGTACTCACGCTAAAACGAACAAACCATTCGAACGGTAAAGCGACTAACGTTCGAACAAAGAACTTGCATTCGGACGCTCCTTCGTTTACATTCGAAATAATGTCCGAACATTAAATGCGCTACGTTTGAACATTTACGTTTACGTTCGAACAAATATTCGAACGTTTATTGTAATTAACGTTCGGACGCATTAACATTCGAACGTAAATATGATACGTTCGAACACGATATCCAACGAACGTCAACTTCTCTCATTCGAACGCCAATCGGTCAGGTATAACGTCCGAACGTTTGATTTTACGTCCGAACGTGATTTTCTGTGACAGTTCATAACCGTCACAAAAAAAGGAATGTTCGAACGTTGTACCGAACGGAACACTTCCAACCGTCACTAAAAATATTTTTTGTGACGGTTGAACAGTAAACCGTCACCAAATGTTTTCTGTGACGCACTTTAGGTGACGGTCATGGTGACGGTTTCAAACCGTCACCAAATATGTTTAGTGACGGTTTGCTATTTTTTTGTGACAGTTTCCTCTGTCACAAAACACACATTCTGTTGTAGTGACAGCTGTCCTATGGCAAGTGCGGTTTGTTACACATTATTCCTCTGCCATCGTAGGTTTGTTGTACACACATTTAGCGCGGCTGTGTTGCTCTGAAAGGGTCTGAAATGAGGGAGCAGCAGTGCTCAGTGCTTCAGCAGAATGAGAAGAGGCAGATGCCTTAATAAACAGTGTCCACATCATTGCTTGGGAAATGTTCGGCAAACCGTAGGCCTTTTCCGGATAATTATTGCCGAAATAGTATTATATTGCGGCCGCTACATACAACATTTTCTTAAGAGCTTGGACGTTCCGGCAATAAAAAATAGCCGGAAATAATTACTTGCCACTGATTTATGGCTTTTTCTTACAACTTAATTAATGTTGCCCAAAAAAATCATTTTTTCTTGTAGTGAACCCTAAAGGGATGGAGTGTTAGCCTTGTTTTCAGTAAAGATCAGGATGCTCTCTTGAATTCTCAATCATCTTTGGACAGCGTTCAAAACTAGACCTCAGATCAAGATTGTACTGTCAGATTCTTAAGAGCTTAGAGGCGAGGTTCATCTTTCTCTCGATCGAGTAAGAATATATGAGCTCAATGGAGGCAGGAAGTAGATCTATAAATTATTAATTTTAATATATGGTCCAAACAAGTATTTTAAATTTTTAAGACCACAATCTAAATCTTTTTTCTCAAATCCATCAACACAAACGAATTATTAAAGTGTGTTTGAAATGAGTTTTTTCATCTAGATAGTCACTTGAAGCTATTGTTTTGTATGCTCTCGAGCCCCCGCATAATATTCCCTAAACCAACCAACTTGCCCTATGTGTACGGGATGAGAATTAACTCATGATTTGATGATCTGCTTGTTTAAGAGACGATAAATTAAGGACAAAAGAATATAAGCCAATACATAGTGCAGAATATAAGCTAGTACGCACGATATAATAAAGTGGAAACCATTATTTAATCAACAAAATGATAGAAATTAAGCACAAGGAAGTTTCGTTTGTAGGCTTATTATAAGCAAAAATTGAGAGAGATAGATCAGATGACAGATCCCATATGAGTACATATAATGGATTGATCCACCAAGAAATTAAGACACGAGGTCCCTGCTAAAACTAAGATGACCAAAAACAAAAAAAAAAACCAACAATACATGATGCAGGAAAGGGTACCTTTTTACGTACTTTCTTTTTCAGAAAGTAAAGGTACTTATTTCTCATATATGCTATATGCATGTGATGTTTTTGAGTGCATATCTACTCCTGGCTGATCTTCATAAGAGTATCATCTATCTCTCTGGTAAGATCAGCTGCAAACTGAAGCAATTCTTTTGGATCTGGAATATCCGCGTTAAGTTTCTCATATTCATAAGTCCAACGGACCAAGCTTCCCTCTTTCTTTGGAAAGGCCTGAGAAATGAACTTGAAACATTTGAATGACTCTACGAATGATCCTCCTATCACCTTGAATGTAACCGATAGTTTTTCGTCATCTATGCTCTCGTATATCTCCTTGGAAATTACAGTTTTCCCCCCTACGAAGCCAGACCAATAAAATAAACATGTGACATGTGAGAGATCTGTTTATACTAATACAATATCATGTGATCAACAACAAACTTTTGTTGCCCTTACCGTATACGAGATGCCAGTTAAAGACAGCACCCACTTCTTCCCATTTACCTTCTACTAAATCAACCTTCTGTATATAGGTAGGGCAAAGTTTTGGTATCTCGTACAATCGTTTCCCGTTAGCCTCATAAAAAGCACGAGCTGGTGACTTGATCTCTATTTCAATACTTAACTTACCAGACAGAGAAGCAGACATTTTTCATTTCAATTATAATTCAGAAGTTTCAGTATTCTAGTACGAGCAAGTACAAGCAATTAGTAGTTGCAATGAAAGATCGACGGTGTCCAGGCCACTAATGCTCTTCGGCTTTTATAGGAAACAATGGACTGGGTTGGTGCATACTGTACGTTAATAAAGTCCCACTCTTGCCTTTGAAACACAATTCTTCTACCGACAGTCGAGACGCGCAAGCGTTGGGAAATCGGCTGGCCACGCTAGCTGAGATATTAAAAAAAAACAAACGAAAATGAAAAAAATAGTGGGTCTTCATCTTCGTGGGTTTGGAAGAACTGCAGAAGAATTGTTGGTGCTGAATGAAATCTAGAAGAGAGTCTGGATCTTCATGGGTCTCTCGTCCTACTGAAGTTCGTGTGGGTAGCAAATAATTTATAAGAAAATCGTTATTTATTTTTTTTCAAAACTTTATCTCAACAATATTAAAAAGCTGAAAAGTACTTTCAATTTGTTTTTATTTTGAAATCTAATATTTAACATGTTTATGATTTAAAGTTTTTGGCTTGTCCATATTATTCAACTTAAATTTTTAAAATAAAAGGTAACAAAATAATAATTATTGTTTTGGTATACCAATTATTGTAATTTTTATACAGAAGTTTGAGTGGCAACCTTACAAATCAATAATTATTGTTTTGGTATACCAATTATTGTAGTGTTTTGTATCGCAGTTTGAAACTTCAGCTACTTTCTTCTGATGTGCATGCTAATAAGGACACTACCTTATTAAAAATAGCAACACCTCCCTTTGACTTATCTTCTATCTATAAGTATTGTTCAATACAAGACAAGCATAGGAAATAACATTCAATTAAAAACCAGTTTTCTATAGCCTAAATCGACTTTCAACATCAAATAATATTTATTATATATATATATATATATATATATATATATATATATCTTGTGCATATATTGATATATGTCTCCCGATCATATATATATAGCTTGCTGTTATATATGTGCAATATTAGGACTTAGATTAATAATGTCTTAATCATTAGTACTTAAAATGAAAGACAAATGGGAAAACTTTGAGCACTACTTAATTTGGAGAAAATAAGTTGAAATTTAATCTAAGTGTTTGGTAAGTGAATACTAATAATTTACTACCATTCCACAAACTGTTAACTACGGTAATCAAATATTCATTACCTTTTTTTTTATTTTTTTTTTTGTCCAATAAGCTAATGGATTGATCACTAAATTATAAACTCCTCAAGGGCAATGGTTTTAATTGCTACTTATAACCTTGGTTCTTAGAAAAATATATTCTTTAAATAAATTCACGAAATGAATTACAATTACAAATGAGTGCCAACCCTTTTCAATTGGTCATTGGGAAGAAGAAAAGGTAAGTACTTGCTTAATGGTGCATGATTCCCATTATGATGCACAATATATTTAGTTGAGCTCAATGATTTGAAAGTGGAGTAGTGCTCATGGCATGCATGATTCCCATTATGATGCACAAACGTATTGTTTGTTAAATAGAAGAGTAATGCTACATACAGTTGTGGAATGTCCAAGTGTCGTACAATCACTTAGAAAAAAAATGAGATCTACTATTAAAAATTTAATTTTTTTTCATATGGGTTCCATATTTATTTTTTTTTTTCAAAGTGACTGTGCGCTGCTTACGCACTCACGACTGTAATTATCATATCTCTAAATGAGAATAGAGTGGATAGAATACATAACTGATCGTCAAATTTGAGATTTAATTCTGCACGAGGGTCGAATCTCAATTGAGACCAAATTTGAATTTTGGAAATAAAATCTTATTGTTTTATCTACTGACTTGAAAATAGAATAATTTTTATTTTTATTTTTGGTAACACGCAGAAAGTATTATTACTAATAATGTGCTATAAGCACTAAAACATTTATTAGAATAAAAGGACTTTTCGCGAAGAACACTCCATTAGCTCTAGAAAGTAATTTTCTTTTAAAAAATAATGTACTTAACCTTCCTTCAAAGAACGCATGCAAAGAAGAAAAACATGGAATTTTCTTACTAATAATCAATCTTTCTTTTAAACGATATTTCAAAGTACTAATACGTGTAATTGTAAGCGATTATGCGTATTAATACTGTGTACCTATAAAATATAATATAATTTGGAATCAGAAAGTAGATTTTATCGATTATGCGTATTAATACATGTACCTATTCAATATAATTGGTCAGAAAGTAGATTTTATCGAAAACAATGCTAATCTGAATTTAAAATATGAAGGCAACAACATTAGTATGCAGATTGGTATGCAAACTTGTTTGTATATAGCAAAGCTTATGGCGAATATTTAGAATATCTTAAAATATTTAGAAATAATGATGAAATAATTTAAGTTAAAATATTTTATTAAATTTGAGAAAGAAGAGATAAAAAGTTAAATAAAAATTAAAAATTAAAAATTTTTTTAAATATAATTTTTTTAATACAATTTTTATTTTGAAATTTAAAAATTTTGTATTATTTTTATATTATTTTTTTAAAGTTTGAGAAAGTTTTTTTGTATTTGGATTATATTTGAGAATAAAATGTAGAACTTCTGAAAATATAATTTGAGAATAGCTAAAAAGACTTATATTCCCAAACTAACCTTAATCAGCTTGAAACATGACTTACTTGTCGGATAGTTGAGCTGAAGAGCGATACTGCAGATCACACACTCCAACAAATTTAATATAAGCGTTTAGCTTCCGGAAGTCATTGCAACAAATTTAATATGCCCATTTTAGACCATAGTGAATATTAATATAATGTAAAGTCGTACAAACATTAGGTAATCATTTTAAATAAAAAAATATAATCTAATGTAAAAAAATTATACAAAACCTAACTCTGATTAAAAAATATCTAATGGTACAAAACCTAACAAACATCACCTATTGTATTTTTTTATTTTAATTTGTTTTTGGAAATTGTTAAGTAGTTATTTTAAAATGAATTTATATTTTTTAATTTTTTTAAAAAATATTAATGAATTTAAAAAAAAAAGATTTTTTTTACTTATTCGGTGGTTGTTTCAGTAGACTTTTGTACGTAAGAGTAGCATCGTCCAAATATAATTTCTTATTATGTCTCTTTCTCAAGATAGCCGTGACCTTAAGACTGACACGTGGAATTACATCCCAAATTAAGCGCATTCCTAAGCCATCAATCAAGACAAACTCGACAAGAACCTGAGAACAAACATATATATTATGAATAATGCTACTCTCACCGCTCTCGGTCCCGCTCTCGGTTTCGCTACATTTTTCTTTATTTTTTTAATATATTTTTTTTTACTTAATGATTAAGTAAGTGTTTTTTAATGATATTATAATTTTTTTATAAGGACCCGTTTCTATATAAGGAAAACCAGCCAGATCCAGTTCGGTTTCAGTTCCGTAATTTCCAAGACTGGACCAGACTGGTTGGAGAAATAAAATATAAAAATTAATTTTATATATTAATATATTATACAAAATATTTTATATCTATAAATTTTATATTTAATATATAATTATATATGAAATTTTATATATAATATATATAATTATATATCATATATCAGTACAACAAACATTATATATATTAATTTTGTTTGATCATGTATATATTAGTATTTTTTTATCATAGAGTACTATTCATATTATAATTTATAAATTATAACGTAAAATGTTAATATCAAATATGAACATTTGTAATTTGTTTTATTATATGTTATTAATATAATTATATATAAGATAATGTTATTATAATTTATAAGATAAAAGTTTAATCTTAAATATGAAAATTTAATTAATCATATGCTTTAAACATAAAATATATATATTAAATTATTAATAACATTTTATCATAAGAAGCAAGAAACAAAAAAGAAAGAAAGTCACTCAAATATTATTATTAAATTTTGATGGCCTAATAAATTCTCAATATTATTACATTTTATGACCTAATACTAATATTTAAATACTATATTACTATTAGTAATATACTTTAAGTCTACGTATAAATTAGTATATAAATCACTATACTAAATAATCACATAAAAAATAAGGATATAGTAATACTAATACTAAATTACTATACTAATACTATCACTATAGTCTATCAATAATATAGTTATAATAAATTAACTATACTAATATAACAATTAACAAATTCTAATATATAGTTATTCTAATCACTATAATTAATACTAATATTTATAATAAAAGTATAGTCTAATATTAATGAATAATTCTACATACAATCGTGAAGTGTGTAAATGTCGCGTAATCGCTTTGAAAAAGAGTGGGGTCCACTATTAAAAAATTAATTTTTTTCATGTGGGTCCCATGTTTTGTTTTTTTTTTCAAAGCGATTACGCGACGATTGCACAAATTAAGGTTGCAAATATATTTTCTCAATATTAATATAACAATTAACAAACTCACTATAGCTATAGTTATACTAATAGTCTAATATAAACTATAGTTATACTTGTACTAATACAATTATACTAAATCACTATAACTAATACTAATATATAGCTATACTAATAGTTTAATATTAATACTATTATATAGTCTAATATGTTATGTAGCGATAATTAATACTAATATTTATTCTAATACTAATAGACTAATATTTATTCTAATACTAATAGACTATAGTTATACTTATACTAAATTACTAATATAGTTATAAACTTGTAGTATAAGAGTTTAGTCTAATTAGACTATTAGTAATATACTAATAATTTTGATATTATAAGTTTATAACTAAACGGTGTCGTTGCACCTCCAGACTCCCAAACGATAAACCCTAAGACGCTACCCGCCCCTCTCTTCCTCACTCTCTCATGGCCTCTCTGCATCTCTGCCCTCACGAGTCACGGCCTCACCTCTCGAGTTGTTCCGGTCGCACACACACCGTACCTGGCCTCACCTCTCTTCCTCACGGCCTCCATCTCTGCCCTTTCACGGCCTCTTTGCATCCAACGTTCCCGGCCTCACCTCTCTTCCTCACTCTCTCACAGTCTCACGCAACCCTCCCATCTATCACGCAACCGACAACCCCTCTCTCACGTCTCTCTACTTTGACGGTAATTTTTCTTGAGGATTTTTATTTGTCTAATGTCAATACTCAATAGTGAAGCACTGAATTAGCTCTATTTTTTTTTCTAAGGACCACGTTAGCCTAAAGCTCTGTTTGTTTTCTTTGATTAAGCATCCGAGATTCTGAGTTGAACGAAAAATTTCAAGTGGCTTTGCTCCATTGCATATCATCTGTTTAAAACTGATTTTATCATCTGCACCTGCATATCATTATCATCGATTCATCTGCTAAGTCAAAAATCCCATTATTCTCTTGTATGTTTCAAAATGATTTTATCATCTGCATCTTCATATTACAACATCTCATATTGTTTTAAACCTTGAAGGCTCAACAAAATTAAGTAAAAATAAAAATAAGGAATAATTACATGCAAGAAATTACTTTGAAATTAACATATGCATGCAGATAGGAGACTTTCATATATGGATCGAGTGAAAAAATTAATTGGAGCTTATAATATTAATATATATATATATATATATATATATATGTGGCAGGCCACCCATGAGGGTCACCTATGAGGGTCTCCTAGTTGACGACAAATTGCGTCAGGTGGGTGTTCGAATTGTGTCAAAATGTGTATGCTGTGAGTGTGGAGCCTATGAAGACATGGATCACATTCTGTCAAGAGGTGAAGTGGCGCAGCACATCTGGCGGAAGGTTTCTAATCAGTTGGGCATGTGTTTCGTCTCCTCCTTTTCATGGTAATAGAGAATTTGTTTGTGGTTCAACAGAGCAAAAAAATCATCTTCTCGAGGGATGCTGCTTGGGCTAATCCCTTCAATTTTTACTTGGTAGATTTGGCTATGGAGATGCAAAAGAAATATGGAGGGGGTTGCTAGTCCGAAAGAGTCTCTTTGGCGGCAAATAATTTACTAGATTTCTTGGGTGGGTTTAAAACTAAAGGCAGCAGTAAAGTGGAATGCAGTTGATGATGCAGTGTTGGCGGATCTTGAAGTACCTATTAAGCACAAGAAAAGGAAGGAAGCTAGGTTGGTTGGCTGGCAGAAACCAAGAGATGGATGGTGCAAACTAAATACGGAGGGATGCAGTTTGGGAAATCCAAGAAGATTAGGCGTAGGAGGTGCCATACGGGATGAAAACCGGGCTCTCATTCTGGCATATGCTGCAGAAATTCCAAAAGGGACCAATAATAATGCTGAATTAATTTCTTTACTCCATGGGCTTCGGCATTGTAGGGATCTGGGACAATTTGTGGAGCTGGAAATGGATTCAAACATCTTAGTAAATTGGCTGCGGGAAAGCAAGTGTGGTATTTGGTACCTGGAAGACTTTTGGGAGGAGATAATGTTAATGTTACGCTTAATAAGGTACACAGTTCAACATACCTTTAGAGAAGGGAACGCGATGGTTGATGGCCTGGCTAAGTTGGGTGCCGATGGAATCTCTTGTCTTTGGATGGATTCGGTCGAGTTCCCAACTCTCTTAAAAGGAATATTTCGTGTAGATAAGGCGGGTTTACCTGCTATACGAGGTTGATATGTATTGTATAGAGGAGGTATTTTTTGGGTTTTTGTTTTTGGTTTGTTTGTTGGGTAAAATTTCTTTATGAGTTGGATAGGAGGGTTGTTAAGGTTTTCCCCCGCCACAAGTGAGGTGTTTTTTATATATATATTCTAGCATATATAAACCCACTATAGCAGATGAATATTTATAGTTAAAAGAATGGTTCTACTCGGTCTTTGACACTGAATGAAACAAAATATAGTAGTTGGAAAAATTGCCTGCATTAAGCTCCCCACATTTGGTTTAGTTATTAATAATTATATAGTTATAGCTGCTTTTATTAAGATGTTTATTTTTGTTAATACATATATAAACCCCTAACATTTTTTAAAAAGACATTATATTAATCATTGTAAATTAAAAATTTTAAAAATAAGAAAGAAATTAAGAGCAAATGACCGTAGAGAAAAAATTAAAGGGTAATGTACTAATGGTGTCAACTTGTAATTACATAGGGCGTATATTAAAAGTTCTTAGTAGTTTCTTGTGTGATTATTGAAATTGGTAATTTTGTGTGATTATTGCAAATAAAAAAATTGCAAAATGCGGGCGATCGAACAAGATATATACATACAACATGACCAACTTCTTCCCATCGAACAAGCATAACATGTGACAGGTGAGAGAATTTATATTAATACCATATCATGTCATCAACAACACCCACTTCTTCCCATTTACGTACCTTCCACTAAATCAACCTTGGGTATATAGGTAGGGCAAAGTTTTGGTATCTCGTACAATCGTTTCGCGTCAGCCTCATAAAAAGCACGATCGAGCTGTTGACTTGTCCTCTATTTCAATACTTAACTTACCAGACAGAGAAGAAGACATTTTTCCTTTCAATTATAAGAAGTTTCAGTATTCCAGTACGAGCAAGTGCAAGCAATTAGTAGTAGGAATTATGAAAGACTGTGTCCAGGCCACTAATGCTCTTCAGCATTTATGGGAAAAAATGGACTGGGTTTAGTGCGTACTAGTGTAGGTTAATTAAGTCACACTCGTCGTGCCTTTGAAACAGCAAGCTAGCCGACGTCGAAGATCTTTGACTGCTATTTTGATAATTAAGCTGGCTTGAACAATTTCTGCTCAGTCTTTCCACATTTTTTTAAGAATGGAAAGTCAATTATGTCATTGATTAATCATTTTGAAATATAAAACATGTAATTTAGTCATTCCATTGAAGTGTTATATATATATTAGTAAATCGTCATTTAATAAAAGAAAATGATAATATGACTACTAAATATGCCCACCAAATGTGGCTACTCATATGTTTTTCAATTTTTTTTATTTTTTTAATAGTTAAGAAAGTGAGTATTAGTGAATTTATATATTTTTTATTTTTTTTAATAGTTAAAGATGTTTAAAAAATACTTAAAAGAAAAAAAAAATCATTGATACTAGTATGCAGGACTTTGATAGGCATCCTAGCATTGTCATTTAATAAGCGGTTCGCATGGTACGCATTGCCGTCGTCAAACATATATCTAAGTTAAGAGATTAATCTAAATATTTCATCCTTTGTCAAACTTTTGAGAGATGAGATTTTCAGCAAAACTATATAAATAATTAGAGAAATGATAATAAGTGCAGTATAATCTTTTGAAAAAAGTAAATAAATATGAGATTATATAAAAAAAAATTAATTTTTTAATAATAAATCTCATTTTTTTAAAACAACTACGTAATACTTATACACTACATGATTGTATGTAATATTACTCAATTAATTAAGATATAATTAACGAGGTTAAGGATGTTCCATGTAGATCGCAAATCTACCTAAGTCGTGCCCACGTGAGAAGAAACTAATGGAAAACAGAGTATTTAGGGAATAAATTAATGCAAAGATAAAGATTAGAGTAATGCTATATACAATCGTAAAATATGTAAATATCGAACAATCGTTTTGAAAAAGAGTGAGATCTATTATTAAAAAATTAATTTCTTTTCATATGAGTCTTATATTTATTTATTTTTTTTAAAATAATTACATAACACTTATACACTCACAATTGCAAGTATCATTCCTTTAAAGAAAGTTTTGTAGATTAATTAAGCATGAAAATTCTCACTTCTTTACTTCCATTCATATCACGTTACGTCACATCACATCACATGCTAAACACCGCTATAAAGACAACTTCTTATACACACTTATCGATGCCTAATGGTCGATACACGTACTTCGGTGACTGTCCTTCAGTGCCCATATCTCTGGGTTTTGCTGGAAATTACTTGCATATGCTGGAAACTTGCTTTTTACGATCTATGGGTTTATAGTTCGAGGCCCTTTTATAGTTGTTTTATAGTTGTTTTAAACAAAAAAATAAAATTTTATTTTACCATCAATAATACGTCATTCCACGAATAATTAAAAACAATATTAATTAAAAAATAAAGGTAGAAATCATGAATGGACCCCATTTAGATATAAAGTTGATTTCAATTCATCTCATTTGACCATTAAAATTTTTTAAAATTTTCACATAAAATATAATAAACAATTAAAAAAATTTGCCAGGATCGTGTAGTGGGGAAAGAGATTGTAGCGAATTCAATGGGAAAAATCTGGCAAATTAGTAAGAGGGTTGAGTTTCAGGAAGTTGCTAAGAACACTTTTGTGATGACGTTGCCAACCATGATGATAAAGATCGGATTGTTGATGGAAGACCGTGGCTTTTTTAGAATACCTTGTTTGCGCTAAGGGAGTATGATGTAATTATACAACCTTCACAGAAAGAGTTTGAGGCTGATGTATTTTGGGTTTAGATTCACAACTTACCCTTGGGGCAGATGATGAGGGAGTATGATCAATTTATTGGGGCGACTATGGGAAGAGTTCTTGATGTCGACACAGCGGAGGATGGTGTAGGGTGGGGTCATTTTTTATGGATTAAGCTTGAATTACCTCTACAAAAACCAATTGCTCGTGGCTAGTTTGTTCATTCATTTGGTCGTAAATTATGGGTGCAATTACAATATGAGAAGTTGCCCCAATTCTATTTTAAATGCGGCTGGTTGATTCATGATATTAATGGCTGTTGACAAGAAGGAATGGTGCTGGGGAAGGAAGGGGAGGCGGAAATGCAGTTTGAGGCATGGCTCAGAGCTGAAGCTAGGATTCGAAGGAAATCTTCTTTTGCATCTAACAATCACAGTGAAGGTCGAAAAGAGGCTCGCATTCAGTATCATCAACGGGAAGAGGGTTCGGTAGGTAGTACCGATCACAATGGTTAGTCATCGATGTTGAAAAAATAACAGTTCCAAGGTGTGGTGGGATGTGGTAGTTATGATGCTAGCGAGATTGGCGACATTGTTTCAAAGCTGGGTTGAGGTTGAAACATAAACTACTTTTGAATTTGAAAATTGGAAAACTGAAAAGGATAGGGTCCGTGATATGGGGAGTGAGGAGGAGATTTTATTGGAACCTCTTCGAGCCAAAGTTTGGGGGGGGGGGTGAATTTAAATGAAGCCATTACAGAGGTTGTGAAGGGTATGGGGGAGTCATTGGGCTTGGATGGGCCTCACTTGCCTTCCAAATCTGAAGATGGGCCTAGACTGGTCGCAGGGCCCAAGAAGAAGGCACTCTTTCAACAAAATCTCTTAACGACTACTTTACCTACTACGGTTACAACTCAGCTTCAAGGGATAGATAAGGGGAAGGCAAAGATTTCAAATGCTTCAAAGGGGGGGGGGGGGGGGTAGAGGTGGAAGAGGAGGGCTCGTTCTCAAGGCAAACTTTCTTCTCATCTAGATAATTTAACCCGTCAAAAGAGGTTATTGGATGAGGATGATAATGGGTCTGAGTTGGTTGTTTCAAAGAAAGGGAAATGTGCTGCTTTGCTTCATAAGGAATTGGCGGAGGCTAGGTCCCAGCCTTGCCAATCATCATGAAAATATTAAGCTGAAACTGTCAGGGGCTTGAGAAGCCCCGAATAGTTCAAAGTCTTAGCTATCAAGTTAAGGCAAAAGCTCTGAGGTGGTTTTCTTGATGGAAACCAAGTTATGTTCAAAAAGTGCTCAAAGTGTTGCTAGGAAACTGAACTATGAAGGCTGTATTGTGGTAGAGGCTATTGGTAGGAAGGGTGGCTTAATGTTGTTATGGAAGCAGGAAATTAGGCTTGATCTGTGGAATTATCTCAACAACATGTTAATGCTTTTATCACTTATGAATCATGTGGGACTCGATGGCTACTTACCTGCTTTTATGGTTATCCTGAGGTCACTAAAAGGAGATTTGGGTTTGATTTTTTAACTTCCTTCAAACCTAATGATTTAGGCTAGTGTGTTATTGGTGATTATAATGAGATTTTAACAAATGATGAAAATGTTGGGGTAGAGTAAGGAGTGAGGGACAGATGCAACTATTCAAAAATGTGCTTGATGTAGGTGCTTTGTTTGATTTGGGATGGAAATGAGATAAATTTACTTGTTCAAACAGACGTGAGAATGCTACTTTTACTAAAGAGAGGTTGGATAGAGTATTGGTTAATCATATATGGATGGATTGCTATGCTAGCTATCAGGTGGACATTATTTCTGCAATTTGTTCAGATCCTAGGTGTGTTCTACTTCATGTGGCTTTACTCGAGGGTCTCAATTTGCTATGCCAAGCAGTTTTAAGTATGAAATCTCTTGGAATCGTGAAGAAGGTTGTAGGAAAATTGTAGATTCTGAATGTCAGAAAAATATGGGGGATCTGACTCAACTAGATTCTATGCAAGCAAAGTTAGAAATGTGTGGCAAGGGCCTTAAGAGATGGAGCAGGCATATTGACCAGAATAGAAGAAAAGCTTTAAAAGAGAAGACATCAGCTCTAAATCTATTGCAAAAGGAGGATGGACCAAGCAACATGCAGGTTGTTAAAGAGCTGCAAAAGGAGATTCATTTTTAATGGAACAAGAATATGTTAAATGGAAATAAAGGGCAAAGAGACACTGGCTTGAGAAATGGGATAGAAATACCAAATTTTTTCATGCATGTGTTGCTCAAGGAAGAAAGAAAAAGACTATTAAACAGATCCAAGATGCAAATGACATATTATTGAATGCACACACAGAGATTGCTCATGGTTTTGGGCAGTATTTCTCAAAAGTTTTCCTTTCTACTTGTCCTACAAGGGAGAGCATTAATCATTGTTTGAGGGCGGTTGAACTAAGAATTACTGAGGATATGAAACCATGTTTGGACAGGGAGTTTCAAGGGGAAAAAGTGGAGATTGCTTTGAAACAAATGTCCCCTTTTAAAGCCCCCGAACCTGATGGTTTTAGTGCTTGATTTTTCCAAGATCATTGGGAGGTTGTAGGTGATGATGTCTCCAAATCTGTGCTGGAACTTCTTAGAAGTGGCAACATGTCAACAGGTCTTAATCACACCCATATTGCACTAGTTCCTAAGGTAAATTCCCCTACCTCTATGCATGCGTTTAGACCTATTAGCTTATGTAATGTCTTGTATAAGCTAATTTCTAAAGTCTTAGCTAATAGAATGAAGGGAGTGCTTATCTAAGATCATCTCATGGAATCAGAGTGCTTTCATTCCTGGTAGACTTATTACTGATAATATTATGGTTGCCTATGAGATCCTACATTCTATGCAGTCAAGACAAAAGAGTAAAGTGAGAAGCATGACCATCAAACTAGATATGTCTAAAGCCTATGATAGGGTAGAATGAGATAATTTAGAGGCTATGTTGCTTAAGCTAGGTTTTGGCACAAAGTGGACTGGTTTAATTATGACTTGTGTCAAAACTATTAGCTACTAGGTGAAGGTTAATGGGGTTCCTGGGGAGCCAATTTTTCCTTCAAGAGAATTACGTCAAGGTGATCCATTATCTCCATATTTGTTTCTAATTTATTCAGAGGGGTTAAGTTCTTTGTTTCAACAAGCAGAAAGAAATGGTTTAATCAAAGGCATAGTAGCTTCAAGAGGTGGGTTGAGAATAAACCACCTTCTTTTTGTTGATGACTGTGTCATCTTCTGTAGAGCAAAGCAAGAATAATGGGCATATTTGGAACAAATTCTATGGAGGTATGAGTGTGCTTCAGGTCAACATCATAATAAGCAGAAACTTCTATTTTGTTTAGCAACGATACAAATCCTCATACAAAAGAGCTAATTACTTGGTCTTCTAATGGAATGGTATGTGGGAATTATAACAAGTATTTGGGACTACCCACTGTGATAGGCAGGTCCAAATACAATACTTTTAGAGGTTTAAAAAAGAAGATTTGGAGGAGGATATTGTTCTGTTGAAAATATCTGTAAGTACACATAATTGTAACAAGTAGTAAAATGTTTTTAAAGAAAACGGATGTCAAACCCACATAGATTAATTATGCTATTGAGTACTGAAATTTACTAAATTAATTACTATTTGGAAAACTAAAATTTAAGGATTAGATTATCTAAATTAAACTGAAGAAAAGAGTATTAAAATTTAGATTTTTAAAGATAATAAGAATAAATCTAGAGCGTTTGATTTCACCTAGCAAATCTCACATAATTTATTATTCTTTGTTATAGAATTTCAATTATCCCAAGTTGATGATAAAAATCCCTTAACTGTTCAATATTTTCTCTCGAACAATACTAAAAATATCTTCAATTAATAACTCAATATCTCTATGTGAATTTAACTAATTGGAGACTAATTAAGTTTATTGGATTTTTCTTAAACATCACACTAATCGCAGTAAAGTATCTCTACATTCGCTCAACTAATGGTGCTTAATCCTAGAGTTTTAATTACAAATCACATCTCGGTCTCATTGCGATTCAATAGATCAAATAATAATTAGCTAGAAAACTGCAAGAATTAAGAATAAGGAATAAACACTCAATCATGAAAATATTGAAAATAAAATAACTTAGAATATAAATTGTGTGTTCAATGCTAGACTACATCAAAGTTCTAGAAAATAAAATTAGTTCATAATAAAACTGCAAGGAAAAAGAATAAAACTAGTGCTCCTTGTTGGAGTCGATTGATAAAGCATACGGTTCTTGCCTTTGCTCCCAGATTCGCGTCCTTGAAAGAAACTTAAATAATAAACTCTGGAATATTTTACTCTAAAACTCAGACTCTCCCCCCTCAATTTTGTGCTAACGATATGCTTATATAGGATAGAAAAAAACCCTAATGTTTTCATGATTCTCGCATAAAAAATGGCCTAACTTTTAGGATGTATATTGGCAGCCTTTTACACACTCTAGGAGTCAAAATTTAGAAGTTCTTATTGAGACATAATTTTAGCCCTTTAAGATAGCTTTTCAACCCATCCCTAATCGCATCCATCAGATATGTGAGTAGAAAGTTATGATCGAAATACTCCAGCATGTCCAGGTTGTCTCCTAGTGTATTCCGAACTTGGACTTCTTGTAGATTCCTTCTGTGTTTTCTTTCTCTTTTTCTTGATCAAAATTACTTTCAAACCCATTCTAAGTTAGTTGGTCTTTTAAGTTGGTCGGTTAGGTTGGTCGCCCATTCTAACTGTCCAGAGCCTTGTCGCCAAGTCTTCTCGGCTAGTAAGTAAAATATCTAGCTCATCTCCTAATTCTTGTCGCCAATTCTGGTCTTCATTTAGTCTCCTTGTCTAAATCTCCTTGGCTCTCTTATGATCTCGTCACCTCTCGTAGGTCTAGATCCGTAGTGTCTTCTTTTGTACCAAAATGCTCTCCTTTTGCATTAAATATTCTCATTTCTTCAAATCCAAGAAACATATATAAAAGTAAAATAAAATCAATAGAATTAAGGAAAACCGACACTTTTCATAATTAAAAGAGTAATAAAAATTACATAAAAATCACACTTATCAAATACCCCTAAACTTAAGCTTTGTTCACCCTTGAGCAAAGAAAAAGAGAAAAACAATTAAAAAAAGTATTGGTTTGATTCATAACATTTATTGCCTCAAAGATTTCCTAAAGTCTATAATTTAAAGGAATCATTCAAGATCAATCAAGTCCAAAAGTTAATTCAAAACTCAATTCCACCGCATCATCCATCTTCACATCCATGCATACCTATCATTCTCACTTCATCATTAGCTCCCCGAATATTTTTATGCAAACAAGTAAATAAATAATGGATCTCTAAACACTCTATAGGCTTGCTTTTCAAATCACTCTCCACTAATGTAGAACAAAAACTATCACCAGGGATCAATAGGTCTTTTTTAAGCTTGTAATGTAAGACTATGATAAGGGCTACAAAGAAAATGTAGGATTCAACAAAGTAAGAGAACTTAAGTTTGAACACCAACATAATAAATAGAGCATTCTCACTTCGAACACAAACACCTCTTCTCAATCATTATGAATCTCTCAACATACCTCTCTTTATTGTACTTTCAAGTATTTCTCTCTTTACCCCTCTATTTGGCAGGTCAGATATTTTATTTTCTTCTTTCCTTTTTTTTGAAATAAAATAACTTTTCGACTGCCTTTGTGGATAACTCTCGTCGGCCTTTTCTTCTCGGTCACACAGTAGATGAGTTGACTTTCACACCCCCAAGCTTATAATTTTGATAATATGACTATAATTAACTTTACTTGCAGATCTTCTACTTTTCTTACCTTTCATGCTTTTGTGAGTCTGTGACTTTATGTAAACTTAGTTCTCTTGAACGGTAAGAAAATCAGTGTTTAAGCTCAAATAGGTTAGGAAATATAAGGTTTACAAGAAAGAAAAATATAAGGTCAAAATATAATTTAATAAAGCTCAAAGGGATAGCTAGGGATAACGATAATAAACTGGTAAGCTTGAAAGGCTCAATTGGTCCAAAGAATACCTTAATCATTTCCCCAGTAATACTCTGTTTAGAATTTCGCCTCGAGTGTAATCAAACAAGTTTTAGAGTAAATTGAGACCATACAAATTCACACAAAATTCTCTAGGTATGTAAAATGACTAATGATCATTATAAGCATTCATTGAATATAGAAAATATCAAATTAAGCAAGATCAAGTAAAGAATTAACAACTAGACTTAAGCCATGAGAATTTTTCCTAAAAATTATAATCAATTTCAATCATATTCTTATCATAGGCTTTTTATTCATCAAACCATACTGTTTTTATTATCATTATTATTATTATTATTATTATTATTATTATTATTATTATTATTATTATTATTATTATTATTATTATTATTATTATTATTATTATATATATATATTTTTTTTAGTTTTGCCAATTGAATATTTTTCTTGAAGGTGTAGCCATGTACTCCTTGGAAATCTCCTCGCCTCTTCGTCCTGCAAGATGAAAGCACAAGAATAATGTTAAGCAAAGACAATTAAATAAAATAAAAACTTGGGTTGCCTCCCAAAAGCGCTTTATTTAAAGTCTATAGCTAGACATTATCCTCTCATCATTTATTACTGGCCAGATCGACGAAACACTTTTTCGAGTTAAAGTCTCCATCCACATAGGATTTTAATCTTTGTCCATTTACTTTAAATGTGTCTTTTGTCTGGTGATGGATTTCAACCGCCCCATAGGGAAAGACACGGGTCACCACAAACGGTCCCGACCACCGAGAGCACAACTTTCCCGTGAAGAGTCGAAGTCTTGAGTTAAATAATAAAACTTTCTGCCCGACTTCGAATTCCCTTCTTAGAATATGCTTATCATGCCAACTTTTAGTCTTAATTTTGTAAATCTGAGCAGTCTCATAAGCATCTTTGCCGAACTAATCCATCTCGTTGATTTGCAATATTCTCTTCTCACCAGCCGCCTATAATCAAAGTTAAGTATCCATGTAGCCCAATAGGCTCTGTGTTCTAGCTCCACAGGTAGATGGCATGTTTTTCCATAAACAAGCCGATAAGGCGACATCCCGATCGGTGTTTTGAATATTGTCCGATAGGCCCATAGTGCATCATCTAACCTTCTCTCCCAGTTTGTCCGAGAGATACTCACGGTCTTCTCCAGTATGCGCTTCAGCTCCCGATTAGATACCTCGATCTCACCACTTGTTTGAGGATGGTATGGTGTTGCCACGTGATGGGTAACTCCATACTTAGTCAGTAGCGCTTCAAATTGGAGATTGCAAAAATGCTTCCCGCCATCACTGATTATGGCCCTCAGATTGCCGAATAGGGAAAAGATGTTCTTCCGCAGGAAATTTACTATGACCCTCGCATCATTGGTTGGAAAGGCGACCACTTCCACCCATTTGGAGACATAATCTATAGAAAACCAAAATAAATTTATTAGAATATGAGGATGGAAAAAGACCCATGAAATCTATACCTCAAACATCAAATAATTCAATCACTAAAATATTGTTTAAAGGTATCTCATGTTTCCTAGAAATGTTGCCAACCCTTTGATAATGATCACATAAATTAAGAAAATTAAAGGAGTTTTTAAATATAGTCGACCAATAAAAGTTGCATTGTAAAACTTTCGCTGCCCTATTTGCTCCACCAAAGTGACCGCTTGCTTCCAATGAGTGGTAATGCTTGAGTATACTCTCCATCTCCTCCTCGGGCACACATCTCTTGAGTATTTTTTCTATGCAATGCCGGTATAGAAAAAGTTCCTCCCAAAAATAATATTTCAAGTCGGAGAAGAACTTCTTCTTTTGTTGATATGTCATCTTGGCCGGTAGAATTCTGGACACCAAATAATTTACCATGAAGGCATACCATGGGATGATTTGTATAACTATTAATTGCTCGTCCGGGAAGGTCTCATTAATTGGGAATTTCTCTTCACTAGCTGCCTCTTTAAGCTCAAGATGAGATAAATGGTCGGCCACTACATTCTCGGTACCTTTCTTATCTTTTATCTCCAAATCAAACTCCTGTAATAGTAAAATCCATCTTAACAGTCGCTGTTTGGCATCCCTCTTCGACAAAAAGGATTTAAGAGCTGAGTGATTGGTGTAGACGACCACTTTTGAACCTATCAAATAAGAACGAAATTTGTCAAAGGCAAACACAACCACTAACAATTCTTTTACAGTGGTAGCATAATTAAGTTGGGTTTCTGTTAAGGACTGACTTGCATAATAAATAACATGAAAATTTTTATCTTTTCTCTGCCCCAAAACAGCCCCTATAGCATAATCGCTAGCATCACACATTAATCCAAAAGGTAAATTTCAACCAGGTGATACAATGAGAGGTGCTAAAATTAATTTCTTTTTCAATGTTTCAAAAGCATGCAAGCATTCATTAGAATACACAAACCGAGTATATTTAATTAACAGATTGCAAAGAGGTTTAGTAATTTGAAAAAAATCCTGGATAAATCGACGATAGAACCCGACGTGACCCAAGAAACTTCTCACGCCCTTCACATTGGTCGGTGGTGGGAGTTTGTTAATAACTTCTATATTTACTCGGTCGACCTCAATTCCGTTGAAGGAAATACAGTGGCCAAGCACTATTCCCTCCTCAACCATGAAATGACATTTTTTCCAATTTAAAACAAGATTTGTCTCTTTGCATCTCTGAAAAACCAAGGATAGATTAGATAAGCAATTATCAAAAGAGTGACAAAAAACCGAGAAGTCATCTATGAAGATTTCTAAAAATGTTTCCACCATGTCCGAGAAGATAGACATTATGCATCTTTGGAAAGTAGCTGAGGTGCTGAAATTAATTTCCTTTTCAATGTTTCAAAAGCATGCAAGCAATCATCAGAATACACAAACCGAGTATATTTAATCAACAGATTGCAAAGAGGTTTAGTAATTTGAAAAACATCCTGGATAAATCGACGATAGAACCCGGCGTGACCCAAGAAACTTCTCACGCCCTTCACATTGGTCGGTGGTGGGAGTTTCTTAATAACTTCTATATTTACTCGGTCGACCTCAATTCCGTTGAAAGAAATACGGTGGCCAAGCACTATTCCCTCCTCAACCATGAAATGACATTTTTTCCAATTTAAAACAAGATTTGTCTCTTTGCATCTCTGAAAAACCAAGGATAAATTAGATAAGCAATTATCAAAAGAGTGACAAAAAACCGAGAAGTCATCTATGAAGATTTCTAAAAATGTTTCCACCATGTCCAAGAAGATAGACATTATGCATCTTTGGAAAGTAGCTGGCACATTGCAAAGACCAAAAAGTATGCGCTTATATGCAAAAGTGCCACAAGGACAGGTGAAAGTGATCTTCTCTTGATCCTCGGGTGCAATGGCTATTTGATTGTAACCGGAATATCCATCTAGAAAACAGTAGTAAGTGTGGCCGGTAAGTCTTTCTAGCATTTGATCAATAAAACGTAAGGGAAAATGGTCTTTCCAAGTTGCATCATTAAGTCTTCGATAGTCTATGCATACTCACCATCCCGTGACCATCCTTGTTGGTATGAGTTCATTGTTGTCATTCTTGATCACGGTGATCCCTCCTTTCTTTGGGACGACTTGTACTAGACTTACCCATGCGCTATCTGAGATTAGATAAATGATCTCGACATCTAAAAGTTTCAATACCTCTTTATGCACCACTTCTTGTATCGATGGATTCAATCTCCTACGAGTAGGATTCAATACCTCTTTATGCACCACTTCTTGCACTAAAACCTCTTTATGCACCACTTCTCTCTGTCGCAAGGAAAGGTCGGCCCAGTATCAAAAGGATCTCGTCATCCTCCTCCATTTCAAGCACAATGAAGTCGGTTGGGAAGATGCATTTATCAACTTTCACCAGTACATCGTCAATGAGTCCTCTCGAGTATTTAATAGATCTGTCCGCCAACTGTAGATAGATAGTGGTCGGCTATGCATATCCAAGACCTAGTTTATGTAGAACAGAGAAAGACATTAGATTAATACTTGCCCCTAAGTCGCATAAAACTTTATCAAAATAGAAATTTCCTATAGTGCAAGGGATCATGAAACTCCCCGGATCTGTCAACTTAGACGATAGCTTCTTTTGTAAAATTGTATTGCTCTCCTCGGTCAGCATTACAGTCTCATGCTCCTTCAACTTCCGCTTGTATGATAATATATCCTTCAAAAATTTTGCATATATAGCATTTGCTCTAAAGCTTCAATGAGTGGAATATTAATATGCAATTGCTTAAATATATTTAGAAATTTAGAGAACTGATTATCAATCTTATTTTTTTTTAATCTTTGCGGAAAAGGAATTGGTGGATCATAAGTTGAAGGAGAATAAGTTTCAGATATAAACACCCTGTATTTCTTGGGCTTTTCAGCCCCTTTATTCTCCTTAGTCTTTTCAACTTGTTGGTCCATTACATCCCGATTTGCTTCTTTCACCTCGAACTCGGCTTCCTGTGTCTCAGATTCCATGTTTTTGGCAGCTTCTGCATCTCACTCGGTATTTACTATTTGCGGCTGGTCACATGTCCTCCCACTTCTCAATGTTATGGCTTTGACATGTTCTTTCGGATTGGTCACAATGTTGCTCGGTAAAGTCCATGCTGTCCTCTCGGTAAGTATGTTTGAGAGCTGACCGATTTGCGCCTAGAGATTGCGTATTGAAGCCAAGTTATTTTGGATCACCATATCAGTCTTTTTTATGTATTGCACAAACATATTCTAAAGTGTCGGTTTCTTCTCTTGCTGTGGAATTTGTTGAGGTGGTCTAGCCAACGCTTGATTATTGCTCCATGAAAAGTTAGAGTGATTTCTCTATCCGGGAATGAACGTGTTTGAATAAGGATTGTTTTGACTTTGGAAATTAGACACATAATGGGCTTGTTCATAACTCAGTTGGGCAAAAGGATTCCCCACTTGGCAATCTACACTTGAATGATTTCCTGTGCAATGATCACAAACAATAGAAGTTTGAATAGCATTAATGTTCATCTTACCTAGTTGTTGTGATAGATTTGCCATATGCGCCGCCAATGTGGTAATAGAATCAAGTTAAAAAACTCTAGCTGTCTTTCTTGGCATTGCTTTCTCCGCAGACTATTGATAGTTGTTGGATGCCAATTCTTCCAGAAGTTCATATGCGGCTTCATGGGTCTTACTAATTAATTCTCCTCCCCTGGCCGCATCAACCATAGATCGATTTATGAGTCCCAAACCATTGTAAAATGTCTGTACTTGAAGCTAGGTTGGGAGGTCGTGATGTGGACACTTGCGCAATAAATCATTGTATCTCTCCCGTGCCTCATATAATGATTCACCCTCAATTTTGGTGAAGGTAGTAATATCTTTCCTTAAATTCACTGTCTTGGCTAGATGGAAATATTTTGCTAAGAATTTTTGTGCCAACTCCTCCCAGGTGGTGATGATGCCAGGCTGCATAGAGTTTAGCCATGCTTTTGCTTTTTTCCTGATTGAGAAAGGAAAAAATCTAAATCGAACCGCATCATTTGTCACTCTGTTGTATTTAAAAGTATCACAAATTTCTAGAAAATTTGCAATATGGACATTAGCATCCTCTTGTGACAGCCCCCCAAACTGGATGGTTTGTAGAATCATTTGAATGATGGTCAGCTTGATCTCAAAGTTATTCGCTTGTATAGCTTGCAGCCTTATACTAGATGTCGCCTCATTGACAGCAGGCATAACATAGTCTCTTAATGCCTTGTGCTCCTAGTCGGCCATATTAAATTTAGATGCGGCGACCTCTTTCTTCATCTCTTTATTAATCCAACGTAAGGTTCTTTCAATCTCGAGATCGAAAGTGTATGCTCTAATGATTTAGATCGAGGCATGCACTTCTAATTCCTAAAAAGAAAAATCAAATTGAGATCTAATTTAAATCAATTTCTAAAAATAAAATAAAATCCAAGGTAGTAAAAATCTAGTTAGTATCAATATCAATAACAAATAACTAATCCCCGACAACGGCGCAAAAAACTTGTTCTGCTGAAAATATCTGCAAGTACACAAAATCGTAACAAGTAGTAAAATATTTTTAAAGAAAACAGATGTCGAACCCACAGAGATTAATTATGCTATTGAGTACTGAAATTTACTAAATTAATTACTATTTGAAAACCCAAAATTTAAGGAATAGATTATCTAAATTAAACTGAAGAAAAGAGCATTGAAATTTAGATTTTTAAAGATAATAAGAATAGATCTAGAGCATTTGATTTCACCTAACAAATCCCACACAATTTATTATTCCTTGTTATAGAATTTCAATTATCCCAAGTTGATGATAAAAATCCTTTAACTATTCAATATTTTCTCTTGAACAATACTAAAAATATCTCGAATTAATAACCCCATATCTCTATGTGAATTTAACTAATTGAAGACTGATTAAGTTCTTTGGATTTTTCTTAAAAATCACACTAATTGTGGTAAAGTATCTCTAACTTTGCTCAACTAATGGTACTTAATCTTAGAGCTTTAATCACAAATCACCTCTCAGTCTCATTGCAATTCAATAGATCAAACAATAATTAGCTAAAAAATTATAAGCATTAAGAATAAAGAATAAACACTCAATTATGAAAATATTGAAAATAGTAATTTAGAATATAAATTGTGTGTTCAATGCTAGACTACATCAAAAATCTAGAAAATAAAATTAGTTCATAAGAAAACTGAAAAGAAAAAGAATAAAACTAGTGTTTGGAGTCGGTTGATAAAGCATGCGACTCTTGCCTCTTCTCCCAAATCCGCCTCTGTGAAAGAAACTTAAAGAATAAAATCTGAAATATTTTACTCTAAAACTCAGACTCTCCCCCCTCAATTTTGTGCTAATGATATGCTTATATAGGGTAGAAAATAAATCTTAATGTTTTCATGATTTCAGTTTAAACAATCGCCTAACTTTTAGGACTTATATTGGCAGCCTTTTACAGACTCTAGGAATCAAAATTTAGAAATCCTTATTAGAGAGATAATTGTAACCCTTTAAGATAGATTTTCATCCCATCCAGCATCGCATCTATCGGATCTGTGAGTAGAAAGTTATGATCGAAACACTCCAGCATGTCCAGGCTGTCTCCTAGTGTATTCCAAACTTGGACTTCTTGTAGACTCCTTCTGTGATTTCTTTCTCTTTTTCTTGATTAAAATTACTTTCAAACCCTTTGCTAGTTGTTTTCTACGATGTCGTTTAGGTTGGTCTTTTAAGTTGGTCGGTTAGACTAGTCGCCCAATCTAACTGCACAGAGCCTTGTCGCCAGGTCTTCTTGCCTAGGAAGTAAAATATTTCGCTCATTGCCTAACTCTTGTCGCCAACTCTTGTTGCCAATTTTGGTCGACATTGAGTCTCCTCGCCTAAATCTCCTAGGCTCTCTTTAGATCTCATCTTCATGTTGGTTTGGATCCATAGTCTTTTCTTTTGTATCAAAATGCTCTCCTTTTGCCCTAAATCTTCTCATTCCTTCAAATCAAAGATAAATATATAAAAATAAAATAAAATCAATAGAATTGAAGGAAAACTGACACTTTTCATAATTAAAAGAGTAATAAAAATCACATAAAAATCACACTTATCAGATATGTAGTTGGAAATCTGTTTTGTTGTCTTCTGCAGGGAAATAGATCTTGATCAAAAGTGTTTTACAAGCCATTCCAGCTTATACCATGAATGTGTTTAAGTTTCCAACCATCTTATTAAGAGAGATCGAGGCAATCTCACAGTTTTGGTGGAATCATAACAATTCTGCCAAGAGTATTCATTGGAGAAGTTGGGAGAGGTTAGGCAAGATGAAAGACAAGGGTGGACTTGGGTTTGGTAGTTTAACCAGTTTCAATAGTGCCTTTCTAGCAAAACAAGTGTGGAGACTTTTGCAATATTCTTCCTCACTGGTTTCACAGGTTTTTAAGCGTAAGTATTTTCAGAATTGTGAGTTACTAGAGTCTAAGATTGGATCTTCTCCTTCTCATATATGGAGAAGTATTTGGTCTTCCATAGACTTAGTTAAGGCAGGTTCTGTGTGGAGGGTAGGGAATGGGGAGATTATTAAGATGTGGCATGATAGGTGGCTTCCTAGACCTTCTACCTATAAAGTGTTAACTCCTGTTCATGTGTTGGACACAAATGCTAGAGTGGCAACTTTAATAAATGAAGAGAAGTATGAGTGGAATACAGAGTTGACCGAAGAAGTGTTCAGTGCAGAAGATGCTCAGTTGATCTGCAGTCTCCTAATCAATCAAAGAGGGGCAAAAGACAAGCTAATTTGGGTGAAGTCTTCAAAAGGAATGTTTACTGTAAAGTCTGCATATTTTGTGGATTCAGAGATTAAAAGACAAAATCAAGGTCAGTCTTCTAATGAATCTGTTGAGTAGGTCCAATGGATGAAAATGTGGAATTTGCAGATACCTTGGAAGCTTAAAATATTTCTATGGAAGGCACTATCTGATATCTTGCCAACAAAAAATGGTTTGGCACATAAACATATCACTAAAGATGGTGACTGCCCAGTTTGCTATCAAGTAGCATAAACTGTTTTGCATGTTCTTTGGGTTTGCCCTGCTGCAGTGGATGTGTGGGGAGAACAAGCTAGTCCTATTAAGAAGTGGAATATAGTATATGAAGACTTAATTGCTTTATGGAAAGATATGAATCTGAGGATAGAAGTTACTCAGTTAGAACAAGTGGCTGCAGTATTTTACAAGTTATGGGCAAGAAGAAATAGGTGGGTTTTTTATTAGAAGTTCCAAAGTCCATTAGTGCTTTATACATCTGCTGTGAATGATCTTGAGGTGTTTAAGGATGTGAATCAGGTTCAAATTCATCAGCTTACAGGGGTTGAAGCACAGTTGCATGCAGTTGTTGATCGAGTGATGTGGACACCAGCTGAGGAACCTTTTACTAAGGTTAACTTTGATGCAGCTTTTGTCTCTGAAACAAGTACTATGGGGCTTGGTGTGGTATTGAGGGATAGTAGGGGAGATGCAGAGGTGGTCTTATCTGCTCCTAGACCACATGTCTCATCTGTTTTTCTGGCTGAGTGTTATGCCTTACTGAGAGCAATGCAATTGTGTCATGAATTGGGGACTTCTCATGTTATTTTTTAGGGTGATGCCAAGCAAGTGATCGATAGCATACATGGCAAAAGTCTGGACTGCTCTTGGAATGGATAGCTAATTGAGGACATTCAATCCTTACTCTTAAGTCAGATCCACTGGAGGCTAGTATTTGTTAAGAGGGATGGAAATATGGCTGCACATGCTGCTGCTCAATATGCCAAGAATCTGGTTGTTGCAATTGTTTGGATCGAAGATTGTCCTAGGGAAATTTCTTCTGTTATTTTCGAAGAGAAAGTTTGTAATGATTCTTGCTGATTAATGAAAATTCATTTCATTTAAAAAAAAAAAGTAGTATTTTATAATAAATATTTTAATTAATTAATTTACTTTCTTTCTCTATGTTAATAGATTAGATCAAGAGGGCAACAAAGGTGGCTTAGATGGCGAGAAGTCTCTGGTGCTCCCTTAAGACAGGTTTGGACAATAACTTAGGCCTTGTTAGGGTAATGAGATATTCTCAGATATTAGCAAAACTTCTCATAATTGTTTTTCTAAATATCACTAAAACACAAAATAAATTTCAGTTTCAAATTTTCAAATATTTCATCTAATCATTAGCTATACATAAAACCTAATATAACTTTACCAAACTTACAAACCAAACATAAAAAAATAAATTTTTTTTCCAATTTCAACTCATCTCATTTTATCATTACAACTTTCTCAAATTTTTACACAAAATATAATAAATAATTCAACTTTCAAATTCCAAAACAATAATAATATTTAAGAATAATATTATAACAATATTTTATTCAATTTTCAACTTTCATCTCATCTCAACTCACTATTTAAACCTTCTCGTAGTCTTTTTCTTCTAATAACTGCTTCTTTCCTTATAGTTGAATAAAAAAATGTCCGGTACTAGTGTTGGTCGCCGGGGTCACATCCCAAACTACAAAATTATTCCAATATAGTGTCCGTATATAAATAGTTGATACAGTAATAGCTTGAAAAACTATCTCATTTCATCTAACTATTCAAACCGCACCATAATGATTAGACAAGACGAAATGAGATGAATTGAAATATTTTTTAATCCAAACAATGCCGTTTCCTGGTCACTGTTGCTCTTGGCTTTTATAGGATAAAGGGCTGCATGGGTTTAGTCACAAATATTTTCTGTCTGCTACTTTCCATCCAAATTTCTGTGGCATATAGTTATTGATTTTCAACGGCTTATATCATGATCTAATTAATCTCAACATCGTTTTCTTAAATTTACTTATGGCCACACTTTTACGTTGCAGTAATGCTACAGACAGGCATAAATCTGTGCCTGCCCGCGAACCCTATTGACTTGGCAAAATTCCATGTCAGCAATTACATTAAAAAACAAAAACAAAAACAAAAATCGAAGAGAATGAAGAACCGAGTAGGAAGAGTGAAAACGCAGCCCAGTTCATTCAACTTGAAGGAGAAAACGGCAGCGCACCATTTCGTTCTCTTCCTCGGCCTCATATCTCACCATTCCGTTGTCTTCCTCTGCTTCAGATCTCGTCTTCTCTCTCAGATCTCAGTTCTTGTCTCATATCCACAATATCACATTTAAGAGGTTGAAATTCATGAACTCTATATCCATGCACGCAAGATACGTTCCAGGATAAATGGGATCTTTTTTTTTTTTTGGCTGAATGCATAAATTATGGGTATTTTTTGTCTGCACATTGACACTTAGCTCCCCCATCATTTGTCAGTCCACATTTCTGTTTATCTTTTCTTTGACTTTGGGACTGTGGGATTTATGGATGTGCTCTCATGATGTTTGTGAAATTTCTTGGAAGGAAAAACAAAATTTGGTTCCCTTTTTTCTGCAGTTGGGTGGCATTTGTATGGTTATACATGTATAATTTGTCCATTTTGGTGAAATGGGATGAGAATATAGCTTTTTCAAATATCCTGTCTTGGTTGTAAATTTTGGCATAAAATCTTAAAGATGAAAAATGGAAAAGAAAGTAGAAATTTTTTTCTCCTAGTTTGTTTATTGGTTTGTTCTGTAGTTGGGGAAGCCCAAGTTATTGCACTTGTTTTATGTCAAAAATAAATGAGGCCTTGGTGGATATCTGTTCTATAACAAAAGAACAGAGTGATAAATTAACTAGCTAATTAATTAGTACTATCTATTAGAGCTATACAAACAAATTAGCTATTGTCAGCTAAATAGTAATGCCGGCCAAGCATAATATTTATTTTTATATATGGTTTAGTCATGTATAGTTCGTATATTAAGTTAATTATATGCGTGCATTATATGTTTAGATCATATACTTTATTATATACGTGTGTGAGATGAAGGCCTGATGCAAGAGGTTCTCATGTGAACGATATTATGGTACTGTGAACATGAGGCATTAATGGTTCAATATTGGAGAGTACGAACCACATGGAATGACATTAAAGCTGGCATTAAGTAATAACGTACATCTCTAGTAATATATACCAATAGCCGAATTTCTTGTTTTCATTCTTAACAACCACCCACTTTATTCATTGTTGAGGTAGAGGGAAAAAAGAAAGAAGACGCATTCCGCATAACAACTCTTATCACCAATCCCTCAACTTAGATATTGTACACCTCTTTCAACAATTGACTTGTGTTTATTTTATGTGTAGTCATTGTCCACTTGGCTTGATTAACATTATGTTGCTATATGTGAGGACATATCAAGACCACTTTATCCAAACTTTTCAAACTACATGCCAAGTTATTACGGTCCAGTGTCTCATGCGTGGTTACCACCTTTTGTGTCTCTTCCAAGTGCCTGCCCATATCCATGGAGCAACCAGGTGATCATTGGATGATAAAGTAGTTCAAGTGCTTTATTTTATGAACTTGAATATTTGGTCTAATTATTTATTTTTAATTTATTTTTGGAAAACTGCAACAATACCCATGGAGCTCTACTTTCGCTGTCACGTCAAGTACTGCAACCTTGACTAGTTCCGCTACCTTGTATAGTTTCGCCATACCAATGATGCTACCTCTTCCAACTACCTACCCATATTCATGGAGCAACCAGGTAATGATTTCTTGGAGTATTTATTGTAGTTAGTGTGCTTTAATTTTCTGAACTTTAATATTTGACCTAATTAGTTGTGTTTAAATTTTTGTGAAAAAATGCAGCAACACCCATGGAACTCTACTTCCCCTACCGCATCAAGTACTGCTGCCTTGAGTAGTTCTGCTGCCTTGTATAGTTTCGTCGTACCAATGATGGGACCTCCTCCAACTGCCTGCGCATACCCATGGAATAACCAGGTGATGATTTCTTGGAGTATTTATTGTAGTTAGTGTTGAACTTGAATATTTGGTCTAATTATTTATGTTTAAATTTTTTTTGAAAAACTGCAGCAATACCCATGGAACTTTACTTTTGTTACAATGGATACTTCTGCTCCCATGTCTAGTTTCTCATGTAGTGTCAACTCTAGTGTAACTTTAAGTTCTAGTGTACAAACCAGCACTAGTGTCGCTGCTAGCTCTTGTTCGGCTTTACAAGCATTTGTTCCTCCGACTTCTGCCAACCCATATCCATGTGGCAGTGAGGTGATGTGTTGGATTCTCCACATGCAGTGTCTTTTACATTATCCAGAACATATATGGATCATATAGTACTTTTTCTCCTAATTTGCAGGAAAATAAAGTGAAGCAAAGTAACTATGTTGAAGAAATTAGTGAGGCCACATTAGACTTTGTAGAAGTTGAAGCGCAGTCTACTGCCTCTTTGGGTAATACGGTTGATCCCAAAGAGGCTGGCAATTCCAGATCACTTCATATGGAGCCTACTGATGGGGATGATATTACTAAGGAGCCAAAGGCAGGGATGTGCTTTGAGTCAAAGAATGAGTTGATGACTTACTATAAACATTACGAAAAACGATATGGTTTTGGGGTAATGACACAAATGAGTAAGAGGGAGAAAGATGAGACTGTGAAATATGTCACTGTGGCATGTGCTAGTGGTGGCAAGGCACGAAATAGGGCATCAAATGTCTCCAAGCCTCGGCCAACAAGCAAGATAGACTGCAAGGCAAGGATGAATGTGATGTTAAAGGATGGGAAGCTGTGTGTCACATCTGTATTTAGCACACATAATCATGTGCTTAGTCTAAGAAAATCTAGGTTTTTTTGATGCAACAGAGAAGTTAATGAGTCTGTTAGGAGGGTGTTAGATACAAATGATGAGGCTGACATACGGATGAATAAGAGTTTCCATGCTCTTGTGATTGAGACGGTTGAGTTTGAGAACGTACTATTTGGAGAAAAATATTGTTGTAACTATATTGATAAGGCACGACACCTGCGCCTTGGTAAAGGTGCGCTCAAGCGTTGTTTGAGTATTTTAGAATGATGCAATACAAGAATGATGGCTTTATCAGCCTCATGGAATTGGACGATGATGATAGGATGCAAAATGTGTTTTGGGCAGACGCCCATAGTAGAGGGGCCTACAACTACTTTGGAAATGTGGTAACATTCGATACCACATACTTGACAAATAGGTATGGAATGCCATTTGCACCTTTTGTGGGTGTAAACCACCATGGATAGTCAATCCTTTTGGCTACAAGCCTTATTTCAAGTGAGGATACAAAATCATTTATATGGTTATTTAAAACTTGGCTTGATTGCATGGATGGAAAAGCGTTGAATACTATTACTATAGATCAAGATCGCATAATGAGAAATCTGATCGCCATTGTCTTTCCCAGCACGTGGCATAGATATTGCTTGTAGCACATATTGCGAAAGGTCCCTGAGAAGCTTGGTTCCCACAGTCAATACAAATGTGGCCAGAAAAGCAAGTTGTTATCTTGTGTCTATGACTCCCTAACAATCAAGGAGCTTGAGAATTCTTGGAACAGCCTCAAGGATACGTTCAACTTGAATGAAAATGCAAGGTTGCGAAGCTTACATGCGGAGAGAGAGTTTTGGTTGCTGGTATATTTAAAGAACTCGTTCTGGGCTGGAATGAGTACATCTCAATGCAGTGAGAGCATGAGCGCTTTCTTCGCCGGCTACGGGCGTGCCAGGAAAAATCGTAAATAATTTGTTGATCAGCTCGACAATGCATTGAAGAAAAAAATTGAGAACGAAATCCAAGCTAACTTCCATTCTTTTAATTTCACCATTCCTTGCATATCAATCACACCTGGCTCTTGAGAAGAAGTTTCAAGAGGTGTGCACAAATGCAAAATTTAGGGAGGTTCAACAAGAGATAATGTGAATGATATATTGTCATTGTCGTTTCGAAAAAATGGATGGAGTAATCGTAACTTACTCGGTCGAGTGTGAGGCGAAGTGTGTTTGTTGGTTGTTTGAGATGCGAGGGATAATATATACACATATTCTTACCATATTTTCAGCTAGGAAAGTCCATGGGTTGCCGGAAAAGTATATATTAGACCGGTGGAGAAAGGACATACAACGTAGGTATACTATTATCCCTAGCAGTTATGATGCTGTTGAGCAGAGACCTAAAACTGTTAGGTATAAACGTATATTGAAAATTTTCAATGAGGTAATAATAAATGCAGTTTTGTGCGATGGACATACTGAGGATATGATATCGAAGTTGTATGCGATGAATGAGGTATACTGCACCTCGAAGCCTTACAACATAGATCCAATGTTGGAGTAAGTACTGTGAATGCAGCCACGAAAGGAAGTTCTAAAAATGTGCTAAGTCCCAATGTTATCAGAGGCAAGGGAAGACCCCCGTGTAAGAGAAGGATGCCGGCGATGGAGAAACAATTGAAGAAAATTAAAAGTAAGGCTACGAAAAAGAAAAAAGATAAGGGAAAAAGCAGACTGGTGAGAGCATAGTTATTGTCATTATTACTTGATATTCATCTTTGAGTATTTGATAATATACTATATTTCCACTTACTTGTGAACTCTAATTATTTTTTATGTTATTAGAGGCGTAGATTGGACACAGAACTATTGGAAAGCAGTGGAAACCAACTCGACCCATTGGGAATGAGGACGCAAGAAAATGTAGAAACTCCCGTAATGGTGGATCAAGAAAGTGCACAACAAGAAGTGATGGAGACACCAGAAAGTGTACAAACCCCAGTGATGGGGACACAAGAAAGTGTACAATTATCACTTTCATTCATTTTATTGAATTTGTATGTTTTTTATGTGGTTCTTACTTTGTCTGCTATTATATTCACAAATGCAACTAAGGATGGATGAAATGCAGCCGGAGATGGCAGATGGAATGCAACTAAGTAGCTTCTTGTAGCAAGACTTTGAGATCGGTTATTGGATTATGTTGTGTGTTGATGGTGGTGATTGGTTGGAATTTGTGTTGGAGGTTGTTTGATGGCATTAGTGTGTTGGGGTGATTTGTAGGAATTTGCGTGTTAGTGGTGGTATGTTGAAGTATGTTATGTAATAGTGGTGAAAGTGTACGTTTTGTATCCAAGCTCACGATTTGTATGTTAGTATTTGAGCCCACATTTTGCACATTTTGTATCCAAGTACTCTATTTATGTAAATTTGACTTTGTATCCATGTACTCAATTTATGTGGTTTTGATTAAATGTGATTAGTATTAATTTATGAGTTTATGTGATGCTATGTTTGATATTGCTCCATGTTTGCATAAAAATAAATCTGCAAGTGCATAGATTTGTAACAAGTAGTAAAATGTTTTAAAGAAAATGGTTATCGTACCCACAGGGAATAATTATGTTATTGAGTATTGAAATTGATTAAATTAATTACTATTTGAAAAACTGAAATTTGAAGAATGGCATGGTTATCTAAATTAAACTTAAGAAAAGAACATTAAAATTAAGATTTTAAAAATAATGAGAATAGATCTAGAGCATTTGACTTCACCTAGCAAATCCCACACAATTTATTCTTCCTTGTTATAGAATCCCAATTACCCCAAGTCGATGATACAAATCCCTTAACTATTCATTATTTTCTCTCGAGCAATACCAAATATATCTTCAACTAATAACTCCATATCTCTATGTGAATTTATCTAATTAGAGACTCATTAAGTTCTTTGGATTTTTCTTGAAAATACACTATTCGTGATAAAGCATCTCTACTTCCGCTCAACTAATGGTGTCTAATCCTAAAGCTTTAATCACAAATCACCTCTCGGTCTCATTGCAATCCAAAAGATCGAACAATAGTTTGATAGAAAATTGTAAGCATTAAGAACAAGGAATAAACACTCGATCATGGAAATATTAAAAATAAAATAACTTGGAATATAAATTGTGTGTTTAATGCTAGGCTACATCAAAGCTCTAGAAAATAGAATTAGTTCATAATGGAATTGAAAAGAATAAAACTGGTATTCTTCGTTGAAGTCGGTTGAGGAAACATGCGGCTCTCGCCTCTGCCTCCTCGAAAGAAACTCAAAGAATAACTTTGGAATAATCGAAAACCTCAAACTCAGACTCTCTGACCTAGACTAAAACTCAAACTAAGATTCAAAAAACCAAAGACTCCTTATTCATCCCACAAGACGGGATTAAATAGATGTCAAAACTCAAATCTGAAAACAAAATAAATGCGGCTACAATCTAGCCTAAAAATCTGGAAAATAGTTTCTAAATATAGATGTTAACATAAAAGAAAATTATCCCGAAAATATAGGAATTATCTAAAATGGAAAATTCAGTGATATGTGGCTTTATTTGCAGAGTTCGGGAGGATTTGGTGGCCAATAGATTGATTGTGGAACTCAGAAGGATAGAAGCGAGTAGATGTCGTGTGCGCTGAATATAACTGGTGGGCGTGGAGGTCACAAAGGAACGGGCCTCTCCTCGCCTACCGAGTGGAAAGACTCCCGACCGAGATGAAAGACTCCTCTCACGCTTTTTCTAGTTGTTGCCCACGATGTCGTTTAGGTTAGTTTTTTTAGTTAGTCATTTAGTCTAGTCGCCTAATCTAACTGCCTAGAGCATTGTCGCCAATTCTTCACATCTTTTGGTCGCGCCTTTTGGTCTTGAGTCTCCTCGCCTACCGAGAGGTAAGTCTTATCTCCTTTGGGCAAGAGAGATCTCGTTGTTGGCCACAGGACAAGGCTCCTCGTCCAAATCTCATCGGCTCTCTTCGGATCTCGTTGCCTCTTATCGGTCTGGATCCGTAGCCTCTTCTTTTGTACCAAAATGGTCTCCTTTTGCACTAAATCTTCACATTCTTTCAAATCTAAGAAAATAAATAAAAAAAAGTTGAAATAAAATAAAATCAATTGTATTGAAGGGAAAATGACACATTTCATATATAAAAGAGTGATAAAAATCACATAAAAATAACACTTATCACTCCATACTTTTTATTTGGCAGATCAGATTTTATTTATATATATATATATATATATATATATTTCATGGAAATATTCCATACTTTTTCGACTGTCTTTGTGGATGACTCTCATTGGCCTTCTTTTGTTGGCCACACAGTAGACGAGTTGACTTTTTACACCCCCAACTTATGATTTTGATAATATTGCTATAATTACTTTACCTGTAGACCTTCTACCTCTCTTGCCTTTCATGCTCTTGTGAGTCTGTGACTTTATGTAAACTTAGTTCTCTTGAAAGTTAAGAATATCAGTGTTTAGGCTCAAATAGGGTAGGGAATATGAGGTTTACAATAAAGAAAAATAGAAGGCCAAAGTATATTTCAATAAAGCTCAAATGGGTGACTAGAGATAAGGATAATAAATAGGTAAGCTTGAATGGCTCAATCTGTCCAAAGAATGCCTTAATCATTTCCCTAGTAATATTCTGTCTAGAATTTTGCTTCGAGTGCAATCAAACAAGTTCTAGAGTAAGTTGAGACCATACAAATTAACAAAATTCACATAAAATTTCTTTTTGTACTCAAAACAATTAATGATCATAAGAGGCATTTATTGAACATAGGGAACATCAAATTAAGCAAGATCAAGTAAAAACTTAACAACTAGACTTAAGCGATGAGAATTTTTCCTAAAAAGTATAATCAATTTCAATCATATTCTTATAATAGGCTTTGTATTCACCAAACCATATTGTTTTTTATCATTATTATTATTATGATTATTATTATTATTGTTTTGAATAAAATAATATATTTTCCCCCCAAACTTAAATATCACATTGTCCTCAATGGGGAAAATGAGGAAAAACTAAAGGAAAGGATGAGAGAAGGTAAGAGATGCTCCCCTGATTGTTTCCAGTTCTGCCAATTAAATATTTTCCTTGAAGGTGCAACCGTGTACTTCTTGGAGATCTCCTCTCCTCTTCGTTCCGATGAAAGAAAAAGAATAATATTAAACAAAAACAAAACTTAAAAAATAAAGTTGGGTTACCTCCCAAAAGCGCTTTATTTAAAGTCTATAGCTAGACATTGTCCTCTCATCATTTATTACTGGCGAGATCGATGGAACGCTTTTCTGAGTTAAAGTCTCCATCCATGTAGGGTTTTAATCTCTATCCATTTACTTTAAATGTGCCTTTTGTCTTGTGATGGACTTCAACCGCCCCATAAGGAAAGACACGAGTCACCACAAACGGTCCCGACCACCGAGAGCATAACTTTCCCGGAAAGAGATGGAATCTTGAGTTAAATAATAAAACTTTTTGCTCGACTTCGAATTCCATTCTCAGAATATGCTTATCGTGCCATCTTTTCATTTTATCTTTGCAGTATTCTCTTCACACCAGCCGTTTGTAAATCAAATTTTAGTGTTCTCGTCACCCAATAGGCTCTGTGTTCTAGCTCCACGAGTAGATGACAGGCTTTTCCATAAACGAGCCGATAAGGTGACATCCCGATCTGTGTTTTGAATTCCGTCCGATAGGTCCATAGCGCATCATCTAACCTTCTCGCCCAGTCTATCCGAGAGACACTCACGGTCTTCTCCAGTATGCGCTTCAGCTCCCGATTAGACACCTCGACATGGTTGTTCGTTTGAGGATGGTATGGTGTCGCCATGTGATAGGTAACTCCATACTTAGTCAGTAGTGTTTCAAATTGGCGATTGCAAAAGTGCTTCCCACTATCACTAATTATGGCCCTAGGAGTGCCAAATTGGGAAAAAATGTTCTTCCGCAGGAAATTCACTATGACCGTCGCATCATTGGTTGGCACGGCGACCACTTCCACCCATTTGGAGACATAATCTATAGCAACCAAAATAAATTTGTTAGAATATGAGGATGGAAAAGGACCCATGAAATCAATACCCCAAACATCAAATAATTCAATCACTAAAATATTGTTTAAAGGCATTTCATGTTTTCAAGAAATGTTGCCAACCCTTTGACAATGATCACATAAATTAATAAAATTAAAAGAGTTTTTGAAAATAGTCGGCCAATAAAAGCCACATTGTAAAACTTTCGCTGCTGTTTTTGCTCCACCAGAGTGGCCCCCCGCTTCCAATGACTGGCAATGTCCGAGTGTGCTTGCCATCTCCTCCTCGGGCACACATCTCCTTATTATATGGTCTACGCAGTGCCGGTATAGAAAAGGTCCCTCCCAAAAATAATATTTCAAGTTAGAGAAGAACTTCTTCTTTTGTTGATATGTAATTTCGGCTGGTAAAATTTTGGACACCAAATAATTTACCATGTCAGCATACCATGGAACTACTTGTATAGCCATTAATTGCTCGTCCGGGAAGGTCTCATTAATTGAGAAATTCTCCTCGCCAGCCGCTTCTTTAAGTTCAAGGCGAGATAAGTGGTCGGCCACTACATTCTTGGTACCTTTCTTATCTCTTATTTCCTAATCAAACTCTTGTAGTAGAAAAATCCATCCTAACAGTCTTGGTTTGGCATCCCTCCTCTTCCACAACAAGTATTTAAGAGCTGAGTGATCGGTGTAGACGACCACCTTCGAACCTATCAAATAAGAGTGAAATTTGTCAAAGGCAAACACAATTGCTATTCAATTCTTTTTTAGTAGTATCATAATTAAGTTGAGCTCCTGTTAAGGTCCGACTTGGATAATAAATAACATGAAAATTTTTATATTTTATCTGCCCCAAAACAACCCCTATAGCATAATCACTAGCATCACACATTAATTCAAATCAGTGACACAATGATAGGTGCTGAAATTAATTTATTTTTCAATGTTTCAAAAGCATGCAAGCATTTATCAGAAAATTCAAACCGAGTATCTTTAATCAACAGAGTGCATAGAGGTTTAGTAATTTGGGAAACATCCTCCTTTATAAACCGACGATAGAACCCAGCATGACCCAAGAAGCTTCTCTCACTTTTCACATTGGTCGATGGTGGGAGTTTGTCAATAACTTCGATCTTTGCTCAGTCGACCTCAATTCCCTTGAAGGAAATGCGGTGGATGAGCACTATTCCCTCCTTGACCATGAAGTGACATTTTTCCCAATTTAAAACAAGATTTGCCTCCTTGCATCTCTGCAAAATCAAAGATAAATTAGATAAGAAGTTATCAAAAGAGTGACCAAAACCTGAGAAGTCATCCATGAAGACTTCTAAAAATTTTTCCACCATGTCCGAGAATATGGACATCATGCATCTTTGAAAAGTGGTTGGCGCATTGCAAAGACCAAAATGCATGCGCATATATGCAAAAGTGCAGTAAGGACAGGTGAAAGTGGTCTTCTCTTGATCCTCGAGTACAATGGCTATTTGATTGTAACCGGAATATCCATCTAGAAAACAGTAGTAGGTGAGGTCGACAATTCTTTCTAGCATTTGATCAATAAACGGTAAGGGAAAATGGTCTTTCCGAGTTGCATCATTCAGTTTTCGATAATCTATGCATACTCGCCATCCCATGATCGTCCTCGTCTGTATGAGTTCATTGTTGTGATTCTTGATCACGGTTATCCCTCCTTTCTTTGGAACGACTTGCACTAGACTTACCCATGCACTATCTGAGATTGGGTAAATGATCCCGGCATCTAACAACTTCAATACCTCTTTAGGCACCACTTCTTGCATTGATGGATTCATGCTCCTCTGGGGGTTGGATGATCGGTTTAAAATTATCCACCATTAAAATCTTGTGCATGCAAATTGAAGGACTAATTCCTTTGATGTTCGAGATTGTCCAACCCAATGCCATCTTGTGTTATCGCAAAACTCTCAGCAACTTCTCTTCCTCTACATCACTTAAAGAACTGTTAATAATGACTGGAAAAGTAGAGTCATGTCCAAAGAAAGCGTACTTTAAATTTGATGGAAGTGGTTTTAGTTCAAGCTTGGGCGACATCGGCTGAGATGAGTTGAGCTCTTTTACTTTCGGTTTTAGTGAATGTGAAAGGGAAGGTGTAGCTTCCAAATATCTCTCACACTTCTTAACTTTTCTTATTCGGATTGAATAGACGTAGAGTGAGTAAGACATACCTCAAGTGGTATAGCTTTGAAAATTCGGCTCCATAAGTCTCATCGGCCTTGACCATGTCTCGGTCACTTATTTGAAAACAAGAATGTACCTCGGACTTGAATTCTATAAATTTAAATACCTCAAACGTGACTTGCTCCTCGTCGACTCTCAAAATGAGTTTCCCTTCCTGTACATCAATTAAGGTTCTCTCCGTCGTCAGGAAAGGTCAGCCCAGTATCAAAGGGATCTCCTCATCCTCCTCCATATCGAGTACAACAAAGTCGGCCGTGAAGATGAACTTATCAATTTTCACCGGTACGTCCTCAATGAGTCCTCTTGGGTATTTAATAAATCTATCCGCCAACTGTAGATAGATGGTGGTTGGCTTTGCTTCTCCAAGACCTAGTTTCCTGAAAATAGAGAAATACATTAGATTAATACTTGCCCCTAAGTCGCATAAATCTTTATCAAAATAGAAATTTCCTATAGTGCAAGGGATCGTGAAACTCATTGGATCTTTCAACTTAGGCGGCAGCTTCTTTTGTAAAATTGCACTGCTTTCCTCGGTCAACATCACAAATTCATGCTCCTCCAACTTCCGCTTGTTTGATAATATATCCTTCAAATTTTTTTCATATATAGGCATTTGCTCTAAATCTTTAATAAGAGGAATATTAATATGCAGTTGCTTAAATATACTCAAAAATTTAGAGAATTGATTATCAATCTTAATTTTCTTCAATCTTTACGGAAAAGGAATTGATGGATCATAAATTGAAGGAGAATAAGTTTTAGAAGTAGACTCCCTGCATTTCTTGGATTTTGCAGCCCTTTTATTCTCTCTAGTCGTCTCAGCTTCCTGGTCGGTCGCCTCCTGATCAGTCTCTTTCACCTTGAACTCAGTTTCCTCATTCTCGGACTCCACATTTTTGGTAGCTTCTTCATCTTGGTCGGTATTTACTGACTGTTGCTGGTCATGTGTCTGCCCACTTCACAACGTTATGGTTTTAACATGTTCCTTCAGATTGGTCACAATGTTGCTTGGTAAGGTCCCTGTTGTCCTCTTGGTAAGCATGTTGGAGAGCTGATCGATTTGTACCTCAAGATTGCGGATTGAAGCCAAGTTGTTTTGGTTCACTATATCATTCTTTTGCATGTATTGCATGAACATATCTTCAAGTGTCGGCTTCTTCTCTTGCTGTGGAAACTGTTGAGGTGGTCTAACCGATGTTTTGACATTGAAAATTGGACACGTAATGGGCTTGTTCATAACTCGGTTGGGCAAAAGCTCACTTGGCAATCTACACTTGAGTGATTTCCTGCACAATGATCACAAACAACATTAGTTTGAATAGCATTAACGTTCATTTTACCCATTTGTTTGGGTAGATTTGCCAACTGAGCCGCAATTGCAAACATAGAGTCAAGCTTAAGGATGTTGGCCTCCTTCTTTGGCATTGCTCACTCTGTTGCCCACTGATACTTGTTAGATGCCAACTTTTCCAGAAGTTCATATGCGACTTCAGGGGTCTTACTCATTAATGCTCCTCTTGCGGCTGCATCAACCATAAATCGATTTATGGATCCAAAACCATTGTAAAACGTCTGTACCTGAAGCCAGGCTGGGATGTTGATGTGGACACTTGTGCAATACATCCTTGTATCTCTCCCATGCCTCATATAATGATTCACCCTCAAATTGGGTGAAGGTTGCGATATCATTCCTTAACTTCACTGTCTTGGTCAAAGGGAAATATTTCGCTAAAACTTTTTGTGCCAATTGTTCCCAGGTGGTGATGATGCCAAGCGGCAAAGAATTTAGCCAAGCTTTTGCTTTTTCCCTAAGTGAAAAAGTATAAAGTCTCAATCGAATTGCATCATCTGTCACTCCGTTGTGTTTAAACGTATCGCAAATTCCAAGAAATTTCCAATACGGACGTTAGGATCCTCTTATGATAGCCCTCCAAACTAGACGGTTTGTTGTATTTTTTGAATGATGGCCGGGTTGATCTCGAAGTTATTGGCTTGTATAGCTGGCCGCCTTATACTGGACGTTGCCCCATTGACTGAGGGTATCACATAGTCTCTTAACGCCTTGTGCTTTTGGTCTGCCATATTAACTTTGGAGGCAGCGACCTCTTTCTTTTTCTTTTTATTTATCTGACGTAAGATTCTTTCAATCTCGGGATCGAAAAGCATATGCTCTAATGATTTAGACTGGCGCATGCACTTCTAATTCCTGAAAAGAAAAAAAAAATCAAACTAACATAAATTTTTTTTTTAAGTAAATAAAATAAAATAAAATAAAATCAAAAGTTGTAAAAATCTAGCTGGTATCAATATCAATAAAAAATAACTATGCTCCGGCAATGGCGCCAAGAACTTGTTCTCATAAAAATATATATGCAAGTGCACAAAATAGTAACAAGTAGTAAAGTGTTTTAAAGAAAATAGTTATCGAACCCACATGGAATAATTATGCAAGAGTTTTCTCAAAGAATAACTCTTGAATAATCGAAAACCTCAAACTCAGACTCTCTGACCCATACTAAAACTCAAACTAAGATTCAAAAAACCAAAGACTCTCTATTCATCCCACATGATGGTATTAAATATATGTCAAAATTCAAATCTGAAAATAAAATAAATGCGGCTACAATCCAGACTAAAGATCTGGAAAATAATTTCTAAAATGAAAGATTCAGTGATATGCGGCTTGATTTGTGGAGTTGGGGAGGATTTGGTCAGCAATAGATTGATTGCGGAACTCAAAAGGGTAGAGGCGAGTAGATGCTGCGTGGAGGTCAGAAATGAACGGGCGTGGAGGTCACAAAGGAACGGGCCTCTCCTCGCCTAACGAGTGGAAGACTCTCGACCGGGACAAAAGACTCCTCTCGCCTTTTCTAGTTGTTGCCTACGATGTCATTTTAGGTTGGTATTTTAAGTTGATCGTTTAGACTAGTCGCCCAATCTAACTGCCTAGAGCCTTGTCGCCAGGTCTTTGCACCTTCTAATCGCGCTTTCTGGTCGTGTGTCTCCTCGCTTACAGAGAGGTAACTCCTCGCCTTTGGGTGAGAAAGATCCCTTTGCTTCCCACAGGATAAGGCTTCTTGCCCAAATCTCATTGGCTCTCATCAGTTCTTGCTGCCTCTCATCGATCTGGATCTGTAGTCTCTTCTTTTGTACCAAAATTCTCTCATTTTGCATTAAATCTTCTCATTCCTTCAAATCCAAGAAAATAAATAAAAATATGTAGAAATAAAATAAAATCAATAGTATTGAAGGGAAAATGACACTTTTCATAAATAAAATAATGATAAAAATCACATCAAAATAACACTTATCACTCCATCTGTCCAGGTGAAAAAAAGTAAATCAATAAAACTGTAATTTAGTCCTGTCAAATATTCAGACCAAATGATCAGGCTGGTAAGTTACTTTCACGCATACATACTTTGTTAATCAGCAGTGGCACGTTAAAGCACAATAAAGTCTTGGGATTGAAGATCAAATTCAAATCACAGTAAAGTCTCAAATACGTAATTTTAAAGTCTCGACTTTCAAATGCTAAGTTTGTATAAAATACAAATACAAAGTCGTCATCACTTTGAGTGTATCAAATACAAGTAAATAACTATGGAAATTAGCCAATACACACGAAATAGTGTGCGTGCATGCCGCATGTCAGCTTCTTGTCTATGAAGCTGGGCTTGATCGTTGTGTAGTGCCAACTTCCTCCTCCCAATCTCTTCTTCTCTCTTTTTAAGTTCTTCCTCTTTCCTTAATACTCATGTTTCTCTCTTTACAAGGGCTTGCCCTTTGTATTCACTACTATCTGCCCACTTGAAATACTTGCAGTGTGGTAACCCCTGATTATACATAAATAATTAAGTATGTTTGATGTCAAAATTTTGAATGAAACATTAATATGTAAACAGAAACACGCAAGTACTATTAATTGCGTCTACCTCTTTGTTGTATAGTGGACACCCAAAGAATGCTCGTCCCAAATTTATTGGAGTATTTGATATTCTAAGTACAGCTTGTTTCCCACAGCTGCACATTGGGTCGTTACTCAATGTATGATTAAGTAGCAAAGTTGAAGCAACTGATGATGACATTTTAAATCTTTCAACGAAATACAATAGCACCACCAACAATATCTCGAGTATCAACTAATCTGATAGACTGTAGTAGCTTTAGTGCGGATGTTGTTGCTTCAGTGTGGATGTATGGATGGGTTCATGCATGATCCCAAGCATCACTAACTACAAGCCCAAGCCAAGAGTATCGGCAACTCATCAATCAACTAGAATTTGATAGATACAAACTTAAAAATATTTTTGGGCGATTAGCTATTGTTCACCATCAAACAAGCAGTAGATCATCTTTGGAATTTTCAGCAGAACTACAGGTCACTTTTTCACAATATTTTATAATGTTTGTTTCACATTGCATTTTACATGATCCTATATGGTACCCTTCCGTCGAATGATCTTAAAAAAGAAAAATTAAGCATATCTTGGATGTGGGTTTAAGACACTGTTTCAACGTATGATATGAGCTGAATTTTCTTCTGGACTTCAGTATTTTATCTGTGTCAATTTGACATACACAAACTTTGACACCACCATAGTTTGAATACCGACATTCACTAAAGAAAGTCCATTGCCAACATTGCAGGATGGTTCTGACACAGTATGTCTTGGTTTTGACACATTGAATACTGAAACATTAGAGGTGAAGAAAGAATTTACCTCTTAAAGTCTCTTAAATTCCATGTGGCAATATTTTCCGAATATCAGTATCTATATTCTGCAACCTTTGTTGTTTTGTATTTTCCAGGTGATAAGGATTATTTCAAAGGTGGGTTTACTTGCATCAGGTGGTGCTGGAGACATGTATCCGACAACTACAAATCCTCCGGTAAATGTTTTCACACTTTAACTGTATAATGTTGTAAGTGGGGTTTGACTCTCCAATTGCTTCTTGATGATGATGATGCTCTCATACATGGCTAGAATAAAAATCGTTTTTGTGTCTAAAAGAATTATTTCTTGTGGTTCTTTCAATGTCAGTGTGCATGTCAAAATCTAAGATTCAAAATATTACAAAGATTTATATATGCATACATTACTTCTTATATATATATATATATATATATATCAATTTAATTAAATAGATGCTTTGAACTTTCAATATTGTTGAAATCTTCACTCACCGTAACACTTCCATTATTGTATATAATTTCAGAAACATGGAGTTTTGTCTTTGTGAAGTTTCATCATCCTCTTCTAACTATATTTTTTTGAAAGTTTCAACACATCTGAATTACAAGGTCACTTCATTATCTTTTAAATCAAATTTTTGAAGCCTAAAAGTCTCATCACATATGAATTTCATCAATCTTATGAGGCAGCAGTCAAGACAATAATTCAGAAATTACTAATTTTGTCTTATTTTGAGTCAAGCTAGCAGAACAAACTGAACGAAAAACTGCAATACATAAAGTAGCAATTCCCACCCACCCACTTACAACAGGACCTTCAACAACAGAATTTCCCAATATAGTTCTAGAATTTCCCAATTTCTTTTATTAATAAAAAATAAGGGTTAGGGTTGGGAAAGTTATTTAGGATGGTGTCACTTGGTGGATATCTGGATTGTGAATCTTCCTTGCGTCGCATAGTTGTGTTAGGTTTAGGGTTGGGAGAGAGATCGAGCAGGGGGAGAGAAACCAATTCAGAAAATGTAAAAGAATGGGGTTGAGAATAGAATGGGGTTGGGAACGAATGATGGAGTCGGATCTATTAGAGTATGTGTCAGAGAGATCGAGCACGAGAGAGAAACGAAGAAGAAAGGTTATGGCTTGAATCGTAGCACAAAGAGTAGAGAGAGTTCCTGGGAGAGAGATCGAGCAGGGGAAAATGTAAAACGTACCACTTTGCATCGAAGCCGAATCCCATTTCTCTGGACTCTAAACGCACCGTTTTATTTACTCCAAAACGGTGCGTTTGTTTCCACGTAAGATGTCGTCCATGGCTAGGCCCGAGTCATGCCTTGGTTTAGAGTTTTCCTTTACATTGAGTCAGGCAATCATCTTAGTCTGTTGCTTTTGGTAAGTAGCACCGTTGTTCACATAAAAATATATTTTCAAGCGCACATAATTGTAACATGTAGTAAAGTTTTTTAAAGAAAATGGTTATCAAACCCACAGGGAATAATTATGCTATTGAGTATTAAAATTGACTAAATTAATTACTATTTGGAAAACCAAAATTTGAAGAATAGTTTATCTAAATTAAACTGAAGAAAAGAATATTAAAATTCAGACTTTAAAAATAATAATAATAGATCTAGAGCATTTGACTTCACCTAACAAATCCCGCACAATTTATTCTTCCTTGTTATAGGATTCCAATTATCCCAAGTTAATGATAAAAATCCCTTAACTATTCAATATTTTCTATCAAACAATACCAAAAATATCTCCAACTAATAACTCCATATCTATATGTGAATTTAACTAATTGGAGACTCATTAAGTTCTTCGGATTTTTCTTGAAAATTACACTAGTCGCGGTAAAACATCTCTGCTTTCGCTCAACTAATATTGTTTAATCCTAGAGCTTTAATAACAAATCACCTCTTGGTCTCATTGCAATCCAAAAGATCAAACAATAGTTAGCTAGAAAATTGTAAGCATTAAGAACAAGGAATAAATACTCAATCATGAAAATATTGAAAATAATATAACTTGGAATATAAATTGTGTGTTCAATGCTAGGCTACATCAAAGTTTTAGAAAATAGAATTAGTTCATAATGGAATTGAAAAAGAAAAAGAATAAAACTGGTATTGTTCATTGAAGTCGGTTGATGAAGTATGCGGCTTTCGCCTCTGCCCTCCAGTTCCGCCTTCTAGAAAGAACACTTAAAGAATAAATTATGGAACTTTAAAACATAAAAACTCTCGACTCCGATTCAGAACTCCGCTCTATTCATCCTATAAGTCGAGATTAAATATATGTCGAAATTCAAGTCTAGAAACAAGATAACTGCGGCTATAATCTAACCTAAAGATCCATAAAATAGTTTCTAGAGATAAATGTTAAAATAAAAGAAATTATCCCAAAAATAATGAGATTATCTAAAATGGAAGATTCAATGATATGTGGCTTGAGTTGCGGAGCTCGGAAGGATTTGGTCGCCAACAGATTTATTGTGCAACAAGGATTTGGTGGTCAATAGCAGATTGATCCCGGTCAGGATGAATTATCCCACCGAGTAGATATTGTGTGCGCTAAATAGAACTGGCGTGGAGGTCATAATTGAATGGGCATGGAGGTCACAAAGACCACACGACCCTCTCCTCCCCTATCGAGTGGTAAGACTTCCGATTGCGATGAAAGAATCCTCTCGCCTTTTCTAGTTGTTGCCCACGATTTTGTTTAGGTTGGTCTTTTAAATCGGTCATTTAGACTAGTCGCCCAATCTAACCGCCTAGAGCCTTCTCGCCAAATTTTTGCGCCTTCTTGTCGCGCCTTCTAGTCGCGAGTATCCTTGCCTGCCGAGAGGTAAGTCTTCTCACATTTGGGCAAGAGAAATGTCTTTGCTACTCACGGGACAAGGCTCCTTGCCTAAATCTCATCAGCTCTCTTCATATCTCGCTACCTCTCATAGGTCTATTTTGTACAAAAATGCTCTCTTTTTGTACTAAATCTTCTCATTCCTTCAAATCCAAGAAAATAAATAAAAATATGTAGAAATAAAATAAAATCAATAGTATTGAAGGGAAAATGACACTTTTCATAAATAAAAGAGTGATAAAAATCACATAAAAATAACACTTATCAATTGTCCACCCAACTCAACCCAAAAAACGCATTCCCGACCTAACCCAAAAGTATCCCGCTCTCGAAAATCTTCAGTACAAAAAATATGGTATAGCTGAATTTCGGAGTTATATTATTTGACCTCTGAATAGTATTCCCAACCCAAACCGATCGTACTGCCCCCTCCCCCCACTAAGTAGTGCCATCCTAAAAATTGGTTCAATATTCAATAGGATTTTTATGGTACAACATCCTCTTGAAGAGGTCTTTCTCTTTGAAAACCATCACACAAAGCAATTAACAAACCAACTACCGAGTACCTTTACAATTCACCTACCATTCCTCTAATTTGGATGGAGTTCAAGTGGTACAAACTTGGAAGAACCTCTTATCATTCATGTAAGGGGCTTAATCCTCTCTTTAGGGCCCTCTGGGCATTATTGTGGGCTTGGACCATGGCATGGTCCAGTAAGCTAGTGATTATCAGGCCAACCCCATGTGAATCTAATCTAAATAAAGCCAAAACCCCTAACTGTCAGGTATCTCAGGATGAAAGGGTGATCGGCTTGTTAGAAATAAGATAAGCCATAAATCCCCCAAGACTTGAATTTTAAATAACAAGCAGGACGTTTATTTGAAGGTATCCGATGAAATCACGAAACTCTATTTATAGGGGTAAGGTACGACTACAATCTCATCTGGATACTTTGGCTGGGAAAGTCATACTATCATTAGTTGACTTAGGCATTAGAGGTGTCCCATCGAACGCCCCAAGCCTCTTCACTCTTTAGTTGCAGGTGATAGCGTGTGGGGAACTGTGAAACACGTCCACAATAGATGGTTCCGTCTATGGGATCTCTTTGTCCTACACTCAACGCGCTTTTCACATACCCACCACAACACGATCTCAGGCGACTAAAGGCCAGGAAGGGATGTCAAAAAATATGGAGGGACGGCTTGTAGAAATGGAGGAAGTAGTAAGGAAGCTTACCACAGAAGTGGAGTCTCTGCAAAAAGAGAAAGAGACCCTCAAGGCAAAGAACAGGCCGTTAGGAAAGGACACGGTGCCTAGTCAAGCCAATAGGGTTGGGATGGAAGGTCATAGTGTTGGCGCAGGCAAGCTACGTCAGGACAACGAGGAGACGAAGAAGATGCATCAAGACTTGCACAGCTTGATGGACAAATATGAGGAGATAGCTAAGAAGATAGGACCTCTTCCTCGGTCAATCAACTGTTGACTAGCACCAATCTGTTGTACAGTGCGAAAATTATGGCAGTGCAATTACCACCAAAGTTTAAAGTTCCATCGATAGACATGTACGATGGATCCAAGGACCCAGTGGAGCATCTAGAAACTTTGAAGGCTCACATGATGCTCCATGGATTTTTGGGGGAGATCGCATGTAGGGCTTTTCTCTTAACTTTGAAGGGAAGAACTCGAGGATGGTTCGGAGCATTGTAGCCGGGATCCATAGACAGTTTCGAGAAGCTGGGTAGGGAGTTCATAACCTAGTTTATGGCCAGTCGAAGGTGAAGGTGGCCGGCAACATACTTGTTAATTGTGAAGCAAATGGAGGATGAATGCTTGAAAGCGTACTTGGCACAGTTCAGTAAAGAGAGGATTAAATCCAACGACCAAGACGAAAAAATCATGTTGGCCACTCTGCCCAGGGGCATTTGGTCGAGAAGTCATTTTATGGCCGGTGAGGAAAACCCTTTCCACTTTACGAAAGTTTATGGACCAGGCAAATGATTTTGTTATTGTCGAGGATACGCTAATTGCCTTAACCACTAGATCGAAACAAAATGAAGAGCGCATGCCAAAGGGGGTCCCAAGAGAAATCGAGAAAGAGGACTAAAGGCAAGGAAAGGCCAGCACGAAAGAAGGCAAGATGTATGTATGAGGTGATATGGTAGCAAGCAAGTGCACTACTCTAGTGTGCACAATCAAGATAAGACAAGGGAGACCAGGTGTGATGAGGGAGACACATGTGGGTGTGTGCGGAAATCACTTGGGAGGAAGAGCTCTAGCGGCAAAAATCATGAGAGTAGGATACTACTGATCGAACGCCTTAAAAGATGCAAGGGAGTTTGTGAAAAAGTGCGTGCAATGTCAGATGCATGCACCGGTCCCGAATGCGCCTCCCAATGAGTTGAGGTCAATGACTCCCCTTGGCCATTTGCCTAGTGGGGGACAGATCTGGTCAGCCCTATGGCCCCGGGGAAAGGGGGAACTAAGTTCATTATTGTCACCGTCGACTACTTCATCAAGTGGGCAGAAGTCGAAGCAATGGTGACAGTGACGACCCAAAACGTAACGAAGTTCCTATGGAAGGCCATCGTATGTAGGTTCAGGTGCCACAGAGCATCATCTCTAACAATGGAAAATAGTTTGACTTTGAGCACTATCACAGGTGGTGTGCATAACTCAGATTAAAGGTCAAGTACTCATCTCCAGGACACTCACAAGCAAATGGACAAGTTGAAGCAACCAACGAAACCATTGTCGGGATACTGAAGAAGAAGGTGGGTGTGAAGAAGGGGACATGGGTGGATGAGCTCCCAGAGATCTTGTAGGCATACAGGACAACACCAAAGACTTCAATTGGTGAGACACCTTTCGCCTTGGCATACGGAAGTGAAGCCATGATACCAGTGGAGGTGGGTTTGGCAAGCCATAGGAGGGGAAATTTTGATCTTGACACGAATAATGGAAGGTTGGAAGAAACTCTAGACCTGCTAGAAGAAGTGAGAACAAGTGTCAAAACTAGAGTGGCTGCCTGTAAAAAGAAGACGGAGCAATACTTCAATAAGAGGGTAAGGCAAGGTCTTTCATAGTGGGCGACCTAGTACTAAAGGAGACCAAGGTGACTACAACAGAAGAAGGGAAGCTAGGGTCACGATGGGAGGGGCTATACGTAGTGATAGCCAGCCACCACCCAGGAGCTTACCGCCTCAAAGACGCCACGAGGCATGAGTTGCCCCACCCATGGAATGTCGTAGATTTGAGAAGATTTTATGTTTAAGCTTGTTAGTTTTTGGCACGATGGTTTTATTAATTCGATTCAATAACAATTTGTTTCTTCAAATCATTTTACTTTATTACTTTAGCAGTTGGCCGGTCAAAACTCTTCTTGCCAGAGTTACATGGTCGAGGCACTCTCTCGCTACACTCATTTCGCCAAGGTTACGTGGTCGAGAAACTCTCTCGCCACACCTGCTCGCCAAGGCTACACAGTCGAGGAACTCTCCGATTATGCCTCTCGCTAGAGTTACGCAGTCGATGCACTCTCCCGCTACACTCTTTTCACCAAGGTTATGCGGTCGAAGAATTCTCCCACTATACCTACTCACCATGGCTATACGGTTGATGAACTCTCTTGTTATGCCTCTCGCCAGAGTTGTGCATTCGAGGCACTCTCCCGCTACACCTTTTTCACCAAGGTTACGCGGTTGATGAACTCTCCTGCTACACCTGCTCACCAAGGCTACACAATCAAGGAACTCTCTTGTTACGCCTCTCGCCAACGTTACGCGATCGAGGCACTCTCCTGCTACACTCTTTTTGCCATGGTTACATGGTCGAGGAACTCTCCCACTACACGGTCAAGGAACTCTCACATTACGCCTCTCGCTAGAGTTATGCAGTCGAAGAACTCTCCCGCTACACTTTCTTCGCCAAGGTTACATGTCGAGGAACTTTCCCACTGGGGCATTAACCAATCACGACACAAAATCAAGAGAACAACAAAGGAAGTGAAAACAAAAGCACAACCCATCAAAAGAAAGAAGCCGATCACCATGAAACTAAAAACATAACCAACATCAAGATAACAAAACACATTACTCAAACACAACAATTATCCAAAGATACCAGCTGTCCAAACAAAACATAACATATGTGTCTAAGATATACAAAATTTTGGCTAACTACAGAAATTCAAATTTTAGGGAGAACAGGGAGGTGGAAAAGCATCTGGCATGGAGTCTCTCCCGAGAGAATCGAAGACATGGTAAGCAACAGGGCTAGCCCGTATCGACTTCCACTGTAGGGTACGCAGGTCCACCTCAAGATGGTTGAGCAAATGCTCCTGCAGTTGTTTGATCCCGAGCTTGAACCCAAGACCCCAAGCTCGACCTCGAACCATGTGGGCAGCTCTAAGTTGGTGAATGAGACAACTAACTTGTTCTTGCGAATGGGCTAACTCAACGTCCAACTCAGTAATTTTCGATTCCAACCCATATAGGTTTTTTTGGCAAGTCTCCAAGACATGGCTTAGCTACAGATAATGGCAATCATGCTCTCTGAGCTCCTTCTTTGCAGCGGCCAAGTCTCGCTCTGCCTGATCTTTCTGGTCCTCAACTATGCTCAGTTGGGTGTTAGATTACCGACGCCCCTCCTCTAAGATCACAAGTTGAGCGATGGTGTGTGCCTTCGCCTTTTTCAGTTCCTCAATCTCTTTTTCCATTTGACTAAGCTAAGCTGCCAAATTGTCTCATTCTATTCTGCTAGTTTTGGCTTTGAGTTTATATTGGCTGACCTCCTCCGTAGAGCTCGCCACTTCCGACTTGAGGGAGTCAACGTCGATGCAAGGAAGCAACTTCATCTCCGAGTTGGCGAGAAGTGCACTAGGCCTGAGATAGTTCCTCATCCATCTTCTCATTCTCAGCCCAGGCGGCGACAACAGCACCATGAGTGCTGCCAATGAAGGTTCGTATAGACTGGTTCTCCTCACCTTGCTCTAGATGATCTTTAACCAGTGCAACCACCAATCGGCCAACTCCCTCGGAAATCCAACCAAGTCAGAAAATAACGAGTAAGGAAAATCAAACTCCGAAGACACGGGAACTTACTAGCAAAAGAATGATGCGAATGTTGCTAATGGTGGAAGGAAAAGCCTCCTCGTGGCGTGAGCATGCACCCCAAGAAGAACCACCTTGACAAGAAGAGGAACCACCTTGTCGAGAACCCGATGAATTATGGATATCAGGGATAGGAAAAAGCAATTTGACAGTCTCTCCCGGGACAAAGGTCTCCCAATCAGACATAATTGGGGTCGTCGAATGAAGGAGGAGACTGGAAGTGTAGTGTTGGTGGTCGCCTGAGTAGATACTCTTGCTATTTTTTCAAACGGGATCACTTTGCCCTCTTCCCAAGCAGGCACATGCAAGATGGCGTGGCGAGAGGGTCGCATGTTGGGAATGTTGGAGTGGGTTCACCACCTCCCACCTGAGAAGTGTTGAAAGGCGAGTAAGGTATCGCCACCTTACTCGCACTGGCCAAGGACAGGCCGGGAAAAATGAAGGGTATCTCTGGAGTGATCCCACCTGAGACCGTTGAGGCAACATGCAACTGTTCCTTAATATCTTCAAGATGAAAGGACTCCCCAAAGCCATCCAAAGAGGGAGGGAAGTCGCTCGCGGGAGGCACGTGTAGGAGGTCTAGGTTCAAAACTACAATTACATTGCCCTCATCCAAATGAAGGTCATCTTTTGGGGCTATCGTGTACTAAGAAGATGGAGACATGACTTTGGCAGGGGCCGTTGGTGATAAGGCAGATTCAGCTTCTATTACCAACTCCAAATCAGCTTTAGCTTGGGCCATGAGCTCATCAAGAGAGTTGACCCTAGGTACTTGGGGTCAACCTGAGACTTCAATACCACTCGCCCGAGGGGGTGAAGTTCCACCTCTAGTGGAGTTAGACTCATCAGAAGGCTTGTTCGCCAAATGAACTTTATTCTTTTTCTTGGCCCCTACCGTAGGGGGTGACCATCTTTTTAAACCAACCGTCAGAGACGGGTACCCAGAAACTCGCGACCAAGTACATGTGCCCTACTAGGCACCATTAGAAACCTATCAATGTTAGGAGGAGTCAAAATGACATTCGACCAAGTGGAGCTAACACTTTGTCCCAACCAAGCCTGTACCAACCGAATGCGGGCTTCTTTCTAAGGAGAAAGGAGAATCTCAAAGACCAAGAGGCTCTAATGGAAAACTCCTTATTTTAGGCCTCGTCCGCAGGAAATTCCCAACCTTCACCTGAAACAAGTATAAACTTCCTCTGCCAAGCCATGGCATGGGAATACTTACACTCCAATTGAACTAGTTTACTACGGGACCTAAAACTACAAGGTTCGCATCCAAATGCCTAAATCCATGAAGAGAAAGAAACTCCCGAGCCGTGAGATCGAGGTAATCATCACCCATGGGCTCTAACACTCACCGCCATAGAACGTACTAAGCCATCAAAATCCTCTTGGCGTTGGGCACCAATTGGGTCGGGGTGAGTTCAAAGATGTCTATGATTTCACGAATAGGTCGCACAATGGGCAAACAAAGCCCCCATCACAAACATAGTTGTATACAAAGTGACAGAAACGACCATAACTCTTATATCAACTACTCAGCGGCGTTGGTCAAGCAACCCTAGAACCACCGAGTGATGGATGTTGAAGTTGTCGCTCGCGGCGTCGAGTTCATGACGGGAGCTGGTTGAGGACCATTGGGTGGCCTCGAAAGTCAAGTGGGGAGTATTTTCCCCTTCTGTGGTAGGGTTTGCAGCGGACCCTCTTGGATGAATAGAGGCATTGTGGGGTCACGAAGAGCCGACCTCATGAGAGAAACCTTTGGGATTAATTTTGAAGGAAGCCAGGGACTCGGGAGAAAGATGGGGAGAAAATTTTATGAGAAAGGGTGAGAGAAAATACGCGAAGAAGGCAAAGTGCTCAAAAAATAAAGAGAGGGAATGCCAAAGAAAAAAGAACCAGAGAATAATAAATACCTATAACAGTTGAGGATAGGACATGCAAAACGGTGCGAAAGTGAAATGACTCCTGACAGACATGTGAAAAATGATAAAAAAACCCAAGGCGAGTCTTTAGAGCCTGCTGGGCATTATTGTTGGCTTGGGCCATGGCATGATCCAGTGAGCTAGTGATTATTAGGCCTAACCCCTAACTGTCTAACTTGAATAAATTTAAACCCCTAACTGTCTAGGTATCTCGGCATGAAAGGGTGATCGACTCGTTAGAAAGAAGATAAGCCATAAATCCCCCAAGACTTGAATTTCAAATAACAAGCGGGACGGTTATTTGAAGGTATCCGATGAAATTGCAAAACTCTAATTATAGGGGTCAGGTACGACTACAATCTCACCTGGATATTTTGGCCGGGAAAGTTATACTATCATTGGCTGACTTAGGCATTAGAGGTGTCCTATCGATCCCCCCAGGCCTCTTCACTCTTTGGTTGCAGGTGATCGCATGTGGGAAACTGTGAAACACATCTCCAACAATCCCCCCTTTAATCACCAACACTTCTTATAAGTGATTATGGGCCCTTCCATGTTTCTTGTATCTACTCCAAGAATGATAGTATTATTAGTGGGTATCCCACTACCACTTGATTTCAGGGAAGTTAATTAATTACCCACTAAAAAATTCTATAAATGATAATTTTACATACATTAATTGTAAGAGTGAAAAAGTGAACGTCAAAAAGAAAATCATCTAGATCTTTTGATCTTGAAGTGTGATTTTTTTTAGGAGACTCTAGTAGCCTCCTAAGCGACTTAGAGGTGTAATCACCGTAATTTGATGTAGGCTATAAGACGAGCAAATATTCGAGCTTGTGAGAATTTCGCTCTCTGAGGTAATTCAAATTAACCATATTTAATATTAAAATATTATTTACTATCAATTTTTTATCTACCTTTTGAATCTTTATATTTTAGAGAGTTACTGGTCATATTTTATATTTTAATCAAATAAAATATGTTTTCTGTTAACTAGTATTCCTAGTTTTCCAGTAGTACTATTTTTTAATCAATTAAATGTATTTTTCCAGTGCCACTAAAATAAAATCATACCAATTTGTACAACAATAAAACTAATAACATTTTAAGAATTCTACAAAATCACGTAGCTACCCACCAAATATTGCCTATATATCTTTGCTCAAGATGTGTCGAATGTGTTTGGAGAGAAGAACGAATGAAAACAAGAGGTAGAGGGAGAGAGAGAAAAAAATATAAAAATAATGTTTGCATACAGTTACAATGTCTTACATATTTGTTGAGTTACTCATGTAGCAAAAAATGCATCTTAGTTGAACTAAGGCTAAGTTAATGTAGACCATTTTTTACACAATTAAATAGCCGTCACTACAAGAAAAATGATTATTTATGAGAATTATTATTTACATTGAAAATAAATTCATTTTGGTAGGAAATAATTATTTTCACAGGAAATAATAGGTCACAATTAAACAGTTTTCTTATAATGCGTTATATAGATTTTACGTTGCAAAGGTATATGGCTAAGTGAATACCAATAGTATTCTCACATTAACGGCACATAAGTAACCCAACAATGATTAGTACAAGAAACTAAGAAAGAGACAAATTCATATTTCATTTAAAATTGCACAGTTAGAATGCACTGCGGAAAAATACCTCAAGCTTAGCTTATAAAATTGCTCCACAAGTTTCTCCAGATTGATAAATCCCAAGCGTTTCCTCTTAGTGGCGAAGTGTACTACGTAGTATAAAACTAGAGTAACATTTAACAAATCCACAACCTAAATATCTTATCAAGAGAGAACAAAAAAGAGAGAGCTTTTGTGTATTTCAGATGATGCCAAAACCAAACTGAGGTGGACTATTTATAGTCCACCAACACACGGCTGGCCTTCAAGGCCAGCCATTACACTGCAGCCGTTGCAAGCTGCAACAACTTGTAACGTATGGCATTAAGCCATACGTTACAAGTCAAGTAACATACGTTACTTTGAGGCATAAAGGGAGGGGGTGAGCCCTCTTGCTAACATCTCCCACTCGCACATAGTGGGCATGACCCCAGGTCTACATCTCTTAATGTTCTCAATCTTGTTCATACAAATAAATAGGTCGTGCGACCACCAAGCACATCTGTAGAAAGGTGGAAATACATATACCAAATCTCTCCTAGAGAAGACCAGTATAGTAACATCCCTAAAGTGTCTAGTCATGTCCTAGACTCATTCTATCGCATCAAGATCAAGCATTTTCGAACCCTCACGAGTTTAAAAAAAAACTCAGAACAATGCTTGACTACCTCCAAATCATTTTAATGTGTTCACAACCTTTAGCCGTTACCAAGATGTAGAGTCATTGTTTGACGTCAGCAAATACTGTCGAAGATACGATATCAAAGAGTCTTCCCTTTGCACTCATATCACTTAGTTTTGGTCGAACCGCTTTCCTAACAATGCCTCTTTAGACCGTATCATTCATGGCCATAGATAGCATGCCAAAGTAGCAGACATCACAACCTCCATCTCGTGACATAGTCAAAAGTAAAGGACATTTTAAAAAATGAGACCCACACAATGAGAAAGAGGGAAACATTTTACTCACTTACTCATATGGTCGTATAAGCACATATAGTATGAAACACATGCTACGGTGGATTTCTCTTTCTTAGTCTAGCGCTCCTTAAGCGTCTAACCCGAATTCCTCTATTTGCACGCCTCCAAGGCGTCAAAGAGGAACTCGCATCTGGCTTACTACAGGCTACATGGATGGTGGGGTAACCCATGCATAGTCCTATCAACGGACCTCATCTTAGCTCCCACTAAGGCGACATAACTTTGTGTCAACCAACTTATCCCTTTGGATAAGTACCTAGGGACACAATGTCTCATCTCTACTCGCTACTTAAGTGCTAAAGGCGATCGCTCATGTGAGTGACCCGATCTAAGCCCGTTGACATATCTTTTGTGTGTGTATTAAAAGAAATACGATAAAGACAATAACTGAATCATATTGTATTAATATCCCAAAGGAAAGGTTACATCTCAATGTCATTTGAAACACAAATTACATTTACAGTCTACGCAGTCCTAGATTCCTAACATGAGGCTCAAGGACATCTCTTGCAATAGGCTTCGTTAAGGGATCAGCAACCATGCGACTCGTAGAAAGGTGTTTCAGAACCACTTCCTTTTGTGCTACCATGTCTCTAATGTAGTGATATCTGATATCTATGTGTTTGGTTCTTCCATGATATTTTGAGTCCTTAGCATATGCGAGAGCTGCCATGCTTAAGGAGCCTGGCAGAATATTGTCACTGGATCTGAAGTATCAGTGCCAATGTCTAAATGCTTAAGGAGCCTCCGTAACTAAATAACTTCTTGAACTACTGCAGAACAAGCTATATATTTTGCCTCCATAGTGGATAAAGCTATATAGGGTTGTTTCTTGCTACTCCATGTAATGGCGCCTCTATTGAGCAGAAAGACATACCCAGTGGTTGATTTGTGCTCATCTAGGTCACTGCCCCAATCGGCATCACTGTAACCTCTTAGCTGCAAATCTGAACCCTGATAGCACAACACATAGTCTGCAGTTTCCTTGAGATATCGCATAATCCTTTTGACCTCTTTCCAGTGAGCCAGTCCGGGGTTAGATTCTAATCTACTCACTAAGCCAACTGCATAGCATATGTCAGGCCGAGTACACATCATTGCTTACATCAGACTACCCACAACATTAGCATAAGGGACACGGGCCTTCTTTTCCTTTTCTTTTTGAGTCTTAGGACACAACACTTTAAACAATTTCTTGCTTCTTGCAACAGGGGTGTCCATGGGTTTACATCCATTCATTAGGAAGCGCTCGAGGACTTTCTTTATGTAAGTCTATTGGGACAAACACAAAAGTATCTTTGAACGATCTCTGTAGATTTTAACTCCCAGAATGTATTCTGAATCACATATATCCTTCATCTCAAAATTGAAGGATAACCACTCTTTTGTGGCGACTATCAACCCTTTATCATTTCCAGCTAGTAGTATGTCGTCAACATACATTGACAACATAATGAAACTCTTCTTGGACCTTTTGACATAGACACAATGGTCTTCTGTGATCATCGTAAGCCCATTCGATAGAATGGCTCGATGGAATATGAGGTACCATTGTCTAGATGATTGCTTTAGGCCATATATAGATCGTTTGAGCTTGCACACTTTGCACTCTTGACCTTTGACCACAAAACCCATTGGTTGATCCATATAGATCTCCTCATCTAGTTCTCCATTGAGAAATGTTGTCTTAACGTCCATTTGGTAGAGTTCCAAATCCATGTTTGCTACTATAGCTAGAATCAGGCGAATTGAGGCAAACCTCATCACTGGTGAAAAAGTTTTCTCATAGTCTATACCCTCCTGTTGGGTATATCCTTTCGCCACTAAGCGTGCTTTGTACTTATCTATTGATCCATCCAACTTGCATTTGACCTTAAGAACCCATTTGTTCCCAATAATCTTACGCCCTGTCGATAGATCAACCAGATCCCAGACCTGGTTAGTCTTCATAGACTCAATCTCATCATTAAGAGCTTGCATCCACTCATCTTTAGTAGAAGATGGGAGAGCCCCATGAATTGTCCTAGGCTCGTCATCATCACGCGGAGCTATCATAAAAGCTTCCCCTACAATCTCAAAACGACGACGGGGAATACTTTCACGTGTGCTTCTACGCGGCTGAGGTTGTTGTGATTGATTGACAAGTGATGTGCTCCCACTCAGATTCAAATCCTTTTTATAATTTGTAGGAACTTGAAGAATTTCTTCCTCATTTTCAACTAAATTCCTTGGAGTACTTTCCTCTTGTTCCACAATCTCATGAAGTTCTAAACTCCTATCAACCTCACCTTGACTTGGAAACTCATCTTCAATGAAATCCACATCTCGTGACTCAATCTCAGTCACACTTCCATAAGATTGTTCACCTATTAACACATGCCCTTTAGAGTGTTCTGAGTACCTTATAAAGATACACTTATTCCCTCTAGGGCCTAACTTTCCATACTTATGAGAAAGATCGTGAACAAAACCCATTGAACCCCATGGCCGCAAGTTACTCAAAATGGGTTTCTCGCCAGTCCATAGTTCATATGGGGTGGAAATTACTGATTTGGAGGGCACTCAGTTAAGAATGTAGGCAGCAGTCAGAAGTGCATCCCCTAAAAAGAAATTAGTAGGTTTGCTTGCGCCATTATTGACCTAACCATCTCAAGCAGTGTTCGATTTCTCCTTTCCGCCACCCATTTTGTTGCGGCGTACTCGGCATCGTCAATTGTCTTTTGATTCCTTTTTCATCACAGAGCCTTTTAAATTGCTCAGAGAGATATTCTCGTCCTCGGTCAGTTCTTAGAGTTTTTAGACTCTTGTCTAACTGATTCTCAACCATTCATAGATATCGCCTAAGCATTCTAATACTTCGGACTTATGGGAGATTAAGGAGACATGACCGTAACTTGAAAAATCATCTATAAATGTGATGAAGTAGACACCTCCATGTCTTGCCCTCACACTCATTGGACCACAGACGTCTGAGTGGACTAATTGCAATGGAAAAGATGCCCTAGTGGCTTTTCCAAAAGGTTTTCTCTTAGCTTTTCCCATTAGACAATGTTCACATGTGGGCAAGATGACCTTAGCGAGATTGCCTATAAGGCCTTCTCTAGCTAATCGAGTCATTCTATCTTGCCTTATATGGCCAAGCCTAGCATGCCATTTATATGAATCCAAATTATCAGATGCAGAAAGAAAAGCAATAGACTCATTTGTATTTGAATAATCCAAATTCAATATCATAAAATCGTCTTGAAGAAAAAACATTGCCATAAAACACATGGCCCAAATAAAAGGAAACATAATTATTTTTAAATACAATTCGAAAATCAGGTCTTAATAGAGTGACTACAAAAAGTAAGTTTCGTCGGATCTTGAGAGTGTATAGCACATTGTGGAGGAAAAGTGTGCGGCCACCCCGCAAATCCAGCTTGTAGGTACCAAGTCCCAGTACCTCCACGCTAGCTCCATTCCCCACCTTGATATCACAGCTCCCAGGTAGAATCCAACGATACTCCACAAATCTGACTCTGTCTCGCACTATGTGTTCGGTCGCTCATGAATCAACAGTCCACATAGGATAGGAGTGAGCAACCATCACATGGCTAGTTACAAAAACAATACGAGAAAAGTCAAAGTGTACCTTCTTCGGCTCAGTGCAGTCACGAGCGAAATGGCCATTCTTTCCACAGTTAAAGCACTCTAATTTTGACTTATTCTTCCCGCGCTTGCCCCTTTTGCTGTGCTGAGAAGTTCCTAACATCTTCTTAATTTGTCCAGCAGCTACCCCATTCTTGGACTTCTTGCGATTAGGCCTTGATGCCTAATGTGAACCAGAATCAGCCACATAGGCCGTGTGATTGGGCTTGGCAGCCTCTAGGCGCTCAGCCCCCAATTCCAAGTGACGTGAGACATCATCAAAGTCTTTGATATTCTCGTTATGCGTCAGATTCTGGCTCATATTCTCTCAAGAATTCGGCAGTGATCTTATCACTGCTTGGACTTGCTGTTCATCAGTCAGGTTATTTCCTACCGACTTAAGTTCGCGGATCATGGTTGACATAGCCCTAAGATGCTACTTCTTCGTGTGGTCAGAGTGCATCTTATAAGAGTCAAACCTCATGGTTAACCCACGCAACCTAATGGCTGAAGTTCCACCAAACTTCAACTTCAAAGCCTCCCACATGCTTTGGGCAGTGTCATAGATCTCGAACTCATACATTAGATCATTATGCATGCTGCTTAACATTATTATGCGTGCGCACCGACTTTTCTTAGCCCATTGAGTATAGGCTAGTTGATCTATCTTGTGTTATTCCGAGGTCCCTTCCCCAGGCTCAGTAAGGGAGTGAGATAAGGCATCCAAGACCTCTTGCTCATCTAAGACATATTGGATCTTGTGATGCCAAATTTCGTAGTTGTCCCCATCCAATTTGTCCCATTTGTTTAAATCGACAACTATACTCTTGGATGCCATTTCACTACAATACGCAAAGAAGGGATATTACACACACACCTAAGAAATCTGCCACGTCCATCCAAGCTAGAAAAAGAATAATTTAGACATGTCGCAAGATCGAAAAATCGCTAGGCTTCAGAATCATCTCTTGTGCCACAATATCTAATTATTAAATTTCTAACCTAATTCTCACGCAAATTCAAAAAAAAAAACAAATATGGGAGAATTAATTATCATAAATCTCAACCATACTCCTACTATCTTAAGTAGTCATCTAGTCGCAGTAACCTTTTGGGCCAGTCTACAAAGACAGCTACTCCAACCACAGCAACCTGTTGGGCTAGTCTACAAAGATGGTTCATATAAGACCATTACAGTCTATTTTTCTTGTTCCATCAGTGCATTTATAGTTCTTACTAGGGTCACTGGGATCTTTTGGCTATACAGTGCATTTACAGTTCTTACTGGGGTCATTGTAATTTTTTCAGCCTATCATTTACACTGACAATTCTAACTAAGAGTACATAGTGAGAATTTTTCTATTTTATCATTAAAGACTAATGTATAAACATTTAAGCCTAACATTCATAGATGATAAAATAATCACATATCCACATGTTCAATTCACATATACATGTAATCACATTTAATCTAAAAAATTAAATAAGAGATTACATGTAATATAACAATATATCTAAGCATATATTAAATCATGCAAACAAAATTTTTTTTTTATAGAAACGAAATAAATGTATAATAAATACATTTAAAACCCCACCTAAACCAAAAGTAAGTTGCAACCCAGTGGTGCGCCCTGCCTTTGACCGGTGGTCCTAGGTTCGAGTCCCAAGGGTGCAATTTTCATCCCCTTCTTTCTATTTTGTGTTAAAAAAAAGGGTTCAAATAAGGTTGGGCTTCGAAAATGGCCTAGACCATTTTTTCTTTCAAAAGAAGGGCCGAACCAGCCTAAATATCTTAGATTTAAAAAAAAAAGAAACTAACGGGCCGTGAAGCCCAAGCGCATTAAAAAAAAACCCAGATGACCTAAGGTCATCTTCTTCCTCCAGATGGCTACTGTTCATGTGAACAGTAGCCGTTACACAGCAGCACCCACCCGCTGCTAGCGTCTGCCACAAGCAGCCTCAGTCGCTTCCTCTGCCGGAGAAACACCTCCAAGCGGCAGGGTGGTGCCGCAGCACCTCCGTGGTGTGCGCTGCACCTCCTGGTGCGCGCTGCGCCAGGTGCGCGCAACACCTTGCAATGCGCTGCCATGGTTTTTTTTTTTTTTGTGAATCCTGATAAAAAAAAAAGAGGATAAAGAAAACACCAAGCAAATCTCAAGCACATGCGAGAAAAAGTTATAAACTAGAAGCAACTATAAAAGCTTTGATACCAATGTTAGAATGCACAGCGAAAAAAAAGCTCAAGATCAAATTATAAAATTGCTCCACAAGTTTCTCCAGATTGATAAATCCCAAGCGTTTCCTCTTAGTAGCGAAGTGTATTACGTAGTATAAAACTAGAGTAACACTTAACAAATCCACAGCCTAAATATCTTATCAAGAGAAAGTTTTTGTGTAATTCAGATGATGCCAAAACCAAACTGAGGTGGACTATTTATAGTCCACCAACACACGGCTGGCCTTCAAGGCCAGCCATTACACTACAGCCGTTGCAAGCTGCAGCTTGTAACAAGTCAAGTAACATATGGCATTATGCCCTACATTACTTTGAGACATAAAGGGAGGGGGTCAGCCCACGTGAGCACCCCTCCTTCCCTCTTGCTAACACAAAAAAATAAAAAATAAAAAGAAAATTGTTGAAAAAAAGTATTATTTTACCTTTCCGATCCATTGAAAGTATTAGTCACTTTCTAGAGAACTCATCCCTTGTCTTTCTCTCTCTCATCTTTATCCCTATTCTCTGTATTAGTTCCCTAGCTAGTACCTCCTATGTGCTATTATTAACCCTGTCCTTGTTTATGTTTTTTAGGGCTAGGAAATCATAGAGAGGAGGGCCTTCAAAAATACTACTAATTTTTCAAATCTTTAATAAACAATGCAACGATAAAGATAACGACCGTGGTACAAGCGATACAGAGAACCTAATGAAGCATCATGACTTGCACATGCCACCAATTATCAAGACTCTTGGCAAAGTAAATCTACTAGTAAATCTACTCATAGTCCTCAATCTTGCTCAATCATGTCCACATCATCACTCAGAAAATGTTCATAAATAGCACATTACATTGAAACATAACTTAACTTGACTTTAGTCTTATCTTGAAAATGTTTGTGTATTATCATACTGAAAAATAAAGCATGTGATTCGTTCAACAGTAAAATATGCGAAATTTAAGAAGTATCATGGCAATTCATGTGACATGGATGAGTAAATGATCCGCTCTAATACTTTGGCCTCAAAAGAGAGAACCTTTCTACCCACGACAATGTTGAGGGTTTCTTCGAAAAGTGTGTCGGTAATCATTCCACAAATAAGATAATTTGCCTTGCGCGCACCAATGTAGGGTAGTGTCGGCTGAACTCTGTTTTCATAGTAGAAAACGAGTCATCAAGCTGGGAGTCATTGTGGTGGTAATTGTGGTGTCTCTCGAATGAGATGATCCACAAAGCTTAGCTCTCAATGAAGCTCAGGATCTGTTCATTCCTTAATGAGCAGTAACTTCGAGTTAGGTGAACAGGGAGCTTCGGCTCCCATTTACAGATCTGACTCGAGGGGGTGGGAGCTTCGGCTCCTCCCCCTCCCTCCCTTTCTCTCCACCCTCCGTACCCTCTGTGTAGTACTCCATTTTGTTTTGTTGTGTTTTGCAGGCTAAATAAGGGAGAATCGCGGATCTAGATCCTCCGGCAAACATAGATCAGCACGCGCCTCTCCATGGCGTTGCCCAACCACCGGTCTTCAAGACTTCCGAAGGCGGCGCCAAACGGAGCAGCAAGTTGCTCACACGCGCGGCCAGAAGTTATCGGAGACGTTCAGCAGGTGGCTCTCTCGCGTCGTTGGGAGGCCCTCTACTGTCGTCACGCGCGACGCCACTGGGTTCTGTGAGTCCGGATCCTCGAAGATCGTTCGACGTTTTCGCCCAGGGTGGTGCATGTTTTGCACGAGCCTCCGCAGCCGCTTGGAGCAGTGTCTGTGTCCGTTGTTACAGTAGTTCTTTCATTGTAATTTTTAGTGTCTTGTTCTTCTTTTATTGAAAATAAAAATCCAAAAAAATTTTGTCTCGTCGGACCTTGGTCCGATCGGTGTGGTCTCCCCTCTCCATTTAGGCGGTGTATGGGGTTTGGTGCACCCTACTTTGCATAGTCGGGGTATGGGTTTTGTCACCTGGTTACTGTTACTCTGTCGGGGACAGAGTTGTGCACGACGGATCCCTTTGACTTAGGTCTTTAGAGATCTGTCGTCTGAACTAGACCATGTCAACCACGAAAGTGTGCTGGGGAGCTATTAACTTTTGTAACTGACTTTTTTTAAGTCTTATTTGTATGTTCACTATTATGAATGAAATGTGATCTTTATTCTAAAAAAAAAATATTTATAGCTGCCAGCCTGCCATGAAAGGAAGACTCTCTTATAGTCACACGCACACGCACTGGATTTCATAAAGACAAATGAAAGTTTTTTGTTTTTTGTTTTTAATCAAACATATACTACCTTCATTGATACCAAAATCAGTCATTACAAAGTTTTTCCTAAAGTATATCATTAGCAATTTCTATTGGACTATCCTCTATCCATACCCTTTCATCAGAAAAATTAAGAGCTAACCTTGCTAGTTTGTGAGCTGTGTTGTTTGCTTCTTTATAAACAAAACATATACCCCACTTCAACCTCCCATTCATAACTCTCCTCACATCATCAATAATGCAACCATACTCAGCCCCTATCTCATCCCCACTCTTTGTAGCATTCAATATTAATAATGAGTCCCCCTATCTCATCCCCACTCTGATAATCCCAATTCAGTACATAGTATTACTGCCCTCCTTAGATCCAGAGCTTCAGTTACATTCGGGTTACTATTATGAGCAAATTTGGAATAGAGGCAAGCAAGTATCTCTCCATTTGAGTCCCTGACAGCCACTCCAATTCCCACTCTATTATTCTTGACATCCACAGCAGCATCCTAATTTGCTTTCACCACCATTTCCTCTGGTTTTTCCCATTTAGTCACACTTCTATCAACATTCCTTGTTATCTGAGTTTTCTGTAGTTGGTCATGGGCCATCTTGAACTCTCTTAGTCCTTGTATTGCAGGAGAAATGATAATTCTCAGGTGATCAAATTTATTTGGAACAACAGTCAATCTTTTCTCATCCAAATCTTTCTCATAATACAAGCTACCACCTCCACCTCCTCTTCTTTGAGAAAAGCATTGGGTTTCCCTCACAAATCCTCAAAAACATAATCTGAAACACACCATTTATGCACTGGACTTTCACATTCAGCCCACACATCTGAGGCAGCTAGGTAGCTCCACACAGCATGGATAATTGATTCAGGTTCCCTCTCGCATATTGGGCAGACTATATGATTTGTTTCTTGTTCGAATACCTAACTTTCATTTATCTTCAAATCTGTACAAGAAACAGAGACAAAAGAAAGTTAGGTGTTCGTAAAAATGCTTTAAACATAGTGAGAGCTTCTTGAGAGTACTGCATAGTTTTATATGACTAAATAGTATTTTAGAATTGTGCCTTGTGAAGGTAGAAGCTCCCCACGTATGAAACTCACAGATTGGTCATCTTGGGTCCAAGGGAAAATGCGATCTTGTGAGGAAAATGAGTGAAAGCCCCAAGCAAGTAATACCTAGGGTAAGCAATACTTTCCAAAATTTAACTTTTCATCTAATAATTACCTAATCATTATTCATACACAAAATCCAATATAACTTTTCAAAATTTACAAACAAACATAAAAAATACAACTTTTACAAATTTCAATACAAAAATAATATTATATGAGTCATTGATTCTCAAAACCCAATAAAACATTTTAACTCAAACTATTTCATTGCTATTCATAAATCATTTCATTACTATTCACAGAATTTTCAGATATTCTAAGGGCTTGTTTGCACACTTAGGACTTGTTTAGTTAAATAGATAGAGGAGATGAAAAATATGTGAATAAAAATGAGATATTTTGTGAATAGTTACGAAACAGTTTGAGTTAATATTTTCTTAATAGTAGTGAATATTAAAAAATTATATTATAACAATATTTTAATTTTATAATATTTTTTTATTCAACTTTTCTCTCTCATTTTTCAAAACTCAATAAATACTTAACTCAAACTATTTCACTACTATTCACAAACTATCTTATTTCTACGGATCGTGGCTCTTCTGCCATACACCAAAGTCACCATCTTTAACCTGTTTTTCCCTCAGCCTCCATGCATGAAGCAGCCAAGGTCAGTACAGTGAACCCATTACCCACTGCACGAAACCAAAGCGCCCAGAATAAAACCACCGTGATTGCCACTGTTCAGCCTTGGTGCAACACCACAGCTCGCCCACAATTCCGCCTTGCATCACCGTACCCCACACGGTCTCATTGTCCCCTGTTTTTGCTCCCCGAAACAGAGCAAGTTTTTGCTCAAGCCGTCCATCGAGCCCCCCTCTGTTGGCCTCTCACTGGGTGTTGCACCTCACTGTCGCCTTCGATCTCCACCGTCGATACCTCACAGAAACCACCGCCCCGGACTTTCCGACACCCCCAGTCTGTCGCGCCTCACGGTGAGCTACATCTCTTTCCCTCACGTTTTGCTCTCTCTGTCATTACTTATCTCTGCTTATCACGCTGCCAAAACCACCCAGCCAACCTCAAACCGCTGGCTAAATACTCTTCGTCAGCCCTGTTCAGCCATACGTTCATCATCAGCACGCCACCCAGCTGCCAGCATAGCCACCGAACCCATTCAGCTCCAATCGGATCCCTGGTGTAGCCTCCTTCCTCGGTGAGCCTCGTCGCTGCCTCTTTCTTTTCACACTTGAAAACTATTTCAGGTTTGAGTGAGCTTCCGTCGCATGTATTTGTGGTTCCAGTAACTTGTTGCCCTGCTTGTTGAGGTGTTTTGCTCTTACGTAAGGTTAGGGAAGATTAGATCTAGGGTATTACGTTTTTACCCTTGAGTTACAAGCCAAACCACTTGGTGGTTTGTGTTTTTATTTTTATTTTTTTCTGTTGGGTTGTCTTTTACGAATGGTTTTTTTTATTATTTATTTAAAGATATTTCTTATATTATTGTTAGTCAAAAATGTTTCTTAAAGTGCTTTAAATTTGTTATTTCTTTCAAAAGAATAAACGATAATGTTGTATTTTTACTATGACTTAGTTTATTATATGGTTGCTGTATAATTTAAAATATTTTGGTATAATTATATTATCTAGTATTAGATTTTATAAATTACACTTCAATAGTAAATATGTTAGACTTTTAAATGTTTTTAGTCGAAGTTATTAAATGGATATTGCCAATTTTAGAAAGGGATGATATATTTTGGGCTTTTGAGGGCTTTAGGTTTTGAGGAATTAAAATAGGTTATTTTATAAGCCTAGGTTTAAATATCAAAATACGTGATTGATTGGAAATTTACGAGAATTATGTGATTATTTTATAGGTGATGATTAATTATTGTTCGACATTTTTGATGAATTTTGAAAAAGCTAAGAAGTTCAGATAAGGAGGGTTCCTATGCTAGACCTTGCATTAACTAAAATGAACTGAGGTCCTTTTTGAAAAATGTGCATGTTTTGCTATGACAATAAATTTAAAAACAACCTCAGATATTTGTTCTGCATTACTCATGAGATTCTGTTTAAGAAGAACGTATTTTCTGTCATGACTGGTGTAGACATGAGCTTATTTTTGACATTCTGTTCCTGAACTTTGAAAAATAGAGCGAATATGAAATTTGTGCATAAATAATGTTGTGATATGATTTTGTTCTGTTATAAAGATTTTGTTCAGTACTCAGTTTGGATAAGACGTGATTTCTGAAAACTTTTGGTATGACTCTATGATTCTGTTTCCGCTCTGTTCAGTTACGGCCCTGCCACGGGTGATAATAGTGGCATACGGCCCAACCACGGGTAATAAAAGTGGATACGGCCCAACCACGGGTTATAATAGTGGATACGGCCCAACCACGGGTAATAATAGTAGATACGGCCCTGCCACGGGTTTAGTAGTGGTCTCTAACAGAGTGTTTTATGTTCTGCTTGGCTATCCGCAGATGCACAACCCTACCATGGGGGTTATACATGGCCTCTGTTCTGATATGATGTTCTGATGATGATGATGATCATTTATGCTATGCCAAAGAATATTTTTGAATGAGATTATTTCTAAATGTTCGCTCTGATATTTTGATAACATGTTTTGCTTCCGCACTCTGAAAGTGAAAATGTTTTGTTCTGCATCCTGATTTCGGTAAATGCTCATGTTTACACTCTAGTATATGTTCTCTACTTTCTGAGTTGTTGATAACTCACCCCTTATCTCCATATATTTTCAGATAATTTTGTTGCTTCAGTTGGAGAACAAGAGTAGAAAGTTTGGCAAGGTGTGATGATCGTAGTGGAATAAGTGCCTGAGGGTACAAATGCTTATGTGAGAGTCGTAGTTCGTAAACTGATTCATTTTTCGGGTATTTGATTTGATGAGTTGAGGATGTTTTCGAGTTTTTTTGGATAATTTCTAATTTATGTTATTGGGGATTTCTTTATTTTCGCCATGGAGGAACTTAGATTTTTGGATTGATTTAATGGATTAATATTTTATGGGATTTTCTGAACTTTATAGTTGTATTATTTAAGTTGATTTTAAGTACTAAGAGTTAACTCTCCGGACCTCTGGGAAAGGGGCGTTACAAAAACTCACTTCACTTGTCATTCATCCAACCATCACATCAACTCTCCATCTATAGCCCACGCCAACTGAATTGTCATATGTGTTTATGATCTTTGAAGTTAGTCAAGCATACTATCACCAAGGTTTGATTGATAAACATGTTAGAAGTGTTATTTGTAGACTTTTATAGTTTATATGAAGGTATTAAACCAAGAACACAAAGATTTGGTTTCCTTTGACTTAGTCTTGATCATATTTTGGGCATTTCCTTAAAGTGTTGAGCTTAAGATTTTGTTTAATGTATGATTTAAGCCTTGTTTGGATACAAAAAAAAGTTTGTATAATGTCATCTCATCATTACAACTTTTCTAAATTTTCATATAAAATATAATCAACAATTCAAAATTTTCAAATCTCAAAATAATAATAATATTGAAAATTAATATTCCAACAATATTTTATTCAGCTCATTTGAAACCATCTCATCTCATCTCATTATCCAATTGAGCCCTTAGTGTCTTGGCTTGAATTTAGAACTAAGGATGTCATTTTTTAGAGTTAGTATTTTCAGTTTAAGCATGTTAATGTGTTAAATGACCAATTAGCAACAAAATTCTGGATTTTAGCCTATACATGAATCGGCCAATAGGAGTTTTGCATAGTTAGGTTTAGTTGTTAAAGATTCTACATTTATATTTGGATTTAGGATAAAATTTACATGAGAAATGAATATTTTGTTAAATTTCGGAAACCTTTCAGCTTACGCTATTTTACGCTACGCATCCTTTTACGCGACATTTCTGTAAGTTAGCTTATAACTTACTCTTAGTATTTTTACATATGTACGGTTCGGTGGTATTGATTATATTAATGTCCATTTATGCCCATGTTAATTGTTTATAACATGCCATACCATGTCATCTATTACTGTTATACGATTATCTTTTACATCATTATCTGTTTCACGCCATGAATGCCATGTCATCATATCTATTACATAATTTTCTATTACATGCCATGAATGCCATGCTATAAGCATTGAATATGTCATGAAATATTTCTAAGTCATGGATTAGTCTTTTATTTTATTACGACCCCAAGTGCTAGGATGGGGAGTTATTCTAGTAGAACTCCTCTGTCCACTATAAAATGTTAAATTGGATGTAGAATCCTCTGGGTTGACAAAGTACAGTCAACATGAAAGACTATGTGTCCAGGCCACTAATTCTCTTCGGCTTTTATTGGAAAAAATGGCCAATCTTCTCAGTCTTCCACGTTATCTTATTTTTCTTTGGCTTATATCATAATACATATCACGTCCTTCATGAGCTCATGAATGATGTTCAAAATGATCAGGTTTCATGCATGTGCTCAAGTGCTATAATGCCCATCCTCGTGGTGAAACTTTAGAAAATAGTTTTAGAAAATGAGACGAGAATTATTGAACCTTCTAATACTTTTTCTTTTCTTGCTCAAGATATAAGAGATTCTATGTTTAAAATTAAAACATGCTTTGTATGTTAAAAGAGGGTTTACATGAGAAATAATTAAATTAAATTAAAAAGTCCTTTTGCACAAATAATATTCTTTCATACATTACAAAACGTGCCTAGGCTTCTATCACCCTTTTCTTGGACCATGTATGTCCTAACGCTTCGTCCTCATTTTGTTCCTTGAAGGGGGAGGGATATACATAAAAATAAAATAAGTTGAATACTCTGTAAGTATTACTTCATACTATAAAAATATACTAACATAGGTTGTCATTCATGCATTTGACATCCATTTACATACTTTACATAAAGCATTCATTTCATTTGAAAACATTACAAGGTGAAGTTTTTCTTTAAAAATGTTTTCATTTCTCATAAAACATTTCTCACACTTCGTACATTCCTTCATAAAGATTTAAATGATTACACAACATTCAATTTAACTGTTATCGCTTTTCCTCTAGCCGATACCCATTGTTATGCCCCGTGTGTTGTGATTAGTGGTCTTTTGGACCTAGATTTCGCTCGTGGCCACAGGTTGGGAGTCCTTTTTAGTTAGGGGGAAGCACTGGGTGCACTACTAATACTACTTATTTGGCATTGCAATCTACCTAGTCCATTGGTACCATAATTCATTCATTCAGTTATGGCCGTTATGTGGTCTCGCTCTCTCTCTAGAAAAAACCTTCTCCCTTCTCTCTAAACTCTCCCAGACTCAATTCTAATGAAAGCGGGGTGAGAACTTCGGCTCCCCCCTCCCTCCCCTCCGCTCCGTTCTCCTCTTTTTTTCTGTATAGTATTTTTTTGGTTTTGTTTCTGTGTTTTTCAGGCCAACTAAGGGAGGATCGTCGTTCGGGTCTTTCCAGCCGTTGCCCTTCAACACGCGCCCCACCGGGACGATGCCCAGCCGCCGATCTTCAAGACCATTGAATCTGGCGTCCATTAGAGTGGAGCGTAGCCCGCACGAGCGGGAGGAAGTTCTGGATCTCATCCACCGAGGAGACTTCTGCCGACGACACGTCCGGCTTCTCCAGAATCCTTAACTCCGGGACCTCCAAGATTGACTGTCGACTTTCCTTCCAGAGTGACCAGTGTACTACACACGCCACTACTGACGCTATGTGCATTGTTCATCCGTTTAGTTTTCTAGTATTTTTGTTTTCTTTTTTTTTTTGTTCCATTTCTTCATTTTGACCAGAGTGAGGTGTTGAGCCTTTGAATCGAACGCAATCTAGGGCAAGAGCTGTTTGAGAGAGGTAGGCAATGCTATGGCCGGTGGTCGTACGGCCAGTGCTCGTGCATAGGTCCAGCCTGCCCAGTGGAGGCTGTGCGTCCATGCATGAGCTGGGTGCTCATGCCGTCAGGGCTCAAGTTGCTGATGCTTGCGGTAGGCGTGACGTCCGGGTTCACGCCGATGCTTGTGGCTATGTAGTTGGTTATGTGTTTTTATTTGTAGTTTTTTGTTATTTTAGTTAGTAATAAAATAGAAATAGGCTATTGGATTTAGTGTCCATAGCAGTGTCTCGTACTCTTTCTCCTTTGGAGGACAGAGGGGGCCCTAAAGTTCTTTTTTATAGACAGCTTTCTCTTTAGGAGAGAGTTTTTTAGAAGCTAGGACAATGTCTGCCACAAAAAATTTGTATGTGGGAAGCCCTAGAGCTGATGTGTAGTTTGACTTATAGTCTAGATTTTTCATGTATTGATAGGTCACAACTGTAACTTCGGTTCATTAATGAAACGAGTCTGTTTCCATCAGAAGAAAAAAAAAAAAAAGGATATGGCCGTTATGTAGCTTCATACATTAAAACATTCATTTATTTCCTTTCCTTTCCTTTCATTCATTCATTCCTTTTAGTCATTTCCTTTTCAATCATTAGTCAATTTAATTTCATAAACATCATTTCAAGGGAGAAGCATAAACATCATCAATAAACATCATTTCATAGCATACATTAAACATTCATTTTATAGCATCATTTAAACTTCATTTAATAGTCATTTAAATACACTTTCATTGCATCATTTAAATTTAATTTCTAAGCATCAATCATAAATCTCAACAATTAATTTCATCGAAACTAAAGACAATAGCTTCTACATATAACATCCATTCACATGCATACAACTATTACTCTGGGTGCATAAACAGGGGCTGCCAAAGAAGTCCATTACAAACAAATACCTTTAAACATTAATACTTAGCATACTTTTATAAAACATCATTTCATTATCTTTCATTGCATGAAAAGAAAATTTTTCATAAAAGTTTTCATTTTCATATCATTAGAAAACTCTAAAAAAGTATGAACATAATACTTACATAGACTCCATGCTATTCTCATTTCATGCAGTCCATTCATGTATGTGTCAGATGGCCACCTACATGCATACATAACCTTAAGATCATTCCTTTTCTCAAGTGCATAAGCAATTAAAACTTATAAATGCATAAAATACCCTCAACTTAGACTTCCTTCACTTAGACTCATTCAATTATCCAAATCCATCCTCTCTACCTTCATTTACTACTCTCTCCTTATTTCAAATTCATAGCTTGTGACACCATGGGCTCACCTTTTCAACACGTTGCATTCCACTTTGTATTTTTATCCTTTAAAGTGAACCTCCATGATTCACTTTCAAGGTTAAGACACACTATCACCTTCATCACACTCTTCCTACCAAACCATCCCTTTCGATGAATAACTTGAACCAACCAAGTCATACATCTCACTCTTAGTCAATACATACATCATTTCCTTCGTTAATATACAATAACCAACATTTTATTCTAATCCAAGCCAAGCTTAATACACAACTTAAGCCAACTTTAAGGCTAAAAAGACGTATACTCATGCTTAAGACAGACTATCCATTACATATGGCAAATCTGTTTGTTACATATGTCCAACCAATTTACACATGTATCTCACCCTTTTATTACCTAAGATCAACATATAGTTCACTAAAACGTTTGCTTGTGTAAACAAGCTTCATACACACCAATACTAACATCCAACTCAAACCCAACCAACATAACACTTCACACAAATACAACTATATCACACTACACCACATCTCATCGCTTCACACAATACACAACCACTTCCCAAGCTGCACAGTGATCCCATCACTTCATATGGCATCCGACCTCTTCACAACTACACAATCACTTCATCCTTCACAAAACACAACTTTACATTTAATACAGTCACTTCATAACATACCATCATATCACCACTACGTCACAACTGCACAACAACCCCGTCACTTCACACTACGCATAGCCACAACACAAACTGCACAATAATGCTCATTACTTCAAACTACACAGCCACATCACAAACTACTCCATTGAGCACCGTTCATTGTAATCCCACTAGTTCACAATCACAATCACAACCACACCACAAATTTCATATTTAATCCCACTTCACATTCACAGTCCACAGTTCACAAAACATATTACACAATATTCCTTTTTAACTTCACAAACATAATAATTCTTATGATAAAGAGATAAAGATTTATACCCACAATTAAGGGGCTAAATTGCTGTTGTTGCTTGTTGGTTCTTGATAGTGGGCGGCTTAGGGATGTGAAACAAGGGGTAAAGAACTCACGGGGAAAAGGGGATGCCTTGAATGGGTGGTTTGCTTGGGATAGGCAGTCGCCGAGTTGGTTCTTCTTGCTGTCTGTGGTGGTTTTAGGTGGGCTGAGTAATGGTGGTCAATGGGCCATGCGTGGAGGGGCTAGGTATGTGGCTTGGAGGAGACTATCATGACTAGGTGGAAGACGAGTTGATGGCTGGTGGAGGGGCTTTTGAAGGAAACATGGATGTTGTGTTGCGTGGAAGACTATGGTTGTGCAATGGGGCATCACGGTGCTGGATGGTCGTATATGGTGAGGCAAAGAGTTCATTTGCCTTGTAGTGTGGTGGTGCATGGTGGAGAGAGAGAGGGGGGAGGGAGTGTGTGTTGGAGGTGAATTGAGGGAGGAAGGGAGAATGGGAGGTGATCTGTTGTGAGAGGTGTTGGGGGTCTCAATTTGGTCTTACGTAGGAAGGTTAATGACGAGGGAAAGGAGACAGTGGTGGCACTATCAGCTTGCGGCAGTGAGTGGCAAATGGTGACAAAATAAAGGATCAAATGAGTTCTGAGAGGGAGAGAGACAGGCCAATGTGAGAGAGTGAACGGCCAAGGAATAGGGGTTGTCGCGGTGAGGCTTGATGGCATGCTCGTGGGGCTAGTCACGGTGGCGGCACATGACATTTACTAAGAGAGAGACCTGCGGGGGTGAGCTTCGGTGGAGAGAAAATAGTGCACGAGAGAGAGAGAGATGATTAATCTAAATTAATCCTTTGTCAAACTTTTGAGATAAATCTCCACAAAACCATATAATTAAGATATAAAAAACGTTAATCATATGGGGATGGTGGGAATGATAGATGTAGGTTGGGAGGGATATTCCACCCTACCCCCTTGGTTCGAGCTGACTCAACTTCTCAAAAGCCCATCTAGTTTGTGAACGGCTAGCCTATTTGTGTCAAGAGGAAGAAGTTCCAGATCCAACCTGCAAGGTGCGCGTCAGAGAGGATGAGGCCATGACACCACTGACATGTCCCAGCCCATACGGGAGGTAAGGGATCACACCACATTAAATGAAAAGAGACGGTAGCAACCAACAATATCGACATGAGACTTACCTTTTCCAAGGACTCAGGCAGTGGGTGCACTTTCCCACTTGCCACAGGGGACATGATGTGCAGAGAAGTGTATTGCATTTAATGTGGCAGCATGGCACCCAATATGATGCATGAAAATCCCACAGAGAAAGAGTGGGGTCCACCTCAACCACAGTATAAAGGCCCACCTCTAGGTCATACTGTGTAATCTTTTTCTCTTTGGACTCTCATATACAATATCACCTCATACTGACTTTAGCATCGGAAGTGTTACACACCACCTCGAGCCCTCACCCATGAGTGTCTTGTTGGAGCATTGAAGATGGGGAGAAAAGCTTTTCGAGAACGAAATACTTCGTTAACAGTGGTGCTGTGTGTGGGATACTGTTGATAACGTGTCATTCGCATGCTGACAACAAAATGCTCCCAAACCACCCGTGGACCAGAAGAATCCTCGAGAAACATAAAAGCAAGGTTCAATGAAATGGAAGACGTTCTAAGAAAGTTGACAACAGAAGTGGAAAGGCTTTAGCAGGTGAACGAGGCCCTGAAGGGAAGAAGAAGCAAGCTGATGAACAGCACTGAGCAAAGTTCAAATGAGCACGCCGAATCACAAAGTGCAGCAGGAGTAGATGCGGTCGAGGAAGAAAGATGGTAGATGCACCATGAGTTACGTGAGCTTATGGATAAGTATGAAGAGATGGCAAAGAAGATGGCTGCATCGTCCTCAATCGACCAACTACTCACTAGGACCCCCTCTTGCACTCAGCGACTTTTAAGGCTCACAAAATCCTCCACGATTTCCCAGGGGAGATAGTCTATCGGGCCTTTCCTTTAAACTAAAGGCGGCTGTGAGGGAATGGTTCAGAGTGCCACCTCGAGAGTCAATCAAAGGCTTTGGGGAGCTAGCTTGTTTATTTTTAATGCAATTTCTGGCAAGTAGGAAGAGGAGATGACTAGCAACATATCTCTTGACCATCAAACAACGGGAAGGTGAAAGTTTGAAGACGTATTTGTCCTGATTCCACAAAGAGCGGATGACCAAGATGAGAAAATCACTCTCGCTGCCCTCTTAGGAGGCATCTGGCCGCATAACCCGTTCATGGCAAAATTGGCGAGAAAGACCATTGCAACATTGCGAGAGTTCATGGACAGTGCATATCGCTTTATACATGCAAACGATATCTTTCGGGCCTAGACAACCCCCAGGAAAATCGAAATAGAACATGCCGACAGGAGAGCCAGTGGGTCAGCTCGAGGTATGACTCCTGAGAAGCAAAAGAAGGTGCATCATGATGTCGGGCGGGGAGAGAACACATTGGCCAAGGGGCATGGCACAAGGAGTGCATACGCCAGCCTCAATTTACAAGAGGAGAGTAAGTCGACCTCATGAGATGCTGACCAACATGACCAAAAAAACTGCCGCTTGTGCACATAACACCAGTCAAACGGTCACCCAACTGAACACTGTCACACCCCGAAGAAGAAGATGGAGGAGTTGGAACGTCTGGTCGACCAACACCCAATGAAGGATCGGCAACAGCTTGACTGAGGAGGCAAGCGTATGAGGTAGTGTAGGAGTGAAAGCCCCAAGAGGTGGAAAACTTAACAAGAGACGCCTCAAATCTCCTCCCGCTATACCCTAGCACACGATAATAGTCCCTCGGGAGAGATAAGCACATTGCAGGCGGGTATGCCAAAGGGCTGGGTACGAGGAGGTATTCATACCGGAAAGGCCCCCAACTAATCATAGGAAGAGCTCGAAGACTGCCGTCATTATATTTGATGAAGAAGACAATTTAGGGTGCTATGCCTGCATGACGACTCACTAGTAGTGGCCATGTTGGTCGCTAACTTCACATCCTATTTTGGGATGCTTTGACCAAGATGGGAATTGATCCGAGCTACCTATAGCCAACACCCATGTCACTAAAGGGGTTCATAGGGGACGTAGTTCGAATTGTGGGAGCCATCACCTTGTTAGTCTTGGGGGAAAAGGCCACCACAACCGTCGCAACAATGCTCGACTTCCTGGTGGTAAAGGTTCCTTCATCGTATAACGCTATTCTGGGCATCCCACCCTCAACAATGTAAAGGCAATAATGTCAATTTATCACCTGAAGATGAAGTTTCCCACAGAAACTAGAGTGGGCAAGGTCAGGAATGAGTAAGTGCTTGCTCAAGAATGCTATTTATAGGAGTTGAAGGCCAGGGGTACAGACGTCTGATCACTCGAGGATTAGACTCACAATACGAGACTGCCACTACCGCCAGACGTCGTCGATAGAGATGAGGATATCTAGGATGAACAAGTCCCTCGACTACCCGACCTCTCTCGTCACAAACTCACGGGTGGGAAAGGGCAGGGATCACCATAACCTACTAGCTTCTCGCCGAGAGTCAACAGGCTGACAGGTCGCATGACTGCTCGACCCCTCTTGCAAGGATAAAAGTCAAGCATCTATCGCAGACGTGCACACCTCCCACCAAATTTGAGCTTTGCGCTCGCACTCTACTCAGTTGGACACATCTCTAGCCAAAGCTGAGCTCCGCATTCGCACTCTATGCGATCTAGCACAGGTCCTACCAAAGCCGGGATCTATGCCACACTCTACTAGGTTCAGCACACCTCCCGCCAATGCCAAGCTCCACGCTCGCATGCTTTGCGGTCGGACACATCTCCAGCCAATGCCAAGCTTCGCGCTCTTACTATACACAGTGGGGCACATCTCCCGCCAATACAGAGCTCTGAGCTCTCACTGTACATGGACGCGCACATCGCTTGTCAAAGTTGAGTTTCGTGCTCACACTGTACGACGTCGGGCACATCTCCCTCCAGAGTCGAGCTCTGCGCTCGCACTCTAGCTGAGCTCTGCACTCGCACTCTACACGGTTGCTCACTTCTCCCAACAAAGTTGAGCTCCATGCTCGCACTCTAGCAGATGAGTACATCTTCTGCCTAGCCTCATGATTGGAAATCTTTATCACTTAAAGCAAGCAAAATGGAAAACCGAAGACCTACTCTTGAAATTTCTTTTTTCTTTTTTTCTTCTACATATTTCGTAGGCTATCTCTCTATCACAATTTGATTTGAAGATTCCCAATGCCCCCTTGTTGAGCAAGTTGGCTTTAAGAATCTTGGGCAATTGAATGGGATAAAATATCTCAGGCCAATAATGGCCTACTAAGCATAGTCCAAGGGTGACGGTCTCATTAGAAGCGAAGAGAGAGGGGAGGAAGAGAGGGCACAAAATCTCAAGGAAAGATAGTGTGTCAGGAGGAAAGAAAGAAGATGTGACATAAATGAGGGTGATATGTGACGTAAAGGAAGCAAAGGGGTAGAAGAAATAGGGGACTGCCATTCAACTTCTTTTTCAGTTTCTTCAACCTCACGATGAGAGCTCGGGAGCGAAGATCTTCTCCAGAAAATAGACTGCAGACTTCCATTGTATAGTGAGAATGAGAGACCATGAGAGACTGTAAAACAATCATATTATAGTAGATTTACCCTCCAAACAACCCATGAACATAGACATTATGCCGAACCATGTAAATTTGTATGTATCCATCTTTTTTATTTTTCTTGCATTTATCTCCTATTCACTACCATGAATGTACGTTAGATGCTGTATGGCTGCACCGAACTGCTGCCGGGGGCTAGAAACCACACCGATCGAGGCCAGAATCATCATATCGGGCCAGGAATAACTCTTTCTCCCCTTCCAACCTATTGTTCGATTTTTGGGTTTAGTCACAAATATTTTTAGTCTGCTACTTCCATCCAAATTTTTGTGGCTTATAGTTATTGATTTTCAGCACTTATATAATGCCCCAATCTCAATGTGCTTTTATCAAATTTACTTTGAGTGACGCAACCATCTTAGACTGTTGTGTTTGGTAAGTCCAAAAATATCATATATTTTTTGTATTTTGCCTATCCTACTCAATGTCTAATTCAACATTAGACTATCAATCTAAGCTCTTTATAATAATAAAATATCATTTATTTTTCAATTTCTTATCTAATTTTTTTCTTTATATTTTGTAGAGTTACCGGTCATATTTTATTTTTTAATCAAATAAAAAGTGTTTTCAACCAGTATTCTTAGTTTTCCAATAATACTATATTTTAATCAAATAAATATATTTTTCCAGTGACACTGAAATCACTTTTTTTTTTTTGGAAATAGACTGCATTCATTCATGAAAGTGAAGTTACAACTATCACTGATACATACAAGGAAAAACCCAGATTACAAGCCAACTACTCACGATTGGAGCTCCATCAGTACACAAATTTCTCTGTAACTGGTATGTTCTTAACTACTAGAACTCTCTACAGACAAACCTTTTGAGAGACCACACTCTGCTTAAAGCAGAAGTTTCAAAACCCCACCATTTAGAGGAGGATAGGATTTTCACTCTATGGACAAAATTTCCAAGAGACTATTTCTTTTTTACTATTAACCTAAAAGAAAGGAAATAACAGAAAAAGTAAATGATACATGAGAAAATAGTGAAATACAGCTTGGAAAGCTGTAAATTAGCATTTTCAACGGCAGAGGAAAAAAAAAGCAAACACAGAGACTGTGATGGCACATGATGGACACGCGCCACCTTGGAAGTATAGTAGATAGTTGAGTCTAAAGAAACCAATGGCCCTGGCGCCAGCCATGTTACATCATTGTAAATCTACTCATAGTCGTCAATGTTGCTTATAGTCACATGCTTTAGATTTTATAAAAACAAATGAAAGTTAGGTGTTTGTAAAAATGCTTCATATATGAGAGCTTCTTGAGAGTGTATAGTTTTATATACAAAGACTACATATTATGTGAGAATTGTGCATTGTGAAGGTAGAAACTCCCTATGTATCGGACTCAAAGATTCTCCATCTCGAGTGAAAGGAAAAATCCTGTCAAGCAGGCAAGACGGGCGAAAGCCACAGGCAAGCAATACAGGGTAAGCAAAACCCTAGGCAGGCAAAGGATAAGCAAAAGAGAAGCTAACGAATGAAGAAAGTGCCATTTTGGGTGGGCAAAGGCAAGGGGACCAAAGGGATGTGAGTTTTACATTCGGCGAGTAAAGGGTAGATAGGCAATATGACGTTTCGTGGGAGCAACAACGTGGGTGAACAAACATAAACGAGTATAACACAGTAAGAGTAATAGGATTGCAATAAGTGTGCAACGTGTAGCATGAATGCATTACCAAGCGAGCAACAAACAACGTGGTGCAAAACCTGGAGTGCCCTCAAAATAAGAAAGAAGTACTTAGAGAGTTGTGGGTAACCTCACAAAGGATTATACTCAAATGACAACATTTCTACAAGAGCACACATGGGAAAGAAGGATCATGGACTAGAATACGCCTGATAGAGCATAGAGGCATTCACCACGTGGGTATTATGCACAAGCGGTAGGCTAAACTCCTCATCTATTTGCTGAACTTCTAGAATGTATAGAACACATCATTTCCAACACTGTTGTGATGCCCCAGGTCACCGCTTGGGATGTAACATAAGGTTACATAGCCCCGTTTATGATAGTTAATATGCAATGCATTCTAGTATGCAATTAGCAGTATGCAATAATCGCAACGAAATAAGGGTGACCTATAAAAATTTATGCCATAATGAACTAAACATCCCTAAATATTTATTAACCATAAATAGATGCTGCCTCATTTAAGAGGTCCACATAACTAAGGCATAAGTTCAGACATAAAGAGAGAGATAGAATCTCCTTAATACAAATACTACATAGTATTTTCAATTCTCTCATCCGCTCTATGGTGTATAGAGCCATCGCTTTAAAAACTAAGATAAAATCTAGCCTCTTCTCCAGATCGGGCTCATCCCCAACCAACTGAAGCCAACGCTTCATCCTGCTCGTCGTATGCTGGTCCTAACACAACTTCTATCATTCCAGAGGGAATTCTAGTGGGACTACCACAATGAAATTCCTTAAAATCTTAGTAATTTAACAACTAACTTGCACAGAGATAAGATATGCATGATACATGATAAACATGAGATGCATGCTAGATATGCAAAAAAATCTGTATTTGACTCTCATCGAGATTCCTCAACATTTTCTAAAACATTTGATGCACATTTTCTTACAGAGACAATGTTTCACTTCATCTTTTCAAAAACATTTCATTTCTTCATTATTAAAGCATTCAAAAACATGCACGTATGGTATTGCCACAGCTCCATATATGCACTATGAGTCCCTGCCGGTGACCGTAATACAACTCATGTTAAAACTACATCTTTGTCTATAGACATTGTAACCCAATGTATGCACCCACCAGCATAAGGTGCCATATACGACTTCGCTCCATCATTCTTTAAAAAGAATCCATTTGAAGCCCGTTGTCGGTTCTTTGTCAACTCAGGGGTTATCACTTCATCCTAGCCACTCGAAGCCCATTGAGTGGACAAATGAGTTCCACTAGGATAATTTCTCATCCTAGCCTTTAGGGTTGTGACAAAAGTGTAGTACATGACATGTGCTCATTTGATAACATGTAGTATATTTGATGCAAAAATTACATTTTCATATGGCATGCTAAAATGGTGCAAAATTCACATGTCATATAAGAGAATTACCAAAATCCTCATGATTAAACCATGGTCAAGTGCTAGAAGATGTCCATAGGAGTAGGGGACTGCATTGGTTCAGAATTGTAAAACAAAAATCACAAGGAAGCAAGCCATGGCCTACAAGTTTGGGGTTTCAAGGCTGTCCAGATTTTTTAGTGTCCTTTGACCCATTCTTTTGGTCTGAGTTGAGGGCATACTTAACACCATTTGATATTTTTTCTAGGTGAGGGAAAGATGAGTGATTGGTTGCCATGTGATCATGTTTGAGCAGAAAATGAAAAAGAGATTGGAAGGGTCGATGTAGTCGGAATCTACTTTATTTTTATCACCAAAGTGCCCATCAGCTTTAGTGCTCATGGAAGGAGATTGGTCAAACATAAAATTGAGTGCTTTGAAGCACTTCCTAAGGGTGAAATGACAGAGGGGGTGGCATGAGGGGGTGGCCAAACTAAGTGCAGAAAATCCTTGAAGAAGCGTGGGTACTCGGTTCGGACAAAGCTTCATTCCCTAGGCCAAATAGTTGGGTTTTTGGCTTGATCCTTGGAACTATTTTTGGCTTATTTTTAGGTCTAACTTAAGGGGATATAATGATGGTTGAAAGGAATGGAATACCTCTTGAAAAACTTGTGAAGAGGCGTTGGTTTTTGTGGCTTGTTGTGTGGGTCACTCGGTTTTGCACCTAGGAGTCGATTGGTGAGTTGTGGTGGCATTGAATGCCTCTGCTTCAAGTGACATGGGTTGAGTTAAGTCTAACTTTCAAGGGTTGTATAAGAGTCATGCAAAACAAGTGTAAAAGACAAGAATTTCAGATCTAAAATTATGAAGAAAATGGTTTCAATAAAACTATGCAAATTCATGATGCTTACGTCACTATTCATGGGTGACATGAGTAGTAATTCTTAACTCAAGATGAAAACCCTAGGGACGTGTGGTTGGGGCTTGAGTAAGATGAAAACTAATGGTATTGTGTATGTTGGTCCCATTTGGAAGAGTAAGTGAAATACAAGGCTTGGGCTTCAAGTGTTGGGCTTTTATTAGGGCAACAAGCCTTTGTTGTGGGCCTAGATGTGGACTTGTCTATGAGCCTTATGTCCAGATTTATTAGGCTATTCCTTGGCCTCAATAGTCCACAATATTGGGTCTTAACTTTGGGTCTTTCTTCAATTGGGCCAATGGCTTGAATCTTGCTAAGTTGGGCCCAATAACCTTATGCTTACTAGGTTGGGGCTAATATTTTGTGTCTAATAAGTTAGGCCCATAGTCTTATGTCCAACAAGTTGGGCTTAAGCCTTAGAAGTGTCTCTTCTTTCCTAATAAGCTAGGGCCTTTATCAAACCAACCACTTGGGCCTTACCAAATCCATCTAGTATTTTAACCGAATCACTTACCCCATCATTGCCACTTTTCAATCTTCTATTGGCTTCATGGCTCCTTTCCTCATAAATCAATATTGCACTAGAATTGTCTAAATATGCTAACTAAGTCAATAATGTAAGCTTCTTTGCCAACTCAAACTCCAAAACTTCATAATCACAACTAGGGTCATGGTTACTATGGCCAAGTCCTAAGGAGCTTTTAAGTGGGGTGTTACAGCTGTCACCCCTCCATCCGATGTACACCTAGAAAGTGGATTCCAGCTAATTCACCAACCAACCCACATTGGGAAGAAGCAAAATTCTTTGCAGAAAAACCCGACATTGTTGAAGTCATCTCTCACGCCTTGGGATTTTTGAAAGCTTAGAGAAACTATCTCTCTCTCTAAACCAATAGGGAAGATGAAAACTTTAATTGTAAAAGAGACGCACACACTCTCACACTTTCAGACACCAAAATTATCATTGAACAAAAGGAGGCCAGATCATCAACAAGTATTTCAGTGAAAGTTTACTACTGAGATAAAATCTTCTCTACGATGTGCTAGTCATTCAGTTAATGACTATGTGTATGCCGTATTACGATTAATTATGTTTTTGTCCCCCTCTTTTGATATTTTCCACGTGCACAATACCCCACTATGGTTTACTTCTTAGATAAAAGTACGTACTTTCCTATTTTAAAAGGAGTTTTTGGGTGTGTGAGTGGATCGTGACCCCAAGTCAAGAAGGGTATTATCTCATTTGAGCTTCTCTGCTTACTTGGGAGTGTCTAAGAATTGAGTGACATGCCCTTTTATTGTCATCGGACAATGAGTTTGGATGACATGGTAATGCTCATTGGTCGAAGTCTTGGCCCCATGGCTGACAGAGGCTAGAGGATGCCATGATAAATAAGAGGCGTGAAGCCACGTGTCGCTTATTATGAAGTTATACGCACGGTCATTATTTGCGGTGCTACAAAAAGAGTCAAGGTGTGCATACGACCATGTGAAATGGGAGACTATGGCTCACACATTCATAAATAGAAATGATTGGTAAGATGGTTTACATGTTGTTGAAGGACCAGGGGTTCGGGGTTACTTCATTATGTGATGATTTCGACATTGGATGCTCAGTTATTCTTATTGTGAACTAGGATTATTTCATTTGCTTGTAGGTTGGTGCCTCGGTATGTATGTTCTTCCTTGAAAGCTTATTTGTTATATTCATTTACACTACTTGCATTTTTAGTTGTTGTCTTGAGTATTACTTACCTAGATTTCCTCAGAAACTCACCATTGAAGTCCCACTACGCTTTTGTTCCTTGAAACGGTAGGCTTTTATCCATATGTAGGAATTGAGGCAGGATACAAGGAGGAGGAGCTAGTGCAACCCGAGAAATAGTATAGGGGGTCTGTCCTCATTTAAGATATTGATTTTATGTAAAGTCATTTGTGGTTATATTTATGTTGGGCGATGAACAAGTTGTAGTTTGTAATATGTGTTTAACAATGTTGCGGATGTGACTTATAGATATTATTATTTGGCAAGTTAAGTATATTTCTACTTATAACATGTATCTTAACCTTTTTCTGCTGCGACTACTTGTACACGTATGCTGAGCATACAAACACAATGTTGCACAAAACGTAAGGGGTGTTTGCCGACATCTTAGCCTATCGTCAAATCTCAAGCGGGGCCTAGGGGTTTAACATAATAGCCGTTGGCAATACAAGGTGTATTTTAGCATTGCAATTAGAGATTTAGTACTGGATATAGATTATTTAGCAAATAGTCACTACAACATAATTTGTCTTTTGTGACAGAGGAAACCGTCACAAAAAATTGCTAAACCGTCACAAAAGATATTTGGTGACGGTTTCAAACCATCACCACGACCGTCACCTAATGTACATCACAGAAAACAATTAGTGACGGTTTACTGTTCAACCGTCACTAAAAATATTTATAGTGACAGTTGGAGGTGTTCCGTTTGGTAGAATGTTTGTGACGGTTGAAAACTGTCACAGAAAGTAACGTTCGAAAGTCCAATTGAACGTTCAAACGGAAATCCGATCGATTGGCATTCGAATGAGAGAAGTTGACGTTCGTTGATTATAGTTCGAACGTATCATATTTACGTTCGAACGTTTATGCTTCCGAACGTTAATTATAATAAACGTTCAAATTTACGTTCGAACGTTAACGAACCATTGTTCAAACTTAATGGTTTAACGTTCGGACGTTATTTCAAATGTAAACGAATGAGCATTCGAATGTAAGTGGTACGTTCGGAAGTTTGTTTGAACGTTAATCATTTACTCATTCGAACGTTTGTTCGTTTGAGGATCAGTACGTTCGAACGTAGAGGCCAACGCTCGAATGTTACTATACATATTTATGTATTCACGTTCGAATGTGAACCAACGTTCGAACTTTACATTAGAACATACAGATCAGAAATACTAATTTCATAAAATTTAAAAACATACTAATTGTATCATAGTATATACCATCAATTAACAACTACCAATGTCTTATAAAATTTTAAAATTAGATATTAAAACTAGCCACCATTATTGATAAAATTTATTTCTTCTTTTTTGCTCGCCCACCGCTTGTAGAGGATCTAGTTCCTCCGACGCAGCCTAAGCCAGGTCATGTAGGGAGTAGTAGTCAGCAGCCGCTGAGTACATCTGTGGGAGCAGCGCTGCCTGCTTGGGTTGATGCGGTGATCTCACAGCTGACTGCACATATCGATCGTAAGATCGATCAATCACTCGCTGCAATAGAGGCGTCTGTCGTCGAGATCACCCATCGTGTAGGTATCCTCAACGATAAGGTTGATAACTTGACTGAGGAGGTACGGAGTTCAAATTTCGCGAACAACGCTATCATCTGATTGTTGTTTACGAAATTCGATCATATTTTATATTTTTCTTTTAATATATGTAAAGAAAAATATTATTTAATATTTCTATGGTTTTTTAATTTCTATTCTCAATCTTCTTTAATGTTATATTTTACAAGTTTAATACTAAATCACTACACTTCAAATATATATAAATATAAATATATATTTATATATTATAAATTGTGTATATATAAATACATACAAGTCAATTTTTTAGACTTGTTCACAAATTATGCGCTATAAAAATCACATAATTTTTAAATTAGAGTCACATTTAATTTAAATTTATAATTAACGTTTGAACGTTAGTAATTAATGGTCGAACGTTGGCGCAAAACATTTCACGTTTGAACGTTTGCGCTAAAACATTTCACGTTCGCACGTAAGTAGCTACAATGTTCAAACGTATATGTGACTTTTGAACGTAAATTTCTCATACGTTGGAACGTTAAAAAAATCTCGTCTGTCTTTATTGACGGTTTCCAGAAACCATCACAAAAAAGGCTTTTTAGTGACGGTTTGGGGACTGTCACAATTTCTCAACCGTCACTAAAAAGCAATTGTGTTGTAGTGAATGAGGGTAGAGACGAAATGAGTAAATAAGGAGAGGTTCGTAGAATCATTATAGTGTAGAGGGATCGAGTATCATGGTTATATTGAGGGGTGGGTTTTATGTTCAAAGAGAAAGGAAAACATTGTGTAGAGACATGGAGCTAGTCTCAAGAAATCTTTAGGCGTTTGTTATTCAACTACCCAGTTAAGTACCGTGACTAATATAGGAACCTGATATCTCATTTTGTTTTTAGTAAGAATGGAGAAAATGACAATTTTTTTTTTTTGAAAAAAGAGAATATAATTCCATTACTTCAAATCAAAACAGTACATGGCTTCTCAAGCAAAGTGACAGACAAAACTTCCGGAGGGCCCTCCTCTATCCATACTGATTCACTATCTAAATACATGCCTAGCTTTGCTACAACATGAGTAGCTTTATTTCCAAGTCTCTTAGTAAACATCAAGCTCCAATCTGCATGTCCCTTCATTAAGAATTGTATGTCTTCAATCAAAAGCCCTTGCCAGGAATGGTTGTTGTTATAACCATTAACACTATCCACTACTGCCATTGCATCACCCTCGAGCATTACCTGGTATAAGCATAACTCTTGGCACAGCTTGATGCTTTTTAAAAGTGCATAGCATTCTGCAGAAAATGCAGGACAAAAGTAAACATGAAAGGATCTGCTAGTGGCCTCCATTCTACTGCAGTGATCTGTGGAGGTAGTCTGTCTGCAACATAAGTTAATCTCAACTGAGATTCATGAAAAACTTTTACATCATTCAAAGCTGATTTAACTAAAGCAAGTGGACTATTAAAAATGTTTTTAAAGAAAAAAAAATTCCTTCTAACCCAGATCTTGTAAAGAATAACAGCCACTTGATCTAGCTGCACAACATCCAACTTGTTAACCATGTCCAACCATAACAATCTGAAATCCTTATAATCAGCGCTCCATTTGTTTAAAGGACTCTCTCTCTCTCCCCAAACATCCATAGCAGCAGAACAACTCCTAAGAACATGAATAACATTCTCCTCATTGACTAGACAGATAGGACACAAGCCATCTTCCACAATTTGTTTTTTCAGTAACACCTGTTTTGTAGGTAGAATGTCAGTAAGTGTCTTCCATAGAAAGTGTTTGATCTTCCCTGGGACATGTAACTGCCATAGATTCTTCCATAGCTCTTCTACAGCCACTCCATTCGAAGCTTCACCAACAGACTGTTTTGTCATAAGGCAATCCAAGAAATAAGCACTCTTCACAGAGAAAACACCTTTTGCATTTCTCACCCATATCATTTGGTCACTATCATTCCTCAGACTGAGTGGAATACTACAGATTAGTTGTGCCTCATTGGATTTAAATACTCCTTCTACTAAGTTAGTCTTCCATGTTAAAATATCAGCATCAATCAGCTCAGCCACTGTTGAGTCTGTAGATAGTCTATTGATAGGAGTTTGAACTCGATAAGTAAGAGGCTGTGGAAGCCATCTGTCATGCCATATTTGAATGTCCATTCCCGACCCGCCACACTACCCCTTCTTTGACCAAATTAATAGATGACCAAATGCTTCTCCATATGTAAGAAGGAGAATAACCTGGCTTAGAGTCCAAAATATTACAATTTTGGAAATATTTCCCTTTGTAGATCTGTGCAACCAAGGAATTTGCTGCTTGAAGTAATCTCCAAACTTGTTTAACCAATAGGGCCATATTAAAACTAGTTAGATTCCTAAAACCAAGGCCTCCTTTATTTTTTACTTCCCCTAGTCTTGCCCAACTCCTCCAATAAATACCTTTACCTGTTTTCTTGTGACTCCACCAGAATCTAGAAATCATAGCTTCTATTTCTTTTAACAAAACAGATGGTAAGCTAAACACACTCATGGTGTATGCCGGAATAGCTTGCAAAACACTCTTTATAAGAATGTCCTTTCCTACTGCCGATAACATTTCTGTTTTCCAGCTATTAATTCTTCTCCAAACCTTCTCTTTCAAACATCTAAAAGTGTTGTACTTAGACCTACCTACCATAGTAGGCACGCCTAAATCCTTGTTGTAATTTCCACATAGTACCCCATTTGTAGACTCAATGATCAACTCCCTTGCTGCAGTGACAGTATTTGAACTAAATAGTATAGACGTTTTTTGCTTGTTCATAGTCTGACCTGAAGCACACTCATACTGCCACAGGATCTACATGACTCCATTCCTCTTGCTTTGCTTTACAGAAAATGACACAGTCGTCTGCAAAAAGAAGGTGATTAACGGGCATGCCTCCCCTAGAAGCAGCAACACCCTTAAGAAGACCATTTCTCTCAGCTTGTTGGAATAAAGAACTGAGGCCTTCAACACATAGGAGGAATAAATAAGGAGACAATGGGTCTCCTTGTCTAAGGCCTCGAGAAGGGAAAATAATGTTACCTGGAACCTCATTTACCTTAACAGAATAGTAACAGATTTTACACAAGTCATTATCAAACCTGTCCACTTGTTTCCAAATCCCAATTTCAACATCATGGCTTCCAAAAAATCCCACTCCACCCTGTCATATGCTTTGGACATATCCAATTTAATGGCCATACTTCCCACCTTACTTTTTTGTCGAGACTGCATAGTATGAAGGAGTTCATAGGCTACCATAATATTATCAGTTATGAGCCTACCTGAGATAAAAATACTTTGGTTCCATGAGATAACCGTAGTCAACACTTTTTTCCTTCTGTTTGCCAAGACTTTTGAAATTAGCTTATACAATACACTACATAAGCTAATTGGTCAAAAATCATGCATAGAGGAAGGAGAATTAACTTTTGGCACCAAAGCAATCAAAGTATGATTTAGTCCTGCAGGCATAATTCCATTGCTCAAGAACTCCAAGACTGCATTAGATACATCCGTTCCCTCAATATCCCAGTGATCTAAAAAGAAACCAGCACTAAACCCATCTGCCTAGGGAGATTTAAAAGGAGACATTTGTTTTAAAGCAAATAGTACATCCGCACTTGAGAAACCCCTCTCCAAATCTAGTCTCATGTCATTAGAAATTCGAGTGTCCACTCCTGCTAAACACTGCAAAATGATATCTCTAGGAGGATGAGTAGAAAGAAATACCTGAGAAAATGACAATTGAACAATGGTATTTGTTGTATTTCTTGCGTGACTATAATTATTTATGTTTTGTCATAAAAAGGAGATATTTCGACTAATACGAAACAATATGTTGGACTCATAATACGAAACAATATATTTCGACTAATGCCATTATTTTATGTGTCAATTAAGTCATTATTTTATACTAGTTAATTAGTTAGGTGATGATTTGCATAATTTAGTATATTTTATCGTTTCTTAATTTTAAATTTTAGTATAATTTTATTTATTTTTATCGATTTTAGACTTTATTGTTGTCATTTAAATTTTATTTTAAATTTAAAGAAAAGGAAAATCCAAATTTTATTTCGAAAAAAAATTTGAAGAGGAATGCGTTTGAAATTAAAAATAAAAAATAAAAACAAAAAGAGGAGGAGATAACGTTGGAAAAAAAAGAATTAAAAAAAAAGGAAAATGAGGTGATGATGGTTATCTACCTACCATGGGACTTAAGGACAAAAAAAAAGGGGTTGGACGAAGAATATGAGGTCGGTTACAAAGAACACGAAGAGGATGACGACGGTGTTTTTTTCATTATTTCTCTTAGAAAAATTATAGTAAATTTGTTGATGTTGATGATTTATATAATTTAATATATTTATTATTCGATTAGAGAAAATATATTTGTAATCGTAAATTATACGACTGTAGCGTAATAATTTTGAAAAAAGTGAATAAAATATAAGATCCATATGAAAAAAGTTAATTTTTTAATAGTGGACTCCACTCTTTTTCAAAACAATTACGCGATGTTTACGCACTTCACAGTTGTACGTAAAATTACTCTCTTTTTATTTAGGATCTTGCTTTTTAGGAAGACTAGCTCGGGTTTCGAGATTATATTAGGCTTTAATTATTTTACTTAGGTTTAAATAATTTTAGTTGGATCAATAGAAAACTTGGGCTTGGATCCCAAAGGATTTTAGGGTTTAAGTTATTAGGTTTAGTGATCCAGGACCCATGGAGTAAATCCATTATGAGTGGATGAGGAACCAAGACCAAGACCCATGGAAAAAAGGCCTAGAGTCCTAGACCGTGACCCGGTTCCCTCCAAAACCCATTACCCGTACCAAATAACCAAACTTGGCTTCACAGCATATATAGACCCTCATGGCTTCTCATACGCGAGCTCGTGTATGGGTCACCGCAAATACATTATTAAAGCGTGCTTGAAATGAGTTCTTTCATCTAGATAGTTAGTTAGCTATGGGTAGCGAAAGCGAAGATATCTCTAACACTTTATAAGTATTCTCGTACGGATGAAAATACTCTACATGTCAAACACAATGAATCATCTTCATACCAAAATCTCTCCAAATAAAATTACTATAATATTTATCAATATTATATATAAATAAAATCATTATTAAAAAAAAATCAATCATTCATGGGACCCACACATTTTTCAATTATCTATCCAAAAGTCAACAACTCAATATATTTTATACATCCAAACAATTCAAAATACTCTCAATGGGACCCACAAATCCATTTCAATCTCTACTCATAACTATTCACAAACATTCTATAATATTTATTACTATTATATATAAATAAAAAATAAAATTACTATAATATTTATCACTATTATATAAAATCATCATTAAAAAAAATCAATCATTGATGAGACCCACACCTTTTTCAATTATCTATCTAAAAGTTAATAACTCAACATACTTCATACATCCATACAATTCAAAATACTCTTAATGGGACGTACAAACTCACTTCAATCTCAACTCATAACTATTCACAAACATTCTCAACACTTCTCAAGTATAATCTTATAATCAACAAAATGATCAGAAGCACAAGGAAGTTTCGTTTTCACACTTGTAAGCATATATTGAGAGAGATAGATCAGATACCATATGAGTACATATATATAATAGATCGATCCACCATGAAAGACAAAAGCTGGTACCTCTGCTCAAACTTAGAGGACCAAAAACAAAAAAACCAACCATACAAGAAGGCTAGGGTACCTTTTTACGTACTTTCTTTTTCAGAAAATAAAGGTATTTATTTATATATATGCTATAATATGTGATGTTTTTGTTTACAGCTACTCGTTGCTCTTGATCATAAGATTATAATCTCTCTCTTTGGTAAGATCAGCTGCAAACTGAAGAATTTGTTTTGGATCTGGAATCTCCGCGTTAAGTTTCTCATATTCAACAGTCCAATTCAATAACATTAGCAATTGCCCCCAAAACTATCAATTTCCAGACTCACCTCCAAAGCAACAAAAAAAAAAAAAAAAGCAATATATTCCATTTTCCCTTTCGAATGTCCAAATTACCCCGAACAATTTTTAAGAAGACAATATAATCATTGTAAATTAAAAATTGAAACAATAAGAAAGAAATAGAAAATGGCCAAAGAGAGAAAATCAAAGGGTGTTGGTTTATATCAAACTTGTTATTACATAGGGCGTATATTAAAAGTTTTTAGTAGTTTGTGGCCGTGTGATCATCGAAATTGATAATTTAGGGAGACGATTGCAAATAAGAAATTTGAAATTAAAATTCGGGCGAACAAGGCGCGAGACATACATACAACGTACAGGACCAATTTATAAGCATAACATGTGACATGTGAGAGAGTTCATATATAAATACTTGTGATCAACAATAAACTTTTGTGCCCTACTTACCGTACAAGAGAAGCCAGTTCATGACATGCAACACCCACTTCTTCCCAATTACCAGCTTCTACTAAACCAACCTTCTGTTTGGTCGACAAGTTCCTCATGCTCTTAAAGCTAACTCGTGGAAATTGAGGAGCCATGCATGTGCTCACCTGCGTACTGTTAATAAACTTAAATATCGCCAAAGCGAGAAAGTAATTAATTAGATTCTGTTTTTACTATTCAAAGTAGGCCGGCTGAATAAAAATTTAAAATCCGGCTCCGACTACGTACCGACTCGTTCCCACTCCGATAAGTTGGAGTCGGAGTCGGGGTTTTTTTCACCAAAAAAGTCGGAGTCGGAGGTAGCGATATAATATGACTCTAACTCCGATTTTGACACCGATATTGTACATATTTTATAAAAATATATGTATTTTTTATATATTAATTATATATATTTTTTATATAACTATAACTTATATAGTTAGTTAAATTCAAGAATATACTAGTATGAACAAATTATTATAAAATAATATACTTATACTATAATATAAGCAGACTATATTGACTAATAATAGTTTAGTATATGTAAACATCATACTATTAACAATTACTGCCATGTAACACTAATGTATAATAACAACTAATGTATAATAACATTTAACACTAATGTATTATGTATAAACACAAATATATAAATTTATAATAATATGTAATGTATACTAATGTATAATAACTAAAGTATAATACCATATACTAGTAATGTATAATAATCAATGTAGAATAACATGTAATACTAATGTATAAACATTAATATATAAGCACATATAATACTAATGTATAATAACATTAATTTGTACAATGATTTATTTTTTCAATTTTGGTTATATTTTAATATTTTGCGATGCAGTTAGCACCAGTAAGAGTTTTATGGTTTTATGTGGCTTTTTGGTTAGATTGGTAAGATTTTATGATTTTATGTTTTTGAGTTAACGCTGTTTGTGATTCTTTTACAGGAATGGTTTTCTTGCTAAGTATTTTAGTATGTCCTGTCTCGATGTAGTTTTCTTTTGGTTAGAGGCTTTCAGTAATTTTGACACCTGGTTTAGGAACTTTCTTGCTTATCTTGTAACCCCAAGTGCCGGTCTGTAACCACGGTTTTCCTCCACCACAAGTGAGGGTTTATTAATAAAATTTGGGACAGGGTCACTCATGGACATGTGAACTTTGGCTCTTCTATCAAAAATAAAATAAATTTGAAATTTGAAAAAATATTTTTTTAAAAAAACTGAAATCTTAAAGCCAAATTCGATTAGTGAGAGCCCAAAATTCTCAAAATGGGCTAAAAAAAAGCCCAATAGAAAAGCCCAAATCCAACTCCACTCCAACAAAGTCTGAATCGAAGTTGGAAGTAGGGCACTACGACTTCGACATTGTCGATGCTCAGCCCTAATTCAAAGTCAGAATTGAGCACTCTCAATAGTTTCTCAATTTTATTCTTTAAAATATATTGCCAAAACTCACTTTTTCTATTTTGCATATTGACTTTTAAAATATAGTATATATCATCTTATCTATTTTTTATCTATATCATTTAAATATTCTTTTTTTATTAATTTTTATTTATTTAAATATTTTCTCTAAATAATTTATATTGTTCTCATATCTTTTAATATTTACAATATCTCCCCATCTTCAATATCTTCATCATCCGAAAAGTGATATCAAACAAAATATCATCAATGGTAATGGACTCTGAAAATAGTTTTTGTAAAAAGAACACTTGTCATCTTTTTTTTCTCCACCCAAGTAAGTGAAATTTTCCAAGACTTTCTCAGCAGCCGAAGTAAGACTAGCAAAACAAATATATACCAATGTATTCTAATCAGTAATCACAAAACTCAGGAAAAAATAAAAATAAAGAGAGAGAGAGAAAGAATACTAAAGCGCGCGCGCGCGCGCGCACACATATATATATATATATATATATATATAGACACTCAAAAAGAGCAAACTTAGATTTTAGTTCTCCACGAAGTCTCGAGGCCCTGACATCCTAAACTTTTCTCAATGTTTCAAGGCTTCTGGCCAAGAAAGAACGCCAAATAGAAACCATAAAGAGAGAGCTTTTTGTCTGAATTGAAGCAGCCCTAATCAAGGATCAACAAAGATCGGTAATGATCTTTACTCTGCAGGAAAACAGCAACACAAAGGAAAAACTTGTGCCAAACAAACAATAGGGGCTAAATGAAATTATGCTAAAGTTCAGCAACGGGGAAAAAGCATTCACAAAAGAGGGGAATGAATTAAAAATATATTACATGTGTGAACAATCTCCTCTAGATGTAGCAGGATCATTGTAGCAAGATGGAAAATGAAGGTGAAATACAATATGCATTGTAGCTCATTTTTTAATAAGTTTTTTCATATTTTACAAATAACTATATTTTACATCATCCATTAAGTAAATCTACTCGTAGTCCTCAATCTTGCTCAATCATGTCCACATCATCACTCAGAAAATGTTCATAAATAGCACATTACATTGAAACATAACTTAACTTGACTTTAGTCTTATCTTGAAAATGTTTGTGTATTATCATACTGAAAAATAAAGCATGTGTATGGTTCAACAGTAAAATATGCGGAATTTAAGAAGTATCATGGCAATTCATGTGACATGGATGAGTAAATGATCCGCTCTAATACTTCAGTCTCAAAGGAGAGGAACCTTTCCACCCACGACAATGTTGAGGGTTTCTTCGAAAAGTGTGTCGGTAATCAATCCACAAATAAGACAAATTGCCTTGCGCGCACCAATGTAGGGTAGTGTCGGCTGAACTCTGTTTTTATAGTAGAAAACGGGTCATCAAGCTGGGAGTCATTGTGGTGGTAATTGTGGTGTCTCTCGAATGAGATGATCCACAAAATCTTAGCTCTCAATGAAGCTCAGGATCTGTTCATTCCATAATGAGCAGTAACTTCGAGTTAGGTGAACGAGGAAAAAATTGTTAACACTAAAGGACATACATAGCTGCCATGAAAGGAAGCCTCTCTTATAGTCACACGCACACGCACTGGATTTCATAAAGACAAATGAAAGTTTTTTGTTTTTTGTTTTTTTTAATCAAACATATACTACCTTCATTAATACCAAAATCAATCGTTACAATGTTTTTCCAAAAATATATCATTAGCAATTTTTATTGGACTATCCTCTATCCATACCCTTTCATCAGAAAAATTAAGAACTAACCTTGCTAGTTTGTGCGTTGTGTTGTTTGCTTCTCTATAAGCAAAACATATACCCCACTTCAACCTCCCATTCATAACTCTCCTCATATCATCAATAATGTAACCATACTCAGCCCCTATCTCATCCCCACTCTTTGTAGCATTCACTATTAATAATGAGTTCCCTTCCAACAAAACATCTGATAATCCCAGTTCAGTACATAGTAGTACTACCCTCCTTAGACCCAGAGCTTCAGTTACATTCGGGTTACTATTATGAGCAAATCTAGAACAGAGGCAAGCAAGTATCTCTCCATTTGAGTCCCTGACAGCCACTCCAATTCCCACTCTATTATTCTTGACATCCACAGCAACATCCCAATTTGCTTTCACCAACCTTTCCTCTGATTTTTCCCATTTAGTCACACTTTTATCAACATTCCTTGTCATCTGAGTTTTCTGTAGTTGGTCATGGGCCATCTTGAACTCTCTTAGTCCTTGTATTGCAAGAGAAATGATAATTCTCAAGTGATCAAATTTTTTTTCAAATAGCAGTCAATTTTTTCTTATCCAAATTTTTCTCATAATACAAGCTACCACCTCCACCTCCTCTTCTTTGAGAAAATCATTGGATTTCCCTCACAAATCCTCAAAAACATAATCTGAAACACACCATTTAGGCACTGTACTTTCACATTCAGCCCACACATTTGAGGCAGCTAGGCAGCTCCACATAGCATGGATAATTGATTCAGGTTTCCTCTCGCATATTGGGCAAACTCTGTGATTTGTTTCTTGTACGAACACCTATCTTTCATTTGTCTTTAAATCTATACAAGAAACAAAGACAAATGAAAGTTAGGTGTTCGTAAAAATGCCTTAAACATAGTGAGAGCTTCTTGAGAGTACTGCATAGTTTTATATGACTATATAATATTTTAGAATTATGCCTTGTGAAGGTAGAAGCTCCCCACATATGAAACTCACAGATTGGTCATCTTGGGTCCAAGGGAAAATCCGATCTTGTGAGGAAAATGAGCGAAAGCCTCAAGCAAGCAATACCTAGGGTAAGCAATACTTTCCAAAATTTAACTAAGCATTACCTAATCATTATTCATACACAAAATCTAATGTAACTTTTCAAAATTTACAAACAAACAGAAAAAATACAACTTTTTCAAATTTCAATACAAAAATAATATTATATGAGTCATTGATTCTCAAAACCCAATAAAATATTTTAACTCAAACTATTTCATTGCTATTCATAAATTATTTCATTACTATTCACAGAATTTTCAGATATTCTAAGGGCTTCTTTGCACACTTAGGACTTGTTTAGTTAAATAGATAGAGGAGATGAAAAATATGTGAATAAAAATGAGATATTTTGTGAATAGTTACGAAACAGTTTGAGTTAATATTTTCTTAATAGTAGTGAATATTAAAAAATTATATTATAACAATGTTTTAATTTTATAATATTTTTTATTCAACTTTTCTCTCTCATTTTTCAAAACTTTATAAATATTTAACTCAAACTATTTCACTACTATTCACAAACCATCTTATTACTATTCACAAAATTATCTTCTCATCTTATTCTCCTAGCATCCACTAAGCCAATGCAGACCTTTTTTTACACAAATTCGTCATTATTTAGCTATACCAATACCAATACCAATGCTCTCACAACAGCACACAGGTTACCCAACAATCAAGGCAAGAAACTAAGAAAGCGACAAATTCAAATTTCATATAAAATTTCACCAAAGAAAAAAAAAAGGTTGTAGAAAAAAAGTTTGATTTTAATTTTCCAATCAGTTGAAAATACTAATCACTTTCTAGAACTCATCCCTTGTCTTCCTTTCCCTCATCTTTTTCCTTAGCCCGTATTTTCTTTGTGCTATTATTAACCGTGCCCTTGTTTATGTTTTCTGGGGCTAGGTAATCATAGAGAGAAGGGCCTTCACGAATACTAATTATTTTTCAGACCTTTAATAAACAACACATTAACGTAAACAATTTTTCTTTTTTATTTTTTATTTTTAATTTTTAAAGGTTGGAGAGAATATTCTTATACTAAAATAAAGATTTCCGTGGTATAACTCATACAGAGAACCCAATGAAGCATAATGACATGCACATGCCACTAATTATCAAGGCCCTTGGGCCCAGGCCACTAATGCTCTTCGGCTTTTATAGGAAAAAATGGCCAATCTTCTTCTCAGTGATCTTCCACGTTAATTCATTTTTCTATGGCTGACATCATAATACATATCACGTCTTCGCTCATCAACGATTGTCAAAATAGGAACCATCTGCTCGTAGGTTTGAAAAAGTAACTTTATATATAATCGTGAAGTAGGTAAATATCGTATAATTATTTTAAAAAACAGTGAAATCTATTATTAAAAAATTATTAATTTTATATAGATTCTAAATTTTATTCATATTTTTTAAAATAATTATACGACGGTTGCATAATTCACAATTGTAATTATTTTTTCTCACTTTTGAAACAGCTTGCTAGCCGAAGTCGATTTTGACTGTTATTTTGATAATTAAGCTTGAACAATCATGGCAAGGGCACAATTTAAAAAAAAAACATGACTTAAAAGAACCAGGTACATGCATTCATGAGATGATGTCTTGTACCAGATTTGAACAAGCTGTCTATTCCCTTTCACAATTTCCTTTTTTCTGTGGGTATGCAATTCTCTATTCTGAGTGATTTATTCCATTTTCCCTTTCGAAAGTCCAAATTACCCCTAACAACTTTGGAAAAGGCATTATAATCATTGTAAATTAAAAATAAGAAAGAAAGCGCGCGCAAATGACCAAGAGATCATAAAATTAAAGGGTATTAATGGTGTCATCTTTTAATTACACCGTAAAAGTTTTTAGTAGTTTTTTTTTTTGTTTTGAATCAAAACATCAAACTTGTATTCATTCATCTTCAGCTGTTACAACTTTATCCTTTTGAACATAGTATTGTATGCCTCTAGGTCCTTCTTCTATCCAAATTGTTTCCTCATTTACAAGTAAGGAAGATTTAGCTAGAAAGTGAGCTACACTATTACATTCCCTATAAGTATGTGTTACTGACCAGTTTGATCTATTCTTCAAAATCCCTTTAATGTCTTCAACTAATTGACCATGCCATTCCCAGCTAGCTCCAGCATCATTCACTGCTTTAATCACACTCAGAGCATCCCCTTCAAAGACCACTTTCGATAGGTTCAAGTCTGCACACAGTTGCATCGCACGCCAAAGAGCCTGAAACTCAGCTACTAGAGGGGAGGTTACTATCCTCTTCTGAGCACACAGTGAGACCAACAGCTCTCCATGCTCATCTCTCATCACTACACCAATCCCCATCTTTCCTTCATTAACTTTTAGAGAAGCATCCCAATTAACCTTCACTTGGCCTTCTATAGGAACCTGCCATCTGCATAACTCTCTTGTCTGAGATCTCTCTCTCTGGCTCCTGGGTTTTATTTGTTGAGCTTCCTGAAACTGAAGCAGAAGGTTAGTGGCTTGTCTAAAAATCACATCAGGCCCTTCAAATTTATTTTCCAAAACAAATCTATTTCTCCTTAACCAAATCCTTCTCAGAACTACTGCCATTAACTCCAACTCTTCTCTTTTCAATTTATTACACCAATCTACCCATAGCTCTTGTATATCCTTCTCAGTAGATGCCCATTTCTGCACAGGACTAAGATTTTCTGCCCAAACATCCATAGCTCCACCACAGCTCCAAAGAGCATGAGAAACTGTTTCCTTCTGCATTTTACAGATTGGACAATAGTAATCTTTGATAATCTTCCTGCAAGACAAGTTGAATTTTGTAGGAAGACAGTTATTCAATGCTTTCCAAAGAAACATTTTAACTACACCAGGTACATTTAACTGCCACAACTTCTTCCATTTCTCTGTACCAGCTTTCGATACCTCCCCATTTTCTCTATTTTTCCTGCACAACTCCAGATGATATGCACTCTTGACATCAAACTGACCATTCTTAGTATGAGCCCAAATTAATTTATCAGGTAGACCTGATGAACTAATAGGTAAGCTACAGACAAGAACTGCCTCTTCTTCATTAAAAATGTCTTTAACCAAATCTGTTTTCCAAGTCTTAGTATCCCCATCAATAAGTTCTTTGACCTTTGCTTCAGCTGCTAGTAAAGTTCTGGGTGTTTGAATTCTGAAAGTAGACTGTTTTGGTATCCACTTATCTCTCCAGATGTTTATACTCTCCCCATCACCTACTCTCCACACCAACCCCTCCTTTAACAACTCCAAAGAACTCCATAAACTCCTCCAAATAGCTGATGGCCTAAACCCCAGTTTTGAAACCAAAATGTCAAAATGCCTAAAGTATTTATCCTTCAGGACCTTTGCAGCCAAGGATTGAGACTTTGTCAACATTCTCCAACATTGCTTTGCTAGTAAACCCTTGTTGAAGCTTACAAGTTCTCTAAAACCCAATCCTCCACTAGCTTTTGCAAGCCCCAATTTTGCCCAGCTCCTCCATTGAATTTTATTCTCATCCTTTTTGAAGCTCCACCAGAATTTAGCCATTTGAGCAGCTATTTCCTGGCATAATTTCTTTGGAAGCTGGAAAACAGTCATATGATATGTTGGGATGGCTTGAATTACAGCCTTTAACAACACCTCCTTACCCGAGGGTGATAGAAATTGATTTTTCCAATTACTAATCTTCTTCCACACTCGGTCCTTAATAACTCTAAAAGAGTTATATTTTGATCTACCAACCATACTTGGCAAACCCAAGTATTTTTCACAATTATTCTGCTGTCTTGCTCCCATTTCTTTCAACATTTTTTCTCTCATAGTCATATGGACTTTGGGACTGAAGAAGATTGTAGTCTTATGCTTGTTCAAACTCTGACCTGAGGCAGCTTCATAAAGCTCAAGAATGTCATTAATCTTCCTCCATTCCACCCAACTTGCCTTCCCAAAAATAATGCAATCATCTGCAAAAAGTAAGTGAGTGACCCTTATTCCTCCTCTAGCAACTGACACCCCTCTCAGTTCTGATCTGCTTTCAGCATTGTTGAGCATTGCACTTAAACCTTCAGCACACAAAAGGAAGAGATAAGGAGATAAGGGATCTCCCTGTCTCAGTCCCCTTGTAGGGAGGATAGTCTCTCCTGGTCTACCATTTGTTAAAACATCATAAGTCACTGAGGATATACACTCCATTATCAAAGCAGTCCACCTATCCCCAAATCCCAGCTTCTTCATCACTGCTTCAAGGTAAGACCATTCTACTCTATCATATGCCTTTGAGATATCCAATTTTAAAGCCATGCAGCCATCCTTACTCCTTTGCCTTGTTTGCATAGAGTGCAACACTTCATAGGCTACTACAATATTGTCAGAAATCAACCTCCCAGGAATGAAGGCACTCTGATTTTTTGAAATGACAACATCCATAACTTTCTTCAATCTATTGGCAAGAGTTTTTGCAGCAAGCTTATACACTACATTGCATAAGCTTATTGGTCTAAACTCATTAACATTTTTGGGGTCACTCACTTTTGGAATTAAAACTATATAGGTATGGTTTAAAGTAAAGACCATCCTTCCACCATTGAGAAAATACAGCACTGCCCCACACACATCATCACCCACAATATGCCAAAAAGATTGAAAGAAACATGCCCCAAAACCATTTGGTCCTGGGGATTTTAATGGCCCCATCATCTTCAGAGCCTCCTCTACTTCCTCCCTCATAAAAACCTTCTCCAAAGATTCATTCATTTCATCAGTTACCCTTCTCTCTACTGCTTCAATACACTTTCCAATCATATCAACTCTCGGACTAGCAGTTTTATACACCTCATCAAAGTGGTCTTTAAAAGCTACTGCAACTCCATCTTGTTCTAGTCTCAAGGTTCCTTTTCTGTCTACTATTGAAGATATTTTACTTCTTCTCTTTCTTTGATTTGCACACTCATGAAAGAACCTTGTATTTCTATCACCGAGGTTGTACCAGTTTCTCTTAGCCCTTTGTTTCCACATAATATCCTCCTGTTCAATCAACTCTCCCACTTGCTTTTGTAAACTTTTCAGCTCCTCTACATTATGAGGCCCCAACTCTTCTTGCACTTCCTTAATCCTTCTTGTAATCTGTTCAATCTCTTTTGCTCTCCTTTTATCTTTGCTATTGTAACATTTCATCAGAGTCCTACTACAATGCTTCAATCGATCTTGCACCCTGCTCCCATGGTCATTTATCTGCTGTCCTCTATTCCATTCTGTCTTTATTTTGTCCTCACAGTCCTCCTCTTTAATCCAATTGGCCTCAAATCTGAACAACGCCTGCCATCTTCTTTGCATATTGACAGCCCCTTCTAATGACATCAGAATAGGCAAATGGTCTGAAGTTCTTACTGGCAAGCCTTCCACTCTTACTCCTCGGAACAACTCCTTCCACTTATTGTTTGCCAAACCTCTATCTAACCTCTCTTTTGTAAATGAGAAGTCAGCATGCCTATTGCTCCATGTAAAGAAACCATTACAGCAGCCTAAATCAAACAGTTGATTATCTTCTAACACTTCTCTGAATTGACTCAATTGTGATTCAGGTCTTGGCCTTCCTCCCACCTTTTCATTTTGGAACAGAATCTCATTGAAATCCCCTACCACACACCAAGGTTCTTGCTCTCTTGGCCTCAAACTTCGTAATAAGTCCCATGACCACTTCCTTTTTGCTGTCTCAGCATGCCCATAGAACCCAATAAATAGCCATTTCTTGCCCTCTCCTTCTATTCTGACCTCTGCATTGATGTGCCAAGTAGAATAATTTTTTATTTCCACTTCCTCATTATTCCTCTAGAACAATGCCAAACCCCCCTTCCTGCCAACAGAATCTACTACAAAGCATCCCTCCATCCCAAGTCTTCTCTTCAGAATTTCTACTCTCCCAACTGTAAGCATAGTTTCAATCAAGAATACCATGTTGGCCTTCTTTTCCTTTACCATTAGGCAAAGGTCATGAACTGTCCGAGGGTTGCCAAGCCCTCGGCAGTTCCAACTTATAATATTCATAATACCAGGCGGGGCTGCTCTGCAACCACTGCCCCTACATTTCCTTCCTCAACAACTACCTCCTCCATTCTAGCTTTTTTCATTACACCCTCCTCCTTATTCCCTTCCATACTATCAGCATCCCTTTTGTTCAAAGAAAGGGAGTTAGAAATTTTGCAAGTATTTGATCTACCTCTAGCTCTTCTCTTCCAACTGCCCCTCCTTCCCCCACGAGAACTCTCCTTATTTTGTACTCTCCATAGTCATCACTAAAGCCACATTTCTTTCATTTGAGAAAATGTCCAGATCACTATTGCTTAATTGAGAGTTTTTTTCAACTTCCTGAGTAAAATTACCTTCATCAGTCCCCCCTATTTGACACACTACTTCATTTTCCCCTTCAATCCCAATGCCCACTCCTCCCTTCTCCTCCTCATCCCCAACTTTCACACATTTTTCCTTCCTCTCCCCATCTCCAAAAAATTCCTCCCTATCCTTTGACCCTGTAAAAGAGCCTTGTGAATCTTCTTTTCCTGTTTCACCGTTCTTGTATTCTTCCTTTCTCTCAAACCATCTTCAATTCCTTGATGGAGCTCTCAGCCAGGTACCGTATTGTAATTCCCCACCCTTCATCCCCTGTTTACTCATCTTCCCCTCTCCACATCCTTCCTTATCATGAACAATTCTACCACAATAATAGCAAAATTTTGGTAGTTTTTCATATTGAAAAGGAACCCACATTCTCTTCCCCTCTACTTCTATGGTTTGTCCCCTTGCCAGAGGTTTTTTCAAGTCACAAGAAATTCGAACCCTTAAAACTCTACCCCACGCCAAACCATTCTCCTGTACATCAACATCCTTCACAGTCCCAACAAAATCACCAATCTGTTCTCCCATCCCTTTTGTCATATAGCTTAGCGGTAAATTTAGCATCTGTATCCAGAAGCATTCTTGATCAAAATTCATCAGATGCGGTTGTGTTTCACCATCGTAGTCCTTAATCACGAACAGAAAGTTATCAAAGAGCCATGGACAACCACTCATAACTCTCTCCTTATCATTCATCGAAGCAAAGGTAATGATAAAACAATTTACCCCAAACTCTTGAAATTCCATTGGTCTCCCAACCCTCCATATTTTCTCCATTGTTGATCTCACAATTTCCTTCCCTATCCTTCTTTCCGAACAAATTTTCCCAACAACACTTCTCTTTCCCTTATTTTTTATCTTTTCCAAAAACCTACAGTTCACCTCTATGGGTATATTTTCTTCCTTGCTCAGCTTCAGTTGTTCCCAGATTCTTGTCACTTCTTCCATACCTTCACCTCTACCCGCCATAGCGTGCAGATACAACCCTCGCCTCCTTCAGCAACAGCCCGGAGCAGCAGCAGAAGCAGAAAGCGGACAAACCAACTCCTCTCAGTCGTTTTCAGAGAAAATGGTTAGAGAGAGAGACTTTAAAAGTTTTTAGTAGTTAATTTCATGTGTTGTGATCTTTGAAATTGATAATTCAGTGAGATGATTGCAAATAATATATAATATACTTTTGTGGCCCTTACCGTGCGTGTGCGAGATGAAAGTTCACGACAGCACCCACATCTTCCCATTTACCTTCTACTAAATCAACCTTGGGTATATAGGTAGGGCAACGTTTTGGTGTCTCATACAATCATTTCGCGTTAGCCTCATATAAAGCAGGAGGAGATGATTTGGCCTCTACTTCAATACTTAACTTGCCAGATAGAGAAGATGGCATTTTTACTTTCAATTATAAGGAATTTTCAGTATTCTAGTACAAGCAAGGAAACTGATGATAATGGAAATCATGCACAACAATTCCTCCGTGATCAAGGCTGAGCATTGTTCCTGGCGTTAACTCTGATTTTACGTACCTATTTTGTTTCTTGTAATATTCTATACAGCAGAGCATCATTAATATGTTCTTTCCTTTTATGATTGTATTAGTTGTGTATATATATTCATCACGTATGCAATACAAGGTGTGACAGTTTTTACAATACACACAACTGTGTTTAATAATCTTATATGGCATCATGAGCCCTTCTCTCTTAAATGAGTTGATCCTCTGTTCTTTACTTCCGCTATGGCTCAAACATCCAACTCTGTCACCAACTCAAATTTCCCCACCTCTCCTCCTGAAACCAACATCATTGCCATTAACGCAAATGCCCAGCTTCCCTACAAGCTGACCTCCTCCAACTTTCCTGCATGGCGTGCTCAACTTGACAGCCTTGTCATTGGGTATGATCTATAGGGTTTTATCAATGGTTCCAATCGTTGTCCCATGCTTGGGAGTTCTCCCACTGCAAAGGTTCTTGCTGCTCGCAATTGCTGGATTCGCCAAGACAAACTTTTCCTCAATGGCATTTTCGCTTCAGTCTCTAAAAGTATCATGCCACTTATTGCTGCTTCCAGCACTTCCAGAGAAGCTTGGCTCAAACTGACCCGGCTCTATGCCAACCATTCTAGAACGAGGGTCATGCAACTCAAGGACACGCTAACGTCCTTGAATCGTGGTGCAAAAAGCATCACAGACTACCTTTAGTAAGTCAAATCCACTGCTGATGAACTAGCACTAGTGGATTCACCTCTCACTAATGATGATCTCACGCTCTACATTCTAAATGACTTGGGATCTGAATACCGTGATATTGCAGGATCCATTCGCACCCGTGAAAATCCTCTCACCTTTGAAGAGTTGCATGACTTGCTTGTCAGTCATGAGACCTATCTTCATCGCCTTGAGACTCTACAGCAAACTACCATTGCTACTGCCAACTATCACCAGAAGAAAGGTCCCTCTTTTTCATCTCATCAAGGCAAACCACACCGAAGCAGTACCAACTCGCAGTCTCATCAGTGATCATCACAGCAACAACACTCCAATTCATCTTTAAACAGGTCCTCCATAGTATGTCAGTTTTGTGCTACACCAGGTCACACGGCTCGCCAATGCAGAAAATTTTGGAATCCATCTTCTCCAACTGCAAACTGTGCTACTACTGGTTCCTGTGTAGAAAAGTCTTGGGTGGTTGATTTTGGAGCATCCCATCATACCACGTCTAATATGTCAAAACTCTCTATACATTCAGAGTATGATGGAACCGATGAGGTCATAATAGGTGATGGATCAGGTTTGCAAATTTCCCATGTTGGTACTGTCAAATTTCAGTTACCTACTCGAAGTGTGGTTCTCACCAATACTCTTTGTGTTCCTTAAATTCATAAAAATCTGATTTCCGTGCATGAATTTACTAAAACAAATAATCTTGTTCTTGAAGTTCATCCTTATCACTTCTTTGTGAAGGATCAGACGTCGGGGGCGATGCTAATGCAAGGGCCATGTGACAACGGCATCTACACACTATCAGCTTCTTCCTGTCCTGTTGGAAATTCAAAGGCAGCCTTTACCACTGAACGAGTCTCTTCTAAAATTTGGCATAACCGTTTGGGTCATCCCTTTCTGCAGCTTGTCACTCATTTAATTAAAGCTTTTCAATTACCAGCTAATAATCGTGTCTCCCATTCCTTATGTACTTCATGCTCTATTAATAAAAGTCAGAAGTTACCATTTCATGCCTCTAGTATCTCGAGTTCCTTCCCCCTTGAATATTTGTTCACTGATGTTTGGGGTCCTGCACCTCACATCTCTCTTGAAGGATATAGATACTATGTTCTCTTTGTTGATCATCACACCAAATATTGCTGGTATTTTCCCATGAAACTCAAATATGAGGTTTCCACTATTTTTCCTCAACTCAAAGCCATACTTGAAAAGCAATTCTCTCTTCCCATCAAACATCTCTACTCCGATAATGGAGGTGAGTTGTTGCACTCCGAGGCTATCTCAGCCACCATGGAATAAGTCATCTAACAACTGCTCCCCACACTCCTGAACAAAATGGAATGGTTGAACACCGGCATATTGTGGAAACAAGCATGACTTTATTCCATCAAGCCCATCTCCCCCCCACCTGCTGGAGTTTGGCATTTCAAGCTGCCGTCTACCTCATAAATAGAATTCCCACACCTTTGCATTCTCTCAAATCTTTCTTTGAAGTTCTGTTCAAGTCTCACCCAAATTATCTCAAACTTAGGGTGTTTGGATGCTTATGCTTTCCCTGGCCTAAACCATATTCTCAACACAAACTAGAACCCAAGTCGCGACCATGTATCTTTGTTGGTTACTCTACCTCCCAAAGTGCATACAAGTGTCTCGATTCCACCACTCATAGGATTTTCTTATCACGCCATGTTCGTTTCGATGAGTCTGTTTTTCCTCATTTTTCCAACTCCCAAACTTCTCCAGCACTTCAATATGTGGCACCACCCCCACCACTTCTGACACTTGACACATCTGTGCCTTATGGTCCACCAGTCTCGGGTCTCATTTTGGAAGATGCTGGCCAACACCAACTGCTGTCCATGCCTTGCACTAGTGTCACCCCTCGGATTTCTTCCTCTGATAGTGCTACCTTGTGCATGGCTCCTGCTCTCTCTGCCACTGATCAGGTTGTTGACACATGGTCTCCTCCACCAACTCGCATGGTCACACGCTTCATGAACAACATTCATAAACCAAAAAGGCTCTACCTTGCTACCAAGCATCCCATTCCATCCACTTTGGAGCCCACTGGTGTTCAGCAAGCCCTCAAGGACCCTCATTGGCGCCAAGGCATGAGTGAGGAGTTCACTGCTCTTGTACACCATGGTACCTGGAAATTGGTTCCTGCAAACTCACGACAGAACTTAGTTGGATCAAAATGGGTTTTTCGCATTAAACGTAAATCAGATGGCTCAATTGATCGCTATAAATCGCACCTTGTTGCGAAGGGATTTCATCAACGTCTTGGCATCGACTACACTGAAACATTCTCCCCTGTTGTAAAGCCATCCACTATCAGAATTATTTTATCACTTGCTGTAATGAATGGTTGGACCCTCCGTCAACTGGACGTAAACAACGCATTTCTTCATGGCAAGTTAGCTGAAGATGTCTTCATGGCACAACCAGCTGGTTTTATTGATTCAGCCTATCGTTCTCATGTTTGCCATCTTCAAAAGTCCATCTACGGACTGAAACAGGCACCGAGAGTCTGGTATCGTGCTCTGCATGACTGCCTTTGTGGCATTGGTTTTGAAAACTCTACTTCGGATCTCTCCTTATTTATCTATCACAAACACAACATTGTAGCTTACTATCTTGTGTATGTTGATGATTTGATTCTACAAGGAATGATTCTGGTTTCATCACCACTATTATTATGATGCTTGGTGCTCGATTCTTTCTAAAAGACCTCATGCCACTTCATTTCTTTTGAGGCGTTGAAGTTATTCCAACCTCAGATGACCTATTTCTTACCCAGCACAAATATGTGTGTCATCTTCTGTATAAAACAGGCATGGAAGGTGCTAAAGAGGTCACTACTCCTCTGGCCACCTCAAGTTGACTTTAGCTCAATGATGGTTCAAGCCCAGCCGTTAGCACCACCTACAGACGTGTCATTGGTGCACTTCAGTACCTTGCTCTAACTCGCCCGGACATAACTTTTCCCGTCAATAAGCTGGCTCAATTCATGCACTCTCCTTCTGAAGTTCACTGGACAACAATCAAGAGACTTTTATGTTATCTCAAACATACCATTTATCACGGCATTCAGCTTCATCGGTCAACTGCACCTCAACTTCTCGCATACTGAGACCCTGACTGGGCCGAGAGTATTGATGATCGAACCTCTACCTCAGCCTACATTTTGTTCTTGGAGCTAATCCTATCTCCTGGTGCACTCAGAAACAACGAGATGTGGCTCGTTCATCCACTGACGCTAAATACCAAGCACTCGCCAATACCACCTCTGAACTTGCATGGTTTTAATCACTCTTCCGTGAGCTTGGGATCACCATGAAGTCCCCTCCAAAAATTCTCTGTGATAATATTGGTGCCACTTAGTTGAGTCTCAATCCTGTGCTCCACTCGAACATGAAGCACATTGCCATTGATTTACACTTCGTACAGGACTATGTTAGCAAAGGACCACTGCAAGTTGCTCATGTGTCTACCCATGACCAACTTGCTGATTTAATGACCAAGGCCTTATCACGGCCACATTTTCAATTTTTGCGATCCAAGATTGGTGTCACTGATGGGAGCACCATCTTGAGGGGGCGTAACAGATGATAATGGAAATCATGCACAACAATTCCTCCGTGATCAAGGCTGAGCATCATTCCTGGCGTTAACTCTGATTTTACTTACCTATTTTGTTTCTTGTAATATTCTGTACAACAGAGCATCATTAATTTGTTCTTTCCTTTTATGATTGTATTAGCTGTGTATATATATTCATCACATATGCAATACAAGGTGTGACCGTTTTTACAATACACACAACTGTGTTCAATAATCTTATACAAGGAAGGCATTTTTTCTTGTAGTGAACCGTAGAGGGATGGAGTGTTAGCCTTGTTTTCAGTAAAGATCAGGATGCTCTCTTGAATTCTCAATCATCTATGGACAGCATTCTCAACTAAACCTCAGATCTAGACTATACTGTCAGATCATTTTTAATTAAGAGCTTAGAGGCGAGGTTCATCTTACTTATAAATTAATTTTAATATATGGTCCAAACAAGTATTTTAAATTTTAAAGATCAAAATCTAAATCTTTTTCAAATCCATCAACCCAAACGAATTATTAAAGTGTGTTTGAAATGAGTTTTTTCATCTAGATAGTCACTTGAAGCTGTTGCATGTTTTGTATGCTCTGGAGCCCCCGAATAATATTCCCATAACAAACCAACTTGCCCTGTGTGTACGAGATGAGAACTCATGATTTGATGATCTGCTTGTTTAAGAGATGATAAATTAAGGGCAAAAAGAATATAAGCCATTACATAGTGCAGAATATAGAAAGCCATTATTTAATCAACAAAATGATCGGAAGCACAAGGAAGTTTCGTTTGCAGGCTTATTATAATACTACAACAGAAATTATCTTTTGGGACGAAAGGCAAGACGTACCTCTGCTCAAACTAAGATGACCAAAAAAAAAAAAACCAACAATACATGATGCTGGAAAGGGTACCTTTTTACGTATTTTTCTTTTTCAGAAAATAAAGGTACTTATTTATATATACATATATATATATATATATGTATGCTATATGCATGTAATGTTTTTGCTCACAACTACGCCTGGCTCTTCGTAAGAGTATCATCTATCTCTCTGGTAAGATCACCTGCAAACTGAACCAATTCTTTTGGATCTGGAATATCCGCGTTAAGTTTCTCATATTCACAACTCCAACGGCCCAAGCATCCCTCTTTCTTTGGAATGGCCTGAAAAATGAACTTGAAACTTTTGAATGACCCTTCGACTAATACTCCTCCTATCAGATTGAAAGTAACCGATAGTTTTTCGTCATCTAAGCTCTCCACGATCTCCTTGGAAATTACCGTTTTCCCCCCTACGAAGCCAGACCAGAAAAAAGAAAAAAAAAAACATCGATTAAACATATATATACGAAACCATACAAGCTGCAATGATACCCTAAACTATGAATCACCTCCCAAGCAAACCAAAATATGCATGCAATATATTCCATTTTCCCTTTCGAAAGTCCAAATTACCCCTAATAACTTTTAAAAAGACATTATTATATTAATCGTTGTAAATAAAAAATTTTAAAAATAAGAAAGAAAGAGCAAATGATGACCATAGACACTACAATATACTTTTGTGGCCCTTACCGTGTGCGAGATGAAAGTTCACGACAGCACCCACATCTTCCCAATTACCTTCTACTAAATCAACCTTGGGTATAGAGATAGGGCAACGTTTTGGTATGTCGTACAATCGTTTCCCGATAGCCTCATAAAAAGCACGAGCTGGTGACTTGGCCTCTATTTCAACACTTAACTTACCAGACAGAGAAGAAGACATTTTTCCTTTCAATTATAAGAAGTTTTCAGTATATTCTAGTACGAGCAAGTAGAAGCAGATAGTAGTAGCTAGGAATTATGAAAGACTCTGTATCCTGGCCTTTGGCTTTTTATAGGAAAAAATGGACTGGGTTAGTACGTACTGTACGTTAACAAAGTCACACTCGTGCCTTCGAAACTGCAAGCTAGCCGACGTCGATCTTTGACTGTTATTTTAAGGAATATCACAGTCGGGGCTTTCAACCAGGCTACCTACCATCTTGGACTTTTGGTTTTGATAAGGTTGAAATAAATATTTCTAATTTTGAATTCAAAATATCAGATCAATTACCTCAGAAGGCACACGGGCAAGCCCACAATCATGGCAAGACAAGAACCTAAGAATTAAAGCGACAAATTAAGATTTTGTTTTCAAATTGCTAAAAGAAAACAACATTGGATCATTGTTTCAAAGGATTAGTTGTGATACTCTATTTTGATAAGTAATAAAGGTATAAGAAATTCTTCATTTTTTAATAATGAGAAGTTTGTACTCTTTATATAGTTCGAGGCCTTTTTATTGAGCAAAAAACAAAATTTTATTTTACCATTAATAATACGTCATTCCATGAATAATTAAAAACAATATTAATTAAAAAATATAGGCTGAAGTCATGGATTTTAAGTCCATTTGATTTCAGAGTTGATTTCAATTTATCTCATATAAAATTATTATAATTTTTTTAAATTTTTATATAAAATATAATAAATAATTTAACTTTTTTAAATCATAAAATAATAATATTAAAAAAATAATATTCTAATAATATTTTATTTAACTTTCATCTCATCTCAACTCACTGTCTAAACCTTAATCGCCACCGATGATACCTTCGTATTGCAAAAATATATAAACTGCTGGCGATAAGCAGAATGTAGATCTTAATTAATATATTAAACTCCAAAAATAAATATAATATTACATAACATGATCGATGCTTTTATTAGTTTATACATGCATAGTGTTTTTTATTGATTTTTTTAATTAATTAATTTACTTTCTTTCTCTATGTTAATAGGTAAGATCAAGTCGCACTCGTGCCCTTGAAACAGCAAGCTAGTCGACGTCGATCTTTGACTGTTGTTTTGATAATTAAGCTTGAACAATCTTCTGCTCAGTCTTTCCACTTTAATTCAGTTTGTTTAAGGAATTGAAATTAACGCAACCAGCTGAGCTCAAAATCGTTTTAAAATATATGTACGTGCCTATAGTCACAGTCGTGGCTTTGAACCAGGCTACCATCTTGGACTTGGTTTTGATAAGGTTAAGATCGATATGATTAATAATGGTAAGAATGTTCCATGTAGGTCGTAAATCTACCTAAGTCGTGCCATGTGATAAGAAACTAATGGAAAACAGAGTATTTAGGGAATAAATTAATGCGATAACACTTGGATAAAGATAATTTTGTACATTAATTAAGCATGAAAAGTCTCACTTCTTTACCTCCATCCATACTCGTACACGTCACATCACATTACATGTTATCACTTCAAGATATTTTTGATGTGGGTCGCCCTCCAAGGCAATCTAGATATTTTAAAGAGATTCTCTATGAATCACTGCCACTTTTGTGATTGGATTAATCTAAATTAATCCCATGTCAAACTTTTGAAATATGAAATCTCAGCAAAACCATAAAATTAAGATATAACAACGTTAATCATAATAGGACGTTGGGAATAGTAGATTATGTAAATCCCCGACTCCACTCCTCAAAAGCCCTTATGATTCATGAACGGCCCACCTATCTGTGTCAAGAGGAAGGAGTTTCAAATCCAGCCCGTGGGGTGTGCATCAGAGAGGAAGAGGCCATCACATCACTGACACATCCTAGCCCACACGAGAGGCGGGGGATCACAATGTATTAAATGAACAGAGACGACAATAAGCAACAATCTCGACAGGACACTCACTTTTTCCAGGGACTCAAGGAGTGTGGCACTTTTCCACCTGCCATAAGGGACACACAGAGTAGTGTACTGCATTTAATGCGGTGGCTTGGCGTCTAGAGTAGCAGGTAGTCGCTCTATAGCAGGCATGGCACCCATTACGATGCCTGAACAACCCACTAACAAAGAGTGGGGTCCAGCTCAGCCAGGGTATAATGGCTCACCTTCAAGTTAGACTTAGGAATCTTTTTATCTCTGGACTCTTGTATGCAATATTACCTCATACTAACTCACAGTGGCGCCATTTGTAGGATATTGTGGATAACGTGTCTTTCGTATGTCGGAAACAACACGCTCCCAAACCACCCTTGGACAGGAAGAATCCTCAAGAAACATGGAAGCAAGGTTGACTAAAATGGAAGATGTTGTGAGGAAGATGATAGTAGAACTGGAAAGGCTTCGGTAGGAGAACGAGGCCCTGAAGGGAGGGAGCAGCAAGCCGACGGAAGGTGGTAAGCGAAGTCAGAACGAGCACACTGAATCATGAAGTGCTGTAGGAGTAAACACGGCCGAGGAAGAAAGAAGGCAAATGTACCAAGAGTTGCATGACCATATAGATAAATATTAAGAGATGGCTAAGAAAATGGGCGCATCGTCCTTAGACGACCAACTACTCAACAGCACCGACTTACCATACAGGGGACGATCACCCAATCATAGACTATTACACGCTAAAGAAGAAGAAGATGGAGGACTTGGAACGTCTGGTTGCCCAACAACCAATGAAGGACCGATAGCAGTTTGACCGAGGAGGCAGGCGCATGAGGTCACCTTGGAGTCAAAGCCCTAAGAGGAGGAGAACTGAACGAGAGATGCCTTGAAATTCCTCTTGCCATACCCCGGCATGTTGTAACAGTCCTTTGGGAGAGATGTGCTCCATAGCAGGTGGGTATGCCTAGGGCGACCCTATCTCAAGGGCCTAGTACAAGGAGGTATTCACAGCGGAAAGGTCCCCAACTAAATATAGGAAGCATTCGAAGACCGATGTCATCATATTTGACGAGGAAGAAAATAGAGGTGTGCTCCACCCAAATGACGACACACTAGTAGTGACCATGTTGGTCGCTAACTTCACAACCTAGAGATTTGTATTGACAATGGCAACTTGACCGACATCCTTTTTTGGGATGCAAAGGGTTCACCATGGACATAGTCCGGCCGGTGGGAGCCATCACCATGTTAGTCTAGGCGGGAAAGGCCCCCAAAACAGTCAATAAATTGAACGACTTCTTGGCGGTAAAGGCCCCGTCGTCATATAACGCGATTTTGGGGCATTGTACAATCTAAAGGCGATAACTTCAACTTATCATCTTAAGATGAAATTTTTCACGGAAGACGGAATGGGTAAGGTCAAGGGCGAGCAAGTACTCGCCCAAGAATGCTATGTACAAGAGTTGAAGGCAAGACGTCCAAGCACTAGAGGAACATACTCATAGTAAGAGACCACCACCCTTCCAGACCTCGTCGACCGAGATAAGGAGATCCAGGACAAACAAACCCTCTGACAGGCAAAGCTGAATGAGCCCTTAGAGCTGACCTCCATTAAACCGGGAAGACTCAAACAAATAGTGAAGCTTGGAACGAGAATGGATGCCGACGAGATGCCTGGAATCGACAATGCATTTATTGAACATCACCTTTGTGTGAACCCTAAGGCCAAGAAGGTCCGATAAAAATGCAGAAGTTTTAGTGCAGAGAAGTATGCCGCCATACCTAAGGAAGTTGACCGCCTCCTTGCTGTGGGGTTCATCTGGGAAATTCATCTTCCGAAATGGTTGTCCAATGTGGTACTGGTAAAGAAGTCGAAAGACAAATGGAGAATGTGTGTCTAATTTATCCACCTAAACAAGGCATACTCGAAGGATAGTTTCTCGTTACCTCGCATAGACCAAATCGTGGACTCCATGGAGGGTCATCGCCTGCTCAGCTTCATTGATTCTTATTTTGGGTACAACCAGATTCGAATGAATCCCCCGATGATGAGGAGATGAAGGCGTTCATCACGGTCGAGTACTATTGTTACTGAGCTATGCCTTTTGGACTGAAGAACGCATGAGCAACATATCAACGATTGGTCAATCGAATGTTCAAAAATCAGATAGGTCGTAACATGGAGGTTTATATGGATGACCTGCTGGTCAAGAGTATGGAGCCTGAACACCACTTGGATGACTTATGGAAGCCTTTGCAGTCCTAAGCAGGTACAAGATGAAACTGAATCCGGCAAAGTGCGCCTTCGGGGTGGAATAAGATATACTCTTGGGCTTTATGGTCTTAGAGCAGGGGATCGAGGCCAATCCAGACAAGATTGAGCTCATAATGAACATGATGCCGCATGAAGCATAAATGACATACATAAGCTAACCAGACGGGTGGCTGCCATCAATCGATTTATCTCTCAGTCGACGGACAAGTGCTTGCCATTCTTTGAAGTTATGAGAAAGGCACAAACCTAGAATGACGAGTGTAATCAGACATTAGGCAAGCTAAAGGAGCACTTGACTCACCCCCGACTCCTTAGCAAGGCAGAGCCGAGGGAGGACTGTACCGTATATCTATCGGTGTCCCCATACACCCTCTCGACGATCTTGGTCCAGGAGGTAGAAGGATCTGTCAGTAGCCGAGAAGCTCGGTGCAATAGAGATAGAGGTTAAGGCCGACTCCTAGTTAATCGTTAACCAAGTGCTAGGGGGATTTGCCATGAAAGGTAATAAGATGAAAAAGTATTTGCAACTGGTGTGGGAAAACGTGACTCCTTTCATTACTTTCACATCTAATAGATACCAAGGGAAGAAAACTAGAGAGCAAATAAGTTAGCGTGAACCGCCTCAAGACAATAAAAGTGACGCCCCCAACCTCCGTTTGGGATGGAATGGAGACTTAGAGTATCGGGACATGCAATACATGGTTACATACCCCCGTACATGACAGTTAATATACAATGCAATCCTAGTATGTAACTAGCAGTATGCAATAATCGCAGCGAAAATAAAAGGTTTAAGTATAAATTACGTCAAAATAACTAAAAACATCCAAACTTCATTGTAGCATAGATTTAGTATAACTAAGAATTAAAGTCAAATCATTATCTTCATGCGAACTAAAGCATGAAGAAATTGGGCTATAAACATCAGGATTAAATATAATATCTTCTCAAGGTCTGGCTTCTCCTCAATTAGTTGGATCCAACGCTCCATCTAAGACTATCTCCTCAAGACCTGACACAAGTTCTACAAGTGGAATGATAGTGGTCAGACAATGGATGAGATTTACTCGAAATCGTAGTAAGTTAAACAACCAACGTCTACAAAGATAAATTAAGCATGAAAAATGATAAATATGTAATGCATGAAATGTAGAAAGAAAATCAGTATGCATGTCTCCCATCTAGATTCCTTAACATTTTAGAAAAATGGAGACAAAGGTTTTCCTTCAATAAATATTTTTACCATCATTTTTTAAAACATAACTTCATTATAACTTTCATCATTAAATTTCATCATTATTAGCAATTCGTAATTATAACATATGGTAACATCATAGTTTCCCACATGAACTGTGAATACCTGTCGGTGACCGTAGTACAACTCACCTTGAAACTACATTGTCTATAGACTCGTTCTCAATGCATTGGTAATATAACATAATATCATAAAATTCATAACGTGTATACCCACCAGCGTTAGGTGTCATAACATGTTGACTTCCCTCCGACGTCCTTTAAAAAGAATGCATTCGAAGCCTGTTGACTGTTCTTCATCAACCTAGGGGTTACCACTCCATTATTAAACACTCCAGAGTGGACAGAGGAGTTCCACTAAGATAATTCCCAATCATAGCCTTTGGGGTCGTGACAACATTATTTGTTTGCTATACTTGAAAAATGTATGTCATGACATATACATATGTAGCAAGTTTTCATGTGAAAATGACATTTATATGTAATATGCTAAAAATGGTGAAGTCTCACATGTCATGTAAGTATGCCCTCAATATATCATAGAGCATGATATTTTATGCTCAAAATGATAATTGAAATATAAATGAAATATTTATCAAGCTGGACAAGATTTACTTGTTTGGCTTCATAATAAAGATGGCGGTTTCTCCACCAAAAGTGCTGGCAATGTATTCGGGTTTCGGTGCCAGCTGTGCCTTGGGCTAAGTAGGTGTGGAATGCAGCTTTACCCAAAACAATTTCCACTTTAATGTGGAAAGCTTTTCATAACAGTTTAAGTGTTGATGATAGGTTGGAGAGAGTTGGTATTCCTATTACGTCCAAGTGTAATTGTTGTGTCCAAGGGAGGTATAAGGATTTAAATCATGTTTTCGCTACAGGTGATTTGGCTTCTGGAATTTGGAAGAGGTTCTCAATTATCTTGGGCATTCCTTATGACCCAAATAAACAATGGTTTGAGTTGGCTTCATTTTGGTTTAGACATGCGTCTACCAAGTCCCAGGTGGGTTGTATTATGGGTATTCTTCCTTCTATTATTATTTGGAAGTTGTGGCATTGCAGGTGTAAGGCAAGGATGGAAGGTAAATGCATTTCGATGGAAGAGATTTGGAGGTCTATTTGTGTGTGGCTAAGGAAAGTGCAAAGTAGCTTTCCTACATTAATAGAAATTGCCTCTGCCGATGATGAGAGGTTGAGAGATTTGAATATTCGGATTAAAGCAGTGAAGGTTAAATTGGTTAGTTGGGTGAGGCCTAGGCATGGAAGATTTAAATTACATATTGATGGGTGTAGCCTCGGCAATCCAAGGAGGTTAGGTGCAGGGGTATTATTTGGGATTTGTGTGGTGACATGGTGCTTTCTTTTTCTTCCCTTCTTGGGGAGGGTTCGAATAATTTGGCTGAGTTGAAGGCTTTATTAATAAGGTTGAAATATTGTTGTGCTTTGATACTGTATCAGGTAGACATTGAGTCTGATTCCTTGGTTTGTGTTCTTGGATTCAGAAGAAGCATTGTGAAGTGTGGTACTTAGAAGATTTCTGGGAGGAGGCGATGAGATTATACAAAGGTGGGGAGTTTGTTATTAATCATATTATCGAGAAGGAAATGCGCTGCCTGACTATTTAGCAAAAATGGGTGCTCAAGATTCGACCTTGGTTTGGAAATCTCTTTTGCATGTTCCAAAGCACCTTAAAGGATTGATTAGAATGGATGAATTGTCCTTGCCTTATTTGAGGACTCATTGAGAGGTTGATTTGCGTTTACGTTTACGTTTATGTTTACGTTTACGCTGATTTACGTTGTTCGTTTACGTCAATGTGGTTAGCTGCGTTTACATTTTCATTGACTGCTCACATTTACGCCTTTACGTCAATTTGATTTACGCTCAGCATGCTGGTTTTCGTCGAATTGCGTCTTGTTTAGTCCTTTTGGGTTTTTTGGCTTAGGCTTGATAGAATTTGTTTTGGTTTTGGCTTTTCTTGACACTTGGTTTTGGGTAAATTTATTACGTTTTATTTTGTAAACCCCCAAGTGTAATGATGTACCACGGTTTTCCTCCTTCATAAGTGAGGGTTGTTAATAAATTTGGGACGGAACGCTATGTGTGTGGCTACTGGCTCTTCTTAAAAAAAATTAAAAAAAAAACAAAAAAAATCTATTAAGGTGAAAGTTAGAGGCCAACTTACAAACTTCTTGAGTAATTTGAAAATAATGATGTAGCTGCATAAATCAAGTGCGTACTAAGTTAGAATTAATACTTCTATCGATAAGGTTCACAAACAAAAGCTTCAAAAATTTAAAATTTACAAAAATACCCCTAGACTTTCAAAAATTGTCATTTAGGCCCTAAATTTTTACTAATTGCAAATGAACTCCAAATTTAACCAAATTTCATGGACTTCATATTTTTGGCATTCTAAAACCATGTATGCCCTTGTATTTTCAAAAAGAAAAAATAGAACTTTCCCAAACAGTCCCAACCAGTGGTATGCACCCTAGTTGATGGCTAAGTGTGTTTTCAACTATTGATCCTTATAAATGCATGCATATGAGATTTTCTTTAATCACAAATGTCACTAACATATGACATCTTTAATGACATAATAAAGACTAATTCTAGGATAATCAACTTCATCTCAACATTTAATCATGGCTAAGATATCCTTAATCTCCAATTTATTCAAAACCGATTCATACTTGATGATCAAAATAAGATAGATTTGAAACCCTTCATGGCATGCTTCTAACCACAATTTAACCTTCCATAATCATTTTAAGACAATGATAAATCATATCAAATCATGCTTAACACATGCCATAACTAAACTCCCACTTAAAATCATTTAATCATTCAAACCATCTCTTAATTGACCCAGTTTTGAACTAAGTATGATAATCTTATCAAAACTCAACCAAATTTTGTACCAACACTTAGAAAAAAAAGCTTGACATGCTAATTAAGATCAAAAGCAAGAAAAATTACAAATTTAGTGGTCTTCCAAGTACTCAAGACAGCCTTACACAAAAACACTCAAGAACTCACTAAGAACTCACTCGGTTTCACTCTTTTGATCTCTAAGAGGGATAAGTGCTCTCAAGGCTCAAGATGAAACTTGGAGCTGAGGTGTGGAGGAAGTGAGGAGGTGAGAGAGGTATTTATAGGGTTCAAGAGAGGTGGAGACGTTGGCCTTGGTGCAAGGTGATTGGGTGAAGTGGTAGGTGCACAAGTCTGGAAATTTTCCATATTGCTTCCATGGGCTTACATCACCTTGTACGAGGGGATAGTGGCCTAAAACCACCATGATTCTCTCTTCATTGTAGCTACATTGGTTCTGTAGAGGTGTCCAAGTAGTGAGGTATCATTCAGGTGGCAGAAAATCAGTCAAACCACCCTTGCAAACCAGCAGATTCGGGTCGTTTTATTTGGCAGATTTTGGACTTCAGTTTTGGATGGTTTTGGGTGGTAAAACTGAGTCAAATTCTTCTTCATAATGGTCATGGGACCTCTTGGGGATTGGATGGGGAAGGAGGTGGCGTGGGGTGGTGTCTGAACCATGGCAGATGGTTGGTTAAATTCCAATCCAATCGGTTCCTACACAAACTAGACCAAGGTGCACTCGGTTTGGTCATTTGAGTTGGTTTGTGTAAACAATTTCATCCAAGGCTCAAACTGGGTTTGAAGATGTGTCATTAGGTGTTTAAAAACCATATTAACCTTGGAGAAAAACTACAAAAATGTTGGGCCTAAGGGCAAAACAGTCCAAGCATACAAAAGACAAGACACAAAGTCGATTAATGCAAAGTTTGGGTTTGATATGTCATTTTTCTTAATGACTTATGGGGAGTTTTAGCTAGGGTATTAGCAAGGTCTAAATATGATATAATAAATTAATAATTTAAGAAAAATCAAATTAAAAGGTTTAAGAAAAGATTAAACAAAATTAAGCTCCAAAGCATGACTTAAAGTTCACTAACCTCAAGTGTGATGGTTAATGATCTTAGCCAATTTTCAAAACTTAATTTGGGTACTTAGGGTATGATTTGGGTTTAGGAAAACTAATGGTATGGTGTATTGGATTTTTGTCTTGAATGGTGAAATAAACCCAAACATGGCTTTGGGCCTTGTCTGTTGTAATTGTGGAGACATTTTGGCTTGTTGTACTTCTTGAGACAAATCTTGTATTTCGCAAATAGATACCGACAGATTTTGATTTTTTTGATATATGGGCAATAATGGAAGATTTTATTTACTTAATTGGTCACAAGAGACATTTCAAAAATAAAGTATAACATTAATGGGTCATAAGTTACGTTCCAAAATGCCTTCATAACATTAGAACATTAGAACATCTTCATCAACATTCACAAAAGATAATTACAAACAACCTAATAATCATATCCGAGCACTGGCTAACATACATTATTGTTTCTCGGATACAAAATGTCTTCATAACATTAGAACATTACATCTTCATTAACATTCACAAAAGATTATTACAACAACCTAATAACTCTAACCTAATAACAACCTTTAAATTTAGCTTGTTCTCTCATTACACGCTCTAAATATATCCTCTCGTTCTTTGGCAGAGCTAACTCCAACGTAATCTTGCAGCAAATCTTTTGTTCCATCTCTCCAAACCAGCTTCGTCTTTTGCTCTTGCAGTCCAAGAACTTGAACCAGAATGACTTTATGTGCCGTTCATATTGCTTGATTCTGGTTGTGGAACTGCCATAGCAATATGAAGAACAAAACAATTTGTAAGTGAATAAATATTTGCAAGCTTCTAAGTAAAGACTATATAGAAGAAGATGAGAGAAAAATGAAGCAGTAGAAAACTTTGCAGTATACGAGATAGAACAACAGTCAATGATATTAAAGTAGAACGGCAGCCAATGATATTAAAATAGAACAACAACCAATGAGAAAACTTTTCATGATAACTTTTTCTATGGAAATTAATATAGAACAACAACCAAACTGAGCCTTAGCTATGTAATATGATTGTAAGAAAGATAGAAGAATGGACAAATGTACAGTTCGAGTACAATATGTACGTGAGATTACAACAAAAGATATTCTAGGTGAATAATCCATCCCTTCACTCATGCCATTTCTTTTTTTATCATATATTGTGTACTAACTATTTTCATGTTATGAGATATTAATCAAAGGAATTAAGAAAAAAGTAAACCCTTGAGGTCTCAGGGAAGAAATATTTGATTTGAAACAAAGTTCATGCTTTAATGGGGATGATTAATTCCTCTGTAGGAAACAAATCCATGAGATTATGAAAACTATTTCTTTGTAGGAAACAAAATTAACAGTGAAACCAGCATCAAACAAACCGAGAAAGACAACATTAGATATTCAATAGTATTACACTCCATTGCAGATATTCAAAGAAGCCCAATTCACAAAGTTACAAACAAAGAAAACCTAGAAAGCCAAAAACCCATTATACCTAGATTTAAGATATGGTTGGTAGGTCCAAACAAAACATATTATTAAATCTAATCAATTCACAAAGCATATCTCATCAGTAGTTCACGTACTCTCATAAATATTTTTTCTATGCAAATTAAAATAGAACAACCGTTGAAGTTGGAGTTAGTCTTAACTCACCTCAGATTACAGAAGGATTTTGAGCTCGACCTACTGAGGTGTCGACGAATCAAGATGTGGTAGAGCAACGCAGGAAGGGGAGGTGGAAGTTGGAACTACCGTAGTGACGAGGAAGGGGAGGGAGAATCACCGTAGGCGACTGGGAAAGGGATGGGGATTTGATTGTGGTGAATGAGAAGGGGAGGGGGAACTGACAATGGTGACTAGAAGGGGAATCCTAGCTAGCTACGCGATGGAGACGGGACGGGGAAAGGGAAGCGGAAAAGGAGAAACCCTAGGTTCACGTATGGGAATTGGGAAAGCGAAAGGGGGAAGGGGAAGGGGAAGGGAAGGGGAAGGGAGGCGAGAAAAGGGAAAGGGGAAATGAGGTTTAGGGCAGGTTTTGGGAGTGAGATGAGAATTTTATGTTTTGTTTTAGTATTATTATTATTTTGGGATTTGAAAAAGTTGAATTGTTTATTATATTTTGTATGGAGATTTGAAAAATGTGTAATGATGAGATGAGAATTTTGTGTCTCATCCCACCCCCCAAACCTGCCCTAATGAAATGGTGTGTTTTGGTAAACACCAATTCGCACCGTTTAGATGTAGTTTGTCTCTCTTGCTTTGCATTTCCTATTTGCATTTTCGTTTCCCGCCTTGGATCTCAGTCCTGTTTCATTAAGCCCTTTTGGACAAAATGCCCATCCTTGGATATCCACTTCAGTGCCTGCGTTCTGCCTCCAATTACCTGCATTTAGACTTTTTGTTAAGCATAGCATGTCATGACACATGAGAGAGTTTATATTAATACAATATGTGATCACCAACAAACTTTTGTGGCCCTTACCGTATACGAGATGCCAGTTCCCCAAAGCACTCACTTCTTCCTAAGGGTGTAATTGGTTCGGTCCAGTTCAGTTTTGGACATAATTTAGAACTGAACGGTATACACCAGTTTTGAGATTTGAATAACCGATATCGCACCAGTTACACTCCTAAACCGGTACTTCCAGTTTTACCAGTTCTGGTCTAGCTTGGTCCGGTTTTTCCAGCAAAATAAATTCAGCAAAATAAATGTTTTTCTAGCAAAATAAACACCATTATAGCAAAATAAACACTGTTTCAGCAAAATAATTTAAATAAACATTGTTTCAGCAAAATAAACACTGTTTCAAAAACCAACCCAACATAATTAATGTATTGCACTTTCACCAAGAAATTACAAAATAAATATGGAAATACAGTAGTAAGTCTTCTCAAGTGTCAAAATTACAAAATAAAAATACATTACCAAGAGTCTAGATTACACAAAACAAAAATACACTATCAAGAATCTAGAGTAAACAAGGATTACAAAAATACAACCAGCCCATATGCGCAAACTCCAATAATCCATTCAAACAATCCATGCAATTTTATTCAAATAAATCAAAAAACCGTTAATTTCCATTAAAAGTTATTAATTACATGAAATGGAAAAGAAAAGAAAATGAAACTTCAAACATAATAACTAAAATAATTTCAAAATATTTTATACAAGATAGAGACACTAAAAAAAAAGGTTCAGGAGTCTATATACCTGTATCAAGATCACCTGATTGGCTTATGGTTCAAACTTGTACCCCAACACCACCTCTGTCATTTTTACAATAACTATTGTATAAACGAGTCAATACATCTTTAACCCAGTCCACCAACATAGCAACAATCAAACTATTTTCAACATACATTTCTTCAAAACAAAATTCAAGATATTGAAATTTACATCGAGGGTCAAGAAACAACCCAACATACAACAAGAGATTCTTTTTTTTCAAAATTACCCCAATACTTTTAAATTTATACCTCATATTACATGTCAATTTAAATCAAATTATATGTCCCTTCCACACACTCCATATTAATTGCATCTCGAACTTTCATTAGCTCTAGGAAAAAAGAATTGCTAGTGATATAATTAGAACTCGAGAAACGTAAGGTTGCATCATAAAAAAGTTCAAAATTTTTTTACAAACATGCTACTCTTATCCCAATCATCCTTGTTTGGAGGCCCTCACTTGGATACCACTTCCTTACTCAACTCATTAATACCGTCATGAGCTTCTTCACTATCCTCATCTCCAACACTCTTAACATACCCTGAATCTTCCTCCTCTTGCCGTTGAAATACCTTCTGTAACTTTTCTACCCAATCTAGCATTATATAGGTGGAATTCCAACGAGTTGCTACATCTATGCTTATGTGACTTTTACACGTAATATCTCCCTTTTCACAACATTGCTTAAACATGATCCACCTTTGTAGACACTACAATAAAAATGAACTTTTGTGACCAATTTATTGCAACCAAAAGACTATTTGTAACCAATTTTAGTTGCAAATAATCATATCGCTGGAATTAACTGATCGCAAATATGCAATTTTCTTATAGTGTGAGAATATTATATATACTTCACAGCTCCTCTAATTCTTGAAATTGATTGATCTAATTCCTTCAACCCATCCCGAATAATCAAGTTCAAGATATTAGCACAATATCTCATATGCAAGAACTCATGTTCCAAAATCGTATCATTTCTATTCTTCTTCTTGCTTTTTATATATGAAATTTCCTCATTATTTAAACTTACATTATCAAGTATAATTGTAAATATTTTTAGTCTCCCTCATTCATGCAAACACATTTCAATTTTCTTACTAAGTGTCACCCTTATTGTTTTCCACCTTACAAAAGTTGATAATTCTTTTGTGCATTTTTCAATCTTTATCAATAAAATGTGCAGTGAGACACATGTAATTAAAATTTTACACGGATATCCATGTACTTGTTGTAAGACAAACTCGTTGCCCCGCAAGAGCACTTTTCAACTTGTCTTTCTCTCTCAAATAGACCTTATAAACATCTTTTACATTATATGTGATGCAATCCCAACCCATCTAGGTTGCACAACAAGTTTAAATCTCTTAAATCCCTCCCCTTCCACGAATCTAAAGGGCTGCTCATTAGCAATCAACATTTCTGCTAAGGCTTCTCCACAAGCCTCAATACTAAAAGAATTTGGTACAAGCCCCCCCCCCCCCCCCCCCCCCTCCAGGTTTGAAACCTAATACAAATTGGTTCTTATCCACTTTCCTAAGTGGAGACTTCTTACATTGCTTTTCTAGGTGCTGCAACATAGATATTTTGCCATTTATATTAGGATCACAAGCATAACTAGCCCCACAAAAATTATATGCAGCCCTAGGTTTTCACTTATCTTTACTTTTAATCTTTGTAAAATATTCTCAAACTACAAATCTTTTCCTACTAGCCCGAGTAGGTGTCTTACTTACATTAAATTTGGGTGAAAGTGGATCATTAGTTACTGTTGATTCCATCATCATTTCCATTGAATGTTGAAGATTGACGAGTATTTCATTTGAAGGATCCATCTGTAACAACAAAACAACTAAATTTAAAATATTTACAGAACCCAATTGACAGAGTATAAAATCAATTCCCTAAATCCTTCACCTAAATAAACCCTAAATCTTTATATAGTTATACTATATAAAATCTGTTCCCTAAATAAACCCTAAATGCTTTACCTAAATAATCCCTAAATCTTTATACAGTCATACTTTATAAAATATGTTCCCTAAATAAAATATTGTTAGAATATTATTTTTTAATATTATTGTTATTTTGGGATTTGAAAAAATTGAATTATTTATTATATTCTGTGTTGGAATTTGAAAAAGTTATAATTATTAGATAAGATGAGTTTAGATAAGTTTATATGGGTTTGGGATCCAAACGTACTGGGGTTGGATTTCTTGCGTGATTATAATTATTTTTGTTTTGTCATAGAAATGAGATATTTCGACTAATACGAAACAATATGTTGGACTCATAATACGAAACAATATATTTCGACTAATGCCATTATTTTATGTGTCAATTAAGTCATTATTTTATGCTAGTTAATTAGTTAGGTGATGACGTGCATAATTTAGTATATTTTCTCATTTCTTAACTTTAAACATTGGTCTAATTTTATTTATATTTATCGATTTTAGGTTTTATTGTTATCATTTAAATTTTATTTCAGATTTGAAGAAAAGCAAAATCCAAATTTTAGCAACCTATCGTCTAGAGACTATTTCTCATTTAAATGAAAATTTATCCAAATATGAGAGCTGGTCATTAGAGTTGTTTTGAGGATATAGATTAAGTTGAAATTAAAAGTTGAAGAAACGTACGACGCTGAAGAGGAAATCAAGCATTTTCAAAAATAGAAGGAGATTTTGGAATTCAAAATAACGGAAAACATGTCCTAATGTACTATTTAAACTTCTCTGTCAACCTCCCAACTCCTCCCTACGCCACAACCTACCATCGATTGATAACAGGTAAGCCACGGTTGTGCTACACACACATCATGTCGGTTTTATTTCACTGCCCATCACCACCACATTCTCATGGTTTTATCTCAATGTATGTCGCCCAAACACACTAGCAACACCACTATAGGACTCCCAAAGACCATTGGCACCAAATGGACTACCACCCTCGTTTTTCGCATAAACTGTTGGACTAATGCATCAATGTGCCTCCTCGTTTCTGACGCCAGCACCCACTATGGATGCTGCTAGTCACCACCACCCACTGTGCCCCCTCTCTAGCTTGGTGCCCATCCATTGTCCATGATTTCTGTTGATATGAGATGTGAACTATTCTTGGTAGGCCAAAATAGGGAGCGTCTCTATGGCACCCCGTTCCTCAGTAAAAGTCAGAAATAGGTTCACAAGGAGCTACACATATAAGTAAGAGAAACGATTTGTACAAGTTTTAAATAGACAAGTCCTATGTAAACCCTTGTATCTTTGTAAAAAAATGGACCCCAATTTAAAAAAGTGTAAAAAAAATTATTTTTTATTAGTGGGATCCATTTTTTTACAAAAGGCTTTTATGAGACTTGTCTATTTGGAGCTTGTATCTAGCATTACTCTATAAGTAAACATACATCTATGTCGAAGTTGAATAAGTAAGGGTTTAGTCAGAGACTAAATACTATGAATAATGATAGGGTTACTACCCTACTACTACCCATTTACTACCTAATTTGTATTTGATTTTTTTTTAATCTTTAATTTTACTTAATGATTAAGCAAGTGAATATTAATAAAGTTATATATATTTTTTATTTTTTTCTTAGTGATTAAGGGTGTCAAAAAAATACTTAAAAGAAAATGATAAAAAAACTTTGAAATGTACTTGGATAGTAGATGGGTAGTAATAGAGTAGTAACCCTATCACTACCCAAATACTATTTGTATCAAATGTCTATACCAAAAATAAGTTCATTCATTAAAACACAAATGTAACACCTCATTCCCAAGGGTTAGGGATGCCACATGCATACATAATTTTAGCTAGGCAAGACATTTCATAATTTAATAAATCCAACTAAATAAATATTTAAATCTTAGAATTAAATCCAACTACTCCATCTAAGCCTAGCCCACCTGCTCGTACTTATCATCATCTTCACCTGGGTTGTTAAAAAATGAAATAAAACTAAAATGAATCGAAGATTCAGTATGAAACCCATCACAATGTAAACATAATAAATGTAAGGTTTTCATAAAAATTTTCATGCTGAGAGTTTAAAATCATAATTGATCATACTGATGCATAAGCTATGCATGACGTGTTTTGATTTATCAGAACTAACTGATTTGATTGACCAACACACTTAACCCTATATGCAATGTTGTGCACCCGCCCTACATACTGCGGTGGCTAAGATAGTATTCTGGCATACTACAATGGACTACGCTTGAGTCCATGGCTTGCACATCCACTCTCAAACTGCATTGGTATCACGCATCTGAATGGCTATCTGATTAAATTAATATAATCTTATCTTGCACTTGAACTTGAAATAGCTTACGTATCTTTATGCAACGTGAGATGCATGACATACATACTACTAATATAAATAATTCTAAAGTGCTGAATTTGAACATGATGCATAATGACATGATCGTGCGTTATACTGGGACATGTTTGCATATATCATAACATGCGTGATACATAAAAAGTGGTTGTTAAAGAACTGGCTCTAATAATAATTTATCTAACCTGACATGTGATGATCCTAATTCATGATCAAACTACTTACCTTGGTATGCTGCTTTTTGAATCTCATTTCGTAACTCGTCACCTATACGAAGTATTAAATATCACTAAATATGTCTAGGAAAGAATTTTCATAATGTACTATTTAATTAAATTCATATTGTAGAAAATAATCAAATAATTATTCTGTAACATGAAAATAAATTAATACTAATATTTTAAATTATTTAAATTATTTAAATACTAATAACATATTATAATTTAGTAGAATACTTTAGCTATTTTAAATTCTAATAAAATAAGTCATGAAAACCTCATCTCTTAAAATAGATGTACTTTCTTATAATTAACATAATTATTCAAAATCTTTTACAGTAAATAGTAGATAATTCATTTCATACAATAGTTATTTAAAATAAAACATTAAAGTATTTAAAATAAAACATTAAACACTTACTATTTATTATAATCTAATTTTAATTTAATACTTGATAATATAACTTTAACTTTCATAAAATATAATGTTATTCGCATAAAAACAGAGTCTACACTTAAACAAGCTCACGTAAAATCATGTCCAACTTAAATGTTATGCCCAATCCAAATTCAAGCAATACAACAATTTTTTAAATAAAATAAACCAAGCCTATCATAAAATTAAGCCAAGCATATAAACAAAGCCCCTGTAAATTTAAATAAGTTCAACTATAACAACTCAAATAAGAGCTGCAAACTGATTTAGGTGGAGTTTGGATAGTGAAATAAAATGAGATAATTTTATATGAAAGTTGATTAAAATATTAATTTTTAATATTATTATTATTTAAAAATTTAAAAAAGTTTAATTATTTATTATATTTTATATAAAAATTTAAAAAAATTATATAATTAGATTAGATAAGATCACACTTTTAGTATCTAAACGGTTCTAATCAAACCCAATTAAGTCGAAGTCCCATGCGATCTGCCCATCTCAAAACAGTTAGGGTCATTTTGGTAAAATCTTTAAAAAGGTTAAAGCCAAGTTCACATCTAGCATTTTTCTTTTTATTTTGCAAAGAACACAGCCTCCTCTGGAGGAAGAGAAATGATACTTGCAGTCGTGAGTGTGCAAGCGCTGTGCAGTTGTTTTGAAAAAAGTGAATAAATATGGGACCCACATGAAAATAAATTAATTTTTTAATAGTAGATCCCACTCTTTTTCGAAGCGACTGCACGGCGTTTGCGTATTCCACGACTGTATGTAGCATTACTCCTGGAGGAATGAAGGAACCGAGAACAGGGAAATAGGCGTGCGACAGAGACAACGCTTACCAAGATGAGAGAAAAATCGTTCGACAGTGGACCTATGGTGACAGTTACGACGGCACAACTAGAGGCTCCCTCTGAACCTGGTGGTGAGACATAGAGAGAGAAAGATAGTTTAAAGAGAGAGATAGAGAGGATTGTTAAACCGATCAGCAAGAAGAGGAGGGGATCCCGGCGGGGGATCACCGGAAATAGCGCGAGGTGATGGGGGTGCCTGGTCGGAAAGTTCTGTGGCTATCAAGAGGTGTTCCGACGTTCGCTGCGGTTGTCGCCAGTGAAGCAGAAGTGAAATCGTGTTGGAAGAAATTTTTTTATTCACGGGAGGGAGAGGGAAATAGACGGAGGAGAGGAATTAGGACTTTCCATCGGCGTGCTCTGTGATGGTTTCTGACAAGGTGGCTGACTTGGTATGGAGAGAGTGATTTGGTGGCTGCTGTGGAACTGGTTTCTCTGTTCAATCTCTAATAATATCTAGGTCGAGTTGTTGCAACAAATATCCACGTGTCACCGTCAATTCCCAAATGATATTATACAAGAGTTTTTCTGGGGAACAGCCGGAAGCCGTACCATCCCCATGTAATTTTTTTTTTTTTTATTTTTTCACCCCAGCACGTTACGTGTGCTGGGGCTGCTTCACACAGTAGTGTGTGAAGCAGATTTTTTCATTATACAATACCACCTATTCTTTCCCTACATCCAGGTAAGATAGACCTTACATGATTTGTTGCCCGATTAAATAATACAATTCTAAAAGAAAAATTCTTTTTCACGCTCTACTGTGAGAAGAAGCCCCAGCACACTTAACGTACTGGGTTGAAAAAAAAAAAAAAAAAAAATTCTTCGCAGTGTCGTGCAGCTTTCGGCTATTCCCCAACATTTCTCATCCCAAAATAATTCAAAGCTATTAACGGAGATAGGTCACTATTACTATTGCTCAGGTGGGATTGGTCCTTTTTCTTCAGGTACATCTCCTGATGATAACTTTACATTAAAGTCTATGATTTCAATAAATAAAACCATAAGTAGGTTAAATAATTATGACAAAATTATTAATAAGAGATAATGCATATGAAGACGTAATACACAATTTCATATACACGATTTGTGAATGCATTTATTTGTGCGTGATGAGAAATCAACCTTTAAGAAAAACACATGCATGCATAGTCATGACAAGTTATCACCTTCAGTATAAAACACAAGTGTATAAGCATAATAAGGAATTATCCTTTGAAGAGTTACTCTTTGTGCAAATCTCAAACATACAAATACATCACCGAGGAGAGGAATCATCATTTTCTCATGCACATAAAACTCATCAAATCTCATCATATAAAATCTTATTTCATAACCTCTCATCACATGGAAAACCAAGAAGGGGAAGTCACTTCACCATTCGACACAAGGAATCTCTCCCACCATGCCAACATACAAGCTAATTCGTCTATTTCAAATCATTCAACGTACATCAAAGTACACATGTTGCAACAAGAACACATTTTACCCTGCCAACCGATTCAAAGACGCCACACATGATACGCCCGAAGAATCTCTAGACCCGTCTAAGTTGCGTTTGGGTAGTGAGGTATTCTCAGGTTTTTTGTGAATAATAGTGAAAAAATAAGAAAAAAGTAATGTTAGAATATTAAATAGTAGTGAAAAATAGGTGAAAAATATTAATAAAATAATGAATAATAGTGAGGTATTCTGAAGTATTCTCACTATCCAATATAAAAGTGTTCGGCCAACCCGATCATAATGTGGACCTTTTCTCTTTTGTATGAAACTCGTGGCAACATTTCATAGGAATCGCCCAGGGACTCCTCAACCCATCAATAATGATTGACATATGGTAAGACACACGCACCCGAAATCACCACATCACCAAATCTGAACCATTCAAACTCAATATCTCAAAATCACAATGTAAATATATCTGTAAACATAATGAGAAAAAATATTTATTATTTCATGAGAAGAAAGAGAAGTTATAGAATATGCAATGCTAGATTTCACAACATTTACCCCAATTTCACAGTACTATCGTAAAAACTAACTAACCTCAATATATAAAACACTACTACGGCACTAGTGCTGCTTCCTTTGAAGCCACTTGCTTTCTTTAAAGATCTCAACTCTAAAGAAACTTGAACACTTACTATATAGAATATGAGATTTTGACTTTTACCTTGAGCTATTTTATATGGAGGGATTGTCAGGTGTCCTTCTAATATCCTTCTGACCGCTGGTGTGCTTGAATATGAGCTTTTCAATCTTAGGCTATGGTTGTCAAAATGATCTCAACCTATCTCAAATCAATCATTAATTGGATCCACTACTTTTTTAACTCTCCATAAAAACACTCATCTCAACCTATTTTATATATTCAAACACATATCTCAACTTATTTACATTCAAACAGATCTTAATTGGATTAACAGAACATTACTATTCACTTATCAACTCAAATTATCTAAGATCACCTCAGCATCCAAATGCAACCTTAGTCATTCCTCTTTAGGTAATAGAGACAGACTGACAGGACAAGGCATGCACGTTCCTACAAATTCTCTCCAGTCCGTATCCCCTCTTTGAATATGGGCCTCCCATGTGGAGCCGGACAATACATCTGGGTTCAGATGATATAGCCTGCAGAGTTATAATTTTCCTTCCACAAATTTATTCTAGATTTGACCTTATAGAGTATGAGTTTCTATGTAAGACACTACTGCGATCTGAGCATTTTTGGGTTATCCCAAAAAACCCTTGCATCAGTATGGGTCTTGTCCTTGACCATTGCTCACCATTTGCACAAGCTACCAGCCTCTTTAGCTATTATTTCTTGCATTCCACTCTAGCCTTTATCGCATTTGCACAGTTGGTGCCCTTTTGTTGCTTGCCCAGTGTAGGGTGAAAAGTCCTTTCTTTTGCCCTGAGGTGAGATGTAGATAGTCACTTAAAGCTATTGTTTTGTTTAGTACTTTCATCCCCCCGCATGATTTGATGATCTGCTTGTTTAAGAGATGATAAATTGAGGGCAAAAAGAATATAAGCCATCACATAGTGCAGAATATAAGCTAGTACGTACGATATAATAAAGTGGAAGCCATTATTTGATCAACAAAATGATCGGAAGCATAAGGAAGTTTCGTTTGCAGGTTTATTATAAGCATACAGAGAGGGATAGAGAGATAGATCAAATACGATATGAGTACATATAATGGATCAATCCACCATGAAAGACACGAAGTACCTGCTCAAACTAAGAGGACCAAAAACAAAGAAACCAACAATACAAGAAAGGGTACCTATTTACGTACTTTCTTTTTCAGAAAATAAAGGTATTTATTTATATATATGCTATAATATGTGATATTTTTGTTCACAGGTACTCCTTGCTTTTGATCATAAGATTATCATCTATCTCTTTGATAAGATCAGCTGCAAACTGAAGCATTTGTTTTGGATCTGGAATCTCCGCGTTAAGTTTCTCATATTCAACAGTCCAACGGGCTAAGCATCCCTGTTTCTTTGGAATGGCCTGAAAAACAAACTTGAAACTTTTGTATGCCTCTACAAGTAATCCTCCTATCACCTTGAAAGTAACTGATAGTTTTTCGTCATCTATGCTCTCGTATATCTCCTGGGAATTCACAGTTTTCCCATCTACACAGCCAGACCCAAAAAAGAATTAAGAGAATCGATGAAATATATAAATATTAAACCATGCAAGCAATTATCATTCAATAACATGATTAGCATCACATGTGACATGTGAGAGAGTTCATATATAAATACTTGTGATCAACAACAAACTTTTGTGCCCTTACCGTATAAGAGATGCCAGTTCATGACAGCACCCACTTCTTCCCAATTACCTTCTACTAATTCAACCTTCTGTATATAGGTAGGGCAAAGTTTTGGTGTCTCGTACAATCGTTTCGCGTTAGCCTCATATAAAGCAGGAGCAGATGACTTGGCCTCTACTTCAATACTTAACTTACCAGACAAAGAAGAAGACATTTTTCCTTTCAGTTATAAGAAGTTTTCTGTATTCTAGTAATGCACGAGCTAGCAAGTAGAAGAGTTAGTAGTAGGAATGAAAGACTCTGTCCAGGCCACTAATGCTCTTCGGCTTTTATAGGAAAAAATGGCCAATCTTCTTCTCAGTGATCTTCCACGTTAATTCATTTTTCTTTCGCTGACATCATAATACATATCACGTCTTCGGGTGCTCGTCAACGCCTGTCAAAATCAGGAGCCATCTGCTCGTATGCCTTTGAAACAGCTAGCTAGCCGACGTCGTGACTGCTATTTTCATAATTAAGCTTGAACAATCATGGCAAGGGCACAATTTCCAAAAATACGTGACTTGAAAGAACCAGGTACATGCATTCATGAGATGATGTCTTATACCAGATTTGAACAAGCTGTCTATTCCCTTTCACAATTTCCTTTTTTCTGTGGGTACTCAAAAAATATTCTCAAAACCAGCTAGTCAAAATCGCCTTTATCCCACTAATCATATTTAAAGACATATATTATAAATCCACCCAAATATTTCAATTTGATAATATCACGATGACACTATAATAGTCAATATCATCTGTTCCATGACTCCCCTCGACCAACAGACTAGAGTTTTGAGTATTTCTATTACGTTCACAGTCCAGAATATGAAATCTATAATCTTAAACCGTGCATGCAGTGTATCAAAGTGCTCTATTTGAGAGACCACGGGCCAATGAATACAATTCAGGAGAAATTGATCTGGGATCACAAGCACGTTGTTCCAAAATCTAACAATTGAAATAGTATATATTTATTAAAATTTTTCCAGTGTTAAAAGTTTCAAAATGTAACATATATATAATTTTAATTCATACATGTTCTTCAAACCATCCGGGAAATTCTTCCTCGTGTTTTGCCTATATATTCTCTACACCTTCTGTCCTAAGTTTGTCCATATGCTCACTGTTATATATAAGTGCAAAAGAAGTATATTTTGAGCACAACAGTTATAGTTAAACTTAAAGAAAACTAGAATTATTCGCGGCATGCAACGACATACCTGAAATAGTCATCAATCTTCCAGCATTTATTTAGTATATACCACCGAATTTTAGCCAACTCTCCATCAATTAAATCGTAACTCGTTTGTGCACCCAAGGGTCATACATTCTAGGAAAGCACTGATAGCTCACGAGGAGGCAGAGCAGCAAGATCAGCATTTCGCTCTTGATGATTAAATCGTGTCAAAACATCACGAAGATATAGAGAGCAAATATTAACCATTCATCGTGTATATATGCCTCTGCTATTGAACCCTCAGCTCTGGCTTTATTTCCAACAGTGCACTTCAGTCGACTCAAATATCTTTCAACTGGATACATCCAACGGAACTGGACCGATCCACCCAACAGTACCTCTCGCGGTAAATGTATTGCTAAATGGACCATGACATCAAAAAATGATGGTGGAAAGATTTGCTCGAATTTACATAGTATAGTAGCAATGTCTTCTTCCAATTTTTGCAACACATATCGATTTACTACCTGAGCGCACAAATTCTTAAAAAACATACAGAGTTCGGATATGGTGACACGTACATTAGATGTCAGCTTCCCATGAATTCCCATTGGTAATAACTTTTGTAAAAATACGTAACAGTCATGACTTTTCAATCCATTGATTTTCCAAACATCAGGGCTCACGCATCTACCAATATTTGAAGCATAACCGTTTGGCAACTTCATACCTTGCAACCATTTGCAGAAGTTCATCCTCTCCTCCTTCGTCATGGTAAAACATGCATGCAGCATGACCACCCTATTACCTTCCTCCCACAAATATAGATTATGTTTAATTCTCATTCTCTCAAGATCTTTCATCGTCTTGATCGTGTCATTCGTCTTTTTGTTAATGCTCATCAATGTACCCAGTATATTATCACATATATTTTTCTCTATGTGTATTACATCCAAACTATGTCGCAACATGCTAGACGACCAATACGGCAAGTCAAAAAAAATACTACGCTTTGTCCAATTCAATTCTGCTACGCCTCATTTTCTCTTGTTCTTTCCCCGACCTTTGCCAAAATTATTCGCTCTAACATTTACCAGTTGTTCCACTATCTCTTCCCCAGATAACTCATTTGGTGCAATTCTGTCTCCTCTACTCTCCCATGAAACTTAGCACATTCTCTTCTCCATGCATGATTTGCTGGTAGATAGCGTCGATAACCCATGAAACACAATTTCTGAGAATATTTTAACCACTCACTAGCAGTTTCTTTATTACAAGTCAGACATGCTGACTTCCCTTTCGTACTCCAGCCAGAAAGATTCTCATATGCCGAAAAGTCATTTATCGTCAGCATTACCGTAGCATGCATCTGAAAAGATGTCGACGTAGATGCATCATAAGTTCTGACGCATGTTCCCCATAACTATTTCAGCTCTTCAATCAACGTTTGCATGAATATGTCAATGTCATTCCTACGTGATCTTGGGCCAGGGGTAAGTAAAGTTAACAAAAAGTTGGGCACCTTCATGCACCTCCATGGTGGAAGATTGTACGGAATCAACACTATGGGCCAAGTGGTATAATGTGTACTCATATTCCCAAAAGGGTTGAATCCATCAGTTGTGAGTCCCAGGCATACGTTCCGAACTTCTATCGCAAACTCTGGGTATTGATGATCGAAAGATTGCCACGTAAGTGAGTCAGCTGGTGCCTCATATATGCATCATCCTTAACTCTTTTCTCCTCGTGCCACCTCATATTGTGAGCTATTTTTTTACACATATATAGTCTTTGCAACCTAAATCTCAAGGGAAAATACCGCAACACCTTAATCGGCACGTTTTTCTTACCATTCCACCTCGACTCTCCGCATATAGGACATGCTTATTTCTCTTCGTTCTCCTTCCAGAACAAAACACAATTATTCTTGCATGCATGTATGGACTTATACTCAAATCCTAATCATTTTCTCAACTATTTCGCTTCATAACAGTTCTTCGACAATGCAGACCATTCGGGAAACACCTCATTAAATAAGTCCAATACCATGCTTATTGCTTTTGTCGACTTTCCACACAATGACTTAATGTGAAGCAACTGCATAATAAAAGACATTTTGGAATGTTTTGTATAACCTGGATAAAGCTCGCGCTTTGCATCTTCTCATATTAAAGCGAAATTTTCACAATCAGTCACTCGGCCACTTGAGGCATTGTCGTCAACCTCATCCATAAACATCTCAGCTCCAATATCACCTAACATCTCCTCCATCTCATCTTGCACATAACCATCATCCATGTGTCACAAATAATTTGGATGATCGACCAATACATCTGCTGACTGTTCTTAGGGCTCACCATGCAGTACCAATCTAGTATACCCCAGATCCATATCGTTCACAAATATATGACTTTCAATTTCATCCAACCCTATCGCACACAAATTTTTACACTCTCGACATGGACACTTAATGTAACCACGACTATCAATAGAGGCCCATGCAAAATCAATGAATGTTCTTACTCCACGCGCATATGGTACGAAATCATTTTCAAGTCTATCGCCCAGACACATCCAACTTTTGTCTATTTCTAAAAACATCTATCTATCAAAAACACGTACATTGAAAATTCACATGCATGTCATGCTCCAATTCTCATTACTTTTTTCATAAGGTAGTTGGTCCTATCTCATTCGAGATTATAATATCCATATTGCACAAATTTCGTCACTCTACCACTTTCCACGTTAGTAGAAATTTTGGTAGCACCTCCCCATAGTTCTCCAAGTATATATGTTCAAATAGAGGGATTGTGATCCTACGAATATTATACCCGAAGAGCAGTAGAGGAAGACACCGAAACTTCATATTAAACGTGGTGAGTAGGAGTAACAAACTTGTGCAATACAGATAATATAATATCAAACTGTCCACACTGGACAATTCAGGAATTAGTAGACATATAAATGTACATTAATTTCCAAACAGGTTTAAGGTTATTTATGCAATGTCACATCAAAACACTACAAACAATGTCCCCATGTTGTTTGAATTAACAATGGCAAACAAATAGTATTACATGTTATATTGTTAACTAGAGAGAGATGGAAGAATATGTTCACAAGTTTCCTCTCATGAGTAGATAACGAGGGAGAATGATCTTGAAAAAATGACGATTAAATTTTAGTTTAATTATTTAACTGTCATAGATTCTCCGGCCTTGACAACTCTCAAGGTTGGAGAGACTACGACAGTCAAGCAATTAGACTAAAATTTCATCAATCATTTACTATTATTATTCCTAAATTATAATTTTAATTGTTATTATATATCTTATGATATTGTTAATTGATACCTATGTAATTTTAATTGTTATTATAATTGTTATTATATAATTTTAATTGTCATATTTAATTGAGTGAGTTATTTATTTATATAGACAATAAATATATAATTTCTATATAAGCATTTATTTGATCCTTATTTATTTACTCTCTAGTTTATTTTAAATAAGTATATTTATTTATTCTAACTCTCTACTTATTTGGTAGGTTCAAGACTTTTTTCCTGAAGAGTATTTTACTTTATTTATATATATATATATAATAATATAATGGTTTGGAACCTCACAATGGTAAGAATATTTAATAAGTAATTATTAATTATAGTTATTATATGTATATTATACTTTATATATAGTTAAGTTATATATTCTTTTTTTACTTTTTTTTTAAATTAAGTTTTATACTATACTTATAATTCGAATAATAATCATATTCTAAGTAAATTAGTATAAATATATTATATATACTTATTAAATATTAAATAAAAGCTTCTCATATTAAATGTTTTTAATCTTTACTTAAATTAAGTTCCTAAACTTATAATTTCTTGTTAAAGAACAAATTCAAAAAACACAAAAAAATATTATATAAAAAAATCCACATAAATCCACAAACTAAACACAATATATTTCTAACCATATAAACATATTCAATAAAAATTGACAAACAACAGTCACAATATTTTAAATTCATATCACAACATATTCACAATATTTTCACAACAATATTTCTACACATATTAATTCATCAATGAATACCATAAACTCACAAACTATTCATAAAATTCACAAACAATAATCACAATATTTCAAGAGTAAGTATAAAATCATAACAATATGTATAAACATATTGCTAAACTTTAGAAATATACCTAGCAGTCATAAATTAAAAAAACACTAAAAATATTATATAAAAAAATTCACATAAATCCACAAACTAAACACAATATATTTCTAACCATATAAAAATATTCAATAGAAATTGAAAAACAATAATTACAATATTTTAAATTCATATCACAACATATTCATAATATTCTCACAACAATATTTCTACACATATTAATTCATCAATTAATATCATAAACTCACAAACTATTCACAAAATTCACAAACAATAATCACAATATTTCAAGAGTAAGCAGAAAATCATAATAACATGTATAAACATATTGCTAAACTTTAGAAGTATACCTAGCACTCACAAATTCAAAAAAAACCAAACAATATTATATAAAAAAATTCACATATATCCACAAACTAAATACAATATATTTCTAACCATATAAACATATTCAATAAAAATTGACAAAAAATAATCACAAAATTTCAAATCCATATCACAACATATTCACAATATTCTCATTGCAATATTTCTACACATATTAATTCATCAACAAATACCATAAATTCACAAACTATTCACAAAATTCACAAACAATAATCACAATATTTCAAGAGTAAGCATAAAATCACAACAAAATGTATAAACATATTGCTAAATTTTATAAATATACCTAGCACTCACAATATCCTCTTACAAATCAAAATCTTCCAACTTGCCAAAACAACCAATCCTTCAAAAAATTACAACACTAACTTATTAAAAGCATATATATATATAAAACACAAGACAAATATCATAAAATTAAAAAAAATACAAAAGAAAAATAGTTTTTCCTTACCAAAATCAATAGAACTAGAGTTTTTTCCTTACCTTCTCTCACTCAACTCTCTCTCACTCTAACTCTCCCTCCCTCTAACCCACGACCATCTCTCACTCAACTCTCTCTCACTCTAACCCTCTCTCTCTAACCCACGACGACCCTCTCTCACCATCTCTCTCTGGGATATTTGCGCACACGGGAGAAGTAGCAAAAATGAGTCTGCTGCCTCCCGTGTGTATATTCATTTAAAAACTAAATCTTTAGATGTAACGTTCAAACGTTTAAGTTGTCCGTTTGAACGTTAAAATATCCCACTCAATTTTTAGATGACGTTCAAACGTTAAAAAATACAGGTAAATTTTCTGCAGATAACGTTCAGATGTTGGTTATACACATTCGGACATATCTTCATATGACAAAGCCCGAAATCTAGCGGACCGCACTTTTATTTTTATGTTCGAACGTTAGGAAATTTGACGTTCGACCGTTTATTCCCAGTAAATTTTATCGACTAACGCTCGAACGTAAAATTTTAGCGTCCGAACATTTCAGATCATCACAGAGGTGCTGAAATCGAGTGAGTAATTTTCCACATTTTTCTACTCCTATTCGAAAGTATTATAATTGTACGTTCGAATATCAATTGATTTCCTCTCATATATCTCCATTCACGGTCGCACGTTAAATTTCCACATTCGATCGTGGAAAGATTATCACAGATATGAGGAAATTGAGCAGTAATATTTATTAACGTTCGAACGTAAAAAAATGCATGTTCGAACGTTACTTTAGCATTTATTCAATAGTTAGTATTTATTAATATAATAGTTATATATATATATATATTCTAGATACTCATAATATTTCCCTTCAATATAATCTCTTTTTATTTTTAAAAAGTTGAGAAAAATACTAACATTTTGTGACTATTTTCTTCTTTTATATAATCTTGTCCGAGATTTTCTTTATTACTTTTAAATTCTTCTTTACTTAAGGTATATATATTTGGGCATCATCTCCAATCACTTGTGAATATGTTGAAAAAAAAGGTTCATTTTTAGGATTATGAGAGGTGGATGCCAGGGTGAGTAATCTTGAGAAGGTGATGCGACATTTGAAAGGTAATGGTCCCACCAGCCTTTTAGTTAGCCAGTTGGTCGGCCTGTAATAACAATATGTGATATAACAATAAGTGTTCGACGTGGGTGGTGATTTGGGCGTTCAATAATTACTATTATATTATATTATAATTAGTATATGTTATAAATGAAATTTTTAATGCTATAATTTAGTATAATATATATACTATTATAGTAGATTATATGTAGTATAATATATATATACTATATAAATATATATATATATATATATATATATATATATATATACTATGATAGCATAATACTTCAAATAAAAACATTATAATATAATATGTAGTATACTATTTATATAAATCAATATTATATAATTAATAAAACTAACAAAAAAACTTATATAGTATATCTATAATATACTATATAATACATTATATATATATAATACACTATATATATACTATATAGTGTATATATATAATATATCTATATATATAGACAAAGTTCTTTATCCTTATTCTTCTGAAGAGATAATATTTCTAACAACTTCCATCTGTCATGCTGACTAACTGAGAAAGTAATAATTTTCTGGAATCATATCATATGAGGGTCATAATTTGTTAATTCCAGATCGAACGGGTCTTGGGAATCCATCAGAGGTATTGGATTGAGTATTTCTTTGATTGAATTTAATGGCTTCAAAAAGAGGATACTTTTCATAAACAATTTGATTATTTTCTTCTTTAATCCATTGATTAGTAGTCCTGATTATAGTTGATAATTGATTTGATTTATAAATTTCAAACCATGTAAAGAAAGATATATTAATTTATATTCCTTCGAAGTACTCGTAATATTTTTCTTGAATATAATCTCTTTTTATTTTTGTAAAAGTCGAGAAAAATATTAATCTTTTGTGATTATTTTCATCTTTCATATAATCTTGTTTAAGATATTTTTTGTTAATTTTAAATTCTTCTTAACTCAAGGTGTATATTTGGGAATCATCTCTATATCACTTGTGAATATGTTGGAGAAGAAGGTTCCTTTTCAGGATTATGAGAGGTGGATGCCTTATCCGGATGCATTTTGTTGGACTGTTCTGTCCGTTTTTTGATCTATGTATTCAAGATCGTCTTTATAATTATTTTCTATCTTAGGTAATGGAGTAATATTTTCTAATTTCCATTCATTAGGGAGAGTGATTTGATTCCAATTAATCTGTTTAGGAATTTCTACAATATTATTTTGTGTACTAGATTGTAATAATAAAATATCCTTTTGGGCTAGTAATAAGAGCTTGTGGTTCTAATGTTATTTTCATTAGTTTATAATGGATCTAATTTATAGTATATATTATATATTATATTATAATATATAACATTAGATATATACTATACTGTATATATAGTATAGTATATATATAATATACTATATAATACATTATATATATAATACACTATATATATACTCTATAGTATTCTATATGTTATAGTATACATTATAATATATAACATATATTAATAATATAATATATTGTAGTCAACATTTTACAAAATCAATCGACAAACGTTCGAACGTACTAAGAATTACGTTCGAACGTTTCATATATATAAGCCCAAAACCGAACGACGAAACGTCATTTTCACCGTTTTGTACTCATTCATGTTTGCATGCCACCACACCTCCGTGGCCGCCACAGTCAAACCCCGCCACAACCGTCACTAAAAAGTAGACATCCATCTTGTAACCTCTAACATATATTTTATTTGAGATTTGAGTTCAGTTTTGTTTAAAACATGCTAAGTTGTGACTAGATTTTTAACTCAATTTCCTGGCCACCACGGGTTGCTATTGGCCAAATAGTCATTGTAGAAAAGTTTTTTAAAGTGTATACTTCATTTCTATGGTTGTATTGCGGCATTTAGAACCCTGTAACTTGATTTTCGAGATTTCAATAATGGCTGAGTCGACTCAGTTATTCTGTGTCGTAATGTTTGAACGTTTCACCAAACCGTTCGAACGTACGACGTTTCAATTACATAGCTGTTATGTCTTATACGTTCGAACGTATATATTTTTTACATTCGGACGTTACTTTTTGTAACATTTACGTCCAAACGTTTAATTATAACGTCCGAACATACTAATTTTTAAATTTATTTATGCTTCAATGTTCGGACGTGTATTCTTTATGTTTGCACGTAAAACCCATATATTCAAACGTATAACATAAACGTCAGAATGTACGTCATTTAAATTTATTTACTACTTACATTCAAACGTGTATGTTATACGTTCGCACGTATGTGTTTTACGTGCAAAGGTAAATGATACACGTCCGAACGTTTTATCTGAACGTTAGACCATTTGTGTTACTATGTTCAATGTTAAAACAGAGCAGCTTAAAATTAACACGAAAAATGCATCAATGTAAATAATTTTTTTTTCCTTTTCTATTTTCAAGATATGGCTCATCCTTTGTATACCAAGAAACGAGGGAGAGAAGGAGCCACTCAGGATACTGCTTGTATCGGGGCTCCTACTGTTATGGTGAAGCGAGAGGTCCTGATCAATGAGTTCGACGAACTCAAATAGGAGCAGACGAACCTCAGAGAAGTGTTTGTCAGTAGAGGCAGGGGAAATATCAGCACTTTGAGGGGAAATGTATACCCCTCAATGGTTCAAGAGTTCTATATGGGATGTGTGACATGCCTCAAAACACATCCTCTCACACCGTGACTATACGAAGTGTTTCCATTGAAATTTCACCGTATGTCATCACCGAGCACCTCGGGATTCGTCGAGGAGTTGAGACATCGACTACGGCTAACTCTCTAGGCATGGTTCGCTCATCTACATTTGCACATGGCACACTCGGTAAGGATGTAGGCACATTTGCATCATCTACTAGCCCATTTGAGTTAGCATTAGCCAGAGATGCAGACCGGTGAAAGGTCGAGGATACTGGCCTCATGGCTCGGGATGATGACTGAGACGAGGATTTCTACATCCTCATCGGGAGAGACCACACACAGATCAAGGGGAAGAACGCCTTCAACCAAAACCATCTGCTACCTTTCTTTCGCATGTTGCACCTTCTTGTTACAACAAACGTGAATCCTGTGGCACGTAAAACCACATTTAGTCAACATCGAGCACAATTTTTTATACGAGTGGCACGTGGAGATCCCATAGATTTGCCACTGCACATCTTTTAGAGAATCGTCTCCATGGATAATCTCCTATACGGTGTCCTGATCAGCTGGCTATTACTTGCTTGGAGAGTGCCAACCCTGCCAGAGGAACGGGTCAAAGATCAGATGAGCCCTCTCGACATGACCACGCATCGACGTAGCATTAGACAGGCGAGGGGATGTCAGCCACTCCTGTAGAGGATTTAATTCCTCCAACGCAGCCTGAGCCAGGTGTGGGGAGTAGTAGTCAGCAGCTGACAAATACATCTGCGGGAGATGCGTGGCCTGCTTAGGTTGATGCGGTGATCTCACAGTTGACTGCTCATATCGATCGATCGCTCGGGACTGTAGAGGCATCTATCGCCAAGATAGCCCTTCGTGTAGGTATCATCAACGACAAGGTTGATACCTTGACTGAGGAGATATGGAGTATGAATTTCGCGAACAACACTATCATCTGAATGTTGTCTACGAAATTCTATCATATTTTTTATTTTGCTTTTAATATATGGAAGGAACAATATTATTTAATATTTCTATGGTTTTTTAGTTTCAATTCTCAATATTCTTTAATGTTATATTTTCCAACTTTAATGCTAAATCACTGCACTTCAAATATATATAAACATAAATATATTTATATATATAAATATATAATTATATTTTACAAATAGTGTATATATAAATATATACAAGTCAATTTTTTAGACTTGTTCACAAATTATGCACTATAAAAATCACATAATTTTTAAATTAGAGTTATATTTAATTTAAATTTACAATTAGTGTTCAAACGTTAATTACTAACGTTTGAACGTTGGCGCCAAAATATTTCACGTCCGTACGTAAGTAGCCACAATGTTTGAACATATATGTGACGTTCGAACATTAATTTCCCATACGTTGGAACATTAAAAAAAATCTCATATGTCTTTATCCGTCACATAAAAGGCTTTTTAGTGACAATTTGGAGACTGTCACAATTTTCTAACCGTCACTAAAAAGCAATTGTGTTGTAGTGAGTTCTTCTAGATGTAATGGGATCACTGTAGCAAAATGGAAAATGAAAATGAAAATGAAATATAACATCCATTAATTGTAGCTCATTTTTATACTAGTTTCTTCATCTTTTACAAATAACTGTATTTTACATCATCCATTGAAATGCTCTTCGATCGTGAAATTTGAATAATCAACATGTCTGTCAGGGAAACTTGTACTAGTCCTGGATACATTTCAAAGAACCACGTGACATGATGCCTTGTACCAGCTGGTTTGAACAAGTTTGTTAATCCCTTTGACAATTTCTTATTTTTCTGACGCAGGCAAGCATACGAGCAAGTCGAAGAAATTAGTAGTAGGAATTAAAGACTCTATATCCAGGCCACTAATTCTCATATGATATCATGAACTTAAATACTAGACTTACCGGTTTGAAGCCTTTTTTTTTATAAAAAGGATCTCATTCCATTCATTTAAGAGGACATACAACTTTGACTTCAAACAACAAGTCAATTACAAACGTTAGTAGAATCTCAGTACACTATTGTGACTGACATGGTCTAGTCCAGACGGCTTATCTCTAAAGACCGAAGTCTAAGAGATAGCACAACTCTGTTCCCAACATAGTTCACAGTAACCAAACATAAAACTCCATACCCAACTAGGTTGAGTATGGAGAAACCAAACCCCAACATCACCGACTAAGCGAAGGGGGGACAACACACTTTGGACCTAAGTCCGAAGGGACAAATGTTTTTGGGTTTTTTTGTTTTCTTGAAAATAAAGACAATGCATAAATAAATTACATAGAGAAAACACTGTAAAAAGGGAAAAACAGTGCACAAAAAGCCTCGGAAGGGAAAACCGACGGTCGGTCTTGGGAGATCTAGAGTCGTCGGTTTGGGAGTTGCCGCGCGTTACAACGGCATAGAGCTCCTTGGTGGCGCGTGAGGGCCACGCGCCGACGAGCTTCGGAATTTTCGTCTCGCGCGTGCAGGATACGCTCCACTCCGGTTGGGGCCGTGTTCGGTGGACGTGTAGATCGGCGGCTGGGCAACCTCCTGGTGGGGCGCGTGTTGGCTATAGGGACCCCGAAGACCACGAACGGCGATTCTCCCTTTATTTGGCCTGAAAAATGAAAAAGGAAAAAACAAAATACAAAGGAAAATCAGAGAAGTAGAGGGAAAGAGTGAAGGGGGAAGGAGCCGAAGCTCCCACCCCTCTAGCCGGTCTGAATGAGCTGGGTCTAGAGAGAAAGTTGCGGTCTAGGTTTGGGTTTTGCGGTCTTTTGTTCAAATATTCACCGGTTTGAAGCCTTAGATGAGACATAAAATTTTTATCTGATCTTATTTCATTTCATCTCACCTTATTCTCAAACATAATTCAAATAGAAAATTTTTAAACTAAAATAAAAAATAAAAAATAATATCAACTTTTTCAAATCCTCAAACAAAAATAATATTATAAAACTATATTATTACAATATTTCAACTTTATAATATTTTTTATTCAATTTTTTTTCTCATTTCTCAAAATTTAGAAAATATTCAACTCAAAATATCTCACTACTATTCACAAAATTCTCATCTCATTCAGTCCAAGACAAGCCTTAAAGTCACAAAATTAAGATTTTGTTTTTACCATTCAAAGTCAGAATGATTAGATCGTGAAGTTTGAATATATATTACATGTCTGTCTGGGAAACTCGTACATGTCCTGCATACATTTTCCCCTTCAATTATAACTTACCAGACATAGAAGAAGACATTTTTCCTTTCAATTATAAAGAGTTTAAAGACTGTGTGTCCAGGCCACTAATGCTCTTCAGCTTTTATAGGAAAAAATGGGCTAGGTTTAGTTGACAACTAGTTCCTCTAGATGTAGTGGGATCACTGTAGTAAAATGGAAAGTAAAGTTGAAATCCTACATCCATTGTAGCTCATTTTTAAACAAATTTTTTCATATTTTACAAATAACTGTATTTTGCATTTTGCATCATCTATTGGACATGCTCTTAGATGGTGAAGTTTGAATAAGGAAACTCGTACAAGTCCTGGATACATTTCAAAGAACCATGTGCATTCATGACATGATGTCTTGTACCAGCTAGTTTGAACAAGTTTGTTAATCCCTTTGACAATTTTTTTATTTTTTTTTCTCAGGCAAGCGTACTGTTGGCACGATAAAAATCGCTCAACCGGTCGGAAGGGGTGAAAGAGTCATTCCTGACCCACTGGGGCAACTTGGGCCTCGATCGGCGTTGTATAAAGCCCTCCGCATAATGCCTACGTTCTGGTGCGGCTGTACGGCGATGATGCGTACGTCCATGGTGGTAAAAGCAAAAGGTAAGTGCAGAGAAAGTAAAGAGATGAACAAATGAGTTTACGTGGTTCGACATAATGCCTACGTCCACGGGCGTTCGGAGAGGAGAAATCTACTATAATATTCTTTTTTACAAGCTCTCATGGTCCCTTATATCTCACTATACAATAGTGATGATGTATATAAATTTACTGGAGAAGAGACATTCGCTGGAGCTCCCTTGTTTGAAAGAGCCGTCGAAGAGGAAAAAGAAGAAGATGAAGACCAAGAAGAAGAAGACCCCATACAGAGAAGAGAGAGCCTCTATTTATCTTGATTGCCCTTTTCCCTCGTGCGCTCCCTGCAAGTAACGCCAAGCCTTTGCGCGTCTGTCCCCTCAATGACAGCCCATACGCCTTGGTCCCCCATGACCCCCTGACCTCCATGGCGCCCTGACCCCCTGGCACCCCATGACCCTTCTTGCCCCTAGCCCTTACTTTTAGCACTCTCCACATGGTTCCCTGCCCCCCTTGTTCCCTGCTGGGCCCAGAGCCAATATCTTTATCCCCTCACAGTAACCTGCAATTCTTAAGGGTGATTTGTTTCCAAAAAAAGATCTTGAGAATCTTCAAAGACAAAAATGTAGCCGAATTGATTTGTCCGAGTACTTTTGGGAAATGCGTTCTGGAGGCTAGTCCTCTTTTCTTTTGTCCTCTGGTGAAACAGTAAATATTTTCAAATTCATGTTTCAAATATGAGCTCGATTATGTAGAGTGCGGGTAGGCGGCTTGTGCGGTCTAGGGAGGGAGATGGGCTCGATCGCGTAGAGGGTGAGCGCAGAGCTCAACTAAGGCAGGCAATGGGCTTGACCACGGGGCTCGGCTAAGGCGGGAGATGGGCTCGACTGCGTATGGTGCAAGCGCAGAGCTTGGGTAATGCAGGAGATGGGCTCGACCACATGTGGTGCGAGTGCGGTGCTCGGCTAATGCGAGAGATGGGCTCGACCGCTTATGGTGCCAGCACGGAGCTCGGATGCGGCGAGAGGCTGGCTCGACCGCGTATGGGGCGAGCATGGAGCTCGGATGTTTTTCATTTTATTCGTATAGTGTATGCTCGTTTGAGGCCTTTATCTTGTTGTTAGTGTTGGAGTTTGTGTGAGTTAACCCACACTAAGTGGTCAGAGGGCCCGTCAACCCTCTAGGTTCACCTTAGGTGGTTGCCGAGCCCGTCGGCTCGTTCCTGAAGGTTACTCGCTCAAGGCAGCTGTGGCTTGAGTTAAGTGACCTGTCTTCTTGCGAGTGTACTCAACTTTTATCGAGTCAAGGTACCCGTCTTCTTGCGAGTGTAAGGACTCGGCTTTGTTGGACGGGGAGTCGGTACCAAGTCGAGGGACTTGGGACCTTACCTCGCAGCGAGTCAAGGGACTCGTCTTCTTGTGAGTGTAAGGACTCGGCTTATCAAGTTAAGGCACCCGTCTTCTTGTGAGTGTAAGGACTCGCCTTATCTAGTCAAGAGACCCATCTTCTTGCGAGTGTACTCGACTTTTATCAAGTCAAGGGACCCGTCTTCTTGTGAGTGTAAGGACTCGACTTTGTTGGATGGGGGGTCTGTGCCATGTCCGGGGACTTGGGACCTTACCCCACAGCCAGAGACTCGTCTTCTTACTAGTGTAAGGACTCAGCTTAGTTAGACGGGGGGTCGGCGGCAGTGAGTCAAGGGACCCGTCTCCTTGCAAGCGTAGGGACTCAGCTTTGTTGGACGGGGCGCTGGTCCAGGTCAAATTGCTTCCTCGGAGCCTGAGGCCACATGACCTATGTTTCTGCACCATAAGAAGTAACTTCGTTAGTAAAAATAAATTCACACAAATTTTGTGAGATAATACCAAGAAGTTTTTATCCCTGTAGTTGATATTTTTTGCTTGACTAAAAAATTTTCTTCTATTGGTTGTAATTCCCGCGCGAGTGAGCTCCGAGCAAGTGGTTCCCAAGCTGGTGACTTTCTGAGCCGAGGAGGTGTCATCCGAGCAAATGAGGTACTGAGCTAGTACTGTCCAGTGCCAGCGGTTGTTGTCTCGTATGGATGATTCACAAGCGAGTGAGGCTTTTCCGTGTTCATGAGTTGCAGACACTTCCCAAGCCAGGTTGCCCACGTGCAAGTGGGCTCCTGAGCGGAGTTGCTTCCTTGTGGATGGGCTGCCGAGTTGAAGTTGTTTCTGAGCTTAACTTTCATGCATGGGTGGTGGTTCCCAAGCTGTGCAGGGTGTTAGTTTCTCGAGTCGTGCATGAAGTTGTAATTTCCCGAGCTGTGTCTTCATGCAGTGTCTTCATGGGTGTTTTCCCATGTCATCATATATGTTACATAATTTTCTATTACATGCCACGAATGCCATGTTGTAAGCATTGAATATGTCATGAAATATTTCTAAATCATGGATTAGTCTTTTATTTTATTACGACCCCAAGTGCTAGGATGGAGAGTTATCCTAGTAGAACTCATTTATCCACTATAAATGTTTAAATTGGATGTAGAATCCTCTGGGTTGACAAAGTATAGTCAACAGGAAAGACTGTGTATCCAGGCCACTAATGCTCTTCGGCTTTTATTGGAAAAAATGGCCAATGTTCTCAGTCTTCCACGTTCACATATTTTTCTTTGGCTTATATCATAATACATATCACGTCCTTCATGAGCTCATGAATGATTGTCAAAATGATCAAGTTTCATGCATGTGCTCAAGTGCTATAATGCCCATCCTCATGGTGGGACTTTAGAAAATAGTTTAAGAAAATGAGACGAGAATTACTGAACCTTCTAAGACTTTTTCTTTTCCTTCTCAAGATATAAAATATTCTATATTTAAAATTAAAACATGTTTTGTATATTAAAAGAGTGTTTACATCGGAAATCATTAAATTAAATTAAAAAGTCATTCTGCACAAATAATATTCTTTCATACATTACAAAACGTGCCTAGGCTTCTATCACCCTTCTCTTGGGCCATGTATGTCCTAACGCTTCGTCCTCATTTTGTTCCTTGAAGGGGAGGGATATACATAAAAATAAAATGTGTTGAATACTCTGTAAGCATTACTTCATATTGTAAAAATATACTAACATAGGGTTTCATTGTTGCATTTGACATTCATCTACATACTTTACATAAAACATTCATTTCATTTGAAAACATTACAAGGTGAAGTTTTTCTTTAAAAAGGTTTTCATTTCTCACACCTTGTACATTCCTTCATAACGAGCTAAATGATTACACAACATTCAATTTAATTGTTATCACTTTTCCTCTGGCCGGTACCTACTATTATGCCCCGTGTGTTGTGGTTAGTGGTCTTTTGGACCCAGATTCCGCCCGTGGCCACAAGTTGGGAGTCCCTTTCAGTCAGAGAGAAGCACTCGGTACACTACTAATACTACTTACTCGACATTGCAATCTACCTAGTCCATTGGTACCATCATTCATTCATTCAGTAATGGCCGCTATGTAGCTTCATACATTAAAACATTCATTTATTTCCTTTCCTTTCCATTCGTTCATTCATTCATTCATTTTAGTTATTTCCTTTTCGTTCATTAGTCAATTTAATTTCATAAACATCATTTCATAGGAGAAGCATAAACATCATCAATAAACATCATTTCATAGCATCCATTAAACATTCATTTCATAGCATCATTTAAACTTCATTTTATAGCCTCATTTAAATATCATTTCATAGTGTCATTAAAACACACTTTCATCGCATCATTTAAATTTCATTTCTTAGCATCAATCATAAATCTCAACAATTAGTTTCATGGAAAATAAAGGCAATAGCTACTACATATAACATCTATTCACATGCATACAACTATTACTTTGAGTGCATAAATAGGGGCTGTCAAAGAAGTCCATTACATAAAAATACCTTTAAACATTAATACCTAGCATACTTTCATAAAATATCATTTCCTTCTCTTTCATTGCATAAAAAGAACATTTTTCATAAAAGTTTTCATTTTCATATCATTAGAAAACTCTAAAAGAGTATGAACATAATACTTACCAAGACTCTATGCTATTCTCATTTGATGCAGTCCATTCATGCGCATGTCAGATGGCAACCTACATGCATCATAACCTTAAGATCATTCCTTTTCTCAAGTGCATAAGCAACTAAAACTTAGAAATGCATAAACTATCCTCAACTTAGACTTCCTTCACTTAGACTCATTCAATTATCCAAATCCATCATCTCCACCTTCATTTACTACTCTTTCCTTATTTCAAAGTCATAGCTTGTGACACCATGGGCTCACATTTTCAACACATTGCATTCCACTTCATGTTCTTATCCTTTAAAGTGAACCTCCATGATTCACTTTCATGGTTAAGACAAGTCCACAGTTTACAAAACATATTACACAATATTCCTTTTCAACTTCACAAACATAATAATTCTTATGATAAAGAGATAGAGATTTATACCCACAATTAAGGGGCTGAATTGATGTTGTTGCTTGTTGGTTCTTGATAGTGGGCAGCTTAGGGATGTGAAACAAGGGGTAAAGAACTCACGGGGAAAGGGGGATGCCTTGAATGGGTGGTTTGCTTGGGATAGGCAGTGGTAGAGTTGGTTCTTCTTACTGTTTGTGGTGGTTTTAGGTGGGTTGAGTAATGGTGGTCAATGGGCCATGCGTGGAGGGCCTAGGCAGGTGGCTTGGAGGCTTGGAGGAGACTGTCGTGACTAGGTGGAAGATGATGGTTGATGGCTGGTGGAGGGGCTTTTGAAGGAAACAAGGATGTTGTGTTGGGTGGAAGACTGTGGTTGTGCAATGGGGCATCGTGGTGCTGGATGGCTGTATACAGTGAGGCAGAGAGTTCATTTGCCTTGTAGTGTGGTGGTGCATGGTGGAGAGAGAGAGAGAGGGAGGGAGTGTGTGTTGGAGGCGAATTGAGGGAGGAAGGGAGAATGGGAGGTGTTCGGGGTCTCGATTTGGTTTCACGTAAGAAGGTTCATGACAAGGGAAAGGAGATAGCGGTGGCACTGTCGGCTTGCGGCAGTGAGCGACAAATGATGAAAAAATAGAGGATCAAATGAGATCTGAGAGGGAGAGAGACAGGCCAATGGCGAGAGAGTGAGGGGCCGAGGGAGAGGGGTTGTCACGGCGAGGCTCGATGGCATGCTCGTGGCGCTAGTCATGGTGGCGGCACACAACGTTTACTGAGAGAGAGAGCTACGGGGGTGAGCTTCAATGGAGAGAAAACAGAACACGAGAGAGAGAGAGAGAAAGGGATGATCATCAGTGGAGGGTCACTGGCATAAGGCGATGGTGGAGTGGTGCCGTCGACAATGGCGACGGTGCAGGATGGCTACATAGGGGTGGGCGTTGGGGAGTCAAGGGTTGGGGGATTTTGGCTAAGAGGGCAAGGAGAAGGGGAAGAGATAGAAGAGAGGAGAAGATGGAGGGAATTAAGGTTTGTGGGAAATTAATCTAGGTTCTACATCTTAGGGTCCCTAATTTAGATCCAACGATGAAGATTAAATACATGAAGAGAATGAAAATAAACTAAACAAAGATGTAAAGAAATGCAAATAAAATGAAATGTATATAAAATTTTAACTTTGTTTTATTGATCTAAAAATAGTAATCTTGCTTCATAAAATAAAATCACGAAGTTTCATAAATATTTTTAAGAGAAATAAAATCATCTAGATAATTAGAGTTTTTAATATAAAATAAAATGATGAATATTAAATAATATTCCTAAAGAAATAAAATCATTTAAATTAAATGATTTTATAAAACTATATTATTTTTGGAGCTCCAAAAATATGAAGAGGCTTACTTTAAAAATTAGGCTTAGTTCAATAACACTAAAAATACCACATTTAAAATAATTTTAGACATTTAAAATATTTCAAGGATTTTAAAATACTCGAATCGCTTTAAAAATCATCTGCTAAAATTAAAACATAAATTTAAAATTTAAAATGTAAAGGCAAGTTTTGTGACCAATCAAGAGGAAAAGGAGCGGTTGGTAACAATTATGTACTGTTAATAAAGTCACACTAGCTTGTACTTTTAAAAGATCTAGCTAGCCGATGTCAATCTTTCACTGTTACATTGGTAATTAAGCTTGAACAATCAAGGCTAGAACCTCAAAAAGTGACAATCCTCTGGTGATCTCTTCTACTAGTCCTCGATACATATATATATATTTTTATACATTGGGGGAGGGGTTCGAACGTAAGACCTCCATTTTGGAGACTTGGGTGTTATACCATCCGGCCAAAGGCCTTTGGCATTGTTGGATGCATTTGAAAGAACCACGTACATGAATTCGTGAGATGATGTCATGTACCATATTTGAACAAGCTGTCTATTCCCTTTCACAATTTCCTTTTTTTTTTGTTCTCTGTAGGCATACAATCCTCCATTCTAAGTGATCTATTCAAAAATATATATATTTTTTCTGTTGAATATTCCTCAAGACATTTTTGACATAGACTGCCCTCCGAGACAATCCAAATATTTTAAAGAGATGTCTCTATGAATCACTCTTCCAATTTTGTAAGAGGATTAATCTAAATTAATTCTTTGTCAAACTTTTGAGATAAATCTCCACAAAACCATATAATTAAGATATAAAAACGTTAATCATATGGGGACGGTGAGAATGTTGGATATAGGTTGGGAAGGATATTCCACCCCACCCTTTTGGGTCAGGCTGACTCCACTTCTCAGAAGCCCATCTGATTCGTGAACGGCTCACCTATCTTTGTCAAGCGGAAGAAGCTCCAAATCCAACATGCAGGGTGTGCGTTAGAGGGGATGAGGCCATGACACCATTGACACGTCCCAGCCCACACGGGAGGCAAGGGATCACACCACATCAAATGAAAACAGACGGCAGCAACCAACAATATCGACAGGAGACTTACCTTTTCTAGGGACTCAGGCAGTGGGTGCACTTTCCCACTTGCCACAGGGGGACATGATGTGCAGAGAAGTGTATCGCATTTAATGTGGCAGCATGGCACCCAATACAATGCATGAACACCCCACAGAGAAAGAGTGGGGCCCACCTCAACCAGGGTATAAAGGCCCACCACTAGGTCAGACTGTGTAATCTTTTTCTCTTTGGACTCTTATATACAATATCACCTCATACTGACTTTAACTTTAGCATTGGAAGTGTTACACACCACCTCGAGCCCTCACCCTTGAGTGTCTTGTTGGAGCATCGAAGAAGGCGAGAAAAGTTTTTCGGGATTGAAATACTTTGTTAATAGTGGTGCCGTGTGTGGGATACCGTGTCATTAGCATGCTGACAACAAAACGCTCCCAAACCACCCGTGGATCGGAAGAATCCTCTAGAAACATGAAAGTAAGGTTCAATGAAATGGACGACATTTTGAGAATGTTAACAATAGAAGTGGAAAGGCTTTAGCAGGTGAACGAGGCCCTGAAGGGAAGGAGAAGCAAGCTGATGAAAGGCAATGAGCAAAGTTCAAATGAGCACGCCAAATAACGAAGTGCTGCAGGAGTAGATGCGGCCGAGGAAGAAAGAAGGTAGATGCACCATGAGTTGCGTGACCTTATGGATAAGTATGAAGAGATGGCAAAGAAGATGGGCGCATCAACCTCAATCGACCCATTACTCACTAGCACTGACTTACCATATAACGCAGAGGTAATGACGACAACTCTTCCACCCAAATTCAAAATCCCTCAAATGGAGATGTATGACAGGTCCAAGGACCCCCTCATGCACTCAGAGACTTTTAAGGCTCACAAAATCCTCCACAGTTTCCCAGGGGAGATAGTCTGTCGGGTATTTCCTTTAAACTAAAGGGGGGCCATGAGGAAATGGTTCGGAGCGCCACCTCGAGAGTCAGTCAACGGCCTTGGGGAGCTAGCTTGTTTATTTTTAATGCAATTTATGGCAAGTAGGAAGAGGAGACAACCAGCAACATATCTCTTGACCATCAAACAACGGGAAGATGAAAGTTTGAAGATGTATCTGTCCCGATTCCACAAAGAGCGGATGACAATGGTCTACCAAGATGAGAAAATCACTCTCGTTGCCCTCTTAGGAGACGTCTGGCCGCATAACCCGTTCATGGCAGAACTGGCGAGAAAGATCGTCGCAACATTGCGAGGTTAATGTACAAAGCATATCGCTTCATACATGCAGAAGATACCCTTTGGGCCTAGACAACCCCTAGGAAAATCGAAATGGAACATGCCGACAGGAGAGCCAGTGGGTCAGGTCGAGGGATGGCTCCAGAGAAGTAAAAGAAGGTTTATCACGATGTTGGGCGGGGAGAGAACACATTGGCCAAGGGGCATGGCACAAGGTGTGCACATGCCAGCCTCAATGTACAAGAGGAGAGTAAGTCGACCTCATGAGATGCCGACCAACATGACCAAAAAAACTACCGCTTGTGCGCATAACACCAGTCAAACGGTCACCCAACTGAACACTGTTACACCCTGAAGAAGAAGATGGAGGAGTTGGAACGTCTGGTCGACCAACACCCAATGAAGGACCGACAATAGCTTGACCGAGGAGGCAGGCGCATGAGGTAGTGTATAAGTGAAAGCCCCAAGAGGTGGAAAATCGAACAAGAGACGCCTTGAATCTCCCCCCGCTGTACCCTAGCACACGGTAATAGTTCCTCGGGAGAGATAAGCACATTGCGGGCGGGTATGCCGAAGGGCTCGGTACGAGGAGGTATTCATAGCAGAAAGACCCCCAATTAATCATAGGAAGCGCTTGAAGACTGTCGTCATTATATTTGATGAAGAAGATAATAGAGGGTGCTCTTCCCGCATGACAACTCACTAGTAGTGACCATGTTGGTCGCTAACTTCACATCCTATTTTGGGATGCTTTGACCAAGATGGGAAATTGATACCAGTTGCCTGTACCCGGCACCCATGCCACTAAAGGGGTTCATGGGGGACGTAATTCGGCCTGTGGGAGCCATCACCTTGTCAGTCATGGGGGAAAAGACCACCACAACCGTCGCAACAATGCCTAACTTCCTGGTGGTAAAGGCCCCTTCGTCGTTTAACGCTATTATGAGCGTCCCACCCTTAACAATGTAAAGGCGATAATGTCAACTTATCACCTAAAGATAAAGTTTCCCATGGAAACTGGAGTGGGCGAGGTCAGGAATGAGCAAGTTCTTGCTCGAGAATGCTATTTATAGGAGTTGAAGGCCAGGGGCATAGATGTCTAATCACTCAAGGATTAGACTCACAATAAGGGACTGCCACTACCGCTAGACGTCGTCGACGGAGATGAGGATAACTAGGACGGACATGTCCCTCGACTACCCAACCTCTGTCATGACAAACTCACAGGTGGGAAAGGTCAAGGATCGCCATACCCTACTAGCTTCTCGCCGAGAGGCAACAGGCCTGCAGGGCGCTTACTGCTCGACCCCTCTCGCAAGCATAAAATTCAAGCATCTAAATTAGTCGTGCACACCTCCCACCAAAGCCGAGCTCTGCGCTCGCACTCTACTCGGTTGGGCACATCTCTAGCCAAAGTTGAGCTCCGCGCTCACACTCTATGCGGTCTAGCACAGGTCCTGCCAAAGCTGGGCCCTATGTCGCACTCTACAAGGTAGAGCACACCTCCCGCCAATGCCAAGCTTCGCACTCGCACTCTACGCGGTCGGACACATCTCCAGCCAATGCCGAGCTCCGCGCTCTCATTGTACACTGACACGCACATCTCTCACCAAAGCTGAGCTCTGTACTCGTACTGTACGATGTCGGGCACATCGCCCTCCAGAGTCGAGCTTGGCACTCGCACTCTAGCCGAGCTCCACACTCGCACTCTACATGGTTGCTCACTTCAACCAATGCCGAGCTCCATGCTCGCACTCTAGCGGGCAAGTACATCTTCTGCCTAGCCTCGTAGCTGGAAATCTTTATCACTTAAAGCAAGCGAAATGGAAAACCGAAGACCTACTCTTGAAATTTATTTTTTCTTTTTTTCTTCCACATATTTCTGTAGGCTATCTCTATCGCAATTTGATTTGAAGATTCCCAATCCTCCCTTGTTGAGCAAGCTAGCCTTAAGAATCTTGGGCAATTGAAGGGGATAAAATATCCCAGGCCAATAATGACCTACTAAGCACAGCCCAAGGGTGACGATCTCATTAGGAGCGAAGAGGGAGCGGAGGAAGAGAGGGCACAGAAGCTTAAGGAAAGATAGTGTGTCTGGAGGAAAAAAAAGGAGATGTGACATAAATGAGGGAGATATGTGGCGTAAAGGAAGGAAAGGAGTAGAAGAAATATGGGACTTCCATTCAACTTCTTCTTTAGTTTCTTCTACCTCACGACGAGAGCTCGAGAGCGAAGATCTCCTCCAGAAAATAGACTCTAGACTTCAATTGTACAATGAGGATGAGAGACCATGAGAGACTATAAAACAATCATATTACAGTAGATTTACCCTCCAAACGACCCATGAACATAGGCATTATGCCAAACCATGTAAATTTGTGTGTATCCATCTTTTTTATTTTTCTTGCATTTATCTCCTATTCACTACTATGGATGTACGTATAGATGTTGTATAGCTGCACTGAAATGCCGCCGGGTGCTACAAACCACACTGATCGAGGCCCGAATCCTCACATCGGGGCGGGAATAACTCTTTCTCCCCATCCAACCTGTTGTGCGATTTTTGGGTTTAGTCACAAATATTTTCAGTCTGCTACTTCCATCCAAATTTTTGTGGCTTATAGTTATTGATTTTCAGCACTTATATAATGCTCTAATCTCATCGTGGTTTTATCAAATTTACTTTGAGCAAGGCAACCATCTTAGACTGTTGTGTTTGGTAAGTCCAAAAATATCATATATTTTTTGCATTTTGCCTATCCTACTCAATGTCTAATTCAACATTAGACTATCAATCTAAGCTCTATATAATAATAAAATATTATTTATTATCAATTTCTTATCTAATTTTTTCTTTATATTTTGTAGAGTTACTGTTCATATTTTATTTTTGAATCAAATAAATATATTTTTCCAGTGCCACTGAAATCACTTTTTTTTTTTTAAAATAGACTGCATTCATTCATGAAAGTGAAGTTACAATTATAACTGATATATACAAGAAAAAACCTAGATTACAAACCAACTACTCATGGTTGGAGCTCCATAGTACACAAATTCGTTTGTGACTAGTATGTTCTTAACTATTAGAACTCTCTACAGACAAACCTTTTGAGAGACCACACTCTACCTAAAGCAGAGATTTGAAATCCCACACTTCAGAGGAGGAGAGGACTTTCACTCTATGGATAAAATGTCCAAGAGAAATAACAGAAAAGGTAAATGATACATGAGAAAATAGCAAAATATAGGTTGGAAAGATGTAGATCCACATTTTCAACTTTAGAGAAAAAAAAAAGCAAACACAGAGACTATGGTAGCACGTGAGGGACACACGCCACCTTGGAAATACAGCAAAAAGTCGAGTCTGAAGAAACCAATGGCCCTGGTCCCAGAAATGCCGCGCGTGGTGGTGGTAGAGCTCCATTGTGGTGGCACGTGGATGTCACGCGCACACTTTCGGCCGCGCGTGTGGCTCACGTGCTACTCTGTTCGACAAGATTCTTCTCCCGTTTGAAGGATCGGCACCTTGGGAATCTTGTGGTGGGGTGTGTGGTGGTCGTCGGGCTCTGGAGAACAACAGATCGGGATTTCAGCCTACTTTGAAAGAAAATCACACAAAAATAGAAGAAATAAAAGAAAAACTAGAGAGAAGAGGGGGGGGGGAGGGATGAGGGAGGGAGGAGCCGAAGCTCCAACCCCCTCCTCTGGTCTGGGTTTTTTTAGGGCCCCTGTTTTAGAGTGAAAATGGAGAGAGCAAGAGGTGTGCTTGGGTTCTCGAGTGTGTTCCACAGTGCCTTCCAGAAAATAGAGGTGATGAAAAGGTATAAGTAGAGCTGAACTCCTAAGTTGCCGAAGGACCACTAAAATCACATTTTAAGAATTCTACAAATGACATAGCCACCCATCAAGTATTGCCTATATTTTTTTTGCTCTACGTGTGTGTGTTTGGAGAGAAGAACAAAAGAAAATAAAAGAGGAGGGAGAGAAAAGCAAATGAAAATAAAATGAGGTAGAGAGAAAAAAACAAATAAAACAAAGTTTGCCTAGACCTACAGTGTAAGACTGTTCATCTAGGCTAGATTTTTATCCGACCCGGTCTGGAACCTGGATAATCTGGGTTCCAGTTACGGGTTCCGGCCCAGATACAATCAGGGCCGGAACCCGCATCACTCCAAACCGGCCCAACCTGGGCCGGTTACGGTATTACACCCGGGTACTGGATTTTAACCTCGGTACCCGGTTTTAATAAAAGAAAAATAACTAAGCCTAAATCTAAGCCCCCACCCATGTGATTTGAAATGATAATATTGGTTGAATCTTATCTCTCTGCTCTCCTCTCTCTCTCCCCCTCGAGCCATGAAACCCTAGCCTTCTATTTCAAGTTTTTCCGCCGTTGCTCTCTCTCTCGCCGTCATCGCTGGCCGGACTTCCGATCGGTAAGTCTCTATTCTCTCTCTCACTTCGGTAAGCATCGCTTCTCTCTCTCTCTCACTTCGGTAAGTCTCTATTCTCTCTCTCACTTCGGTAAGTCTCTCTCTTTCTCTCTCGATCTGGGTATAGAGTATATGCAGTTATTTTTCTAGATCTGTGTTTTTTTGTTAAACATGGAGGTTTTTCTTTTTAAAATTTTTTGAAGGTTTACGTTTTGGTTCTTTTAATTCTCATGATTTGTTGTTAAAAGCCATATAAATGAATGATCAAAGATCTGCTCTTTGTTTGCCCCAAAATGATATTTGCCATGCGTTTGCCTGCTCTTTGTTATAATCCCACCATTCACGTTACTTTCTTTTTTGTTGTTGGTTTTATTTTATTGCTCTGTGCTTTCTTATTGTTGATTTGTATAAAAATGTATTGTTTTGTTATGATCTGTCAGCATGTTCCATGCTAGTAGAAGCTCCTTGTAGTCTGTACTCTCTAGATCCAACCAAATCACTATTCTATATTTTAGGGTAACAAGGGTAACAAGAGTTGGTCAAATTCAAATTTTTGGGAAGATTCAAGAAAACATGTAATTGGGAACAACTTGGAGAGTCGATCACAACAATATTTAGCAGTTAGCTATTGTACTTATATTTCAAAGGTATGCTTTGTAGATTATCTTAAAGAATGGAGAAGCAGAGTAGATTATAACAGAGTTTAGTAAAATGTTGTTATCTGTATAGTATCTTGTGATGGCCATGTTATAGGTCTTCAACATGGATCTATCATCTTTTATTTGACTATTTTATGATCTTATTAAATGATGCATATTCCTTGTGTCACCACTCATCCATCTTATCATAATCATATAGGCTGTATATTTTCTTGATAAATTATTTGTGATTGCCCAATACAACAATATTACATTATATTGCTTGGTGGATCGTGTAAGATTTGGATAAGTGCCATTACATATTTGCATCTCTACTGCATTCTTTCCCTCTCTGCTTGTTTTAAGTACTTCATATACTTATTACTGCCCTTGCTAACCATAATAACTCAGGGTTATGTTAAAATTCAAGTATGTTACAAAAGTTCACTTTTGTGTATTCCACCAAGTCACTAACTCCATTGTAGTTGTACATCCTTTCAGATTTACCCATATACTTGATTTTTCTCATTTTGTATTGTATTGTTTGGCTTGATAAAAGAACCGGTGCAACCTATTTGTCAAAGGGTGGGTTTCCGCTCATTTTTGTGGAAAATGTTCTTTGAGAAGCATGATGACTACAAGGTAGATGGAATGAAATATTTCTTTCGTTCCTGAGCACTTTTTGACTTGAAATTTTTTGTTTTTGCAGGATCTCTCAGTCCAATCACTTGAAGTTGCTATTTGGTTTGAGATTAAATCATTGATGGACATGTTACTGATTTTGTAATTCATATATTGTAATTATGTATTTTGTAATGTAATATATAAATAACAAATAATGTAATAGGTAGTCAGATCACTTGACGTTGCTACTTGCTGGAATTATTTTGTAATTCATATCTTGTAGTTTTGTATTTTGCAATGTAATGTAATGTGTAAATAACAAAATAGTGTAATATATAGCGGATTGCATGCATTTTAGTTTTTCATTTTTATATATTTTTATTATTTTGGAAAATGTTACTATTATGTTTTTTAATGATGACTCAGAAATATTTTTCATAAATATATGCTTTTATGGAAAATTATGATTTTCAACATTTTTTTTAATTTTTTTAAATAAATATAGAAAAATTATGCTTTTCAACATTTTAATTAAAAAAAATTTATGCTTCTAAACTTTATATGTATAAAAAAAAAAAAAAAAAAAAAACGGGTACAACCCAGAACCCAATATTTTAACTTATATAATTTTCTATTCAACTTTTTCTCTCTTCTTTTCCAAAACCCAATAAATACTAATCACTTACTAGAAAGTGACAAATTCAGATTTCATTTAAAATTGCACAAAAAAAAAAAGTTGTCGAAAAACAAGTTTTATTTTAATTTTCTGGTCAGTTGAAAATACTAATCACTTTCTAGAACTCATCCCTTGGGCCCTTGGCAAAGTAAATCTACTCGTAGTCCCGATCCTACTCGGTGTCCACATCATCGCCTAGGAATTGTTCAGTAAATAGCACATTACATTGTAAACATAACTTAACCTAAACTTTAGACTTTACCTTGGAAATGTTTGTGTATAATCATACTTAGAAATAAAGCACATGTATCATTCAACAGTAACATATGTAGAATTTAAGAAGTAATCATGGCAATTCATGTAACATGGATAATGATCCAGTCTAATACTTTGGTCCAATACTTCGGTCCAAGATTGTTCAAAAGGGAGAAAATCTCAATACCCATGACAAGGTTGAGGGCTTCTTCGGAAAGTGTGTCGATAATCAATCCACAGATAAGACAAATTGCCTTGCACCAATTGAGATAGTGTTGGCTAAACTCTGTTTTCATTGTAGAAAAAGGGTCAACAAGTTGGGAGTCATTGTGGTGGTTGTGGTGTTTCTCGCATGAGATGATCCACAAGATCTTAGCTCTCAACCAAGGCTAGGATCTATTCATTCCATAATGAGTAGTTACCACGAGTGAGGCGAAGAAGGACAAAATTGTTGACACTAGGGCTCGTTTGGATTCAGAAACCATCTCACATCATCTCATATCACCATTATAAATTTTTTAAATTTTCACACAAAATATAATAAACAATTCAACTTTTTCAAATCCTAAAAGAATAATAATATTAAAAAATAATATTCTAACGATATTTTATTCAACTCATCTAAAACCATCTCATCTCACTATCCAAACGAGCCATAAAAGAGATAGATTCTATGAGAGGAAGAATCTCTTATAGTCACACACTCTAGATTTATAAAGACAAATGAAAGTTAGCTAGGTGTTTGTAAAAATGCTTCATACATAGTGAGAGCTTCTTGAGAGTGTTTAGTTTTATATACAAAGACTACATATTATGTGAGAACTGTGCATTGTGAAAGGAAAAATCTTGTCAAGCAGGCAAGACGAGTGAAAGCCTTAGGCAAGCAATACAGGGTAAGCACGACCCTAGGCAGGCAAAGGATAAGCAAAAGATAAGCTAACGAATGAATTAAGCGCCATTTTGGGTGGGCATAGGCAAGGTGACCAAAGGGATGTGATTGGGCGTGTAAAGGGTAGATAGGCCATACGACGTTTCGTGGGAGCAACAACGTGGGTGAACAAACATAAACGAGTATAACACGATAAGAGTAATAGGATTGCAACGGGTGAGCAACGTGTAGCATGAATGCATTACTAGAAGAGCAACAAACAACGTGGTGCAAAACCTGGAGTGCCCTCAAAATAAGAAAGAAGTACTTAAGAGAGTTGTGGGTAACCTCACAAAGGATTATACTCAAATGACAACATTTCTACAAGAGTACACATGGAAAAGAAGGATCGTGGACTAGAATATGCCTGACAGAGCGTAGAGGCATTCACCACGTGGGTATTATTCACAAGCAGTAGGCTAAACTCACTTGGCTGGACTTCTAGAATGTATAGAACACATCATTTCCAACACTGTTGTGATGCCCCAGGTCACCGCTTGGGATGTAACACAAGGTTACATACTCCCGTTCATGACAATTAATATGTAATGCATCATATTATGTAATTAGCAGTATGCAATAATCACAGTGGAATAAGGGTGACCTATAAAAATTTATGCCATAATGAACTAATAAATATTTATCAACCATAAATAGACACTGCCTCATTTAAAAGGTCCACATAACTAAGGCATAAGTTCAGACATAAAGTGGGAGATAGAATCTCTACAGATATTACATAGTCAGATCAATTCTTTCATCTGCTCTATGGCTCTATGGTGTATAGAGCCATCGATTTAAAAACTAAGATCAAATCCAGCCTTTTCTCCAGATTGGGCTCATCCCCAACCATCTGAAGCCAATGCTTCATCTTGCTATTCGTATGCTGATCCTAACATAACTTCTATCATTCCGAAGGGAATGCTAGTGGGATTACCCTAATGAGATTCCTTAAAATCTCAGTAAGTTAACAACCAACTTGCACATAGATAAGATATGCATGATACATGATAAACATGAGATGCATGCTAAATATGCGAAAAAAACTGAATTTGTCTCTCATGGAGATACATCAACATTTTCTAAAAACTTTGATGCATATTTTCTTACAGAGACAATTTTTCAATTCATATTTCATTTCTTCGTTATTAAATCCATCATTAACATAACATGATGTATGGTATCGCCACAGCTCCATATATACAAATGTTAAAACTACGTCTTTGTCTGCAGACATCGTAACCCAATGTATGCACCCACCAGCATGATGTGCCATATACAACTTCGCTCCGGCATTCTTTAAAAAGAATCCATTCAAAACCCATTGACGGTTCTTTGTCAACTCAGGGGTTATCACTTCATTTTTAGTCACTCTAGAGTGGACAAAAGAGTTCCACTAGGATAATTCCTCATCCTAGCCTTTGGGGTCGTAACAAAATTTATTTTCATGCTATGCTTGAACAAACATGTAGTACATGACATGTGCTCATTTGATAACATGTAGTATATTTGATGCAAAAATTACATTTTCAGATGGCATGCTAAAATGGTGCAAACTTCACATGTCATATAAGACAATTACCAAATGCTCAGTGTATCATATGATGTTTCATGCTGAATGGCATTTATAATATGAGTTTAAGCAATAATCATAAATAAATTATCAAAAGGTAAGTTAGAAGCTAATTTTCAAAATTTTCGGGTGTTTACAAAATTGGTGCGGCTATAATAAGAGTTATTGTAAGTTAGGAATTGCATAACTAAAGAAGATGTTCATAATCAAAGGGTTCAAACAATATATTTCCTGAAATTACCACTTAGGCCCTAAACTTTCACTATTTACATTTTGGTCTCAAATTTGACCAAACTTCAAAACCCCATAATTTCCATGTTCTAAATCCATATATGAACTTAGAATCTCAGGATTCAAACAACTACTATGAAATATCTACCCAACCCATGGCAGTTTTTTGTTGACCATTTTAGTGATTTCAAACGTATAGCTTATATCTATGCATGTGTGATCAAACTTCATCAATTAACAATCCATAAATCTGATCTTAAGGGCATGTTTATAACTTAGATTCATGCCACACGAGTTTATCCCAATAGTTGTGAATTGAGTAACACTAATTCATCCAAAAACCTTCAAACCAAGTACATGCATGGTGTTTCTAGCTTCTCTTTGTCAAAGTGGATTTTAAATCCTAAATGAATCATGCATTTCAATCCCTAACATGATGATAACTAGTTTCTAAAGGTTCATAACACCATCTTTGGGAAAATAAATCATGATATGCCAAGATCACTCTTATACAAGTGGAAACCGAATGCTTAGATGTTCAACACAAGATAATGGCTTATAAACCTATCATGACATGTTGTTTTCCTCAATTTTAAACCTTCAATCAATTATTCAAGATTACCAAGATATGTCATGGCTAAAATTTCAAACCAAAATAATTTATACATTCAAGACTTCATGGAGGTATTGATAGGACTCCATGGAGGGGTGAGAGGCAAGAAGGGGCATGATTTGGCTACAGGGTGAGTATGGTGAGTGGTGGAGTGTTGAGTGCAAACTTCAGTTGTGTTATGGCTTGGTCAGTTGAATAGTGGCCTAAATCCCCATGATTAAACCATGGTCAAGTGCTAGAAGGTGTCCATAGGTGCATGGGGCTGCATTGGTTCAGAATTGTAAAACAAAAATCACAAGGAAGCAAGCCATGGCCTACAGGTTTGGGGTTTCAAGGCTGTCCAGACTTTTTAGTGTCCTTTGACCCATTCTTTTGATCTAAGTTGAGGGCATACTTACCACCATTTGATAGTTTTTCTAGGTGACGAAAAGATGATTGATTGGTTGCTATGTGACCATATTTGAGCAGAAAAGGAAGAAGAGGTTGGAAGTTTCATGATGTAGCTGAAATCTACTTCATTTTTATCACTAAAGTGCCTATCAGTTTTGGTGCTCATGTAAGGGGATTGCTCAAACATACAATTGAGTGCTTTGAAACACTTCCTAAGGGTGAAATGATAGAGGTGGCGGCATGAGGGGGTGGCCAAACTAAGTGGAAAATATCCTTGAAGAAGCAAGGGTACTCGGTCCGGACAAAACTTCATTCCCTAGGCCAAATAGTTGGGTTTTTGGCTTGATCTTTGGAACTATTTTTGGCTTCTTTTTATGTTATACTTTAGGGGATATAATGATGGTTGAAAGGAATGCAATACCTCATGAAAAAATTGTGAAGAGGCATTGGTTTTTGTGGCTTGTTGTGTGGGTCACTTGGTTTTGCACCTAGGAGTCGATTGGTGAGTTGTGGTGGCATTGGCATGCATTTGCTTCTAGTGACATGGGTTGAGTTAAGTCTAGCTTTCAAGGTTTGTCTAAGAGTCTTGCAAAACAAGTGTAAAAGACAAGAATTCCAGATTTAAAATTATGAAGAAAATGGTTTCAAGAAAACTATGCAAATTCATGATGCTTACGTCACTATTCATGAGTGAGATGAGTAGTAATTCTTAACTCAAGTTTGGAGCCTTACTATGCTTAGAAGAGAACCCTAGGGGCACGTGGTTGGGGTTTGTGTAAGATGGAAACTAATGGTATTGTGTATGTGGGTTTCATCTGGAAGAGTAAATGAAATACAAGGCTTGGGCTTTAGGTGTTGGGATTTTATTAGTGCAACAAGCCTTTGTTGTGTGCCTAGATGTGGACTTATCTATTAGCCTTATGTCCAGATTTATTAGGCCTTTCCTTGGCCTTAATAGTCCACGATATTGGGTCCTAAGTTAGGCCCAATTGGGTCAATGGCTTTGAATCTTGCTAAGTTAGGCCCAATGACCTTATGCTTAGTAGGTTGGGCCTAATATTTTGTATCTAATAAGTTAGGCCCATAGTCTTATGTCCAACAAGTTGGGCTTAAGCCTTAGTCTCTCTTCTATCCTAATAAGCTAGGGCCCTTATCAAACCAACCTCTTGGGCCTTCCCAAATCCATCAAGTATTCTAACCAAATCACTTAGCCCATCATTGCCACTTTTCAGTATTCTATTGGCTTCTTGGCTTCTTTCCTAAAAAATCAATGTTGTACTAGAATTTTCTAAATATGCTAACTAAGTCAATAATATAAGCTTCTTTGCCAACTCAAACTCCAAAACTTCCTAATCACAACTAGGGTCATGGTTACTATGGCCATGTCCTAAGAAGCTTTTAAGTGGGGTGTTACCGCTGTCACCCCTCTATCCAATGTACACCTAGAAAGCGGATTCCAGCTAATTCACCAACCAACCCACATAGGGAAGAAGTACATTTCTTCGCATAAAAACCCCACATTGCTAAAGTCATCTCTCACACCTTGGGATTGTTGAAAGCTTAGAGAAACTCTCTCTTTTCTATCTCTCTCTCTAAACCAAGAGGAAAGACGAAAACTTTAACTGTAAAGGAGACGCTCGCACTCTCACGCCTTCAGACACCAAAATCATCATTGAACAGAAGGAGGCCAGATCATCAACAAGTATTTCAGTGAAAGTTTACTACTAAGGTAAAATCTTCTCTACGACGTGCTAGTCATGTTAGTTAATGACTATGTGTTTGCCGTATTACGATCTATTATGTTTTATCCCTTCTTTTGATATTTTCCACGTGCACAATATCCCACTATGGTTTACTGGTTATCCTTGTTAAAGTGTTGTTTTATTCTATAAAAGTACCTACTTTCCTATTTTAAAAGGAGTTTTTGGGTTTGTGAGTGGATCGTGACCCCAAGTTAAGAAGGGCATTATCTCGTTTGAGCTTCTCTGGTTACTCAAGAGTGTTTAAGAATTGAGTGACGTGCCCTTTTTTGTTGTTGGACAATGAGTTTGGATGACATGGTAAAGCTCCTAGGTCGAAGTCTTGGCCTCTCGGCTGGCAGAGTCTAGAGGACGCCATGCTAAATAAGAGGCGTGAAGCCACATGTCCCTTATTACGAAGTCATATGCGCAGTCGTTATTTGTGGTGCTACAAAAAGAGTCAAGGTGTGCGTACAACCATGTGAAAGGGGAACTATGGCTCACACGTTCATAAATAGAAACGGTTGGTAAGATGGTTTACATGTTGTTGAAGGACTTGGGGTTTAGGGATACTTCATTATGTGATGATTTTGGCATTGGATGCTCAGTTATTTTTACTTTGAACTTTGATTATTTCATTTGCTGGCAGGTTGGCGCCTTGGTATGTATGATCTTCCTTGAAAGCTTATTTGTTATATTAATTGCCGCAACTTGCATTTTTAGTTGTTGTCTTGAGTATAACTTACTCAAATTTTCTCGAAATCTCACCATTGTAGTCCCACTACAGTTTCATTCCTTGAAACTGTAGTCTTTGATGCATATGTAGGAATTGAGGCAAGATACAAGGAGGAGGAGCTAGTGCAACTCAAGAAATATTATAGCGGGTCTGTTCTCATTTAAGTTATTGATTTTATGTAAAGTCATTTGTGGTTATATTTATGTTGGGCGATGAACAACTAGTTGTGGTCTGTAATATGTTTTTAACATTGATGCGTATGTGACTTATAGGTATTATTATTTGGCAAGTTAAGTATATTTCTAGCTATAACTTGTATCTTAACCTTTTTCTGCTGCGACTACTTGTACAGGTATGCTGAGCATACGTGTCTATATTTGGAAGGTCCATACGGAAGGACTAATGAGGGTAGAGACGAAATGAGTAAATAACGAGAGGTTTGTAGAATCTTTATAGTTTAAAGGGAGTGTCGTGGTTATACTGAGGGGTGGGTTTTATGTTCAAAGAGAAAGGAAGATATTGTGTAGAGACATGGAGCTAGTCTTAAGAAGTCTTTTTGCGTTTGTTATTCAACTACCCTGTTAACCGTGACTAATATAGGAACATGATATCTCATTTTGTTTTCGGTAAGAATGGAGAAAATGACAATTGAACAATGGTAGGGGTTGGATTTCTTGCATGATTATAATTATTTAAGTTTTGTCATAGAAAGGAGATAGTTTGACTAATATGAAACAATATATTTCAACTAATGCCATTATTTTATGTGTCATGATTTTTTTTTTTTTGAAAAGGACATCTCATTGATAAAATAGATCAATTACAGAGTTTGTCTAACATGACATTACCTGAGATAATCTCAGGACCCTCCTCGATCATTACAATCTCACTCTCATAGTATACACAATTTCTAGTTCTTGGAACCCATGACACCATCCAATCTACCCTCCTTTGAAGCATTTCTTGTATATCTTTCACAATTTGTCCAAACCAAAGCCAATTTTCACCCTTAGTGTTCACAACCTTCACAAGCACCTGTGCATCACCTTCAAAGATAACATTACCAAAGCTAAGTTCATTACATAGTTCCATAGCTCTACATAAAGAAAAACATTCGGCTAAAACTGGTTTTGAATGAAATGGGTTGTTGACAAACAGCGATGCCAATATCTCTCCTTCATGATCATGCACAATCACCCCAATTCCCATTCTCCTTGCACCTTCATCAACTACTGCATCCCAATTGGCCTTAACGAAACCTTCAGCTGGTCTTTTCCATCTTTGAGCAATATGCCTTTTAGATCCCCCTTGATGAACCCCCTGCCCTTGCTCCTGTGCTTCATGAAACGTCTCCTATAGCTCATTAGTACCTTGGATTATCTTTCTAAGATCCATCATCTTGCCTTGAAACATGAAGTGATTTCTTCTTAGCCAGATCCTCCACATAGCAACAACTACCCATTTCAGCTCAGCTTCTGTCAAACAATCACTAAATCTCTTCCATAGCTCCATAAATTCACTTTCCTTCACACTCCATTTTTGAACTGGGCTGGTATTGTCCACCCATATGTCATTGGCTGCAATACACCTCTATAACACATGAATAACTATTTCTTCCTCTTCCTTACAGATCATACAGAAAGGATCCTTAAGAACTTGTTTCTTATAAATGTTCTTCCTAGTTGGCAGCACATCTTGACATGCTTTCCACAAAAAGTGTTTCACTGTCCCGAGAATCTCCAAGCTCCACAGCCTCTTCCAGCATTTCTCCAGTCCACTCGCCACTGAAGAGTCACCCCTCTTCATTCTCTACTGTTGAAGTGCAATATAATACCCACTTTTCACTGTATAAGACCCATCATTTGTATACCCCCAGTAACATTTATCAGGACCTCCAAGACGACTCATGGGTAAATTACAAATGTGCTCAGCTTCCACATTCTTAAAAATCTATGTTATTAGTTCTTTGTTCCAACCATGGCCATCAACACTAATATGCTTTTGAACACAAGCATCTCGATCCAAGATCCTTACTTGAGATTGAACACAGAAAGTAGTTGGAGATTGAAGCCATTTATGCCCCCAAATCTTTATATTCTGACCATTACCCACCCTACACTTTAGACCTTCTTTTAGCAACCCAATGGCTAACCATAAGTTTCTCCAAATGAAAGATGGACCCCCACCCAGTTTAGACTCCATGATATTCTTTTGTTTGTAATACTTTTCTTGAAAAATCTGAGCAACCAAAAAGGAAGGAAACTGCATCATGCGCCAACATTGATTGGCAAGTAAAGCTTCATTGAAACTCTCCAAGTCCCTAAACCCCATACCACCCTCATTCTTTGGTTTCCCCATTGTGCCCCAACTCTTCCAATGAATCTTTCTCTCCTTATCTTTGCTGCCCCACCAAAATTTTGAGATTTGACTTGTAATATCATGACATAGATTCTTTGGCAATCTAAACACATAGTGTATGTTGGCATGGCTTGTAAAACAGATTTTATGAGTACCTCCCTCCCAGCTTGGGATAAGAAAGATGATTTCCAACTACTTATTTTCTGCCAAACACGTTCCTTTATGCCTCTAAAAGTCTTGAATTTGGATCTCCCCACCAATGCTGGCAGCCCTAGGTATCTTTCATAACTCCCACACACTCTCCCTTAAGCTACTTTTATTAAGCTGTTGACCCAAGGCTTCCTTATACCCCTTTCGAATTTCATGAATCTTCTCCCATTCCGATACCTTTGCTATACAAAACAGGATACAGTCACCCACCAACATTAAATGGTTGATGCTAGTACCACCTCTTCTCACTGATACAACCTAATATCTCCCTTCTTCTCTACAACCTGAATCATTGAGCTTAGACCTTTAGCATATAGAATAAACAAGTATGGCGACAATGGGTCACCTTGTCTCAAGCTCCTCTTAGAGAAAACACATTCCTAGCTAGCCATTCACCAACACAGAGAAACTTACTGAACTAATACGCTCCAAAATCAGCTTTATGAATTTGCCACTAAAACCAAGCTTTTCCATAAGTGCCTCCAAGAATCTCCATTCTACCCTGTCATAGGCTTTGGACATATCTAGCTTCAAAGCTAGACTCCCCACTCTTCCTTTCTTGCGAGTCTTCATAGAATGTAGCACTTCGTATGCAATCATAACATTATCAGTTATCGACCTTCCAGGGAGGAAAGCACTTGGATTACAAGAGACGATCAAAGGTAACACTTGCTTAAGTCTATTAGCCACTACTTAAGCAATAAGTTTATAAATAATATTACAAAGGCTAATAGGACGAAAAGCACTAACATTTACATCATTTTTCACTTTGGTAATTAAAGCTATAAAAGTGTAGTTAAAGTTAGAAAGTGTACCCCCTTCATTGAGGAAACTAAGAACCACATTGCTCACTTCATTTCCAACAACTTGCCAATGCTTTTGGAAGAAACATGCACTGAATCCATCTGGTCCTGGAGATTTTAGAGCCCCCATCATTTTGATTGCCTCATCAACCTTTGCTCTTGTAAATTCTGTATCCAGAATCTAGTTCATCTTAGATGTTACACGAGCTTCTAGAGACTACAAACAACTAGTAATAGCCTCGATTGAAGGCTCATCAGAGTTATATATGTTCCCAAAATAATCCATGAAAGCCCTATCTATGTCTGAGGCCTCTGTCAACACATTCCCATGCTCGTCTTGCACTGATGTGATATTTTGTTTTCTCTCTCTGTTGCACATGCATGAAAGTATCACGTGTTCTTATCCCCTCCTTTGCACCATTTCCTCTTAGCCCGTTGCTTCCACTTAATATCTTCTTGTTCTAGCAAGACTCCCAATCTCGATTGTAAATTCTGCATCTCAGGAATCGCATACTGATCTTCATTGTCTTGTAATTTCTTCAACTGTTCTAACAAGTGTTTAACTTCATTCCCATTGTTGCTATTCTTTTCATTATTCCATCTACCCAATGCACTGCCTCAATTCTCCAACATCCCTCTTACTTTAGTCAAAGGATCAGAAGATAGACCTTTGTATTTCCAGTTTGCAAGAACCACCCCTCCACAGTCATCTTCTAAGTCCCATTTTGCCTCATACTTAAAAAGCTTCACACTATTTCTGCATACCTCCTCCCCATTTATTGAACCTCATCAGCAGGGGTTTATGATCAGAACACCTAGCTACAAGCCCTTCTACTACATAGTTAGGGAACCTATAAGTCCAAATGGGATTTGCAACCACACTGTCCAGCCTCTCTTTGGTGTTGGCACCATCACAATGCTTGTTACTCCAAGTGTACATGTCCCCTTTAACACCGAGATCATATAACTGGCATTTATCTAGAACTTCATGGAAACTAACCAACTGAGCTTCCTTTCTTGGCTTGCCTCCTTTCTTTTCAGTACTAAATAGGATTTCATTGAAATCCCCACACACACACCATGCATGTTGAAAATCTTGTTTCAAATGTTTCAAGAGGTCCCAAGCTTCTGTTCTTTTTGCAACATCTGGTGGCCATAAAATCCCGTTAACATCCACTTTACCTTAGTCTCCTCATCAGTAATCCATGCACTTATTTGTCTCTCAGAGTAGTTGATAATCTCCACCTGGCACTCTGACTTCCATCATAAGGCTAAACCTCCACTTCGGCCTTTTGCGTCCTCCACAAAACGTCCATCATACCCCAATCTCCATGATGCTAGTCATGAATTAAGTCATTATTTTATGCTAGTTAATTAGTTAGGTATTTACATCTTTTTTATTTAGGGTCTTGTTTTTTTAGGAAGACTAGCTCGGGTTTGGAGATTATATGACTCTTTAATTATTTTACTTAGGTTTAAATAATTTTAGTTGGATCAAACAGAAAATTTGGGCTTGGATCCCAAAGGATTTTAGGGTTTAAGTTATTAGGTTTAGTGATCCAAGACCCATGGAGCAAATCCATTATGAGTGGATGAGGAACCAAGACCAAGACCCATGGAAAAAAGACCTAGACCGTGACACCATTCCCTCCAAAACCCATTACCCGTACCAAATAACCAAACTAGGCTTCACAGTATATATAGACCCTCATGGCTTCTCATATACAAGCTCGTTTTCTTGTGCCCGAGGGTTCCTTGGATCACCGCCACTGCCTCCAACCTCCACCATTAAGCTTCTCCGTCAACCTCCCAGCTCCTCCTTACGCCATAACCTGCCATCAATTGATAATAGGTAAGCCATGATTGTGCTACACACACATCACGTTGGTTTTATTTCATTGCCCATCAGCACCACTTTCTCATGGTTTTGTCCAAATGGACTACCACCCTCCTCATTTTACTCATAAACTGTTGGACTATCATGCATCAATGTGCCTCCTCGTTTATGACTTCTATTATAGAATCTTTTATAGTTAGCACGATGTAAATGAATTTTAAGTTTAGTTCCTCTAACGTTTTTAACTCTAGAAGGATGGAGTGTTACAATTGTTTTTACGCTAGTCGTTATTCCTTAGTAGTAAAGAGGTTGATCTCTTGAATTCTCAAGCAACTTTGGACAACGTTCTCTCACTACAACATAAGGTGGCTTTTGTGGCATTTTTTTTACTGGGGATAAAATTTCCATCGCAAACGGCTGGAATTTAAGATGGCAACTAGATTTGTATCGGGGGCTAAATGAATCGCGGTAAAAAACATGAATTTTCGCCGAGAACATTCGGCCGCAAAAGATATCGCAGCAACAGGCAATTGAATATGCGGCAGTTTCCTTAGCCGCAAAGAGAAGATTCTATTGCAGCGAGCCTAACTCGCCCCATTAAGTGATTAAGTGTGCTGCAATATGCGGCAGCCTCAAACCATGGTAAACAAAGTTTTTTGCAGCGAGAATGAATCACCGTAAAAAGTATCTCCCGCATTTTTATGGCGACATTCCCGCTACCGTTAAATATTTTATATATATTTCCCAAATCGGTGACTACGAACCCTTCACCACGCCGCAACTGACTCCAACCATCTGATCCCTTCTCGGTGAAATTTAAGCAGCCGATCACCACCATGCGTCTGCCGCCTACTGGCCAGACCTACGCTCTCTCTCTCTCTCTTTCTCTCTCTTCTTCTCCTTCGAGCTCTCTATTTCACCGGCCTTTGTCTCTCCATACATTATTAGGCTGCCCCACCGCCTCGCACCGTACCAGTTCATGGCAGTGCACCACCACCTGCGGTAAGCTCTCTCCTTTCTACTTTTCCATACTTTCAGTTTCTACGGCAGCTTCCCTGACTTAGGTAATTGACATCTAAGTTTTTTACCCACAGTTTTAATCTATCCAATTTCGTGCTTCTACTATGATATTTTCCCTAATTTAATCCTACCCATATGATGAATTGTTTGTTATAACTTAGTACAACATGATTGATATATGACAGATTTTGGTTCCCATTGTTCCTGAGGTTGAAGGGGTTAACCAACTAATTATGTGGGTAATTTGTTTTTTTCTATCTAATAGATACACTGAAAAGAAACAAATACAAATACAATTATCAATGTTTGCCTTTGGGTGCACGAAGAACCTATATTTATGGCCAATTTTGAACTCAGTAGTGATGGCTATATAAAGGGTTAAATTAGTGGTAGTAATGTTTTATTTGTTCTCAATTTACATTACTATGTTTCCCTACCCAAATTTTCAATAAATAAGAGGAAGTATTCAACATGCTTCTCTAATTAGTGGCCTATTATAGTATTTTATATTTTCCATGAACATTTGAGAAATCCCAGCTTTGACACTTTAACGTAAATATGCTGGTATAGCCAACTGTGCAAAACATTTCCCAAATACAATTATCCATTGAGAATTGATATGTCTAGTGAATGTACCTTACTAAATCATTAATGTCTTTTGTAACATTACTAAATCATTTTGCCACAATGGTGGGGTTGTTTGATACCATTTCCTTATTCTTTTCTTTGCTAATTATTCATTTTAAACAAAGCCTAAAATGATATAATTTTAGATGTTAAGGTTCAAATATCTTAATATTGATTGAGGCTCAAATGGACAAGACTTAGATGCACGTGCCAAACAGGTTCACCTCACATGAATATGGTGAAGGGATTAATAAACTCCTCACAATGGCAAAAGCCCATGCACCTGCAAGAACTACCTTCAGGTGTCCATGTCGGAGATGCCATAATAACATTTTCCTGCTAATAAATGAAGTCGAAGATCATCTATTCACGATAGGAATTGATCCAACTTATACACATTGGATATTTCATGGGGAGGGCAAAAATTGGAGTGTAAATGCATTAGACAGTGATGAAGATGGGATAATGAAAGTGAGAATTACGTCGATGATATGGATGAGATGATAGACGACATTCAGGCTGGATCATTCATGGACAATGCAGGCAGAGAGCATGGTACTACTTCTAAGCCTTCAATGAATGAGGGAGCCCCAAAATATTTTGAACAATTGTTAGAGGATGCTCGACATCTACTTTATCCAAGTTGCTAAAAGTTCTCGAAGCTTTCATTTATAGTCAAGCTACTTCATATAAAAACAATTGGTGAGTGGACTATCAAGTCATTTAACATGGTTTTACAATTGTTAAAAGCAACTTTTTGAGAAATTGAGATACCTAACTCATACCCATGAGGCCCGACAGCTAGAGCGTGCTTTGGGTTTTAGTTATGTGAAGATTGATGCATGCCCAAATGACTGCATGCTATTTTGGAAAGATAACGTGGACAAAGAAGCTTGTTCTGAATGCAAAGAGTCAAGGAGGGTGTCAACCAAGGGGAAAAAGGGGAAGAATCCCCAAAATGTTTTGTGCTATTTTCCTCTTATACCGAGGTTACAAAGACTATTAATGTCGAAGAATATAGCAAAATCCATGAAATGACATAAAGAAGAATGAGTTGATGATCACAGTATCTAAGGCAACCTGCTGATTCTAAGATGTGGAGGCAATGTGATAAAGACCACGGTTTGTTTGCATCAAATGCTCACAATGTTCGATTAGGCCTAGCCAGTGATGGCTTCAACCCGTTCAATAATATGAGCAGACCTTATAGCATATAGCTAGTGATACTCATGCCATACAATTTGCCTCCTTGGTTATGTATGAAAGATCCGTATTTAATGTTGTCCTTGCTCATTCCTGGCCCCAAAGCACCAGGAAACGACATTGATGTTTATTTGCAGCCATTAATTAGTGAATTAAAAGAGTTATGGGATGTGGGTGTATATACGTATGATGCATCAAGATTTGAACACTTTCACTTACATGCTGCACTTCTGTGGACCATAAATGATTTTCCCGCGTATGCCAATCTTTCAGGGTGGAGTACAAAGGGAAAGATGGCTTGCACATTATGCAATGAGGATACAAACTCCATGTGGTTGAAACATGGGATATTGTTATATGGGTCATCGTCGTTTCTTGCTAGCCTCACACAATTGGAGAAAGAAAAAGGCTGCATTCAATGGAAAGGAGGACCATCGGTTGCCTCCTCCAGAGCTCATGGGACATGATTTACTCCAGCAACTTTTGCAGCTTGATGGTGTAGAATTTGGCAAAGGTTCTCGAAAGAGAAAACAGAGACCATATGAATTGAATTGGACTAAACAAAGTATATTCTTCCAATTACCTTACTGGTCAATGTTGCCTTTACGACATAATCTCGATGTTATGCACATTGAAAAAAATTTTTGCTAAAATGTTTTAGGAACTATAATGGACATTGAAGGAAAAACCAAAGATACTGCTATTGCACGTAAGGACTTGCTGGAGCTTGGATTAAGGAATGAATTACATCTCAAACCGTCACCTACTGGGTACTCCATGGTCCTTGGCTCCTACTCGTTGGGTTTAGATCAGAGGAGACGTTTCTGTGAATGGCTTACAGCTGTCAAATTTCCATATGGTTTTGCCTCGAACATTTCTAGATGTGTTTTAGTTGGTAATGGAAATATATCAGGAATGGAAATTCATGACACTCAAGTGTTCATGCAAAGATTACTTCCAGTTGCAATTGGTGGGTTTTTGCGACTTGATATACAACTTGCATTGACTGAGTTTAGTTCCTTCTTCAAGGCTTTGTGTGCATGAACATTGACATTAGAAGTATTGACGCAACTATAATCTGACATTGCAATCATCCTCTGCAAGCTTGAGATGATTTTCCCACCTGCCTTCTTTGATATAATGGTGCACCTCGCCATTCCTTTACGTTGCCTCCTCCAGAGCTCATGGGACATGATTTACTCCAGCAACTTTTGCAGCTTGATGGTGTAGAATTTGGCAAAGGTTCTCGAAAGAGAAAACAGAGACCATATGAATTGAATTGGACTAAACAAAGTATATTCTTCCAATTACCTTACTGGTCAATGTTGCCTTTACGACATAATCTCGATGTTATGCACATTGAAAAAAATATTTGCTAAAATGTTTTAGGAATTATAATGGACATTGAAGGAAAAACCAAAGATACTGCTATTGCATGTAAGGACTTGATGGAGCTTGGATTAAGGAATGAATTACATCTCAAACCGTCACCTACTGGATACTCCATGGTCCTTGGCTCCTACTCGTTGGGTTTAGATCAGAGGAGACGTTTCTGTGAATGGCTTACAGCTATCAAATTTCCATATGGTTTTGCCTCGAACATTTCTAGATGTGTTTTAGTTGGTAATGGAAAGATATCAAGAATGGAAATTCATGACTCTCAAGTGTTCATGCAAAGATTACTTCCAGTTGCAATTGGTGGGTTTTTGCGACTTGATATACAACTTGCATTGACTGAGTTTAGTTCCTTCTTCAAGGCTTTGTGCGCATGAACATTGACATTAGAAGTATTGAAGCAACTACAATCTGACATTGCAATCATCCTCTGCAAGCTTGAGATGATTTTCCCACCTGCCTTCTTTGATATAATGGTGCACCTCGCCATTCATTTACCCTGTGAGACTTTCCTTGCAAGACCAGTTCAATATAGGTAGATGTATCCTTATGAACGATATTTGAGAAAATTCAAGCGTTATGTCATAAATAAGGCTCATTCGGAAGGGTCAATTACTGAAGCCTATGTTCATGTTGAATGCTTGACGTTTTGCTCCTTGTATATCCATGATGTTGAGACTATATATAATCGGCGCGATCGAAACAAGCATATAGATAAGGATACTAAATCTGATTCTTTCTCTATTTTCTCACAAAAGGTACGACCTTTGGGCTCCCCTACCTCCAATCGAATTGAGCGGGCTATACTTGCAAAGGCAAGTTGGTACGTGCTCAATAATTGTGCAGAGATCGGTCAATACCTAGAATAAGTATTTTGTGGTTTCATTCACTTCTCACGGTGTTTATATATTGGGTTTGGGAACATATTTGCTCTTAACTACAACTTTGTGTTGTTTATTCGATATGTAGGGAGCACTATATGAAGATGACAGAAATTTCCCCATCTAATGTAGAGCGTAAATATCAAATCGAATTTCCAACTTGGTTTTGCACACGACTAGGTTACCTATAGAATCAAGGTGCTCACATGAATTCAGTATTTAATTGTTTTATCCAGTTTTTCTAACTTGTTGCACTCTAGTATGGATAGAAATAACTACACACAACGAATCAGGATCACGTCTCTGGTGACATATATGCACTCGCTTGTGGACCAGACCCTTGGGTTGCATCATATGGCGCTTGCATAATGAATTGCACCAGATTCCACACAGTGTGTTGTGGACACTATCGCAGAACCCAGAATAGTGGGGTGGTTGTTAAAGGGGAACAACAAGCAAAGGCTACTGATTTCTACGGTGTACTGGTTGACTTGTTGCTATTACGCTACTTGGGTTGGCGTCATGTATATTTGTTTAAATGTGACTAGATCGATGTTGGTGATAGGAGGAGAGGAATACATGTTGGGGACCATATTACTAGTGTGAACACTTCTTGCAAGTGGTATAAGGATGACCCATTCATCCTTGCCTGTCAAGCAGCCCAAGTGTTTTACCTTAAAGACCTTATTATGGGTTGTAATTGGTCTGTCATTCAACGGGTGACTAATAGAAACATGTATGATGTGCCAACTAAGGTACTTATGGTCAATGATGATGAAGATGAAGAGCATAATGAGGATTTTGCTGCTTTCCAAGAAAACGAACCGGCATACGTTGAAGTAGAACCCATGGACAATGCTAGAGGCAACACGCTTCCCTTGCATAAATTTGACATAGAACCAATCCATCTTGGTGCTGATACAAGTTATCCCTTCCTGATGATGAAGACTTCATTGATGATAACCCAGACAACGACAATGATAACTAGACTGGTAGCAGTGAAGATCTTCTAATAGACAGTGACAATTTTTCTGATGATGGTGTGCATTAGGATAATTACGCAAACCCTATTTCTTTTTCTTTTTTTTATGTTAATCCATGCATTTACCATGCTTTTTCTGTTTGTTAGAGACTTCTATTTCATGCAGTGGTTAACAAAAACCACTTTTGGATTGTCTAGGTGAATGAGGCTAGCTGTGCTATTCAAACATGCTACTGAGGCCAACTAGTATCTCTTTTCGCTCCACCTTTTGTTCTTGTTCTTGTTTTTTTTTTATTCTGTAATCTATTATAAGAACAACATGACATCATGCTGACTTATGTTTGATCAGGAACATTGATTTTTTGTGATCGAAGATCGCATTTGTGGGACATAAATTCAGAATAGTAAGTGTGCATAGCACGTGAATTTTGTGATGCCTTATCACTATCACGTGGCCATGGTAGTTTACATCCTTGTATATAACTTGCTCTCTTGCTTATATGGAAGTTTCTCATATGATGCAATGACTGTTTCTATAGTATTTGCTCCTTGTAAAACTTATTACACTGGCATAAATAAATAAAGGTTGAGATAAAGGTATAGCAATCATGCTCATCTTAATTGCTTTCCTTAGACTGACCCATAGTTAAAGGAAGAATAAAATTATTCCTATTAAAAATTGGTCTGTAATCTGCACGCATTAATGTATGCACATTACAGACCAATTTTTAATGGTGAAAGTACTAATATTAGTACTTTTACCATTTTGTGGTTGATCTATGCATCATGGGGAAACTTTCCTAAGATGGAGAGCCTCTTCTTCTCAGGAAAGTTGAGTGCTCAAAGGTTTTATTGTAAACCATAACTTAAACAATAAAAACAATGCACTTGTAAAACATACCTTATATATAGATATATAGAAACATTTATAACCATACAATGTTTTAATTCAATTTTTAAATGTAATTATTTAATTAATTAGGTGGCTTTCTTACAATTGTACTAGTCTTTCCCGTATTTTTAATTCTTACATCTAGCTATGCAGATAGCAAAATATATAATAGAATGTAATAATGTTGCATTTATTGTGAAGGTTGTTTAGAATATAAATGCAAAGGACTCTAGTGAGGATGCACGGTTGACATCTGACCATATTGGAGGAATTCTGTATCAATTAATTTAGCCCGAGAGGAAGTATGAAGAAGAACCAATAAAGAAGAACCAACTAGTTGAGCTTGTGAAGGCCTATAAACACAGACCAAGTGAGAGACTGCAAGTTGCTGAAGGCAAGATTTGGTTGTGTACATTGGGTTATATGAGCACCTTGTGTTTCGTGAGTGTTGTTATAGTACCCTGAGTTTTGTATTTAGGACCAGTTGGTTTTGTATGGGTTGATCAGTGCTAAATTGGATTGTATGGTTGAGTGTAAAAATTGCATCCTGATAACAATAACATTGGATACTTTATGGAGTCTATGTTAATTATATACGTGGTGATGAATACAATTGGCAGGTTTATACGTTTGTATGTGTGTGTACATATATATATATACATTCTTATATATATAAGTAAATATATATATATATATATATATATGTATATATCAGTCTTGAATATATTGATCATACTAACATTTGTATAGTATGATGAATACTAATGCCAGCTTATAAAAGAATGTAGATTGATTATAAAATGGGAGAACTGGGAGTCTGGGTCCATAATGCCAACTCAATGGTCTGAACTGATCTTCGATACCAGTATCTTCAAAGCTTGTCTTGAACATCAAGCGCTTGATTCATCATACTATACCCAATATATAGATTGATTATATATATACTCAATATATATATATGAACGTATGTAGATTGAATATACTCAATGTTGATGAGAGCTAAATATTGCCCAGTACATACCAAGAAATACAGGAAGCCATACAATTGGAGGATTTATAAAATTGAATTTGATTGGTTTGTTGATTTTCGTGCCCCCATGTAACTAAATTTATGAACTTCTTATCCAAATTTTATTTCTAGGTTCATTTGCTGGATTTAAGATTAGTAATAATTTACTAATGCATTTTTTCTGAGGACAGGATGGATAATCATATATATAATTAGATAGAATTTCTGCTATGTGGTTGATTGAATTGGACAGGATTGCATGCTCTGCCAAGTGTTCTAAAGCCAATATATTAAGGAATTACATATGGAGTGGTGTTAATTAAATCCCTTATACACGTGGTAGCAGAAAATGGTTCCCCACAACAGCCCAAGTGTTCCTCAAGCAAGGATATAATTACATAAGATTAAATACAAATAGAAATAATGGTCATCAGGGCTAGCTAGCTAGCTAGAGGCTTCTGCTGTCGCATCATGTTCAGTATAGATAATGCAAATCCTTGTGCAACAGTAGATGTGCCCATGCTCTGAGTTCCAGACGGCATGCACTTGCGCGAGAGAGAAAAATATGATAAGCGGGAGAACTGGTTTATAATACCAATGCATTGTTTTATCTAGTACTATTCATCTCTGGTAATACCAATGCTAAAAAGGAACAAGTATTAACCCAGTTCTAGAAATCTCCATTTCTGCAAGACCCAGGAATTTATACTTCAGCTATGGTATCTGCTTTAGCCTTTGCTTCAATCCTTGGTCAGACTTTAGAAACCTACATTCTGCATTTTCCACAACTATATACACCATCAAGCTATTTGTGTACACAATGAACAAAAATGGCAGATTTGTACATGTACATGTGTTCCATTGTAGTTCATTGTCTTTTACTTGTAATCTGTTGAACAAATATGTCCCAATGTACACAACCAAATCTGCCATGAACTAGAAATTTACTTCATGTTATAAAGCGGAAATCTTTGCTGTTCATTGGAGGATTTCTTCTATTATGTGATGATGCCAGGTAGTAGTTCATTGGATGATTTCTTCTCTTATAAAACAGCTATAACTTACTGTTTTATTTGGACCTCTGGAAGTGGGATGGTCCTCGCGTGCAGAAGAGACATGTATACTTGGCATCATGTTTAAACATGCCAAGTATACATGTTTCTAAGAGAAGAAACATGTATACTAGGTGTACCTTTATAAGTATACATGTTTCTAACAGAAGAAACATGTACAAATGTTTAAACATGTTGTTTTCTTCTCTTTTGCTAGGTATACTAGGTGTACTAGGTATACCTAGTAAGTATACATGTTTCTAGGTATACTAGGTGTACCTTCCTAAGTATACATGTTTCTAACAGAAGAAACATGTTGTTGCTAAGAGAAGAAACATGTTGTTGCCAAGAGAAGAAATTTCTTCTCTTGGCAAAAAATGCCAATTAGTAGTTTCTAGGTGTACCTTTAAGTTGCTGTTTTAAGGAAACTTTTACTTGGATGGTCATCTCGTGCAGAAGAAACATGTATAAGTCAAATAGAGGAAGAGGCCGAGGACGAGTGTTGCCTGCTACACTTTGACAGCTGCATGTAGGACCAGCAGCTTGGACATTGAGAGATGAAGTGCCTGAGGTTTACTCTGATGACTCCACTCAACCTCCAGATGACCCATTTTCAGCTCATGATCATGAGTTGCCTCCGATTACTCCTGTAGAGGTGAATACAACAGCTGAGGGTAAGTTGGTAATGTACTTTGGATTACTTGTTAACCTTTTCATTAACAATTTACAGTCAGGTTTTATATATTCATGGTAAGATATATGCTAAATTTAATATAATGTACAACTCAACCGTTTGAGCTACTGTGATATTGCAGAAAATAGTGGTAGTAAACGTGTTAGGGGCATAGCGAAGGGGACGAGGTTTGATAAGTTGTGCAAGTACGGGAAGATACCATTGGAGATCAAAGATGGGAAGATAGGCCCATCATGCAACAATAGAACAGTCTACACAACAAGAGTTTCGTGGGTTGTGCAGCACTATGTAGAAATGAGGCATGTTAGCTGGAGTATCATTGACGGGAAGGGGAAAGAGGAACTTATTGAGTGTGTTCGAGTATGGATCTGACACTTGAATGATAAATATAACTTCAAACATGTAATACAGTTTTACTGCATGTTAGAGTCAAAGAAACATGTACATATTGCATGTTTTACTTTATGTTAGAGCCTATATAACAAGTAGGTTACTGGATGTTTTAGTGAAACTAGATGATACAATTTTACTGCATGTTAGAGTAATATAACTTGAATGGTTGGTATATTACACTAACATGCAATGCGTACTACATGTTAGAGTAATAGAAACATGGTCAATTATATTTGGTTATGTTATAAATCAGCATGCTATGTAGAGGTAGAGTTAATAAGACAACAATGAAACTGTATTATAAATCATCATGCAGAACGTACTAATTTTTATTATTTTTATAAGTTGGATTGTGAATTTTTAACACAATCAATAAAGTTCCATGTGGTTAAAAGGTGCATGCAGCAATATTAACACATATGTTCCTAGTTTATGAAAATGTAAAGTGGCTCAAAATCAGGGTTATGCATATTTGTTATAACTGCATGGTATATGAGTTAATAAGATAGCAATGATGGTATGTGGGTATTTAACAAGCTTGACATTTATAGGCTGACTTTGTCATGGATTGGACAAAAACAAATCATCGTCGGACAGTTACAAGTCAGCTATCTCGTACTTATAATGCATTTCATTACAAGCTACACCGTAAATACTTGACTTATGCAACACATGAGGAGGCACTCACTAATGGAGGCACGTTGGTAGAGTAGCCAGTTTGGGAGTGGCTATGCCATCGGTGGGCGAGATGAATTTAAGGTAAGCATGTAAAGGCCTTGCTCGGATAACTGATGTTAAAAGTTATAACATTTTTAAGGGTATTTAAACAAGGAAACGATTGTCATCAGATAGCCATCTAATGCGTATTACATCATGATGTAAAGAGTGCTGATGAGATATCTTTATAATTTCATTGAATGTTAAAGTGCATGATAAGGCAACTGTTAAAGATGGTCTGCACTAGTTTAGACAGTATATTGGGTTTTAGAGTTGCAAGGTGGTTGCTTGAAGGGTATTTTCGTGCCTACATGTTGTGGTTTATTATTGCTTTGATGTATATATCATGGTTTTAAGTGGTGACTTTTTTATTGCAGAAAATGTCTGACCAGAACAAAGAAAAGAGGCGTAAACAAAAGGGCAACCATACAAGTGGAAGGACATCGTTTGTTGTACTAATGGAAAGAAAGGTACGGGTGGGCAGCGGGGCCCCGCCCCCGCAAAGGCGGGCGGGCTACCCCGCACCACCCATGCGGGGGCGGGGGGCGGATTGACCCCTGTGGGGCCTCGCCCCGCCCCTCGCTCCACACTCCTCCCCTTTTTAATGTAAAAATTTATAATATTTATATAAGTAATTTATATAAATATATTGTATATAAATATATACAATTTGTTAAAAACTCGAATTTAACTTCAAGTTAATGGATTACCTTGGCCTCTTAGGCCAGTTAAGTCCCACATTGCTTAACTATCACTATTGTATTGCTTTGCCCTCCTATATAATGGTTGACCTAGGAGGCCAAGACAATCCAAAATATAACTCTAAATAGTTTGCATTTTTTTTAATGTATAAATTTCAATTTATACTTGAAATTATATTATAATTAGAGTCGAAAAATATTTTTAGACTAAAAAAAAAATTTAGATAATGGGTTCAGTGGGGGGCGGGGCGGGGTGCGGTTTCTACCCCACCCCCCGATAGCGGGGCGGGGTATGAAACTCCTCCACCCGCATGGTGCGGGGCGGGGGGCGGGGAGGGGGTGCCCCCGCCCCACACCATGCAGGTAGCACCCCTAAAGAAAGGTATTGCCATTGTTTTACAATCAGTTAATATCATTAACATAGATTAATTTATAGATATCATTTAAAATGCAAGGGAAGATTGGATTAATGTGAATTATTTGCCAATGATTATGTAGAAGGACAAGAATCTGATAGATTTCAACAAAGATGTGCATTGGTCTAATAAAAATGGGAGATTCATCACACCAAGTACAAAAGAGAACTATGTGAGCTTCCCTTGTTTTGATATAAATACTATAAGGCACTACAATTATTGTACACTGTTTATAATACGTGAAAAGAATATTATCCACATGGCCTCACACATTTATTCATGCAAAAAACAAGAAGTGATGAAGCCGAAAAAACCTAGTCACTTTGTTCACATATTATTAAGTAAAATGTAGGAGTGAATAGCCCAAAAAACCTGGTAACTAAAGAAAAATTGGTTACATTTTTTCAGGTCAGAACATAAAATCTTAATTGACTTGTCAAAGCTTATAAGAACCATTGGTGACATTTATATAAATATTTACTGCATGGTAATTTAATATATTGTGAATAAGTGTAATAGATATTGATAAATAATATTGCATGAAAAGGCTGATTTATAAGTTGTATAATGGTATTGGCGTGTTTTTTCATTCCATAGAATGAGATGGTTCAAAAGATGAACGCCAAAGAGCCAGAGGATCGCACAGATGAAGCAGCAGCAACAATTTTCAGGGAGGTTTTGGGACATAGGTCAGGTTATTCCAGAGGAATGGGACACTCTGTTATGCCTGACTCTCCTAAACTGCCTGGAGTACCGAATGAGGAGTATGAACGTCTTGCCGAGGAAAATGTAGAAAATAGGAAAAATGCAGAGTATTACCAACATCGGTTTAAAGAGATTGAAGGTGGTTTCATGGCTTTGAGGGACCATATGCGGGAGTATGAGGAACGTGTAACATATGAATGTCTGAAAGTGGAGACAGAATTAGAGTCTCAGAGAAAGACTCAAACCATTCCTTAGCCAGCAACATGCCAGCAACAACTACTTAACTAAATTTATAGATCCAACTTTTGCTACACTTTTGATGAACCTGTGATGCGGATATCTATTTACTAATAGTACTTTTGATCAGTCCATTAATGGGAAAGCTACTCTTGATGTAGAGGGTGAAGGAGATGATGCAGGTAAGATGGTTTATTGCATTAGAATAAATTCCAAAGATATTAACTCAATATCTATGGTAGGGAGATGTTCAATGACTTGGAAAACTCATAACAAGGGACTGCATAATTTGTTTAAATTGCCCCCCTTGTTTGCAATTTGATACTTGGTAAGCCAACTGCACATTTTTTCAGGTATAGAAAACATAAAGTATACGATTTAGTACAACTGAAATCAATCTTGTCTCAGGAACTCAATTTTGTAACAGAGACAGTGTTTTATATACCCTATAGTACACAGTTTTGGGTTGAGATCTTTATTGTGATTCTCATGCTTCCATGACTCATACATAATATTAGCAGTAAAAAATCTTATAGAGTTACAGATTTACATCATTCTAAATCTATAATCTGGTTGACATCTAAATGATTGATATTGAATATGTAATGTGTATGTCAAATACATTGTATTTACTGTCTTATTCACTTTGTCTTATGCTCTTTGTTATGTGACTAACTAATGTGATGTCTTGGCTTGATCTCTACCGTTAAAGCTGATTAGTCAGATTCATTTGAAGCACGTGAGAGGAGCCCGTGACTTCATTCTGAAGGGACTGACCCTAGTCCATTGGATCTCGACACGTGGCTGGATCTGTTGCAAGTTATAAATACATCTCTTTCAATGTAACCCTGAGGAGTGTGACTCATTTGTGTTGACGGCAGCTTATGAGAGAGAGAGAGCAGTGAGAAGGGCGATATTAGGGTTTGTTAGGGTTTGCTTATTTGGAGAAGAAATCTGTGCGATTTCTTGGGGTTCCAGTGAGGGCATTGTAACTCTAATGTACTGAGGCTTCTCTGTGAAGTACTGTTCATCAATAAAGATCTCTATGGCTTTTCTGAGGCCATTCCTGCCGTGGATGTAGACCATTAGGGTCGAACCACGTAAATCGGTGTGTTCTTTCTTATTTCTATATATTTCTGTTATTCTTGCTAACTGCTTATGATTCTTGCCATGTTTATGTTCATATTTTGATACAATAGCAAATCTGTACAAATCGTATAGTTTTGGTGTTTCTCTGATTGTGAATGATATTAAACTGTGATCCTTGTGGTTTTACTATATTCTGTGTGGTTGAATATTTCTAAACAAACAGAATCGTTTTATCACAAAATATTGAGATTTTATTCGTTATAAAATTAAAACTTTTATAACCTTTTTATTAACAGAATATGATAAAATAACATGTGTTTCACTTAGTATTCTGAACAATTTAATTTGAAATATGCCATGGGCATTAATTTGCTAGGAAAAAGAAAACTACATGAATACCCAAATAGCTTGGAAAAATTGAAAATCTTTAGACGTTTAAAAAAGAAGGGAAAGGGAAAAAACAAAGATTTATGAGAGGAAGGCAAAATATGATAGCACTGTCATAAATAATTGAAAGAGAAACCGTAACCCTCAAAAATCACCAGTGAATTAGTCCAAGGCCATAATTGCTTTTTAGCCAAGATGGGAGTGTCTCTCATGCCTCTCTCTGTCTCTCTATATATATATAAAAAGGCGTTTTGAGAAATGCCAGCTTTGATTTGACTATTTGATGAATGGAAAGAACCATGTATCCATGCATGTGTGAAAACACTGAGACAATATTTTCAATCTTCTCAGTAAATATATAAGTTTCAGGATATATAGACTTTAGAAAGCCGCATGCAGTCCCTGCAAATATGCCATGACTCATATGATCCAGTACTTTGAATTACTTCATTCATAATCACCAAACATATAGTACACTGGCATACTGCTGCTCTAGTGCATGCATGCACCTTTATATTTTATATGTCAAGAGCATGGTTGGATTTAGGAGTCACCATATACAAGTAGTTATATATATTATATGCAGGATGTGGTAGCTATATATATATATATATATATATACACGTATATATAAAAACCCAGAACTCTATATATATATATTGCTTTTAGATATGACTATTGATCCATGAGTGTGTAGGTATATGTGTATATGATCTCTGTCATTGTATTTTGATAAGGAAATTTCCTAAGTTAATCTGAACCTTTACCTAGCAAAAACTGGATGCTAAGAGACTCAGATTAACTAAGTGAACAGTTGGTTTTTTCCTTGAATGGGGTAATTTTGAAATGCTTATTAAGACTTGTTTGAGATCGCGCACTACAAGAAATCTGCTTATTTGCGACCAGTTAATTCCAGCGAAATGATTATTTACAACTAAAATTGGTTGTGAATAGTCTTTTGGTTGCAATAAATTGATCACAAAAATCCGTTTTTCTTGTAGTACACTTGTTTAAACTTAGATGTTAGCTAACATAATGTGGATTAAGGTACAAAACATGTTGAACAGCTTCAAGACCCATGATAATATGGATTAGGGTTGTAGTAGTAGTTTTCAACTGTACATATAAATTGCTGGTTATTAATCTGTTCGTGCTATGGTCTAAGTTTATGCTGTTGTTGCATTGCAACAAGTCAATATATGAAGATTTTAACGGCAGCGCTGATTTGGTTGTGGTAGCCAAGACCCCAAAGAACTGCTAGATCATTGAGATTTTCTTATTGCTTGTATGTACATGTACATGTTTTTGCGATCAGATTGTAGTAGTGTTGACATGTTGAAATTCCAAGTATGGATTAAATGTGGGACTGCTAAACCAAGTTATAAACTCATAGGGATTAATTTCTATCTGAGGATTCTTATAGCATACTACTTTCAGTTGACATATAGTGTGTAAAGTTTTTAGGGGTTAAATTAGGTTTTTTTCTATCATTGATATATTAATGGCCTCCATGCAATTTTCCCAGAATGATGATATATATATATATATATATATATATGTATAGGAAAAATAGCCTGAAAACAGCATCACGACAATTATAATTTGAACAGATTACTCTCAAATGTCCCTATAATTATAGGGAATTTGAGAGTAAAGTAGTACCATTGAAAATAGATTGAGGAAATTCAGTAGTCAATTCCTATACATTTCCTCAATCTGTTTTCAATGCTCCTCCCAATCTAGAAAACTAATTCCTCTAGATAATCATACTGATAACAAACAAATTGACTGTAAATACATCCCTATTGGGTCGAAATAAACAAATAAATAAAGTAAAAAAAAATTGCCTCAGATTTCACAAACTGCCGAAAATAGGTTATCGCATTTATACGTACTTAGGGATTTCTCCGGTGGCTTGGAAACTGCATCTAACTTGACTGGCGATTCCAAATCGCCGAGATGGATAATGGACTGTGCGACGAACAACCTGGCGCAGGAGGATTGGTTGTTTGCAAAGAACACATGCTCGCACTAGGTATCAGGATTTTGCGACGATTTCGTCGATAATCCGTCGTAATGTTTTGGGCAATCCTCGGCGGTTAGGGTTGCGGGGAGAAATAGATCAGGTGTCACGCTGAATTTGTGGCGTTTGTTCTGCAATTATAAAACTGCCGCTTTAGATCTTTATCCACAATTTTGACACTTTTTGCGGCAAAGAAATGTCGCCGCAAAACCACATTATGTTGTAGCTACCGATATGACGGTTGATCTAGGTAGGCCAGCCAGAACCACTCCTAGCTATCAACCATTTATTTTAGAACAATACTTTTAGAATGGACAGTTTTACATATTTCTATTAAATATATTTATTATTAAATACGACTGGAGCTCAAAGCGGAAGCGAGGTTCATCTTTCTCTCAAGTAAGAAGAGTCGAAGTAGGCATAAAGCAGATCTATAAACAAAGGATTTTAAATTTTAAAGATCCAAATCTAAATCATTCTCTCAAATCCATCAACCCAAATACATTATTAAAGTGTGCTTGAAGTGAGTTCTTTCATCTAGATTGTCACTTAAAGCTATTGTTTTGTTTAGTATTTCATCCCCCCGCATGATTTGATGATCTGTTAGTTTAAGAGAAGATAAATTAAGAGCAAATAGCATATGCCATCACATAGGGCAGAATATAAGCTAGTATTTAATCAACAAAATGATCGGAAAAGCAAGGAAGTTTCGTTTGCAGGTTTATTATAAGCATACAGAGAGGGAGAGAGAGATTGATCAAATACCATACGAGTACATATAATGGATCAATCCACCATGAAAGACACGAGGTACCTGCTCAAACTAAGAGGACCAAAAAACAAAGAAACCAACAATACAAGAAAGGGTACCTTTTTACATACTTTCTTTTCCAGAAAATAAAGGTATTTATTTATATATATGCTATATATAATATGTGATATTTTTGTTCACAGGTACTGTTAAAAGGTGGCTTGAATTCAGATGGAACAGTGCATGTGTCGTAGGAACCTCCGCTCGAGCGAAGTCAGACAGAGAGTCTCGCTCAAGCATCGCTCGAGTTTCAGCTCGAGCAATATGAAGACAGAGAGCTTCGCTCGACATTCGCTCGACACTCAGCTCGAGCGAATTCATACAGAGAGCTTCACTCGATATCCGCTCGACATGCAGCTCGAGCGGTATTCAGGCAGAGAGCTTCGCTCGACCCTCGCTCGACACCCAGCTCGAGCTAGCTAAGGCAGAGAGCTTCGCTCGACCCTCGCTCGACATGCAGCTCGAGCGGTATCCAGGTCAGATAGTTTCGCTCGACATCGCTCAACTATTGGCTCGAGCGAAGTGCAGAAAACCTACATTCACTCGACATTCGCTCGAGTCTTCGCTCGAGCCAATGTTCACAGAAGTGAACATTCCTGTTCCTATAAATACCAAACGGCTCCTCCACTTTCCAAAAAGCTTTAGAAATCACTTTTGTCTAGTTTTTTAGTGTTTTCTTGAGAGAGAAGCTTAGAGTGAGTTTTGAGAGATAACTTCCTTGTGAAGTTTTGTTGTATTCATCTGTACTCCACCTTTGTTGATAGTGAAATCTTCGATACCGACCCCACCAGTGGACGTAGGCTCATTTTGAGTCGAACCACTTAATTCTTGGTTTTCTTTCTGTGTGATTGTCATCATTTCTTTTGTTTAGTTCCGCTACAATACTTCGAGTTAGTCTTAGATCTTCAGTTATCCCAACAAACTGGTATCAGAGCTTGGCTCAGGGTGATCTGGAGGGATGGCTATGGCTAAGTTCGAAGTGGAGAAATTTGACTGTCAGAACAGTTTCAGTTTATGGCGCATCAAGATGAAGGCTTTACTGCGACAATAGGGCTTGTCAAAAGTATTGGAAATGTCGGTATCTGACGATTCTCCGGCTCCTTCGAAAGAAGAAGAAGAAAAGGTACACAGTGCTATTCTTTTGTCACTATCTGATGGAGTTTTAAGAGAGGTTGCTGACGAGGAGACTGCAACTGGTCTCTGGTCGGCACTTGAGAATCTATACATGAAGAGATCTCTCACCAACCGTTTGTATTTGAAACAACAGTTATATACTCTCAAAATGAAGGAAGGTACTCTTATTTGTGAACACCTAGATGAATTTAATAAAATCATTATGGATCTTAGGAACATAGATATTAAGCTTGAAGAAGAAGATCAAGCGTTAATTATTTTATGTTCATTACCCACATCTTTTGAGAATTTTGTGAATTCCATGTTGTATGGTAGAAATTCAATTTCTTTGGTAGATGTAAAGTCTGCTTTGAATTCTAAAGAGTTGAGGAATAAATTGAGTGTGAAGAACACTAATGAACAAGCTAGTGGCTTGTTTGTTAAGGGGTCCTCAAGCAGGAGTAGATCGAATGACAGGGGTTCAGAGAAGAATAGGGGGAAATCCAGGGGTAGTTCACAAACAACGTTCAGTAAGAAGAACGTCAAATATCATTACTGCCATAAGTTTGGTCACTACAAGAATGAGTGACCAAACTTGAACGTCCAAAATTGAAAAACAGAGAGGACGGCACTAGTTCATCTAATGCCGTTAGTGTTGCTGATGATAGGTCTAACGACCTAGATCTTGTTCTAGCAATTAGCGACTCAAATAGTCGCTTTTGTGACAAGTGGGTCATGGACTCAGCTTGCACTTTCCATATGTGTCCCAAGAGGGACTGGTTCACTAACTATGAATCGGTCAACGGAAGCTCCGTTTTGTTAGGGAATGATATGGCTTGTAGAATTGCTGGAATTGGTTCAGTCAGAATTAAGATGTTTGATGGAATTGTCCGGACATTGTCTAATGTTCGACACATTCCAGAGTTGAAAAAGAATCTTATTTCTTTGGGTACTCTTGATTCTCTAAACTACAAGTACACTGGTGAAGGTGGAGCTATCAGAGTCTGTAAGGGCTCTATGGTTGTGATGAAAGGAGATAAGACAAATGGTCTTTATTTCCTTCAGGGCTCTACAGTGACAGGTGCAGCTGCAGTGTCTGTCTCAGATGATTCAGATTTAGATGTCACCCGTTTGTGGCATATACGTTTGGGTCATATGAGTGAGAAGGGGATGTCAATTTTGAGTAAGCAGGGTTTGCTATGTAATCAGAATATAGGGAAACTGGATTTCTGTGAACACTGTGTGTTTGGAAAACAGTGTAGGGTTCAGTTCTCTACAGGGGTTCACAGAACCAAAAGTTCTGTGGACTATATTCATTCTGATCTTTGGGGCCCATCTTCCGTCCCGTCAAAAGGTGGAGCTCAGCACTTGCTTACGTTCATTGATGATTTCTCACGGAAGGTTTGGGTTTACTTTCTGAAGCAGAAAAGTGATTCTTTTGTTAACTTCAAACAGTGGAAAGCTTTGATTGAAAATCAGACGGGTAAGAAAATCAAGCGACTTCGCACTGATAATGGTATGGAGTTCTGCGGAGGAGAGTTTGATGAATTCTGCAGAAATGAGGGTATTGCTAGACATCGTACAGTTAGACATACTCCACAGCAAAATGGAGTAGCTGAACGGATGAACAGGACTCTCTTGGAGAGAGCCCGGAGCATGCTTTCTATGCAGGTTTGGGTAAGGATTTCTGGGCTGAAGCAATCAACACAGCCTGTTACTTGGTCAATCGTTCTCCAACCACAGCGATTGGTTTGAAGACTCCGAATGAGGTATGGTCTGATACCCCTGCTGATTATTCAAATTTGAAAGTTTTTGGTTGCCCTGCATATTTCCATGTTAATGATGGAAAACTTGAGCCAAGGGCAAAGAAGGGCATATTCATTGGGTATGCCAGTGAGGTGAAGGGATTCAGGTTGTGGTGTACTGATCCTAAATCACCCAAGTTTGTGATCAGTAGGGATGTCACTTTTGATGAAAAATCCATGCTTAGTCCGAGAAAGGAGATTTCTGAGTCTACAGGACAAGAACAGGATGTTTGGAAGCAGGTGGAGTTTCAGGTGGAAGCACCACAAGGGCTGCCCAGTGGCGCCCAAGATCATGCTATTGTAGATGAGCATGATTCTGATCCGAGTAGCAGTGCACAAGGTGAGCAAGACTACAACATAGCGACTGGTAGACAGAGGAGGCTGATTAGACCACCTCAGAGATATGCTCATGCAGATATGGTGATGTATGCTCTTACTACAGCAGAGAATATTGTTGGTCAGGAGCCTTCCAATTATTCAGAAGCTGTCAAGAGCACAGAATCTGCACAGTGGTGCGCAGCTATGACTGAAGAGATTGAGTCTCTTCACAAAAACCAAACATGGGATTTGGTTCTGTTGCCAAAGAAGGTGAAGACTATTGGCTGCAAATGGGTCTTCAAAAGAAAAGAGGGAATCCAGGGTGATACTGATGCAAGATACAAGGCACGGTTAGTTGCTAAGGGCTTCAGTCAGAGAGAAGGCATCGACTTCAATGAAGTCTTCTCTCCAGTGGTAAAACACAGTTCGATCAGATTGCTACTTGCTATAGTAGCATTGTATGACTTAGAGCTGCAGCAACTTGATGTTAAAACAGCGTTCCTACATTGTGAGCTTGAAGAGACAATTTATATGCATCAGCTAGAGGGATTCATTGTTGAAAACAAAGAAGATAATGTGTGCAGATTGAAGAAATCTTTATATGGTTTGAAGCAGACGCCAAGGCAATGGTATAAGCGGTTTGATTCCTTTATGATTGATCATGGTTATTTGAGAAGTAACTATGATAGTTTTGTTTATCATAAGAAATTATTTGATAAGTCTTTCATTTATTTGCTATTATATGTTGATGATATGCTTATTGCTGCTAGAAGCATATCTGACATAGGTTTGTTAAAGACCCAACTCAGAAATGAGTTTGAAATGAAAGACTTAGGTGCTGAGAAGAAGATTTTGGGAATGGAAGTCTTCAGAGATAGGAAAGCTGGAAAGTTGTACTTGTCCCAGGGAAAGTACATTGAGAAAGTGCTTCAGAGATTTGGAATGTTTGATTCCAAACCAGTAAGTACACCACTTGCTACGCATTTTAAGCTTTCAGCTAGCCTATCTCCTCAGACAGATGAAGAGGAACAGTACATGGCTAGTGTTCCTTATTCAAGTGCAGTTGGCAACATCATGTATGCAATGGTTTGCACCCGCTCAGACATTTCACAGGCCGTGAGCGTGGTTAGTAGGTATATGGCTAATCCGGGTAAGACTCATTGGCAGGCTGTGAAATGGATACTTAGGTATTTGAGGGGAACCATGAACTTTGGCTTAATATTTGATAGAGATGTTGATCTCAGTTCCAAAGTTACTGGTTTTGTTGATTCTGATTATGCTGGAGACTTAGATAAGAGAAGATCATTGACAGGTTATGTTTTCACTCTGTGTGGGTCAGCTATTAGTTGGAAAGCAACACTGCAATCCACTGTTGCTTTATCAACTACCGAGGCAGAGTACATGGCAGCAGCAGAGGCTGTTAAGGAGGCCATTTGGTTGAAAGGCTTGGTCAATGATTTGGGTTTACAGCAAGATGGGATCTCAGTATTCTGTGACAGTCAGAGTGCAATACATTTGACCAAAAATCAAATGTATCATGAGAGAACGAAGCACATTGATGTTAGGTACCATTTTCTCAGAGAGATTGTTACAGAGGGTGCTATACAGATTCTGAAGGTTGCTACTACAGAGAATCCAACAGATATGATGACTAAGCCAGTTGCAGTATACAAGTTCAAACTTTGTTTGGACTTGATTGGTGTTCGCATTTTGTTATTCCCGTAAGGGATTTGGTGGTGGGGATTGGTTTTGTGGTCGGAGGTTTTTGTGTTGAAATTGGCAGAGTTCAAGCCAAGGTGGAGATTTGTTAAGAGGTGGCTTGAATTCAGATGGAACAGTGCATGTGTCGTAGGTTCGCTCGAGCGGAGGTTCACTCCGCTCGAGCGAAGTCAGACAGAGAGTCTCGCTCAAGTATCGCTCGAGTTTCAGCTCGAGCAATATGAAGACAGAGAGTTTCGCTCGACACTCAGCTCGAGCGAATTCAGACAGAGAGCTTCGCTCGATATCCGCTTGACATGCAGCTCGAGCGGTATCCAAGCAGAGAGCTTCGCTCGACCCTCGCTCGACATGCAGCTCGAGCGGTATCCAGGTCAGATAGCTTCGCTCGACATCGCTCAACTATTGGCTCGAGCGAAGTGCAGAAAACCTACGTTCACTCGACATTCGCTCGAGTCTTCGCTCGAGCCAATGTTCACAGAAGAGAACATTCCTATTCCTATAAATACCAAACGGCGCCTCCACTTTCCAAAAAGCTTTAGAAATCACTTTTGTCTAGTTTTTTAGTGTTTTCTTGAGAGAGAAGCTTAGAGTGAGTTTTGAGAGATAACTTCCTTGTGAAGTTTTGTTGTATTCATCTGTACTCCATCTTTGTTGATAGTGAAATCTTCGATACCGACCCCACCAGTGGACGTAGGCTCATTTTGAGTGGAACCACTTAATTCTTGGTGTTCTTTCTGTGTGATTGTCATAATTTCTTTTGTTTAGTTCCGCTACTATACTTCGAGTTAGTCTTAAATCTACAGTTATCCCCAACAAGTACTCGTTGCTCTTGATCATAAGATTATCATCTATCTCTTTGATAAGATCAGCTGCAAACTGAAGCATTTGTTTTGGATCTGGAATCTCCGCGTTAAGTTTCTCATATTCATCAGTCCAATGGGCTAAGCATCCCTGTTTCTTTGGAATGACCTGAAAAACGAACTTGAAACTTTTGTATGCCTCTACGAGTAATCCTCCTATCACCTTGAAAGTGACTGATAGTTTTTCGTCATCTATGCTCTCGTATATCTCCTGGGAAATTACAGTTTTCCCCTCTACACAGCCAGACCCAAAAAAGAAGAGAATCGATGAAATATATAAATATTAAACCATGCAACAAACTTGTGATCAACAACAAACTTTTGTGCCCTTACCGTATAAGAGATGCCAGTTCATGACAGCACCCACTTCTTCCCAATTACCTTCTACTAAATCAACCTTCTGTATATAGGTAGGGCAAAGTTTTGGTGTCTCGTACAATCGTTTCGAGTTAGCCTCATATAAAGCAGGAGCAGATGACTTGGCCTCTACTTCAATACTTAACTTACCAGATAGAGAAGATGACATTTTTCCTTTCAATGATAAGAAGTTTTCAATATTCTAATGCTCTTATCAAATACTGTGTGTCCAGGCCACTAATGCTCTTCGGCTTTTTATAGGAAAAAAGGGGCTTGGTTTAGTTGCCAATCTTCTTCTTCTCCGTCTTCCACTTTAATTGATCAGTTTTTCTTCACCTTATATCATATTAAAATCCATCACTTCCCATCAACAAACATTTTATAACAATAGATAATTTCACATAGCTCAACTGTGGAAATTTTTGTGCAGCTGCGTACTGTTACTAGACTTAAATATCATAGACTTTATAATTACTAGACTTATTATATAGCATAAACTTAAATACTAGACTTACAGGTTTAAGGCGAGACACAAAATTCTTATCTGATCTCATTTCATTTTATCCTATCTTATTCTCAAACATAATTCAAATATAAAATTTTTAAACTAAAATAAAAAAATAAAAAACAATTTCAACTTTTTCAAATCTAAAAAAAAAAGTAATATTATATAAAACTATATTATTACAATATTTTAACTTTATATTATTTTTTATTCAACATTTTTTCTATTATTTCCCAAAACTTAAGAAATACTCAACTCAAAATATCTTATTATTATTCACAAAATTCTCATATCACTCAGTCTCAGACAAGCCGTAGGGCTCGTTTGTTTTTACAGATGAAATGAGGTAGATGAGTTGAGATTAAAATTAAATAGTTGAATAAAATATTATTAGAATATATTTTTTAATATAATTTTTATTTTGAGATTTGAAAAAATTAAATTATTTATTTTATTTTGTATTAAAAGTTAAAAAAATTGTAATCATTAAATAATATGACATTTTTCTAAAAATAAAATATCCATTATTAAAGTCACATGAAGCTGATTAAGAATCCGCTTTTACCGGTCAAAGTCAGAAGTTTGAATATATATTACATGTCTGTCAGGAAACTCCTTGAAGTCACAAAATTTAGATTCCGTTTTTAGCAGTCAAAGTCAGAATGATTAGATCGAGAAGTATGAATATATATTACATTTCTGTCTGGGAAACTCGTACTAGTCCTTGATACATTTTTCCTTTCAATTATAACTTACCATGCATACAGAGAAGAAGAACCGCGTGCATTCATCATGACATGCATGATGTCTTGTACCAGCCGGTTTGAACAAGGTTTTTTTTGTTATTTTGAGTATTCTTCCAGACATTTTAATGTAATGTAGTAGCCCCGCCGCTGAGGCATTAATCCAAATATTCTAATTAAAGAGATCATGTGATCTCTATGAATCTCTTTATATGGAAGTTTGTTGGAGGATTAATCTAACATTGTGTATATACAACTATTACATTGACTTCGTACTTACACATTCACACTTCTTCTGCACGTCACGAGTACAAGTACATGATATTTATAAGAGAAAATATACTTACAACCGTGAATTGTGTAACCGCCGCGTAATCGCTTTGAAAAAAAATGAATAAAACATAAGACCCACATAAAAAAAATTAATTTTTTAATAATGGACCCCACTCTTTTTCAAAGCGATTACGCGACGGTTACGCACTTCACGGTTGTATGTAGAATTACTCAATTTATAAAGACAACTTATACATAATAGTAATGACAACACAAGTAATTTATGACACAGTGGGAAACAGAAATTTTTGGGGTTTTCTAATTTAAGACACATTTATGTAAAATAAAATAAAAAAGACAAACCTTAATCTTAATTTCACCAAAAAAAACATAAAAACGTAACTATATATAAAAAGTCAGGTTTCAATAATTTGCTATATACATGCAAAGATAAAATTCTAAAATTATAACTTGACATCTATTACAGATTTCTGACGACAATGTTTCATAGATATATATATTCATCCATTATTTCTTTTGCAATGAAATGTTTAGAATTTGTTTTCTTAATAAAAACTATCAGGTGATTTTTTAGAAGTTTATCTTTCATTCTAGTATGTAATTAGTTTATCAAGTTTAATATAAAATCTAAATATAATACTACAATTAAGATCTTAAATAAATATTTTCTTGCTCAATGAAGTTTAGGGGATAAAAACTTCTCAATTATTTTTTCTATAGATCATCAAATTTAAATAACTTCTTCAATTTATTTCACTTCAGGTTCTATATTGAGAAGCATAATATTGTATAATAAAAGACTTTGAGATACAAATTAATAAGTTTATTATTTCGCATAAACCTAACTTTAATTTAATTTTGGAGGGACCATATCATAGAAAATAGATAATATATAAAAATTGTTCAAAATGTTGGGACTATAGGAAAACAATTGTAAATAGATTTATATGTATGTAGAAATTTTAGAAGAACTTGGAGAGCATATGAGAATTATATATATATAGAATTATGAAAAAAAATAATTTAGTAGGAACCATCAACGTGCGTGGTTCGACCACTGCAACCAACCACGGTCCACATTTCGTTACTCCACCTACTCCCACATTTCCATCAAATCGGTTTGAGCCATAACTTAGACCTCAATCCCACTAGAGAATTCACCAGATCCTTTGACAATTAATGCTACTAATTTAAAGTGAGTATATTCGAATTTGTATTTAGGGTCTAGAATATGCCAAACCATTTGGGATTAACCCAAATAGCATTTAACCTCCACCCTTAGTGGTGTGTTTTTATGATTTATTGACACAATCTTGTGGTCTTAATATTTTTACTCTAAACAGTATGTTATTAGATATACATCAGTTTTTTTTTATGATTCATTGACACGGCATGAATGATCTTGATGCGATACATAAAATCTAATATCTACCTAGGACTAGCAACCTCGTAGACTTTTACTTATTATACATTTGATTATCTGTAATTTTAATCCTACTCTTAGTCAATTGAAAAACAATCATACATAAGAGGCAAAACTTAAATAAGAAAATAAACCAGAAGAGCTAAACTCAAATTGCTCTCTCTCTCTCTCACACTCTCATACAATCCTATCCATCCACCTGGAAATCCTAGGCCACTTGTCTAGAGGAGAACAAGTGTATAAGTGATAGAGTGTCAATCAAGCTTCTCGGCATGCTCTCTTACACTATTCACTTTTCCTTCCAACCCAACAATATTTGGTCAACTAAAAGACAGTTTCAACCCTAATGAAAGCTCAAAAAGTTTGAGGTAAACCAAAAGCCGAAACCCTTTGTGGAGGCTGAAACCAAATCGAGTCCATTCGGTTAGTCCCACCAAAACTTGCTTGTTTCACCAAGCTTCCTTTGCAAGTTTCCACCCCTTAAAAGGCCATGTCTTAGCTAACGTGCCCCTCACAGTCATCCCCAAAAAGTGCCACTTACGGCAAGTCAAACAAGTAAAGGTCAAGCTCCATCACACCCACTCGGCAGCAACAGAAAATCAGACCCTTCCAAAAGCTTTTCTTCCATTTTTCACAAGCAAAACTGTAACACCCGAACCCAAATTGAGTATTCTGAGTATATTATTTGGAGTAGACTATGGGCTCAAAATCTTCGTTTTGACGGATTATGATTTTATTTGGGCTTGATAATTAGGATTATTTTTCTAAAGGGCCAAGATGAGAATTGAGCCGAGAATTTCTAGGACAAGTTGGATTATTTTTAGAAATTGAGTTGAGAATCACGACTCAAGAAAAAAAGCCCAATCTTTATGCTTCAATATCCAAGTTGTGGGCCTAATATTTTCATATGGGCCCAAAAAGCCCAAGCCTTTTGGGAGCAGTTCCGCACGCAGAACTCCACACATGCACGGTTTCACGTCTACTTTTCCCACTTCATGCACGTCTCTCTACCCTTATTTTTTTCTCTAGGGTTTTAACTATTGTTTCCTATATTTGTTTTACTCATTCATCGTCCTGAACCAAAATCAAGAATAGCCGCTTCAGTTTTTCTCTATTCTCTCTCGGTTTGCCACTGCCGCAGCACCACACCTTCAAGCAGCCATACATGGAGTCAACCTTGCACCCTAGTTTGCCGTCCAACACCATCACGAAAGCCCAAACGACGTGCACCCTTGCCGAAACCGTAAGCCAGCCCTCCGTCGTCCATACTACTGCACCAGCAACCTCCGTGCCCAGCTCAAACGAAACCGACGTAACCCGTGCACACTACATCTCCACGGATCGTGGCTCTTCTGCCATACACCAAAGTCACCATCTTTAAGCTGTTTTTCCATCAGCCTCCATGCATGAAGCAGCCAAGGTCAGTACAGTGAACCCATTACCCACTGCACGAAACCAAACCGCCCAGAATAAAACCACCGTGATTGCCACTGTTCAGCCTTGGTGCAACACCACAGTCGCCCACAATTCCGCCTTGCATCACCGTACCCCACACGGTCTCATTGTCCCTTATTTTTGCTCCCCGAAACAGAGCAAGTTTTTGCTCAAGCCGTCCATCGAACCCCCTCTATTGGCCCCTCACTGGGTCTTGCACCTCACTGCCGCCTTCGATCTCCACCATCAATACCTCACAGAAACCACCGCCACAAACTTTCCGACACCCCCAATCCGTCTCGCCACACGGTGAGCTACATCTCTTTCCCTCACGTTTTGCTCTCTCTCTGTCATTACTTATCTCTGCTTATCACGCTGCCGAAACCAGCCAGCCAACCTCAAACCGCTGGCTAAATACTCTTCGTCAGCCCTGTTCAGCCGTACGTTCATCATCAGCACGCCACCTAGCTGCCAGCATAGCCACCGAAGCCACTCAGCTCCGATCGGAACCCTGATGTAGCCTCCTTCCTCTGTGAGCCTCGTCGCTGCCTCTTTCTTTTCACACTTGAAAACTATTTCCGGTTTTAGTGAGCTTTCGTCGCATGTATTTGTGGTTCCAGTAACTTGTTGCCCTGCTTGTTGAGGTGTTTTTCTCTTACGTAAGGTTAGGGAAGATTAGATCTAGGGTATTACGTTTTTACCCTTGAGTTACAAGCCAAATCACTAGGGGGTTTGTGTTTTTATTTTTATTTTTTTCGGTTGGGTTGTCTTTTACGAAGGGTTTTTTTTATTATTTATTTAAAGATATTTCTTATATTATTGTTAGTCAAAAATGTTTCTTAAAGTGCTTTAAATTTGTTATTTCTTTCAAAAGAATAAACAATAATGTTGTATTTTTACAATGACTTAGTTTATTATATGGTTGCTGTATAATTTAAAATATGTTGGTATAATTATATTATCTAGTATTAGATTTTATAAATTACACTTCAATAGTAAATAAGTTAGACTTTTAAATGTTTTTAGTCGAAGTTATTAAATGGACATTGCCAATTTTAGAAAGGGATGATATATTTTGGGCTTTTGAGGGTTTTAGGTTTTGAGGAATTAAAATAGGTTATTTTATAAGCCTAGCCTTAAATACCGAAATACGTGATTGATTGGAAATTTACGAGAATTATGTGATTATTTTATAGGTGATGATTAATTATTGTTCGATATTTTTGAGAAATTTCGAAAAAGCTAAGAAGTTCAGGTAAGCGGGGTTCCAAGCTAGACTTTGCATTAAATAAAATGAACTGAGGTCCTTTTTGAAAAATGTGCATGCTTTGCTATGACAAGAAATTTGAAAACAACCTCAGATATTTGTTCTGCATTACTCATGAGATTCTGTTTAAGAATAACGAATTTTCTGTCATGACTAATGTAGACATGAGCTTATTTTTGACATTATGTTCCTGAACTTTGAAAAAAAGAGCGAATATGAAATTTGTGCATAAATAATGTTGTGATATGATTTTGTTCTGTTCTGAAGATTTCGTTCAGTACTCTGTTTGGATAAGACGTGATTTCTGAAAACCTTTGGCATGACTATCTGATTCTGAATTTTATTCTGTTTCAGCTCTGTTCAGTTACAGCCCTGCCACGGGTGATAATAGTGGCATACGGCCCAACCACGGGTAATAATAGTGGATACGGCCCAACCACGGGTAAAAATAGTGGATACGGCCCTGCCACGGGTTATAGTAGTGGTCTCTGTTTTGAGTGCACACCTTGGTAACAGAGTGTTTTATGTTCTGCTTGGCTATCCGCAGATGCACAACCCTACCACGGTGGTTATACATGGCCTCTGTTCTGATATGATGTTCTGATGATGATGATGATCATTTATGCTATGCCAAAGAATATTTTTGAATGAGATTATTTCTAAATGTTCGCTCTGATATTTTGATAACATGTTTTGCTTACGCACTCTGAAAATGAAAATGTTTTGTTCTGCATCCTGATTTCTGTAAATGCTCATGTTTACACTCTGGTATATGTTCTCTGCTTATTAAGCTGTTGATAACTCACCCCTTATCTCCATATATTTTTCAGATAATTTTGATGCTTCAGCTGGAGAACAAAAGTAGAAAGTTTAGCAAGGTGTGATGATTGTAGTGGAATAAGTGTCTGAGGGTACAAGTGCTTATGTGAGAGTCGTAGTTAGTAAACTGATTCATTTTTCGGGTATTTGATTTGATGAGTTGAGGATGTTTTCGAGTTTTTTTGGAGAATTTCTAATTTATGTTATTGGAGATTTCTTTATTTTCGCCATGGAGGAACTTAGATTTTTGGATTGATTAAATGGATTAATATTTTATGGGATTTTCTGAACTTTATAGTTGTATTATTTAAGTTGATTTTAATTATTAAGAGTTAACTCTCCAGACCTCTGGGAACGGGGCGTTACAGTTGGTATCAGAGCCAGGTTTGAGATTCTGCTTACTATAATAAAGAGTTTGTTGAGTGTTAAGGTTTTAGAATTCTTGTAGGCGCTGGATCATGACGTTGAGGAAATAATTTTTAGAGTTGTGGTGTAGACATTTGTGGGCTGTAGGAGGTGATTTTTATGGGTATTTGGGGTATTAGAAGTCTCAGGCGTTAGACAAGATATTTTATGGAATTTGAAGGGTAGGAATTTTTATAGATATTCTGAGATGTCCATGTTGATTGAGGTTCGGTTAGGTTTTGTAGACCGCATATAAGGCTTTTGACAGGATGGAAGGTTTAGAGTCCGGAGTTATATAGAGTTACTACTGTTGCTTGTATAATTTTTTTATTTTTATTTATTATATGTATTTTATCTTTGTTTTACTATTATCACTATTTGCTTGTTTTGTACGAACCCTTTATTCTTGTAATGATTCTCTGTAATAATCCAAGTTGTCAGGATGCCACCTTGTCGTCGAGAAAGAAGTGTATCGGGAATGAATGCGACAAATGATGAATGGGGATGCACCATAGAGCAGTTTAATCGAATGCATCCTCCCACCTTCAATGGTCGGGGCGACGCAACCTTAGCAGAAGACTGGATCCAAGATATTGAGGAGATACTCCGCTTTATAAACTGCACAGACGAGCGAAAGGTTCTATACTCTGCTTTCAAACTAACGGGAGAAACAAAATGGTGGTGGATTTCTGAAAGAACCATCAGAGAAGCGGAAGGGACGGAAATAATCCGTTGGCTGCACTTCAAGCAGATCTTTCTGGAACACTTCTTCCCAACCTCAGTCCGGGATGACAAGGCTATGGAGTTCGCTAATTTGGTACAGGGAGCTATGACAGTACACCAGTACGCAGCTAGATTTATTGAGTTATCACGCTTTGCTGTATATTTGATCCCTGATGAGGAGAAGAAGGCTCGTAAGTTTGAGCAGGGGCTGAATGAAAAGATTTATGAACGAATTGTGGGCTTTCAAATCCGGAACTTCTCAGAGTTGGTGAATAAGGCCACAGTATTCGAGAGGAGCCTTCAAAGAAGCGCAACATTACTAGAACAGAGGAAGAGGACTGCACCATAGGGGTCTCATTCTGTGATGGATCAAGGGCCATGGAAGAAAAGAAATGATGGGAGCAACTCGGGGAAAAGCAAGTGCAAGGATATCAATCTAATAACCCGTGCAAGTTTTGTAACCACATACACACTGGGGAGTGTAGAAAGGAAAATGGGTCATGTTTCCGATGTGGAAAGACTGGTCATTTCATAAGAAAATGCCCATTGCTGGCAGACGACAAGAATAACACACCCCCAGGACCCCGACAAACGACACAGGGAAACAATCAACGTAGAATGGGACCAGCTCGAGTGTTTGCATTGACAGCTGAAGATGCTGAGGGCAACAACAATGAGATTACAGGTACCTCATTCTATTTCTCCTTGAATTTTTTTTTTAATTGAGTCGAGATTAGTTATGCTTGTATGGATTTGTTCTAATAAGATAGCTTAGAATATTTAAGTTTGGTGGGGAGTAGATTTTCTAAGGATTTGAAATTTGTGAATCGAGGTTATTCAGGACTTAAGCTTGGAACTATTGATTATATGATTTTGTTTTAGGAGTTCTCTGTTAGTTAGTTGTAAAAAAAAAAAAAAATTGTGTGCGGACTGGTTAAATGTGGAGCTTAATTCTTTTCCAAGCAGCGGAAGCGTGGTTGTAGTGATATGATAATTTGAAAGTTTATTTCGTTATTTTTATTGAGGTTTATATTCTAGACTTTAAAAGGCAGTGTGTGCGAACGTGTATGGCTAGATAAATTATGGGAGAATACGATCAACAATATGGGAGGGTTAGAATTTGAAATATTAGGTCCGACAATATGATTGACGTTCGGTGTAGGCATTGGATGTTTGTAGCGGATGAATATTTGGACGTTGCTATAGGTGTAGCAAATTTCGAGGACAAAATTTTTGTAAGGGGGGAAATGTAACACCCGAACCCAATTTGAGAGTTCTGAGTATTTTATTTGGAGTAGACTACAGGCTCAAAATCTTTGTTTTGATGGATTATGATTTTATTTGGGCTTGATAATTAGGATTATTTTTCTAAAGGGCCAAGGAGAGAATTGAGCCGAGAATTTCTAGGACAAGTTGGATTATTTTTAGAAATTGAGTTGAGAATCACGACTCAAGAAAAAAAGCCCAATCTTTATGCTTCAATATCCAAGTTGTGGGCCTAATATTTTCATATGGGCCCAAAAAGCCCAAGCCTTTTGGGAGCAATTCCGCACGCAGAACTCCACACATGCACGGTTTCACGTCTACTTTTCCCACTTCATGCACGTCTCTCTGCCCTTATTTTTTTCTCTAGGGTTTTAACTGTTCTTTCCTATATTTTTTTACTCATTCATCGTCCTCAACCAAAATCGAGAATAGCCGCTTCAGTTTTTCTCTATTCTCTCTCGGTTTGCCACTACCGCCGCACCACATCTTCAAGCAGCCATACATGGAGTCAACCTTGCACCCCAGTTTGCCGTCCAACACCATCACGGAAGCCCAAACGACGTGCACCCTTGCCGAAATCGTAAGCCAGCCCTCTGTCGTCCATACTGCTGCCACCAACAACCTCCGTGACCAGCTCAAACGAAACCGACGCAACCCATGCACACTGCATCTCCACGGATCGTGGCTCTTCCGCCATACACCAAAGTCACCATCTTTAACCTGTTTTTCCCTCAACCTCCTTGCATGAAGTAGCCAAGGTCAGTATAGTGAACCCATTACCAACTGCACGAAACCAAACCGCCCAGAATAAAACCACCGTGATTGCCACTGTTCAGCCTTGGTGCAACACCACAGCTCGCCCACAATTCCGCCTTGCATCATCGTACCCCACACGGTCTCATTGTCCCCTGTTTTTGCTCCCCAAAACAGAGCAAGTGTTTGCTCAAGCCGTCCATCGAGCCCCCCTCCGTTGGCCTCTCACTAGGTGTTGCACCTCATTGTCGCCTTCGATCTCCACCGTCGATACCTCACAGAAACCACCGCCACGGACTTTTCGACACCCCCAGTCCGTCGCGCCTCACGGTGAGCTACATCTCTTTCCCTCACGTTTTGCTCTTTCTCTGTCATTACTTATGTCTGCTTATCACACTGCCGAAACCACCTAGCCAACCTCAATCCGCTGGCTAAATACTCTTCATCACCCCTGTTCAGCCGTACGTTCATCATCAGCACGCCACCCAGCTGCCAGCATAGCCACCGAAGCCACTCAGCTCCAATCGGATCCCTGGTGTAGCCTCCTTCCTCGGTGAGCCTCATCACTGCCTCTTTCTTTTCACACTTGAAAACTATTTCCAGTTTTAGTGAGCTTCCGTCGCATGTATTTGTGGTTCCAGTAACTTGTTGCCCTGCGATGGTTCGGGCTGACGACTGTTAGTGCCTTCCTTCTCTCTGGGAGAAAAGAGTGAGGTTCTAGTGCCTTGAGGCTCCTCAAAGGTTTTACGTCTCACTTTTTGTGAGCATAGTATTTGTTTTCTTGTTTTAAGGCTGGAAATGGAGGCAGAAGACCTGGCAACACAATGGGAACGACTCCATCTATCCAAGGAAGAAAATGCATTCTTTCACGTCAACCCTGAAAATTACACAGAAGAAGATACCAGAGGCAAAAACAGTATTGTGGGGAAGGCTCTAACGGAAAAAGGCGTTAACAGTGAGGGGTTTAGAGCCACTATGTCCCAGTTATGGAGGTTGGAAGGGTGGGTTATCTTCAAAGAGCTGGGAGAACAATGTTTCTTGATTGAGTTCCAAAAGTTGCGAGATAAAGAGAGAGTCCTAAGTGGAAGGCCGTGGTTTTTCGATAGACATCTTTTGACCATGATGGAAGTGGATGAATCAGTGTCTATCCATGCATTACAGTTCCGGTATGAACCCTTTTGGGTGCACTTGCACAACCTTCCTTTGGCAACCATGAATGAAGAGTTTGGGAAAAAGTTTGCAGCATCCATTGGCCACGTTATCAGGGTTGAAGCTGAGGCTGATGGACGGGATTCGGGTAGATGCCTAAGAGTAAGGGTAGCGGTGGACCTTCACAAACCTCTGTTGAGAGGGAAACGATTGAAGCTGGGTGACAAACAGCACTGGATCACCTTTAAGTGTGAAAGACTGCAGAGCTTCTGTTTCCAGTGTGGGGTTCTGTATCGTAAGGGGAAAAGCTGCATAAGGCGGAGAATGGATCAGCAAGGTGAGGAACAGCTCCCCCTCCAGTTTGGTCCAAGGTTACGAGGGCAACCCAGGAACTTAAATATTTTCGACGGGCGTAGATACGGTGGTGGAGAGGATGGCAGCCACCGCAAAGGTGCTCAACATGGGGAAGGGAACCGACATGAAAGTAAGGAGGCAAAGTACAGTAGCCAAGTTGACAAGGCTGACGACTATGCAGGGGAACATGACATGTATCCAGCGGAAAAGGTGGATAGAAGATCTCGAGGGGTCCAATCTCACCCACCAAACGAAGAAAAAGGTGGCAAAGGTATCCAGGGTGGCTCTCTTGGGAACCTACCTCTAGATCAGAGAGGGCTCCCTCGCTCGGATGAAAGGGAGTCAACGCATGTGCAAGATGGCTTTGACAACGTGGGAGGAACATTTGAAAAGGTCACACATGGAACCAGCTTGAGTATGGAGCCAGGGCCTGACTTTCCAAAAGAAGCACATGAGTATGGGGGCGGATATGGGCCTCCAGAAAATCCCGTAAGTAAGGAAACCCTTAAGTGTAATGAGTTGGCACCGTCTGGAAGTCAAGTCACCCATAGCTCACACAGTTCTGACAAGAAGATGATGAGAGACAGGTTAAACAGATTTGGAGATCGTGTGATTTCAGGGAGGGTAGTCTTGGGCAGCACAGTAAGAAGATGGAAGAGGAAGGCACAAGAAAGAGCCAGCCAGGAGGATGGAACTGGTGCTAATTCACTGGCTGAGAACTCTAATAAACCAAGCAGAGTGATCTACCAGAGAGGCTGCAAAAGAAGGAAAACACATGTTAATGTAGTTTCAAAAAAATTTAAGGAACATGTTGTTCCAAAGGAAAATTCTCTTGTACAGGCAGAGGCTGGTTTCCAGCCCTGCCCAACATAATGAGTATCTTGGTGTGGAACTGCTGAGGGCTTGGGAACCCTCGGATAGTTAATGTCCTTAGAAACATATCTAAGGAGAAGTGCCCCTCATTAGTTTTCCTAATGGAAACTAAGAGTAGAAATAGAAGGATGGAGGAGATTAGGAGGTCTCTGAAGATGGATGGTTGTTTTGCTGTAGAGGGAATGGGACTTAGTGGTGGGATAGCTCTCTTATGGAAAGAAAGATGGAAGGTCCAAGTTATTAACTTCACGAGATGGCATATTAGTGCACTAGTCCAGGAGGAGGAAAGTGGTCCAAGTTGGCAATTCACAGGCTTTTATGGCCACCCAGAGACTGGAAAGAGGAGCAGCAGCTGGTAGCTTTTGAAGATGTTAAAACCAGGCAGCACCATGGCCTGGCTGGTGGCTGGAGACTTTAATGAGATCCTTCACCAAAAGGAGAAAGTGGGTGGGGCAAGCAGACCTTACAAACAAATTGAGGATTTCAGGCAAGCTATAGAGTTCTGTGGTCTTAATGATATCCACTCACTGGGGTTGTATTTTACATGGTCTAATAACAGATTTGGAAGGGAGTTCACAAAAGAGAAACTGGATAGGGCCCTCGGGAACAAGGAGTGGTCTGACCTTTTCACTCATGGATCGAGTACTGCCCTGGCTGCAATTAAATCTGACCATTCACCCCTTGTCATTGATACATACAGTGTAAGGCAGGAGATAAGGAGGAGAAGAAAGTGTTTTCGATATGAGATGGCTTGGGAACTCAAGGAAGAATGCCAAAAGGTAATAAGTGACGCTTGGAAAAAAGGCTATGGAATAGGCTGTGAGGCCAGCTTAATGAGAAACAAATTGAAAGCTTGCCAACAGGAGCTGCTGGCCTGGAAGCAGAAATCAAAACAGATGGAGGGAAGGGACATCATACAGGGTCTACAAAGAATTGGTCACCTCCAGGATACTGGCACAGGTGATCATGTTGCCATCTTGAGAAGAACACAGGAGCAAGTGGTGTCCTCAATGACAGAAATGGACTTAAAATGGCGCCAAAGGGCCAAGCAGCATTGGCTCAAGCTTGGTGACAAGAACACTCACTACTTCCATATGCAAGCAAGTCAAAGAAGGACAGCCAATACCATTAAAAGTATTGAGGCATCTCATGGAAAAGCTGTAACTGAGCAGGCATACATTGGAGGGGTATTCACAGGTTATTTCTCTTCACTTTTTACAACCACAAATCCCTCTAATTTTGATTCATGTTTGCATGCCCTGGAAACCGTACTGGATATGGAGATGAAGGAGTGGTTAATGACCCCTTTCACTAGAGAAAATATTACTGAAGCCATTTCCAAGATGAACCCTTTAAGCTCCCCTAGCCCGGATGGCTTCCCTGCTCAGTTTTATCAAAAACATTGGGAGGTGGTGGGTGAGCAAGTTTGCAATTTTGCCCTCAAAGTCCTGAACCAAGGTGGCTCACTAAAAGAGGTTAATGATACTGATATCTCTCTCATACCCAAGATTAAAAACCCCAAAAGAGTGACTGATTTCAGACCAATTAGCCTGTGTAATGTTGTCTATAAAATTGTCTCAAAGACTATTGCTAACAGGCTAAAGATCATTCTGCCCAAGCTTATATCTCTCAACCAAAGTGCATTTGTACCCGGGAGACTTATGTTAGACAACACTATGGTAGCATATGAGATCCTACACTCCATGACATCAAGAATGAAGGGCAAAAGAGGGTTTATGGCCCTTAAACTCGACATGAGCAAGGCTTATGATAGGGTGGAATGGAATTTTGTGGAAGCCATTATGTCTAAGATGGGTTTCCCTATTCATTGGATTGACTTAGTTCAAACCTGACTCAAGTCAGTTTCTTACTCAATTCTTGTGAATGGGGGAGGCTCACAAACCATTTTTACCTTCTAGAGGACTTAGGCAAGGGGAACCTTTGTCCCCTTACCTCTTCATTTTGTGTGCAGAAGCCCTCACTGCACTTCTAAACAAAGCTGAATCTAGTGGAGTTCTGACTCCAGTCCCTATTGGAAGAGGCCCCATTTCTGTTAATCACCTTTTCTTTGCTGATGATAGCTTGCTTTTATGCCAAGCTAAAGCTGAGGAACTTAGGTCCGTGCTCAGTATATTGGATATTTATGAGAAGGCCTCGGGACAGGTTCTAAACAAAGACAAGTCATCTATATTTTTCAGCAACAATACTGGCCTGGGAACTCAACAGCAAATCTTGGAGCTAGCAGGGGTGAAGTCTTCTGGCACCTTTGAAAAATACTTGGGGCTTCCTGCATTGATGGGCAAAGCAAAGGTAGCTTCTTTTCACTCTCTAATTGATAGAACATGGAGTAGAGTTACAAACTGGAAAACAAGTTCCTCTCGGCAGCTGGGAAAGAAGTGCTGCTCAAAGCTGTCCTACAAGCCATCCCTACATATGCCATGGGGATGTTTATGCTACCAGCCTCTATAACAAACAAGTTAAATCAACTACTCAGGAAGTTCTGGTGGGGATTCAATGAAGACTCTTCCAAAATCCAATGGGTCAATTGGAAACAAGTAAGCTGCAGCAAAGAATTGGGAGGACTGGGCTTTCGAGACTTGAGGGGTTTTAACTTAGCCTTGTTAGCTAAGCAAGGTTGGAGGATTTTACAAGATCCAAATTCTCTGGTGGGAAGGATTCTCAAGCATAAGTATTTTAAATCAGGGGGGTTGCTGGAAGCTCAGCTGGGGACAGGTCCATCATTTGCCTGGAGAGGTATCCATGCTGGTCTAAGGCTGTTGAAAGAAGGGCTTGTATGGAGGGTAGGGAATGGCAAACAAGTAAAGATCTGGACTGATAAATGGATACCCTTTACCCCCCCATATAGAATTCAATCTACCCGACAAGTGGACTGCTGGTGTGAGTATGTTTATGACCTTATAGACCCCCATCTGCAGAAGTGGAACAAACCTATTCTCCATGAGATGTTTTCCCAGAAGAAAGTGGCTGACATCACAGCCATCCCAATTAGTTTGGGGGGAAGAGAGGATAAGCTTGTATGGCAGTTTACACCAAATGGAATTTATATAGTTAAAAGTGGATATCACCTCAATATTGAATTGGAAGGTGAACTAGAAGGGGAGACCTCAGGCAAAGCTAAGGAAAAACGAGCTTGGAAATACATATGGAAGCTAAGAGTACCTCCTGCTACCAAGATGTTCCTATGGAGAGCTTGCAAAGAAGCCATTCCTACACTAGCTAACTTGAAGAGAAGGAAAGTGGTTGAAAACAGTTTATGTCCAGTTTGTAAGCAGGAGCAAGAAACCTCGGGTCATGTTTTATGGGGATGTATTGCTGCCAAAGATGTATGCGGCCAGGGAATGAGGAAAGTGCAAAAGTTATCTCTTCAAAGTGATCTGATTTTTGAAATTTGGTCAAGACTGGTAGAGATACTCAGCCTTGAGGAACTAGAGGAGGTGGCAGCAACTATGAAGGGACTATGGTCCAGAAGGAACAACACCTACCATGGTAAGGAGTTCCAACATCCAACGGCTCTTCATCAACAGGCCAAGACAGATCTTGCAGTCTACCAGGAAGCTATTACAGAGGATAGAGCAGTTAAGTTTAATGCTCGTGCAGGGGTGCCAAAATGGAAAAAACCTGAGGTGGGTTCCTTAAAGGTGAACTGGGATGCGGCTGTTAACTTAGAGGAAGGGAGAATTGGAATTGGAGTGCTCATTAGAGATCATGATGGACTGGTCATGGGAAGCTTACGGGCAAGCAGAAACCTGAAAGGGACCCCTTTTGATGCGGAAGCTTTTGGCCTACTTCTAGCAGCTGTTTTCTGCAAAGAAATTAGACTAACACATGTCTGTCTAGAGGGGGACTCTAAGCAAGTGGTGGATTTATTGCAAAACTGCGCCAGGAACTGGAGTTTGGGAGGCTGTCTTGTGGAAGATGCACGGGAGATACTCAACTAGTATGCAGTATGGTCTGTGACTCATGTATATCGAGAGGCCAATATGGCATCACATCTCCTAGCCAACAATGCACTGGAAGCCATAGAGGATACCTATGATATTGAAACTTGTCCTTCATGTATCTTTCCTATAGTCTCTAAGGAAATGTTGTAATTGTTATCTCCTGGTTTTAGCTTGAGTTGATGTAAGTCATTCTTATGATTAATGAGATCAGTCCTATTATCAAAAAAAAAAAAAACTTGTTGCCCTGCTTGTTGAGGTGTTTTGCTCTTACGTAAGGTTAGGGAAGATTAGATCTAGGGTATTACGTTTTTACCCTTGATTTACAAGCCAAATCACTTGGGGGTTTGTGTTTTTATTTTTATTTTTTTCGGTTGGGTTGTCTTTTACGAAGGGTTTTTTTTTTATTATTTATTTAAAGATATTTCTTATATTATTGTTAGTCAAAAATGTTTCTTAAAGTGCTTTAAATTTGTTATTTCTTTCAAAAGAATAAACGATAATGTTGTATTTTTACTATGACTTAGTTTATTATATGGTTGCTGTATAATTTAAAATATTTTGGTATAATTATATTATCTAGTATTAGATTTTATAAATTACACTTCAATAGTAAATAAGTTAGACTTTTAAATGTTTTTAGTCGAAGTTATTAAATGGATATTGCCAATTTTAGAAAGGGATGATATATTTTGGGCTTTTGAGGGTTTTAGGTTTTGAGGAATTAAAATAGGTTATTTTATAAGCCTAGGCTTAAATACCGAAATACGTGATTGATTGAAAATTTACGAGAATTATGTGATTATTTTATAGGTGATGATTAATTATTGTTCGACATTTTTGAGGAATTTCGAAAAAGCTAAGAAGTTCAGGTAAGGGGGGTTCCTATGCTAGACTTTGCATTAACTAAAATGAACTGAGGTCCTTTTTGGAAAATGTGCATGTTTTGCTATGACAAGAAATTTGAAAACAACCTCAGATATTTGTTCTGCATTACTCATGAGATTCTGTTTAAGAAGAACGTATTTTCTGTCATGACTGGTGTAGACATGAGCTTATTTTTGACATTCTGTTCCTGAACTTTGAAAAAGAGAGCGAATATGAAATCTGTGCATAAATAATGTTGTGATATGATTTTGTTCTGTTCTGAAGATTTTGTTCAGTACTCTTTTTGGATAAGACGTGATTTCTGAAAACATTTGGCATGACTCTTTGATTCTGAATTTGATTATATTTCCGCTCTGTTCAGTTACGGCCCTGCCACGGGTGATAATTGTGGCATACGGCCCAACCACGGGTAATAAAAGTGGATACGGCCCGACCACGGGTTATAATAGTGGATACGGCCCAACCACGGGTAATAATAGTGGATACGGTCCTGCCACGGGTTATAATAGTGGTCTCTGTTTTGAGTGCACACCTTGGTGACAGAGTGTTTTATGTTCTGCTTGGCTATCCGCAAATGCACAACCCTACCACGGGGGTTATACATGGCCTCTGTTCTGATATGAAGTTCTGATGATGATGATGATCATTTATGCTATGCCAAAGAATATTTTTGAATGAGATTATTTCTAAATGGTCGCTCTGATATTTTGATAACATGTTTTGCTTCCGCACTCTGAAAATGAAAATGTTTTGTTCTGCATCCTGATTTCTGTAAATGCTCATGTTTACACTCTGGTATATGTTCTCTACTTACTGAGTTGTTGATAACTCACCCCTTATCTCTATATATATTCAGATAATTTTGATGTTTCAGCTGGAGAACAAGAGTAGAAAGTTTAGCATGGTGTGATGATCATAGTGGAATAAGTGCCTGAGGGTACAAATGCTTATGTGAGAGTCGTAGTTAGTAAACTGATTCATTTTTCGGGTATTTGATTTGATGAGTTGAGGATGTTTTCGAGTTTTTTTGGAGAATTTCTAATTTATGTTATTGGGGATTTCTTTATTTTCGCCATGGAGGAACTTAGATTTTTGGATTGATTAAATGGATTAATATTTTATGGGATTTTCTGAATTTTATAGTTGTATTATTTAAGTTGATTTTATGTATTGAGTGTTAACTCTCCAGACCCCCGGGATCGGGGTGTTACAAAAACTCACTTCATTTGTTACTCATCCAACCATCACATCAGCCCTCCATCTATAGCCCACGCCAACCGAATTGTCATATGTGTTTATGATCTTTGAAGTTAGTCAAGCATACTATCACCAAGGTTTGATTGATAAACATGTTAGAAGTGTTATTTGTGGACTTTTATAGTTGATATGAAGGTATTAAACCACGAACACAAAGATTTGGTTTCCTTTGACCTAGTCCTGATCATATTTTGGGCATTTCCTTAAAGTGTTGAGCTTAAGATTTTGTTTAATGTATGATTTAGGCCCTGTTTGGATACAAAAAAAGTTTGTATAATCTCATCTCATCATTACAACTTTTCTAAATTTTCATATAAAATATAATAAACAATTCAAAATTTTCAAATCCCAAAATAATAATAATATTGAAAATTAATATTCCAACAATATTTTATTCAGCTCATCTGAAACCATCTCATCTCATCTCATTATCCAATTGAGCCCTTAGTGTCTTGGCTTGAATTTAGAACTAAGGATGTCATTTTTTAGAGTTAGTATTTTCAGTTTAAGCATGTTAATGTGTTAAATGACCAATTAGCAACAAAATTCTGGATTTTAGCCTATACATGAATCGGCCAATAGGAGTTTTGCATAGTTAGGTTTAGTTGTTAAAGATTCTACATTTATATTTGGATTTAGGATAAAATTTCCATGAGAAATGAATATTTTGTTAAATTTCGGAAACCTTTCAGCTTACATTATTTTACGCTACGCATACTTTTACGCGACATTTCTGTAAGTTAGCTTATAACTTACTCCTAGTACTTTTACATATGTACGGTTCGGTGGTATTGATTATATTAATGTCCATTTATGCCCATGTTAATTGTTTATAACATGCCATACCATGTCATCTATTACTGTTATATGATTATCTATTACATAATTATCTATTTCACGCCATGAATGCCATGTCATCATATCTATTACATGCCACGAATGGCATGCTATAAGCATTGAATATGTCATGAAATATTTCTAAGTCATGGATTAGTCTTTTATTTTATTACGACCCCAAGTGCTAGGATGGGGAGTTATTCTAGTAGAACTCCTTTGTCCACTATAAAATGTTAAATTGGATGTAGAATCCTCTGGGTTGACAAAGTACAGTCAACATGAAAGACTATGTGTCCAGGCCACTAATTCTCTTCGGCTTTTATTGGAAAAAATGGCCAATCTTCTCAGTCTTCCACATTAACTTATTTTTCTTTGGCTTATATCATAATACATATCACGTCCTTCATGAGCTCATGAATGATTGTCAAAATGATCAGGTTTCATGCATGTGCTCAAGTGCTATAATGCCCATCCTCGTGGTGAGACTTTAGAAAATAGTTTTAGAAAATGAGATGAGAATTATTGAACCTTCTAAAACTTTTTCTTTTCTTGCTCAAGATATAAGAGATTCTATGTTTAAAATTAAAACATGCTTTGTATATTAAAAGAGGGTTTACATGAGAAATAATTAAATTAAATTAAAAGTCCTTTTGCACAAATAATATTCTTTCATACATTACAAAACGTGCCTAGGCTTCTATCACCCTTTTCTTGGACCATGTATATCCTAACGCTTCGTCCTCATTTTGTTCCTTGAAGGGGGAGGGATATACATAAAAATAAAATGAGTTAAATACTCTGTAAGTATTACTTCATACTATAAAAATATACTAACATAGGTTGTCATTCATGCATTTGACATCCATTTACATACTTTACATAAAAGCATTCATTTCATTTGAAAACATTACAAGGTGAAGTTTTTCTTTAAAAATGTTTTCATTTCTCATAAAACATTTCTCACACCTCGTACATTCATTCATAAAGATTTAAATGATTACACAACATTCAATTTAACTGTTATCGCTTTTCCTCTAGCCGATACCCATTGTTATGCCCCGTGTGTTGTGATTAGTGGTCTTTTGGACCTAGATTTCGCTCTTGGCCATAGGTTGGGAGTCCCTTTTAGTTAGGGGGAAGCACTGAGAGCACTACTAATACTCCTTATTTGGCATTGTAATCTACCTAGTCCATTGGTACCATCATTCATTCATTCAGTTATGGCCGTTATGTGGTCTCGCTCTCTCTCTAGAAAAAACTCTCTCCCTTCTCTCTAAACTCTCCCAGACTCAATTCTAATGAAAGCGGGGTGAGAGCTTCGGCTCCCCCCCTCCCTCCCCTCCATTCCCTTCTCCTCTTATTTTCTGTATAGTATTTTTTTGGTTTTGTTTCTGTGTTTTTCAGGCCAACTAAGGGAGGATCGTCGTTCGGGTATTTCTAGCCGTTGCCCTTCAACACGCGCCCCACCGGGATGATGCTCAGCCGCCGATCTTCAAGACCATTGAATCCGGCGTCCATTAGAGTGGAGCGTAGCCCCCACGCGCGGGAGGAAGTTCTGGATCTCATCCACCGAGGAGACTTCTGCCGACGACACGTTCGGCTTCTCCGGAATCCTTGACACGACCTCCAAGATTGACTGTCGACTTTCCTTCCAGAGTGACCAGTGTACTACACACGCCACTGCTGATGCTATGTGCATTGTTCATCTGTTTAGTTTTTCAGTATTTTAGTTTTTGTTTTTTTTTTTTGTTCCATTTCTTCATTTTGACCAGAGTGAGGTGTTGAGCCTTTGAATCGAACGCAATCTGGGGCAAGAGCTGTTCGAGAGAGGCAGGCAATGCCATGGCCGGTGGTCGTACGGCCAGTGCTCGTGCCGTCAGGGCTCGAGTTGCCGATGCTTGCGGTAGGCGTGACGTCCGGGTTCATGCCGATGCTTGTGGCTATGTAGTTGGTTAAGTGTTTTTATTTGTAGTTTTTTGTTATTTTAGTTAGTAATAAAATAGAAATAGGCTATTGGATTTAGTGTCCATAACAGTGTCTCGTACTCTTCTTCCCTTGGAGGACAGAGGGGGCCCTAAAGTTCTTTTTTATAAACAGCTTTCTCTTTAGGAGAGAGTTTTTTAGAAGCTAAGACAATATCTGGCACAAAGAAATTTGTATGTGGGAAGCCCTAGAGCTGATTCGTAGTTTGACTTATAATCTAGATTTTTCATGTATTGATAGGTTACAGCTGTAACTTCGGTTCATTAATGAAACGAGTCTGTTTCCATCAGAAGAAAACATAAAAAAAAAAAAAAAAATTCATTCCTTTCCTTTTATGGCCGTTATGTAGCTTCATACATTAAAACATTCATTTATTTCCTTTCCTTTCCTTTCATTCATTCATTCCTTTTAGTCATTTCCTTTTCATTCATTACTCAATTTAATTTCATAAACATCATTTCAAAGGAGAAGCATAAACATCATCAATAAACATCATTTCATAGCATCCATTAAACATTCATTTTATAGCATCATTTAAACTTCATTTCATAGTCATTTAAATACACTTTCATTGCATCATTTAAATTTAATTTCTAAACATCAATCATAAATCTCAACAATTAATTTCATCGAAACTAAAGACAATAGCTTCTACATATAACATCCATTCACATGCATACAACTATTACTCTGGGTGCATAAACAGGGGCTGCCAAAGAAGTCCATTACAAACAAATACCTTTAAACATTAATACTTAGCATACTTTTATAAAACATCATTTCATTATCTTTCATTGCATGATAACAACATTTTTCATAAAAGTTTTCATTTTCATATCATTAGAAAACTCTAAAAGAGTATGAACATAATACTTACATAGACTCCATGCTATTCTCATTTCATGCAGTCCATTCATGTATGTGTCAGATGGCAACCTACATGCATACATAACCTTAAGATCATTCCTTTTCTCAAGTGCATAAGCAACTAAAACTTAGAAATGCATAAAATACCCTCAACTTAGACTTCTTTCACTTAGACTCATTCAATTATCCAAATCCATCCTCTCTACCTTCATTTACTACTCTCTCCTTATTTCAAAGGCATAGCTTGTGACACCATGGGCTCACCTTTTCAACACGTTGCATTCCACTTTGTATTTTTATCCTTTAAAGTGAACCTCCATGATTCACTTTCAAGGTTAAGACACACTATCACCTTCATCACACTCTTCCTACCAAACCATCCCTTTCGATGAATAACTTGAACCAACCAAGTCATACATCTCACTCTTAGTCAATACATACATCATTTCCTTCATTAATATACAATAACCAACATTTTATTCTAATCCAAGCCAAGCTTAATACACAACTTAAGCCAACTTTAAGGCTAAAAAAATGTATACTCATGCTTAAGACAGACTATCCATTACATATGGTAAATCTGTTTGTTACATATGTCCAACCAATTTACACATGTATCTCACCCTTTTATTACCTAAGATCAACATATAGTTCACTAAAACGTTTGCTTGTGTAAACAAGCTTCATACACACCAATACTAACATCCAACTCAAACCCAACCAACATAACACTTCACACAAATACAACTATATCACACTACACCACATCTCATCGCTTCACACAATTCACAACCACTTCCCAAGATGCACAGTGATCCCATCACTTCATATGGCATCCGACCTATTCACAACTACACAATCACTTCATCCTTCACACAACACAACTTTACATTTAATCCAGTCACTTCATAACATACCATCATATCACCACTACGTCACAGCTGCACAACAACCCCGTCACTTCACACTACGCATAGCCACAACACAAACTGCACAATAATGCTCATTACTTCAAACTACACAGCCACATCACAAACTACTCCATTGAGCACCGTTCATTGTAATCCCACTAGTTCACAATCACAACCACACCACAAATTTCATATTTAATCCCACTTCACATTCACAGTCCACAGTTCACAAAACATATTACACAATATTCCTTTTTAACTTCACAAACATAATAATTCTTATGATAAAGAGATAAAGACTTATACCCACAATTAAGGGGCTGAATTGTTGTTGTTGCTTGTTGGTTCTTGATAGTGGGCGGCTTAGGGATGTGAAACAAGAGGTAAAGAACTCACGGGGAAAAGGGGATGCCTTGAATGGGTGGTTTGCTTGGGATAGGCAGTCGCCAAGTTGGTTCTTCTTGCTGTCTGTGGTGGTTTTAGGTGGGCTGAGTAATGGTGGTCAATGGGCCATGCGTGGAGGGGCTAGGTATGTGGCTTGGAGGAGACTATCATGACTAGGTGGAAGACGAGTTGATGGCTAGTGGAGGGGCTTTTGAAGGAAACAAGGATGTTGTGTTGCGTGGAAGACTATGGTTGTGCAATGGGGCATCATGGTGCTGGATGGTCGTATACGGTGAGGCAAAGAGTTCATTTGCCTTGTAGTGTGGTGGTGCATGGTGGAGAGAGAGAGAGGGAGGGAGTGTGTGTTGGAGGTGAATTGAGGGAGGAAGGGAGAATGGGAGGTGATCTGTTGTGAGAGGTGTTGGGGGTCTCAATTTGGTCTTACGTAGGAAGGTTAATGACGAGGGAAAGGAGATAGCGGTGGCACTATCAGCTTGCGGCATTTGAGTGGCAAATGGTGACAAAATAAAGGATCAAATGAGTTCTGAGAGGGAGAGAGACAGGCCAATGTGAGAGAGTGAACGACCAAGGAATAGGGGTTGTCATAGTGAGGCTTGATGGCATGCTCGTGGGGCTAGTCACGGTGGCGGCACATGACGTTTACTAAGAGAGAGACCTGCGGGGGTGAGCTTCGGTGGAGAGAAAATAGTGCACGAGAGAGAGAGAGATGATTAATCTAAATTAATCCTTTGTCAAACTTTTGAGATAAATCTCCACAAAACCATATAATTAAGATATAAAAACGTTAATCATATGGGGATGGTGGGAATGATAGATGTAGGTTGGGAGGGATATTCCACCCTACCCCTTTGGTTCGAGCTGACTCAACTTCTCAAAAGCCCATCTAGTTTGTGAACGGCTCGCCTATTTGTGTCAAGAGGAAGAAGTTCCAGATCCAACCCGCAGGGTGCGCGTCAGAGAGGATGAGGCCATGACACCACTAACATGTCCCAGCCCACACGGGAGGCTAGGGATCACACCACATTAAATGAAAAGAGACGATAGCAACCAACAATATCGACAGGAGACTTACCTTTTCCAAGGACTCAGGCAGTGGGTGCACTTTCCCACTTGCCACAGGGGACATGATGTGCAGAGAAGTGTATTGCATTTAATGTGGTAGCATGGCACCCAATATGATGCATGAACATCCCACAAAGAAAGAGTGGGGTCCACCTCAACCACAGTATAAAGGCCTACCTCTAGGTCATACCGTGTAATCTTTTTCTCTTTGGACTCTCATATACAATATCACCTCATACTGACTTTAGCATCGGAAGTGTTACACACCACCTCGAGCCCTCACCCATGAGTGTCTTGTTGGAGCATTGAAGATGAGGAGAAAAGCTTTTTGAGAACGAAATACTTAGTTAACTGTGGTGCCGTGTGTGGGATACTGTTGATAACGTGTCATTCACATGCTGACAAAAAAAGGCTCCCAAACCACTCGTGGACCTTAAGAATCCTCGAGAAACATAAAAGCAAGGTTCAATGAAATGGAAGACGTTCTGAGAAAGTTGACAGCAGAAGTGGAAAGGCTTTAGCAGGTGAACGAGGCCCTGAAGGGAAGAAGAAGCAAGCTGATGAAAGGCACTGAGCAAAGTTCAAATGAGCACGCCGAATCACAAAGTGCAGCAGGAGTAGATGCGGCCGAGGAAGAAAGATGGTAGATGCACCATGAGTTGCGTGAGCTTATGGATAAATATGAAGAGATGGCAAAGAAGATGGCTGCATCGTCCTCAATCGACCAACTACTCACTAGGACCCCCTCTTGCACTCAGAGACTTTTAAGGCTCACAAAATCCTCCACGATTTCCCAGGGGAGATAATCTATCTGGTCTTTCCTTTAAACTAAAGGGGGCTGTGAGGGAATGGTTCAGAGTGCCACCTCGAGAGTCAATCAAAGGCTTTGGGGAGCTAGCTTGTTTATTTTTAATGCAATTTATGGCAAGTAGGAAGAGGAGATGACTAGCAACATATCTCTTGACCATCAAACAACGGGAAGGTGAAAGTTTGAAGACGTATTTGTCCTGATTCCACAAAGAGCGGATGACCAAGATGAGAAAATCACTTGCCCTCTTAGGAGGCATCTGGCCGCATAACCCGTTCATGGCAAAACTGGCGAGAAAGACCATTGCAACATTGCGAGAGTTCATGGACAGTGCATATCGCTTTATACATGCAGAAGATACCTTTCGGGCCTAGACAACCCCCAGGAAAATCGAAATGGAACATGCCGACAGGAGAGCCAGTGGGTCAGGTCGAGGTATGACTCCTGAGAAGCAAAAGAAGGTGCATCACGATGTCGGGCGGGGAGAGAACACATTGGCCAAGGGGCATGGCACAAGGAGTGCATACGCCAGCCTCAATTTACAAGAGGAGAGTAAGTCGACCTCATGAGATGCTGACCAACATGACCAAAAAAACTACCGCTTGTGCACATAACACCAGTCAAACGGTCACCCAACTGAACACTATCACACCCCGAAGAAGAAGATGGAGGAGTTGGAACGTCTGGTCGACCAACACCCAATGAAGGATCGGCAATAGCTTGATTGAGGAGGCAAGCGTATGAGGTAGTGTAGGAGTGAAAGCCCCAAGAGGTGGAAAACTGAACAAGAGATGCCTCAAATCTCCTCCTACTATACCCTAGCACATAATAATAGTCCCTCGGGAGAGATAAGCACATTGCGGGCGGGTATGCCAAAGGGTTGGGTATGAGGAGGTATTCATACCGGAAAGGCCCCCAACTAATCATAGGAAGAGCTCGAAGACTGCCGTCATTATATTTTGGGATGCTTTGACCAAGATGGGAATTGATCCGAGCTACCTATAGCCAACACCCATGTCACTAAAGGGGTTCACAGGGGACGTAGTTCGAATTGTGGGAGCCATCACCTTGTCAGTCTTGGGGGAAAAGGCCACCACAACCGTCGCAACAATGCTCGACTTCCTGGTGGTAAAGGTTCCTTCATCGTATAACGCTATTCTGGGCATCCCACCCTCAACAATGTAAAGGCAATAATGTCAATTTATCACCTGAAGATGAAGTTTCCCACAGAAACTTGAGTGGGCAAGGTCAGGAATGAGCAAGTGCTTGCTCAAGAATGCTATTTATAGGAGTTGAAGGCCAGGGGCACAGACGTCTGATCACTCGAGGATTAGACTCACAATACGGGACCGCCACTACCGCCAGACGTCGTCAATAGAGATGAGGATATCTAGGATGAACAAGTCCCTCGACTACCCGACCTCTCTCGTCACAAACTCACAGGTGGGAAAGGTCAGGGATCACCATAACCTACTAGCTTCTCGCCGAGAGTCAACAGGCCGATAGGTCGCTTGACTGCCCAACCCCTCTTGCAAGGATAAAAGTCAAGCATCTAACGCAGACGTGCACACCTCCCACCAAAGCTGAGCTTTGCGCTTGCACTCTACTCAGTTGGGCACATCTCTAGCCAAAGCTGAGCTCTGCGTTCACACTCTATGCGATCTAGCACAGGTCCTACCAAAGCCGGGATCTATGCCACACTCTACTAGGTTCAGCACACGTCCCGCCAATGCCAAGCTCCACGCTCGCACGCTTTGCAGTCGGACACATCTTCAGCCAATGCCAAGCTTCACGCTCTTACTGTACATAGTGGGGCACATCTCCCGCCAATACAGAGCTCTGAGCTCTCACTGTACACGGATGCACACATCACTTGCCAAAGTTGAGTTCCGTGCTCACACTGTACGACGTCAGGCACATCTCCCTCCAGAGTTGAGCTCTGCGCTCGCACTCTAGCCGAGCTCTGCACTCGCACTTTACACGGTTGCTCACTTCTCCCAACAAAGTTGAGCTCCATGCTCGCACTGTAGCGGATGAGTACATCTTCTGCCTAGCCTCATGATTGGAAATCTTTATCACTTAAAGCAAGCAAAATGGAAAACCGAAGACCTACTCTTGAAATTTCTTTTTTCTTTTTTTCTTCTACATATTTCGTAGGCTATCTCTCTATCACAATTTGATTTGAAGATTCCCAATGCCCCCTTGTTGAGCAAGCTGGCTTTAAGAATCTTGGGCAATTGAATGGGATAAAATATCCCAGGCCAATAATGGCCTACTAAGCACAGTCCAAGGGTGACGGTCTCATTAGAAGCGAAGAGAGAAGGGAGGAAGAGAGGGCACAAAATCTCAAGGAAAGATAGTGTGTCAGGAGGAAAGAAAGGAGGTGTGACATAAATGAGGGAGATATGTGACGTAAAGGAAGCAAAGGGGTAGAAGAAATAGGGGACTGCCATTCAACTTCTTTTTCAGTTTCTTCAACCTCACGACGAGAGCTCGGGAGCGAAGATCTTCTCCAGAAAATAGACTCCTGACTTCCATTGTACAATGAAAATGAGAGACCATGAGAGACTGTAAAACAATCATATTATAGTAGATTTACCCTCCAAACGACCCATGAACATAGGCATTATGCCGAACCATGTAAATTTGTATGTATCCATCTTTTTTATGTTTCTTGCATTTATCTCTTATTCACTACCATGAATGTACGTTAGATGTTGTATGGCTGCACCGAACTGCCGCCAGGGGCTACAAACCACACCGATCGAGGCCAGAATCGTCATATCGGGCCAGGAATAACTCTTTCTCCCCTTCCAACTTATTGTTCGACTTTTGGGTTTAGTCACAAATATTTTCAGTCTGCTACTTCCATCCAAATTTTTGTGGCTTATAGTTATTGATTTTCAGCACTTATATAATGCTCCAATCTCAATGTGCTTTTATCAAATTTACTTTGAGTGAGGCAACCATCTTAGACTGTTGTGTTTGGTAAGTCCAAAAATATCATATATTTTTTGTATTTTGCCTATCCTACTCAATGTCTAATTCAACATTAGACTATCAATCTAAGCTCTATATAATAATAAAATATCATTTATTTTTCAATTTCTTATCTAATTTTTTTCTTTATATTTTGTAGAGTTACCGGTCATATTTTATTTTTTAATCAAATAAAAAGTGTTTTCAACCAGTATTCTTAGTTTTCCAATAATACTATATTTTAATCAAATAAATATATTTTTCCAGTGCCACTGAAATCACTTTTTTTTTTGGAAATAGACTGCATTCATTCATGAAAGTAAAGTTACAACTATGACTGATACATATAGGGAAAAACCCAGATTACAAGCCAACTACTCACGATTGGAGCTCCACCAGTACACAAATTTCTCTGTGACTGGTATGTTCTTAACTACTAGAACTCTCTGCAGACAAACCTTTTGAGAGACCATAATCTGCCTAAAGCAGAAATTTCGAAACCCCACCATTTAGAGGAGGATAGGATTTTCACTCTATGGACAAAATGTCCAAGAGACTATTTCTTTTTTACTATTAACCTAAAAGAAAGGAAATAACAGAAAAAGTAAATGATACATGAGAAAATAGTGAAATACAGCTTGGAAAGCTGTAGATCAGCATTTTCAACGACAGAGGAAAAAAAAGCAAACACAGAGACTGTGGTGGCACATGATGGACATGCGCCACCTTGGAAGTATAGTAAATAGTTGAGTCTGAAGAAACCAATGGCCCTGGCGCCAGCCGTGGTACAACATTGTAAATCTACTCATAGTCGTCAATGTTGCTTATAGTCACATGCTTTAGATTTTATAAAAACAAATGAAAGTTAGGTGTTTGTAAAAATGCTTCATACATGAGAGCTTCTTGAGAGTGTATAGTTTTATATACAAAGACTACATATTATGTGAGAATTGTGCATTGTGAAGGTAGAAACTCCCTATGTATGAGACTCAGAGATTCTCCATCTCGAGTGAAAGGAAAAATCCTGTCAAGCAGGCAAGACGGGCGAAAGCCACAGGCAAGCAATACAGGGTAAGCACGACCCTAGGCAGGCAAAGGATAAGCAAAAGAGAAGCTAACGAATGAAGAAAGTGTCATTTTGGGTGGGCAAAGGCAAGGGGACCAAAGGGATGTGAGTTTTACATTGGGCGAGTAAAGGGTAGATAGGCAATATGACGTTTCGTGGGAGCAACAACATGGGTGAACAAACATAAACGAGTATAACACGGTAAGAGTAATAGTATTGCAATAAGTGTGCAACGTGTAGCATGAATGCATTACCAAGCAAGCAACAAACAACGTGGTGCAAAACCTAGAGTGCCCTCAAAATAAGAAAGAAGTACTTAAAGAGTTGTGGGTAACCTCACAAAGGATTATACTCAAATGACAACATTTCTACAAGAGCACACATGGGAAAGAAGGATCATGGACTAGAATACGCCTGATAGAGCATAGAGGCATTCACCACGTGGGTATTATGCACAAGCGGTAGGCCAAACTCCTCATCTATTTGCTGAACTTCTAGAATGTATAGAACACATCATTTCCAACACTGTTGTGATGCCCCAAGTCACCGCTTGGGATGTAACATAAGGTTACATACCCCCGTTTATGATAGTTAATATGCAATGCATTCTAGTATGCAATTAGTAGTATGCAATAATCGCAACGAAATAAGGGTGACCTACAAAAATTTATGCCATAATGAACTAAACATCCCTAAATATTTATTAACCATAAATAGATGATGCCTCATTTAAGAGGTCCACATAACTAAGGCATAAGTTCAGACATAAAGAGAGAGATAGAATCTCCTTAATACAAATACTACATAGTCAGATCAATTCTCTCATCCGCTCTATGGTGTATAGAGCCATCGCTTTAAAAACTAAGATAAAATCTAGCTTCTTCTCCAGATCGGGCTCATCCCCAACCAACTGAAGCCAACGCTTAATCCTGCTTGTCGTATGCTGGTCCTAACACAACTTCTACCATTCCAGAGGGAATTCTAGTGGGACTACACAATGAAATTCTTTAAAATCTCAGTAAGTTAACAACTAACTTGCACAGAGATAAGATAGCATGATACATGATAAACATGAGATGCATGCTAGATATGCAGAAAAATCTGTATTTGACTCTCATCGAGATTACTCAACATTTTCTAAAACATTTGATGCACATTTTCTTACAGAGACAATGTTTCACTTCATCTTTTCAAAAACATTTCATTTCTTCATTATTAAAGCATTCAAAAACATGCACGTATGGTATCGCCACAGCTCCATATATGCACTATGAGTACCTGCCTGTGACCGTAATACAACTCATGTTAAAACTACATCTTTGTCTACAGACATTGTAACCCAATGTATGCACCCACCAGCATAAGGTGCCATATACGACTTCGCTCCATCATTTTTTAAAAAGAATCCATTCGAAGCCCGTTGTCGGTTCTTTGTCAACTCAGGGGTTATCACTTTATCCTAGCCATTCGAAGCCCATTGAGTGGACAAATGAGTTCCACTAGGATAATTCATCATCCTAGCCTTTAGGGTTGTGACAAAAGTGTAGTACATGACATGTGCTCATTTGATAACATGTAGTATATTTGATGCAAAAATTACATTTTCATATGGCATGCTAAAATTGTGCAAAATGCACATGTCATATAAGAGAATTACCAAAATCCTCATGATTAAACCATGGTCAAGTGCTAGAAGATGTCCATAGGAGTAGGGGACTGCATTGGTTCATAATTGTAAAACAAAAATCACAAGGAAGCAAGCCATGGCCTACAAGTTTGGGGTTTCAAGGCTGTCCAGATTTTTTAGTGTCCTTTGACCCATTATTTTGGTCTGAGTTGAGGGCATACTTACCACCATTTGATATTTTTTCTAGGTGAGGGAAAGATGAGTGATTGGTTGCCATGTGATCATGTTTGAGCAGAAAATGAAAAAGAGATTGGAAGGGTTGATGTAGCCGGAATCTACTTTAGTTTTATCACCAAAGTGCCCATCAGCTTTAATGCTCATGGAAGGAGATTGGTCAAACATAAAATTGAGTGCTTTGAAGCACTTCCTAAGGGTGAAATGACAGAGGGGGTGGCATGAGGGGGTGGCCAAACTAAGTGCAGAAAATCCTTGAAGAAGCGTGGGTACTCGATTCGGACAAAGCTTCATTCCCTAGGCCACATAGTTGGGTTTTTGGCTTGATCCTTGGAAAGGAATGGAATACCTCTTGAAAAACTTGTGAAAAGGCGTTGGTTTTTGTTGCTTGTTGTGTGGGTCACTCGGTTTTGCACCTAGGAGTCGATTCGTGAGTTGTGGTGGCATTGACATGCCTTTGCTTCAAGTGACATGGGTTGAGTTAAGTCTAACTTTCAAGGGTTGTCTAAGAGTCATGCAAAACAAGTGTAAAAGACAAGAATTTCAGATCTAAAATTATGAAGAAAATGGTTTCAAGAAAACTATGCAAATTCATGATGCTTACGACACTATTCATGGGTGACATGAGTAGTAATTCTTAACTCAAGATGAAAACCCTAGGGACATGTGGTTGGTGCTTGGGTAAGATGAAAACTAATGGTATTGTGTATGTGGGTCCCATTTGGAAGAGTAAGTGAAATACAAGGCTTGGGCTTCAAGTGTTGGGCTTTTATTAGGGCAACAAGCCTTTGTTATGGGCCTAGATGTGGACTTGTCTATGAGCCTTATGTCCAAATTTATTAGGCTATTCCTTGGCCTCAGTAGTCCACAATATTGGGTCTTAACTTTGGGTCATTCTTCAATTGGGCCAATGGCTTGAATCTTGCTAAGTTGAGCCCAAAAACCTTATGCTTACTAGGTTGGGCCTAATATTTTGTGTCTAATAAGTTAGGCCCATAGTCTTATGTCCAACAAGTTGGGCTTAAGCCTTAGTGTCTCTTCTTTCCTAATAAGCTAGGGCCTTTATCAAACCAACCTCTTGGGCCTTACCAAATCCATTTAGTGTTTTAACCAAATCATTTACCCCATCATTGCCACATTTCAATCTTCTATTGGCTTCATGGCTTCTTTCCTCAAAAATCAATATTGCACTAGAATTGTCTAAATATGCTAACTAAGTCAATAATGTAAGCTTCTTTGCCAACTCAAACTCCAAAACTTCATAATCACAACTAGGGTCATGGTTACTATGGCCAAGTCCTAAGGAGCTTTTAAGTGGGGTGTTACAGCTGTCACCCCTCCATCCGATGTACACCTAGAAAGTGGATTCCAGCTAATTCACCAACCAACCCACATTGGGAAGAAGCAAATTTCTTTGCAGAAAAACCCGACATTGCTGAAGTCATCTCTCACGCCTTGGGATTTTTGAAAGCTTAGAGAAACTATCTCTCTCTCTCTAAACCAATAGAGAAGATGATAACTTTAATTGTAAAAGAGACGCACACACTCTCACACTTTTAGACACCAAAATTATCATTGAACAAAAGGAGGCCAGATCATCAACAAGTATTTCAGTGAAAGTTTACTACTGAGGTAAAATCTTCTCTACGATGCGCTAGTCATTCAGTTATTGACTATGTGTATGCCGTATTACGATTAATTATGTTTTTGTCCCCCTCTTTTGATATTTTCCACGTGCACAATACCCCACTATGGTTTACTTCTTCGATAAAAGTACGTACTTTACTATTTTAAAAGGAGTTTTTGGGTGTGTGAGTGGATCGTGACCCCAAGTCAAGAAGGGTATTATCTCATTTGAGCTTCTCTGCTTACTCAGGAGTGTCTAAGAATTGAGTGACATGCCCTTTATTGTCATCGGACAATGAGTTTGGATGACATGGTAACGCTCCTTGGTCGAAGTCTTGGCCTCTTGGCTGACAGAGGCTAGAGGATGCCATGATAAATAAGAGGCGTGAAGCCATGTGTCGCTTATTATGAAGTTATACGCATGGTCGTTATTTGAGGTGCTACAAAAAGAGTCAAGGTGTGCGTACGACCATGTGAAATGGGAGACTATGGCTCACACATTCATAAATAGAAATGATTGGTAAGATGGTTTACATGCTGTTGAAGGACCAGGGGTTCGGGGTTACTTCATTATGTGATGATTTCGGCATTGGATGCTCAGTTATTCTTACTGTGAACTAGGATTATTTCATTTGCTTGTAGGTTGGTGCCTCGGTATGTATGTTCTTCCTTGAAAGCTTATTTGTTATATTCATTTACACTACTTGCATTTTTAGTTGTTGTCTTGAGTATAACTTACTCAGATTTCCTCAGAAACTCACCATTGTAGTCCCACTACGCTTTTGTTCCTTGAAACCGTACGCTTTTATGCATATGTAGGAATTGAGGCAGGATACAATGAGGAGGAGCTAGTGCAACCCGAGAAATAGTATAGGGGGTCTGTCCTCATTTAAGATATTGATTTTATGTAAAGTCATTTGTGGTTATATTTATGTTGGGCGATGAACAAGTTGTAGTTTGTAATATGTTTTTAACAATGTTGGGGATGTGACTTATAGATATTATTATTTGGCAAGTTAAGTATATTTCTACTTATAACATGTATCTTAACCTTTTTCTGCTGCGACTACTTGTACACGTATGCTGAGCATACAAACACAATGTTGCACAAAACGTAAGGGGTGTTTGTCGACATCTTAGCCTATCGCCAAATCTCAAGCGGGGCCTAGGGGTTTAACATAATAGCTGTTGGCAATACAAGGTATATTTTAGCATTGCAATTAGAGATTTAGTACTGGGTATAGATTATTTAGCAAATAGTCACTACAACATAATTTGTCTTTTGTGACAGAGGAAACCGTCACAAAAGATATTTGGTGACGGTTTCAAACCATCACCACAACCGTCACCTAATGTACATCACATAAAACAATTGGTGACGGTTTACTATTCAATCGTCACTAAAAATATTTATAGTGACAGTTGTAGGTGTTCCGTTTGGTAGGATGTTTGAACGTTCCCTTTTTTGTGACGGTTGAAAACTGTCACAGAAAGTAACGTTCGAAAGTCCAATTGAACGTTCAAACAGAAATCCGATCGATTGGCATTCGAATGAGAGAGGTTGACGTTCGTTGATTATAGTTCGAATGTATCATATTTACGTTCGAACGTTTATGCTTCCAAACGTTAATTATAATAAACGTTCAAACTTACGTTCGAACGTTAACTGACCAATGTTCAAACTTAATGGTTTAACGTTCGGACGTTATTTCAAATGTAAACGAAGGAGCATTCGAATGCAAGTGGTACGTTCGGAAGTTTGTTTGAACGTTAATCATTTACTCATTCGAACGTTTGTTCGTTTGAGGGTCAGTACGTTCGAATGTAGAGGCCAACGCTCGAATGTCACTATACATATTTATGTATTCACGTTCAAACGTTGGTTCGAATGTGAACCAACGTTCGAACTTTACATTCGAACGTACAGATTAGAAATACTAATTTCATAAAATTTAAAAACATACTAATTATATCATAGTATATACCATCAATTAACAACTACTAATGTCTTATAAAATTTTAAAATTAGATATTAAAACTAGCCACCACTACTGATAAAATTTATTTCTTCTTTTTTGCTCGCCCACCGCCTGTAGAGGATCTAGTTCCTCCGACGCAGCCTAAGCCAGGTCATGTAGGGAGTAGTAGTCAGCAGCCGCTGAGTACATCTGTGGGAGCAGCGCTGCCTGCTTGGGTTGATGCGGTGATCTCACAGCTGACTGCACATATCGATCGTAAGATTGATCGATCACTCGCGGCAATTGAGGCGTCTGTCGTCGAGATCACCCATCGTGTAGGTATCCTCAACGATAAGGTTGATACCTTGACTGAGGAGGTACAGAGTTCAAATTTCGCGAACAACGCTATCATCTGATTGTTGTTTAAGAAATTCGATCATATTTTATATTTTGCTTTTAATATATGTAAAGAAAAATATTATTTAATATTTCTATGGTTTTTTAATTTCAATTCTCAATCTTCTTTAATGTTATATTTTACAAGTTTAATACTAAATCACTACACTTCAAATATATATAAATATAAATATATATTTATATATTATAAATTGTGTATATATAAATACATACAAGTCAATTTTTTAGACCTGTTCACAAATTATGCACTATAAAAATCACATAATTTTTAAATTAGAGTCACATTTAATTTAAATTTATAATTAACGTTTGAACGTTAGTAATTACTGGTTGAACGTTGGCGCAAAACATTTCACGTTTGAACGTTTGCGCTAAAACATTTCACGTTCGCACGTAAGTAGCTACAATGTTCAAACGTATATGTGACGTTCGAACGTAAATTTCTCATACGTTAGAACGTTAAAAAAATCTCATCTGTCTTTATTGACGGTTTCCAGAAACCATCACAAAAAAGGCTTTTTAGTGACGGTTTGGGGACTGTCACAATTTTCCAACCGTCACTAAAGAGCAATTGTGTTGTAGTGAATGAGAGTAGAGACGAAATGAGTAAATAAGGAGAGGTTCGTAGAATCATTATAGTGTAGAGGGATCGAGTATCATGGTTATATTGAGGGGTGGGTTTTATGTTCAAAGAGAAAGGAAAACATTGTGTAGAGACATGGAGCTAGTCTCAAGAAATCTTTAGGCGTTTGTTATTCAACTACCCAGTTAAGTACCGTGACTAATATAGGAACCGGATATCTCAATTTGTTTTCAGTAAGAATGGAGAAAATGACAATTTTTTTTTTTTTTTTGAAAAAAGAGAATATAATTCCATTAGTTCAAATCAAAACAGTACATGGCTTCTCAAGCAAAGTGACAGACAAAACTTCCGGAGGGCCCTCCTCTATCCATACTGATTCATTATCTAAATACATGCCTAGCTTTGCTGCAACATGAGCAGCTTTATTTCCAGGTCTCTTAGTAAACATCAAGCTCCAATTTGCATGTCCCTTCATTAAGAATTGTATGTCTTCAATCAAAAGCCCTTGCCAGGAATGGTTGTTGTTATAACCATTAACACTATCCACTACTGCCATTGCATCACCCTCGAGCATTACCTGGTATAAGCATAACTCTTGGCACAACTTGATGCTTCTTAAAAGTGCATAGCATTCTGTAGAAAATGCAGGACAAACATGACTTTTTGGAGCAGAAACCACGGCTAGCACCTCACCTCTGCTGTTCCTCACCACTATGCCAATACCCATCAGCCTCTTCTCAAAATCAAAGGCAGCATCAAAATTTAACTTATAAAAAGGATCTGCTAGTGGCCTCCATTCTACTGCAGTGATCTGTGGAGGTAGTTTGTCTGCAACATAAGTTAATCTCAACTGAGATTCATGAAAAACTTCTACATCATTCAAAGCTGATTTAACTAAAGCAAGTGGACTATTAAAAATGTTTTTAAAGACAAAAAATTCCTTCTATCCCAGATCTTGTAAAGAATAACAGCCACTCGATCTAGCTGCACAACATCCAACTTGTGAACCATGTCCAACCATAACAATCTGAAATCCTTATAATCAGCACTCCATTTGTTTAGAGGACTCTCTCTCTCTCCCCAAACATCCATAGCAGCAGAAAAATTCCTAAGAACATGAATAACATTCTCCTCATTGCCTTGACAGATAGGACACAAGCCATCTTCCACAATTTGTTTTTTCAGTAACACCTGTTTTGTAGGTAGAATGTCAGTAAATGCCTTCCATAGAAAGTGTTTGATCTTCCCTGGGACATGTAACTGCCATAGATTCCTCCATAGCTCTTCTACAGCCACTCCATTCGAAGCTTCACCAACAGACTGTTTTGTCATAAGGCAATCCAAGAAATAAGCACTCTTCACAGAGAAAACACCCTTTGCATTTCTCACCCATATCATTTGGTCACTGTCATTCCTCAGACTGAGTGGAATACTACAGATTAGTTGTGCCTCATTGGAGTTAAATACTCCTTCTACTAAGTCTGTCTTCCATGTTAAAATATCAGCATCAATCAGCTCAGCCACTGTTGAGTCTGTAGATAGTCTATTAATAGGAGTTTGAACTCGATAAGTAAGAGGCTGTGGAAGCCATCTGTCATGCCATATTTGAATGTCCATTCCCGACCCGCCACACTACCCCTTCTTTGACCAAATTAATAGAAGACCAAATGCTTCTCCATATGTGAGAAGGAGAATAACCTGGCTTAGAGTCCAAAATATTACATTTTTTGAAATATTTCCCTTTGTAGATCTGTGCCACCAAGGAATTTGCTGCTTGAAGTAATCTCCAAACTTGTTTAACCAATAAGGCCCTATTAAAACTAGTTAGATTCCTAAAACCAAGGCCTCCTTTATTTTTTACTTCCCCTAGTCTTGCTCAACTCCTCCAATGAATACCTTTACCTGTTTTCTTGTGACCCCACCAGAATCTAGAAATCATAGCTTCTATTTCTTTTAACAAAACAGATGGTAAGCTAAACACACTCATGGTGTATGCCGGAATAGTTTGCAAAACACTCTTTATAAGAATGTCCTTTCCTACTGCCGATAACATTTCTATTTTCCAGCTATTAATTCTTCTCCAAACCTTCTCTTTCAAACATCTAAAAGTGTTGTACTTAGACCTACCTACCATAGTAGGTACGCCTAAATCCTTGTTGTAATTGCCACATAGTACCCCATTTGTAGACTCAATGATCAACTCCCTTGCCGCAGTGACAGTATTTGAACTAAATAGTAAAGACGTTTTTTGCTTGTTCATAGTCTAACCTGAAGCACACTCATACTGCTACAGGATCTGTTCTACGTGACTCCACTCCTCTTGCTTTGCTTTACAAAAAATGACACAGTCGTCTGCAAAAGGAAGGTGATTAATGGGCATGCCTCCCCTAGAAGCAGCAACACCCTTAAGAAGACCATTTCTCTCAGCTTGTTGGAATAAAGAACTGAGGCCTTCAGCACATAGGAGGAATAAATAAGGAGACAATGGGTCTCCTTGTCTAAGGCCTCGAGAAGGGAAAATAATGTTACCTGGAACCCTATTTACCTTAACAGAATAAGTAACAGATTTTACACAAGTCATTATCAAACCTGTCCACTTGTTTCCAAATCCCAATTTCAACATCATGGCTTCCAAAAAATCCCACTCCACCCTGTCATATACTTTGGACATATCCAATTTAATGGCCATACTTCCCACCTTACTTTTTGGTCGAGACTGCATAGTATGAAGAAGTTCATAGGCTACCATAATATTATTAGTTATGAGCCTACCTGGGATAAAAGTACTTTGGTTCCATGAGATAACCGTAGTCAACATTTTTTTCCTTCTGTTTGCCAAGACTTTTGAAATTAGCTTATATAATACATTACATAAGCTAATTGGTCAAAAATCATGCATAGAGGAAGGAGAATTAACTTTTGGCACCAAAGCAATCAAAGTATGATTTAGTCCTGCAGACATAATTACATTGCTCAAGAACTCCAAGACAGCATTAGATACATCCATTCCCACAATATCCCAGTGATCTAAAAAGAAACCAGCACTAAACCCATCTGCCCCAGGAGATTTAAAATGAGACATTTGTTTTAAAGCAAATAGTACATCCGCACTTGAGAAACCCCTCTCCAAATCTAGTCTCATGTCATTAGAAATTCGAGTGTCCACTCATGCTAAACACTACAAAACGATATCTCTAGGAGGATGAGTAGAAAGAAATACATGAGAAAATGACAACTGAACAATGGTATTTGTTGTATTTCTTGCGTGATTATAATTATTTATGTTTTGTCATGAAAAGGAGATATTTCGACTAATACGAAACAATATGTTGGACTCATAATACGAAACAATATATTTCGACTAATGCCATTATTTTATGTGTCAATTAAGTCATTATTTTATACTAGTTAATTAGTTAGGTGATGACTTGCATAATTTAGTATATTTTATCGTTTCTTAACTTTAAATTTTAGTATAATTTTATTTATTTTTATCTATTTTAGACTTTATTGTTGTCATTTAAATTTTATTTTAAATTTAAAAAAAAGGAAAATCCAAATTTTATTTCGAAAAAAAAAATGAAGAGGAATGCGTTTGAAATTTAAAAAAAATAAAAATAAAAAGAGGAGGAGATGACGTTGGAAAAAAAAAAGAATAAAAAAAAGAAAAAGGAAAATGAGGTGATGATGGTTATCTACCTACCATGGGACTTGAGGGAAAAAAAAAGGGGGGGGTTGGACGAAGAATATGAGGTCGGTTACAAAGAACACAAAGAGGATGACAACGGTGTTTTTTTGATTATTTCTCTTAGAAAAATTATGGTAAATTTGTTGATGTTGATGATTTATATAATTTAGTATATTTATTATTCGATTAGAGAAAATATATTTACAATCGTAAATTATACGACTGTCGTGTAATAATTTTGAAAAAAGTGAATAAAATATAAGACCCATATGAAAAAAATTAATTTTTTAATAGTGGACTCCACTCTTTTTCAAAATAATTACGCGACGTTTACGCACTTCACAATTGTACGTAAAATTACTCTCTTTTTATTTAGGTTCTTGCTTTTTTAGGAAGACTAGCTCGGGTTTGGAGATTATATTAGGCTTTAATTATTTTACTTAGGTTTAAATAATTTTACTTGGATCAATAGAAAACTTGGGCTTGGATCCCAAAGGATTTTAGGGTTTAAGTTATTAGGTTTAGGGTAGGTTTGGAGGGTGAGATGAGAATTTTGTGTTTTGTTTTAGTGTTTAAAATATTATGTTTTAGTATTATTATTGTATTGGGATTTGAAAAACTTGAATTGAGATTTGAAAAAGTTAAATTGTTTATTATATTTTGTATGAGGATTTGAAAAAGGTGTAATAATGAGATGAGATGAGATGAGAATTTTATATTTTGTTTTGGTTACCAAACCTGCCCTTAGTGATCCAGGACCCATGGAGTAAATCCATTATGAGTGGATGAGGAACCAAGACCCATGGAAAAAAGGCCTAGAGTCCTAGACCGTGACCCGGTTCCCTCCAAAACCCATTACCCGTACCAAATAACCAAACTTGGCTTCACAGCATATATAGACCCTCATTGCTCGTGTATGGGTCACCGCAAATACATTATTAAAGTGTGCTTGAAATGAGTTCTTTCATCTAGATAGTTAGTTAGCTACGTTTGGGTAGCGAAGATATCTCAACACTTTCTAAGTATTCTCGTACGGATGAAAATACTCTACATGCCAAACACAGTGAACCATCTTCATACCAAAGTCTCTCCAAATAAAATCACTATAATATTTATCAATATTATATATAAATAAAATCATTATTGAAAAAAAAATCAATCATTCATGGGACCCATACATTTTTCAATTATCTATCCAAAAGTCAACAATTCAACATATTTTATACATCCAAACAATTCAAAATACTCTCAATGGGACCTACAAATCCATTTCAATCTCTACTCATAACTATTCACAAACATTCTATAATATTTATTACTATTATATATAAATAAAAAATAAAATCACTATAAAATTTATCACTATTATATAAAATCATCATTAAAAAAAATCAATCATTGATGGGACCTACACATTTTTCAATTATCTATCTAAGGCTTCGTTTGGATGCTGAAAGCAGCTCAGATTAATTCATTTTTAAACTTCGTCTGCCATCCAAATGTACTTCAAAGCTGAGTTTCAAACCGTAACTCATTTCTACACTGTAGATGAAAGCGACATTTTCCTACTTTGCAGAGATTCCTGACTCGTCTGCCCATTTGAATTTTTTTTTTCATTCCATTACAACTCCTCTGCTGTCTCTCCCTCTCTCTTTCCCGTCCTTCTTCCCCAACCATCCCAAAACTACCGTTTCAGCTAAAATCCAAAGGATTCCTCCATACCAATCTTGATCGCGCACCTTAGGAATGTGTTGGAATCGCAAGAAGGCAGCTTGAAAACTAGCGGCAATCGATGAATCGTATCATCGTCCCCCATAGTCGACGGGTTGGTTGTTAGATGTGTGCAGCCCCTATTTCAACGGAAGAGCTTCCCATAATGGTGGAAACAGTCGTCTGCAGCCCGCGTGCATGAACAGTAGTGGAAAAACCTTTGGGCTTGTCCTTCCCGTCTGAACCTATATGTAGCCCCCTGGCGAACATCCCTTCGGCGTGGTAAATAAACAGAACACATCTCAGTACAATTTGATTCCTTACCTCTGCTCTCAACTCAATTCTTTCCAATCACTTTCAGGTGCTACTACAAACCCGTGTGATCATCTCCTCTGTTGGATTCCTATATAATGGCCATGCCGAACTCAACTAAAACCACCACGATTTTTTTACTACGGAAGCAAAGCGCCTCCATGGTCAAGCTTCGCAATCGAAGGCGAACCATCAAGAGATCAGTAATCACGGCTCCGAGGACGCGATCTTACCAGGTAAGTGACTATCTGAACTTTATTTTACAAGGTTGGCGTATATGCATTTCATCAGAATTCTGTCAAACATGTGGAGTGCAATGTATGATTTACTTATGAAAGAGGGGTATGGTAGCTTAACCTTTATTTACAACCTTTATTTACATCTTGCAACTGACCCATTATATGAATACAAATGAATCATACTTTGTATACCAGCTGGGTTAAGCTCTAAGATTGGAGGAAATGTATAAAAATCAAAAGATAATTTCTATCTCTCTTCTCCAATATGGTTAAAACTTCGAATTTTAGAGTGAACTTGTGATAAGATTCCTCATTCAATAGCCTTCTCATAAGTTCCCTCAATATATATATATATAATCCTTGTCACAGTGTCGATTTTCATTCTTTTAACATTGTTTATTGAATCAAATGAGGGGAGAAAAAGAAGGTTTTTACAGAGATGAGGTGGTAGCTGCTAGGAAATTTGGCCTTTTCAAATGCATGTGGTCTTTATGCATGCATGTAGAATGAAAAACTGTTTATATGTACTACCCGTGTTTATTAGGACAGGGATTTTGGCTTTAGTTAGCTATGTAATAAAACCAATATAAATAGGTCTAATTTGTTTGAGAATAATTTGAATTATTATGTAATTAATTAGTTAAAAGGGGTCAGAAATTCAGAATTCCCATGCAATAGAGCGAGTTGAGGGGATTACCATTAAAGAAATCATCATATAAGGCTAAGATCATGTCCTCAACTTGAAATCGTCACGCATGGAATCATTAGCTCAAACCATGCACCCAGAGGTTGGCTAATTAGGTAAGGTATGTGTCAGTCCAAGAAATTAATAATGGTTGCACCTTGAAGCAAGGGTTCGTTGATGGCAATTTTATGTAGATTAGTATATGGGATTTTTTTTTTCGTGAGCCCCAAGTCATAAGGTGGCTCCTGCAAACAGATCAAGAGTTAGCAATCCGTATACAACATGAATACAAAGCCATAATATGATAAAGTAGGTCTCCTAAATGTCAAAGGATGGCCAATATTTGGTGTTGACTTTTATTCCATATTGAAAGGTTGTGAACGGGATAGGGCTATTATATGGAAGGGACATTGTTGGCCAGCTCTAGTTCACAGGATAAGTAGTGATGTTCTTTGTGGCCAATCCTATGTGACTTTGATTTGGTATTGTACACTGTGTTTATTACGTAAGTGATAAAGAGAGCAAGTTTGTATACCAGCTGGGTTAAGCTCTAAGATTGGAGGAAATGTATAAAAATCAAAAGATAATTTCTATCTCTATTCTCCAATATGGTTAAAACTTCGAATTTTAAGGTAAACTTGTGATAAGATTCCTCATTCAATAGCCTTCTCAAAAGTTCCCTCATATATATATATATATATATATATATATATATATATATATATATAATCCTTGTCATAGTGTCGATTTTCATTCTTTTAACATTGTTTATTGAATCAAATGAGGGGAAAAAAAGAAGGTTTTTACAGAGATGAGGTGGTAGCTGCTAGGAACTTCGGCTCTTTTCAAATGCATGTGGTCTTTATGCATGCATGTAGAATGAAAAACTGTTTATATGTACTACCCGTGTTTATTAGGACAGGGATTTTGGCTTTAGTTAGCTATGTAATAAAACCAATATAAATATTTAATAAATTCGTATAAATTCAGCTACTATTCAGCTACTGATATCATATAAATTCGTACAAAAAAAAATTCCTTCAAGTTCTTAATTAATGTACTAACAGTATTTATTATTACTCACATAAATATTTTAAAACAGCATTAAATATTTAATAAATATTGTAACACACTTGCAAAATTCTCGAGGAGAGCTTATGATCTGGTTGATCATGATGATGGTTGTTAATCGAGCTCACTGGAAAAAGTAGGATAAGAAAACTACTCTTTTCAGTTAAATCATTAGCTGAAAAAATGAAAAGCTACAGGCCTCCATCATAAACTCCAAACTGATGTCATTGATTACTTATTATCAAATCCCTACCTCCTCTTCTTTTGGATTGAAACATAAAGAAGCTGTACTCAAATGATTGTGTTTACCTGCATTTGGTCTTCCTTTCAGTCCATTGCATTTGTTTTCTCCTTTTTACCTATTTATTTTTCTTCTGCACACACACACAAGGGAACCTACATCTTACAAAGCAAACCTCATCTACCCAATCTTTTTATTATTCTTTTTTCTTTTAGTTTTGTGTGTTAACAATCTGAATTGAGAGTGGTGGATTGCAAAAAGTAAGCAGCGGCTTCTACAGTTTACTCAAAATAGACTTAAAAACCCATGACTGCAGATTATTATTTTTGGGGCAGATTTCATTCTAATAGCTATGTATGAATTGCAGCCCTACTTTCTACGCTCATCCAGCAGGTCCTCGTACAAGGTATTAAAACATTGGCAGTACAAATACATTCTAAATTGTTCTTACTCGTAAGTGCATTGTCTATTGTTTGCCATTAGCAGCATACCATGGATGACGTAGAGGTTATACGTGATCGTGAACTGTGGTTTGGTGGGTTGGAGGAGATGTTGGTTGATATTTTGTACCAGGAAACATTGGAGGGTAAATTGGTGGGGTCTAGAGTTACAAGTCGTGACATAGACCGACTTGTCACACGCCTCAATCAACTTGGAATTAGACCAATTAATGCATTACAAGTGAAGGGAAAAATTGCCCGTCTTAAGAAGACGCAACGCGAGTTTACAGATTTAATGGGCCAAACGGGGATGGGTTGGAACCCCATCACAAAAACTGTTGTTGCTACGGAAGAACATTGGGCAAACGCGATCCGGGTAATCACCGTCTTCATTTGGCTTAACCTTCATGTATTTGAGATTTCTTGCATTTTCTTTATATAATTTATGGCTAAATATATGATTAAATGCTTTTATCAATTTATAATTTATGGCCAATCGTACTCAAAATGATTTTATAAATTTGTTTCATTACTTGTGTAATTATTTTTACTATTTCTTAGGTCCGATCCCAGTGGAAAAAGTACAAGACCAACGGCTGTGCCAACTACGACATCCTTTGCACGATTTTTGGTCAGGCCGTCGCAACAGGGGTCTTGCATTATGCTTCAACGCAGGAACCCCCTTCTAGAGAGGAGGAGCAGCACCTGGAGGAGGAATTGAGGACCCGAGGTCCCGTGTTGGGTAGTGGCGTTGGATTAGACTCGACGGTTGATTTGGATGACATTTCCATGACTCCATCGACGCAAGGAGGGGTCTCACAGCGAAGGGCTCCTCGTAGGTGACGTAGGGACGCAGCCGGACCATCAATCTCACCAGTGCTTAGTGCTGCCATACAGAAACTTGCCGCCACTTCTGAACAACGGCTAGAATTGGATGCAAAGATGTTTGAACTTTGCAGCACCAAGCGAAGTAGAGGCGAGGGATCGAATAGTGGGTCGGATGCAGGCTTTAGCAGTGTAGCACAGTGTATGAAGCTTTTGCAGGATATCACCCCTCCCCTACCACCGGACGTTCATCTTCGTGCAGTAAGAGCGTTTATGGATCCTCATGTCTTAACTGTCTTCCAGAACATGACCCCATCGATGAGAATAGATTGGGTTTGGTCACTACAATGACCATACCCACTCCGGACTTGCTATGTTTTTCTAAACTAAATGAGACTTTATTTTTATGTTTTACTTTATTAGATGGTGTGTGATTTCTAACAATCTTATTTCGTGTTGTCTAATTTAAGTTCAAACTTGGTATTTGGTTTTAAATAATTTTGCATTGCTAAGTTCCTGCTCTATATGAATTCATTTTATTCGTTGGATTACAAATTCATCACGCAATATGTATTTTTTACTGTTTGTGTGAACATCTTTTTTTCAAAGGAAAGCATGGACAATGATAGCGATGCGTGGAATGATGACAACAATATCGAGGAGAATGACACGAGTGCGGAGGGCTCTAGTAGTAACGCGTCAAATACATTTGATTTTGATACGTGGGCGGAATGGTACGCATGGTCTAGCCGTAACGATGGTACGGAAGAAGCGGCTCTTCTTTTAAGCATGTTGATGGAGGAGCAGCAATCCCATGCCCAACGTCGTATGCCCAGGCCACAACATAACATTGGCTTGCGTGGTTATGAGTACATCATCGCAGTACTTAATGGACATCCTGACACCTGTTACGAGATGTTCCGAATGGAGGTATATGCATTCCGTACTTTATGTGATCGTTTACGTAGAGATGCTAGCTTGCGTGATTCATCACTAGAGGTCACAGTTGAGGAAGCCTTAGGAATGTTTTGCTACACTGTCGGACATGGTGTCGTTCAACGGAATGCAGCTAACTTGTTTCAACATTCGGTTGAAACTATAAATCGACATGTGTACAACGTAATGCGTGCATTATGTCGCCTATCGCGCAGTGTGATTAAACCAAGCCAGACAACTGGGGTGATGCCTTATATTGAAGGAAATCCAAGACTTTATCCATGGTTCGAGGTAAATATTGTCCATTACATGATCGGTCCATTCGTATCTTAAAATTTTACAAATGTCAAAAACTGTTTGCAATACGATATTTTGGAATTTATTAATTTAAAACGAAATCTGCAGAAATGTCATGGTGCAATGGATGGGGTCATGATCGATGCAGCTGCGCCGGGTTCCATAGCAAATGCATACTTAAATCGGTATCACAGAATTACCCAGAATGTCTTGTGTGTATGTGATTTTGATATGAAATTCACATTCATATATGCTGGGTGGGAGGGTACAGCCCATGATGCTCGTGTTTTAATTGATGCGTTGAGCCATCCGGGGAACCATTTTCCATGGCCTGAAGAGGGTAATTGTTGTATGATATTTTATTTGTACCTCGAAAGTTTGCGAGAATTTGGATTCTTCAAACATTATAAATGATTAATGTTGTATTCTAAATTTTCAGGTTATTATTATCTAGTAGATTCGGCATTTCCCTGTACCAAAGGATTTATGCCACCGTATCCGAGGGTAAGGTACCACAGGTCTGAACGAAGAGGCTCTCGTACCTTCCAAGGATATAAAGATCTGTTTAATTATCGGCATTCATCCCTTCGGAATGTCATTGAACGAACTTTCGGTGTGTTGAAGAAGCGTTTTCGAATTTTAAATTTAATGCCCCCATACCTTCTAACTCGACAACGATATCTTATTATTGCATGTTGTACGCTCCATAACTTCATCCGCACGTTTACACGTAATGATCGGGATTTTCTATTGTATAGCAATCCCGATGATTATCCAGGAATGGATGCGGATCAAAACACCAGTGAAGAATTTCATGTTCCTGACATGTCAACTGCATCAGCACAGACGATGGCCGCAACTAGAGATGATATTGCATTTCCTATGTGGGAGCATACTTATGGTCAACAAGGAAACACCTAATTGCTAGTATGGTGTTGCAATTTTTTTTGTTACGTTAGTATGAAACAATAGATTGTCAATTCGGGACCCTTTATTTACATATATCGATGTTTAATTTTGTAAATAAATTATTAAATAAAATGTGGCCATGCTCCTTTTGTGTATTTTTTCCCACTAATTCAATAACTTTTTTTATTTATTTTTTATGATTTACATTTCAAGAAAGAATTTACATGGAAAATGTAGTGGAAATTCTGTTTGTACATGCACTGACTCATTTAAATAATAAAGTGCTATTCTTTATTAATTTTGTTATTTTTTTAAAAATTAAAAATAACAAAATCAAGAAATATTTTATACAATTAAATAAAAACTTTAGGAAAGATATATAATGGTACTTTGTATTACTAATTTTACTCAAATCATAAATAAGAAATAATAGAAATAATGAAAAGTGATGAAAATAGTGAAATGATAATATGGAAAATAAAGGAAACGGATAAAAAAAATTAAAGAAAAAGCAATATGAAAGAATGCATATACAAAATGTACGGATATGTAAATAGTGAATATGAACGTTGACCATAAACTTATTTCCACCAAACCCGTGTGACTTCGCGCGGTTTGCTACAATATTAAAATCTGAGATATTTTTTTACGCTGCATTTGGCGCCAGATCACGGAATGACTTCAGTTTTTAGTTCTAGCGTGAACAGTGTAAAATAATGGTGGGACCCACTTCTTTTACAACTTTTTATAAATATCTAAACTCATCTTAATATCCAAACACATTTTAAACTCATTTTAAATGGATCCCACCAAACTCATTAAACAATCTCAACTCCCTACTATTCAAAAAAAACTCAACTCATCTCAATTCATCTTAACATCCAAACGCAACCTAAAAGTTAATAACTCAACATATTTCATACATCCATACAACTCAAAATAGTACTCTTAATGGGATCTACAAACCCACTTCAATCTTAACTCATAACTATTCACAAACATTCTCAACATTTCTTAGGTATAATCTTATAATCAACAAAATGATCGGAAGCACAAGGAAGTTTCGTTTTCACGCTTGTAAGCATATATTGAGAGAGATAGATCAGATACCATATGAGTACATATATATAATAGATCGATCCACCATGAAAGACACAAGCTGGTACCTCTTGCTCAAACTAAGAGGACCAAAAACAAAAAAACCAACCATACAAGAAGGCTAGGGTACCTTTTTACGGACTTTCTTTTTCAGAAAATAAAGGTATTTATTTATATATATGCTATAATATGTGATGTTTTTGTTTACAGCTACTCCTTGCTCTTTATCATAAGATTATAATCTCTCTCTTTGGTAAGATCAGCTGCAAACTGAAGAATTTGTTTTGGATCTGGAATCTCCGCGTTAAGTTTCTCATATTCAACAGTCCAATTCAATAACATTAGCAATTGCCCCCAAAACTATCAATTTCCAGACTCACCTCCAAAGCAACAAAAAAAAAAAAAAAGCAATATATTCCATTTTCCCTTTCGAATGTCCAAATTACCCCGAACAATTTTTAAGAAGACAATATAATCATTGTAAATTAAAAATTGAAACAATAAGAAAGAAATAGAAAATGGCCAAAGAGAGAAAATCAAAGGGTGTTGGTTTATATCAAACTTGTTATTACATAGGGCGTATATTAAAAGTTTTTAGTAGTTTGTGGCCGTGTGATCATCGAAATTGATAATTTAGGGAGACGATTGCAAATAAGAAATTTGAAATTAAAATTCGGGCGAACAAGGCGCGAGACATACATACAACGTACAGGACCAATTTATAAGCATAACATGTGACATGTGAGAGAGTTCATATATAAATACTTGTGATCAACAATAAACTTTTGTGCCCTACTTACCGTACAAGAGAAGCCAGTTCATGACATGCAACACCCACTTCTTCCCAATTACCAGCTTCTACTAAACCAACCTTCTGTTTGGTCGACAAGTTCCTCATGCTCTTAAAGCTAACTCGTGGAAATTGAGGAGCCATGCATGTGCTCACCTGCGTACTGTTAATAAACTTAAATATCGCCAAAGCGAGAAAGTAATTAATTAGATTCTGTTTTTACTATTCAAAGTAGGGCTGAATAAAAATTTAAAATCCGGCTCCGACTCTGTACCGACTCCGCTCCCACTCCAATAAGTTGGAGTCGGAGTCGGAGTCGGCGTTTTTTTCACCAAAAAAGTACGAGTCGGAGGTAGCGATATAATATGACTCTAACTCCAATTTTGACAGCGATATTGTACATATTTTATAAAAATATATATATTTTTTATATATTAATTATATATATTTTTTATATAACTATAACTTATATAGTTGGTTAAATTCAAGAATATACTAGTATAAACAAATTATTATAAAATAATATACTTATACTATAGTATAAGCAGACTATATTCACTAATAATAGTTTAGTATATGTATACATCATACTATTAACTATTACTGCCATGTAACACTAATGTATAATAACAACTAATGTATAATAACATTTAACACTAATGTATTATGTATAAACACAAATATATAAATTTATAATAATATGTAATGTATACTAATGTATAATAACTAAAGTATAATACCATATACTAGTAATGTATAATAATCAATGTAGAATAACACGTAATATTAATGTATAAACATTAATATATAAGCACATATAATACTAATGTATAATAACATTAATTTGTACAATGATTTATTTTTTCAATTTTGGTTATATTTTAATATTTTGCGTTGCAGTTAGCACCAGTAATAGTTTTATGGTTTTATGTGGCTTTTTGGTTAGATTGGTAAGATTTTATGATTTTATGTTTTTGAGTTAACGCTGTTTGTGATTCTTTTACAGGAATGGTTTTCTTGCTAAGTATTTTAGTATGTCCTGTCTTGATGTAGTTTTCTTTTGGTTAGAGGCTTTCAGTAATTTTGACACCTGGTTTGGGAACTTTCTTGCTTATCTTGTAACCCCAAGTGCCGGTCTGTAACCACGGTTTTCCTCCACCACAAGTAATGGTTTATTAATAAAATTTGGGACAGGGTCACTCATGGACAGGTGAACTTTGGCTCTTCTATCAAAAATAAAATAAATTTGAAATTTGAAAAAATATTTTTTTAAAAAAACTGAAATCTTAAAGCCAAATTCGATTAGTGAGAGCCCAAAATTCTCAAAATGGGCTAAAAAAAGCCCAATAGAAAAGCCCAAATCCAACTCCACTCCAACAAAGTCTGAATCGGAGTTGGAAGTAGGGCACTACGACTTCGACATTGTCGATGCTCAGCCCTAATTCAAGGTCAGAATTGAGCACTCTCAATAGTTTCTCAATTTTATTCTTTAAAATATATTGCCAAAACTCACTTTTTCTATTTTGCATATTGACTTTTAAAATATAGTATATATCATCTTATCTATTTTTTATCTATATCATTTAAATATTCTTTTTTTATTAATTTTTATTTATTTAAATATTTTCTCTAAATAATTTATATTGTTCTCATATCTTTTAATATTTACAATATCTCCCCATCTTCAATATCTTCATCATCCGAAAAGTGATATCAAACAAAATATCATCAATGGTAATGGACTCTGAAAATAGTTTTTGTAAAAAGAACACTTGTCATCTTTTTTTTCTCCACCCAAATAAGTAAAATTTTCCAAGACTTTCTCAGCAGCCGAAGTAAGACTAGCAAAACAAATATATACCAATGTATTCTAATCAGTAATCACCAAACTCAGGAAAAAATAAAAATAAAGAGAGAGAGAGAAAGAATACTAAAGCGCGCGCGCGCGCGCGCGCACACATATATATATATATATATATATATATATATATATATATATATATAAAAGACACTCAAAAAGAGCAAACTTAGATTTTAGTTCTCCACGAAGTCTCGAGGCCCTGACATCCTAAACTTTTCTCAATGTTTCAAGGCTTCTGGCCAAGAAAGAACGCCAAATAGAAACCATAAAGAGAGAGCTTTTTGTCTGAATTGAAGCAGCCCTAATCAAGGATCAACAAAGATCGGTAATGATCTTTACTCTGCAGGAAAACAGCAACACAAAGGAAAAACTTGTGCCAAACAAACAATAGGGGCTAAATGAAATTATGCTAAAGTTCAGCAACGGGGAAAAAGCATTCACAAAAGAGGGGAATGAATTAAAAATATATTACATGTGTGAACAATCTCCTCTAGATGTAGCAGGATCATTGTAGCAAGATGGAAAATGAAGGTGAAATACAATATGCATTGTAGCTCATTTTTTAATAAGTTTTTTCATATTTTACAAATAACTATATTTTACATCATCCATTAAGTAAATCTACTCGTAGTCCTCAATCTTGCTCAATCATGTCCACATCATCACTCAGAAAATGTTCATAAATAGCACATTACATTGAAACATAACTTAACTTGACTTTAGTCTTATCTTGAAAATGTTTGTGTATTATCATACTGAAAAATAAAGCATGTGTATCGTTCAACAGTAAAATATGCGGAATTTAAGAAGTATCATGGCAATTCATGTGACATGGATGAGTAAATGATCCGCTCTAATACTTTGGTCTCAAAAGAGAGGAACCTTTCCACCCACGACAATGTTGAGGGTTTCTTCGAAAAGTGTGTCGGTAATCAATCCACAAATAAGACAAATTGCCTTGCGCGCACCAATGTAGGGTAGTGTCGGCTGAACTCTGTTTTCATAGTAGAAAACGGGTCATCAAGCTGGGAGTCATTGTGGTGGTAATTGTGGTGTCTCTCGAATGAGATGATCCACAAAATCTTAGCTCTCAATGATGCTCAGGATATGTTCATTCCATAATGAGCAGTAACTTCGAGTTAGGTGAACAAGGAAAAAATTGTTAACACTAAAGGACATACATAGCTGCCATGAAAGGAAGCCTCTCTTATAGTCACACGCACACGCACTGGATTTCATAAAGACAAATGAAAGTTTTTTGTTTTTTGTTTTTTTTAATCAAACATATACTACCTTCATTAATACCAAAATCAATCGTTACAATGTTTTTCCAAAAATATATCATTAGCAATTTTTATTGGACTATCCTCTATCCATACCCTTTCATCAGAAAAATTAAGAACTAACCTTGCTAGTTTGTGCGTTGTGTTGTTTGCTTCTCTATAAGCAAAACATATACCCCACTTCAACCTCCCATTCATAACTCTCCTCATATCATCAATAATGTAACCATACTCAGCCCCTATCTCATCCCCACTCTTTGTAGCATTCACTATTAATAATGAGTTCCCTTCCAACAAAACATCTGATAATCCCAATTCAGTACATAGTAGTACTACCCTCCTTAGACCCAGAGCTTCAGCTACATTTGGGTTACTATTATGAGCAAATCTGGAACAGAGGCAAGCAAGTATCTCTCCATTTGAGTCCCTGACAGCCACTCCAATTCCCACTCTATTATTCTTGACATCCACAGCAGCATCCCAATTTGCTTTCACCACCCTTTCCTCTGATTTTTCCCATTTAGTCACACTTTTATCAACATTCCTTGTCATCTGAGTTTTCTGTAGTTGGTCATGGGCCATCTTGAACTCTCTTAGTCCTTGTATTGCAGGAGAAATGATAATTCTCAGGTGATCAAATTTTTTTTCAAATAGCAGTCAATTTTTTCTTATCCAAATTTTTCTCATAATACAAGCTACCACCTCCACCTCCTCTTCTTTGAGAAAATCATTGGATTTCCCTCACAAATCCTCAAAAACATAATCTGAAACACACCATTTAGGCACTGTACTTTCACATTCAGCCCACACATTTGAGGCAGCTAGGCAGCTCCACATAGCATGGATAATTGATTCAGGTTTCCTCTCGCATATTGGGCAAACTCTGTGATTTGTTTCTTGTACAAACACCTAACTTCCATTTGTCTTTAAATCTATACAAGAAACAAAGACAAATGAAAGTTAGGTGTTCGTAAAAATGCCTTAAACATAGTGAGAGCTTCTTGAGAGTACTGCATAGTTTTATATGACTATATAGTATTTTAGAATTATGCCTTGTGAAGGTAGAAGCTCCCCACGTATGAAACTCACAGATTGGTCATCTTGGTTCCAAGGGAAAATCCGATCTTGTGAGGAAAATGAGCGAAAGCCTCAAGCAAGCAATACCTAGGGTAAGCAATACTTTCCAAAATTTACCTTTCCATCTAAGCATTACCTAATCATTATTCATACACAAAATCTAATGTAACTTTTCAAAATTTACAAACAAACAGAAAAAATACAACTTTTTCAAATTTCAATACAAAAATAATATTATATGAGTCATTGATTCTCAAAATATTTTAACTCAAACTATTTCGTTACTATTCATAAATTATTTCATTACTATTCACAGAATTTTCAGATATTCTAAGGGCTTGTTTGCACACTTAGGACTTGTTTAGTTAAATAGATAGAGGAGATGAAAAATATGTGAATAAAAATGAGATATTTTGTGAATAGTTACGAAACAGTTTGAGTTAATATTTTCTTAATAGTAGTGAATATTAAAAAATTATATTATAACAATATTTTAATTTTATAATATTTTTTATTCAACTTTTCTCTCTCATTTTTCAAAACTTTATAAATACTTAACTCAAACTATTTCACTACTATTCACAAACCATCTTATTACTATTCACAAAATTATCTTCTCATCTTATGCTCCTAGCATCCACTAAGCCAATGCAGACCTTTTTTTACACAAATTCGACATTATTTACCGATGGCTATACCAATACCAATACCAATGCTCTCACAACAGCACACAGGTTACCCAACAATCAAGGCAAGAAACTAAGAAAGCGACAAATTCAAATTTCATATAAAATTGCACCAAAGAAAAAAAAAAGGTGGTAGAAAAACAGTTTGATTTTAATTTTCCAATCAGTTGAAAATACTAATCACTTTCTAGAACTCATCCCTTGTCATCCTTTCCCTCATCTTTTTCCTTGGCCCGTATTTTCTTTGTGCCATTATTAACCGTGCCCTTGTTTAAGTTTTCTGGGGCTAGGTAATCATAGAGAGTAGGGCCTTCACAACACATTAACGTAAACAATTTTTCTTTTTTCTTTTTTATTTTTAATTTCTAAAGGTTGGAGAGAATATCCGTGGTACTACTCATACAGAGAACCCAATGAAGCATAATGCTCTTGGGCCCAGGCCACTAATGCTCTTCGGCTTTTATAGGAAAAAATGGCCAATCTTCTTCTCAGTGATCTTCCACGTTAATTCATTTTTCTATGGTTGACATCATAATCACTACAACAGAATGTGTATTTTGTGACAGAGAAAACTGTCACAAAAAAATGGCAAACTGTCATTAAAAATTTTTGGTGACGGTTTGAAACCGTCACCATGACCGTCACCTAAAGTGCGTCACAGAAAACATTTGGTGACGGTTTACTGTACAACCGTCACAAAAAATATTTTTAGTGACGGTTGGAAGTGTTCCGTTCGGTACAACGTTCGAACGTTCATTTTTTGGTGACGGTTATGAACTGTCACAGAAAATCACGTTCGAACGTAAAATAAAACGTTCGGACGTTATACCCGACCGATTGGCGTTCGAATGAGAGAAGTTGACGTTCGTTGGATATCGTGTTCGAACGTATAAATTTACGTTCGAATGTTAATGCGTCCGAACGTTAATTACATTAAACGTTCGAATATTTGTTCGAACGTAAACGTAAATGTTCAAACGTAGCGCGTTTAATGTTCGGACGTATACTCGAATGTAAACGAAGGAGCGTCTGAATGCAAGTTTTTTGTTCGAACGTTAGTCGCTTTACCGTTCGAACGGTTTGTTCGTTTTAGCGTGAGTACGTTCGAACGTATAGTTTAACGTTCGTACGATTCAATTGTATTTACGTTCGAACGTTTGTTACAGTGTGAACCAACGTTCGAACGATTTTTATTTACATTCGAACGTACAGATCAGAAATACTAATTTCATAAAATTTAAAAACATATATAATACCAATAGTATCATATTACATACCCAATTAAGAAGTAAGAATGTCTTATAAAAGTACAAAATTAGATATTAAAACTAGTCAGAAATATTGATAAAATTTATTTCTTCTTTTTCCCTCTCCCACGGGGATTCTGTTGCAACGACATAACACGTTCCATTTGCACCATCATCTCCCGTTGCACTTGCTCTTGCACTTCATTGCGTATTCTTTCCTCCTGGTCTCTCTGTTGGTCCTGCAAACGCGTCTCTAAATGAGACTGTCGTTCTAAGAGAGACTCTAACTCTTGTTGCCTAGACCTCATATACTCATTCTCACGCCGTGCAGCTTCTAAATCTGCCGTAAGATTATTAATTTGTGAAGCCGATGAGGTTGAGGAGGATGAACATTTATGCTTGATAGATCGTCCCAAACCTCTTGCCATACTAGACTGCGGCCCGAGCACTTGCGTGAATATGTCTATGTCACTAGGAGATGATTCCTCAGAAGCCGACTGCATCTCCAACATTTTGCTCTGCAATTTAAAAGGTAATGATCGTAAATAATTAGTAACGTATTAAAAGAAATAGAAATAAGAAATAAACTATTAAAATATTATATAAATAATTTATTTAACAAAATTAACACTGCTTACATAATTATCTGCAGCGACAGGATCCATCCACTCACTATGCTCATTAGTGTGAGCAGCAGCATAGACATGAATGAGGGAAAAGTTTTCAGGATCATCACGTTTCTAACAAAGCGAGAATATTAGCAATTTTAAAAAGATAATATTAGTACGTACTTATCAGAAATAATATCAGGAAAATAAATGAATTCTATAATTTTTTAATTACCATTTTTTCAGCAAGACGGTGGAATGACCTTGAACCGGCACGATGGTGGACAGTCATAACGGATCTATTCTGTGCATTTGTAGAACTCAAGTGCTACAAAATATATTAAAAATGTTAATTGTAATATGTATACATATAATATATAAAACGAATATGAATGTAAATAATTAAAAGAGATAAATGTAAAATACCTGATAATCTGGAGATGCGAAAAGATCACAACACTTTCTCCAATCATCTAACTTCATCTGCTGAAAAGGAGACTGCGCAGCCTCTTCCAACGTCTCAAACTTCTTGAAGTGGTCATGACATCGTCCTTTGTGACGTCGGAATAGTGTAGCCATCAACTCATTCACGGTTCTCAAATCCTCGCTACGGCCAAAGTCGAGGTCGAATTCATCCTAATAAGGGAATCAGTTAAAAAATATAATATATTAATCTAGGTGAAAAAAATGTACTGAAAAGTAAACTCACCAGCACACGACTTCGAATGTGCTCCTTAATCTCATTCGGAACATCTCGCCATGAGCGCACATAAAATGGAGCATAAGCTCGAACTAATGTGCCAATATAGGAGGAAAGCGCTGCTGCACTATCATCCACTCCTCCAGTGGAATTATCAGGAATTGTGATCTTCAGTTTACCATGCCTTCTCATTACTTTGTTGATAAGGTAGTTGGTCCTATCCCATTCGAGATTATATTCTCCATATTGCACAAATCTCGTCACTCTACTAATTTCTACGTTAGTAGAAATTTCGGCAGCACCTCCCCATAATTCTCCAAGTATACATGTTCAAATATCGGGATTGTGACCCGACGAACAGTATACCCGAAGAACAATGAAGAAGACACCGAAACTTCATATTAAACGTGGAAAGTAGCGAGTAACAAAAATGTGCAATACAGATAATATAATCTCAAACTGTCCACACTGGACAATTCAGGAATCAGTGGACACATAAATGTACACTGATTCCCAAACGGGTCTAAGGGTATTTATGCAATGACACACGCATCTAGCAATATAATCATACAATAATATCTCCATATTTGTTAAACTAAAGAGGGATGGAAGATTATGTGACCCCCTGTTTCGTGTCTTGTACACAACGAGGGAGAATGATCTTGATGAAATGTTTAAATTTTGGTCTAATTACTTAACCGTCACAAACTGTCCGACCTCGACACTCCTCTCAAGGCCGAAGAGACTATGACAGTCAAGCAATTAGACCAAAATTTAGAGATTATAATTGTTATATATAATTTTAAATGTTATTATATAATTTCGACTTATTATCATTCTACAATTATAATCTTAATTGTTATACTTAATTTAGTGAGTTATTTACTTATATAGACAATAAGTATATAATTTTTATATAAGAATCTATTTGATCCTTATTTCCTTTCTCTTTAGTTTGTAATAAATAAGTATATTTACATATTCAAACTCTACTTATTTAGTAGTTTCAAGACTTTTTTATTGAAGAGTATTTTAAAGGTTATATTATAATTTTAATTATTATCATTCCTAAAATATAATTTTAATTGTTATACTTACACTATCATTCTTAAATTTCAATGGTTATACAATAATTTTAATTATTATAATTCTTAAAGAGTTACTTTTATTTATTATTACTTAAAACTTCATATTATTATCACAATTTTTCAAATCCATATCACAAAAACACATTGTATAAATATCATATAATTCAAATAAAGACAAGAAATAAAAATTTTTTCTTACCAAACTCAACTCTCTCTAACTCTCCAACTCCACTCTCTCTCTCTGTGTTGCGCACACGGGAGAAGAAAAAATGTTCAATGGCGCTCCCGTGCGCGCACGGATTAAGTTCTAACATTATTTGTTTAAACGTTCGAACGTTTAACTTGTACGTCCGAACGTTACCTTAAACGTTCGGACGTTTCAGTTGAACGTCCGAACGTTATTTAATAAAATTTCCTCTCCTCGTAGCGTTCGGACGTTTACAGTACACGTTCGAACGTACCCTTCTTATTTATAACATAAAATCTAGCGGGAAAGTTCCCGCACTTTAATCATATATGTTCGAATGTATCACAAGTTTACGTTCGGACGTTTGTAAATTTAGAGATTAACGTTCGAACATTTAACTTAAACGTCCGAACGTTTATTTCATCAAAGTGTTACCATATTTGAGAGTTAAATTTTCCGCACTAATTTAAGTAACGTTCGAACGCATAGTCTAAACGTTCGAACGGTACAATAATCACACAGAAACCTTGAGCGGGAAATTTCCCGCTCTTATTTCAAATTCATATCACAACATATTTACAAAAACTCACAAACTATTTACAAACTATACAAATAATAATCACAATATTTCAAGAGTAAGTATAAAATCACAACAATATATTGATAAAGTTTAGAAATATACCTAGCACTCACAATATCCTCTTACAAATCAAAATCTTCCAACTTCCCAAAACAAGCAATCCTTCAAAAAAATACAACACTAACTTATTAGAAATATTCTATAACAAAAACACATTCTATAAATATCATAAAATTCAAATAAAAATAAGAAATAAAAATATTCTCTTACCAAAACTCAACTCTCTCTTACTCTCTAACTCAACTCTCTCTCACACTAACACCCTCTCTCTCTCTCTCTCTCTCTCTCTCTCTCTCTCTCTCTCTCTCTCTCTCGCTCTCTCTCTCTCTGTCTGTTGCGCGCACGGGAGAAGAGAAATGATCCGCTTCCTCCCGTGCGCGTACTGATTAATACCGCAAATTATTAGTTTAAACGTTCGAACGTTTAAGTTTTACGTCCGAACGTTATATGCTAAAATTTCACTAATTCATAACGTTCGGACGTTTACAATACACGTTCGAACGTACCCTTCTAATTTATATCATAAAATCTAGCGGGAAAGTTCCCGCACTTTCCTCATATATGTTCGAATGTATCACAATTTATCGTTCGAACGTTTGTAAATTTACAGATAAACGTTCGAACATTTAACTTAAACGTCCGAACGTTTATTTCATCAAAGTGTTACAATATTTGAGAGTTAAATTTTCCGAACTAATTCATCAAATAACGTTCGAACGCATAGTCTAAACGTTCGAACGTCTGAATAATCACACACATACCTTAATCGAGCGGGAAATTTCCCGCTCTTATTTAACGTTCGAACGTTAACATGAATAGTTCGAACGTAATAGTCCTACTCTTATTTAACGTTCGAACGTAATATATAAACTATACCATATATATAAATGAATAATATATATTAAATTGTTATTTATTAAATTCTTTATTATATACTAACTTATACTATAATATGTATTCTACATTTTATATATCTATAACTATATACTACATTGTATAGTATGATAGCATAATACTTTAAATGAGAACATAAATGTATATAATATATAAACTTACCATATATATAAATGAATAATATATATTAAATTGTTATTTATTAAATTCTTTATTATATACTAACTTATACTATAATATGTATTCTACATTTTATATATCTATAACTATATACTACATTGTATAGTATGATAGCATAATACTTTAAATGAGAACATAAATGTATATAATATATAAACTTACCATATATATAAATGAATAATATATATTAAATTGTTATTTATTAAATTCTTTATTATATATTAACTTATACTATAATATGTATTCTACATTTTATATATCTATAACTATATACTACATTGTATAGTATGATAGCATAATACTTTAAATGAGAACATAAATATATATAATATATAAACTTACCATATATATAAATGAATAATATATATTAAATTGTTATTTATTAAATTCTTTATTATATACTAACTTATACTATAATATGTATTCTACATTTTATATATCTATAACTATATACTACATTGTATAGTATGATAGCATAATACTTTAAATGAGAACATAAATATATATAATATATAAACTTACCATATATATAAATGAATAATATATATTAAATTGTTATTTATTAAATTCTTTATTATATACTAACTTATACTATAATATGTATTCTACATTTTATATATCTATAACTATATACTACATTGTATAGTATGATAGCATAATACTTTAAATGAGAACATAAATATATATAATATATAAACTTACCATATATATAAATGAATAATATATATTAAATTGTTATTTATTAAATTCTTTATTATATACTAACTTATACTATAATATGTATTCAACATTTTATATATCTATAACTATATACTACATTGTATAGTATGATAGCATAATACTTTAGATGAGAATATAAATGTATATAATATATAAACTTACCATATATATAAATGAATAATATATATTAAATTGTTATTTATTAAATTCTTTATTATATACTAACTTATACTATAATATGTATTCTACATTTTATATATCTATAACTATATACTACATTGTATAGTATGATAGCATAATACTTTAGATGAGAATATAAATGTATATAATATATAAACTTACCATATATATAAATAAATAATATATATTAAATTGTTATTTATTAAATTCTTTATTATATACTAACTTATACTATAATATGTATTCAACATTTTATATATCTATAACTATATACTACATTGTATAGTATGATAGCATAATACTTTAGATGAGAATATAAATGTATATAATATATAAACTTACCATATATATAAATGAATAATATATATTAAATTGTTATTTATTAAATTCTTTATTATATACTAACTTATACTATAATATGTATTCTACATTTTATATATCTATAACTATATACTACATTGTATAGTATGATAGCATAATACTTTAGATGAGAATATAAATGTATATAATATATAAACTTACCATATATATAAATAAATAATATATATTAAATTGTTATTTATTAAATTCTTTATTATATACTAACTTATACTATAATATGTATTCTACATTTTATATATCTATTTATATCTATATACTACTTATTAAATAATCAATAAATACCATAAGCTCATAAACTATTCACAAAATTCACAAACAATAATCATAATTATTTCAAGAGTAAGCATAAAATCACAACAACATGTATAAACATATTGCTAAACTTTAGAAATATAACAAGCACTCGCAAAAAAACCAATAATCTAATTGTCAATAATATTATATAACATCGTAATCTATAAAGAAAACATTTATAATATAATATTAAATTGAATAACGTTCGAACGTAATAATAATTACGTTCGAACGTTCTGTGTATATAAGGCCAAAACCGAACGTCGAAACGACATCTCTATTACGTTCATCGTCTACTCCGTTGCACGCCGCCACGCCTCCTTCGCCGCCGCCGTCAACTCCGCCACAACCGTCACTAAAGGTAGGCATTCATCTTTTATTCAAGTAACATGTATTTTATTGAAATTTGGATTGAGTTTTGTGTTAAACCGGATAAGTTATTTCAAGACTTTCAACTTCATTTTCCGGCCACCACGGCTAGTCATTTGCCGAATAGTCACCGTAGAAATGTTTCTTGAAGTGTATACTTCATTTCCACGGTGACATTTCGGTATTTAGAACCGTGTAGCGAAATTCTTGAGATTTCAATAATGGCTGAGTCGACTCAGCCATTCTGCGTCGAAACGTTCGAACGTTTCACCAAGACGTTCGAACGTACGACGTTTAAATTACAAAGCCGTTACGGCTTCCACGTTCGAACGTTTGATTATAACATCCGAACGTAATGATTTTCTACAATATTCATGCTTCGACGTTCGGACGTCCATATTTATGTTCACACGTAAAACAAATACGTTCGAACGTATTTGTTTTAACGTCCGAACGTACGTCAGCCAATATTTATTTACTGCTTATGTTCGAACGTACATTGTTACATTCGAACGTATTTTTTTACGTTCGAATGTAAATATATTGACATTATTTTACGTGGGAACGTATAAATAAACATCCGAACGTTTTATCTTTACGTTCGAACGTTATAGATAAAACGTTCGAACGTTACGGCAGAGCATCTTAGAATTAATATCAAAAAAATGCATTATTGTAAATAATTTTTTTTTTCCTTTTCTATTTTCAGGATATGGCTCTTCCACTGCATACTAGGAAACGAGGGAGGGAAGGAGCCACGTCGGACACTGCCCGCATTGGAGCTCGTACTGTTATGGTAGAGCGAGAGATCTTAATTAATGAGTTCGACGAACTCTGTTGGCAGCAGACGAACCTGAGAGATGTTTTCCTCAGTAGAGGCTGGGGAAATATCTGCACATTGAGGGGGAAGGTATACCCCTCAATGGTTCAAGAATTCTATATGGGGATGTGTGACATGCCTCAGGATGCATCCTCTCACACCGTGACTGTACGCGGTGTTTCCATTGAGGTATCAGCAGATGTCATCGGCGAGCACCTTGGGATTCGTCGAGGAGTGGAGACATTTGCACACTCGACACCCCGTGAGGATGTAGGCACTTCTACATCATCTACTGGTCGGGGATGTGAGCCAGCATCAGCCAGAGATGCAGGCCAGTCAGAGGCTGAGGATACTGGCGTCGAGGCTCGGGATGATGACCGAGACGAGGATTTCTACATCCTCACCGGGAGGGATCGCATGCAGATCGAGCGGAAGAACGCCTTCAACCAGAACCATCTGCTGCATTTCTTCCGCATGTTGCACCTTATTGTTGCAACAAATGTGGATCCTGTGGCTCATAAAACCACATTTAGTCGGCTTCGGGCACAATTTTTGATACGAGTGGCACGTGGAGATCCTATAGATTTGCCATTGCACATCTTTCAGAGGATCCGTTACGAGGCGAGCATCGTCTCCACGGATAATCTCCCATATGGTGTCCTCATCAGCCGACTATTACTTGCACGGGGAGTGCCGACCCAGCCAGAGGACCGGGTCAAAGATCAGATGAGCCCCCTCGACATGACCACGCATCGACGTAGCATTGGACAGGCGAGGGGACGTCAGCCACCCCCTGTAGAGGATCTAGTTCCTCCGACGCAGCCTGAGCCAGGTCATGTCGGGAGTAGTAGTCAGCATACGCCGAGTACATCTGCAGGAGATGTGCGGCCTGCTTGGGTTGATGCGGTCATCTCACAGCTGACTGCGCATATCGATCATAAGATCGATCGATCGCTCGAGGCTATATCGGCGTCTGTTGCCGAACTCACCCATCGTGTAACTATCCTCAACGACAAGGTTGATACCTTGACTGAGGAGGTACGGAGTTCGACTTTTGCGGATAACGTTATCATCTGACTGTTAATATCAAATTTTATATTTTATTTTTAATATTTGTAACGAAAAATATTATTGAATATTTCTATCGTTTTTTAATTTCAATTTTTAACCTTCTTTGATGTTATATTTTTCAACTTTAATACTAAATCACTGCATTTCAAATATATATAAATCAATAATATATATTTATATATTACAAAGTGTGTATATATAAATATATACAATTCAATTTTTTAGACTTGTTCACAAATTATGCACAATAAAAACCACATAATTTTTAAATTAAAGTCATTTAATTTAAATTTACAATGAACGTTCGAATGTTATTACTTAACGTTCGAACATTGGTGCAAACATTTTACGTTCGAACGTAAAATTAATAACATTCGAACGGTTGCGCCAAAACATTTTACGTTCAAACGTAAACAGACATAATGTTCGAACGTATATGTAACGTTCGAACGCATATTTCCCATACGTTGGAACGTAAAAACATCTCATTCTATCTTTAGTGACGGTTTCCAGAAACTGTCACAGAAAATACCTTTTAGTGACGGTCTAGAGACCGTCACAAATTCCTAACCGTCACTAAAAACCAATTGTGTTGTAGTGAATACATATCACGTCTTCGCTCATCAACGATTGTCAAAATAGGAACCATCTGCTCGTAGGTTTTAAAAAGTAATTTTATATATAATCGTGAAGTAGGTAAATATCGTATAATTATTTTAAAAAATAGTGAGATTTATTATTAAAAAATTATTTTTTATATAGATTCATGTTTTATTCATATTTTTTAAAATAATTATACGACGGTTGCATAATTCACAATTGTAATTATTTTTTCTCACTTTTGAAACAGCTTGCTAGCCGAAGTCGATTTTGACTGTTATTTTGATAATTAAGCTTGAACAATCATGGCAAGGGCACAATTTAAAAAAAAAACATGACTTAAAAGAACCAGGTACATGCATTCATGAGATGATGTCTTGTACCAGATTTGAACAAGCTGTCTATTCCCTTTCACAATTTCCTTTTTTCTGTGGGTATGCAATTCTCTATTCTGAGTGATTTATTCCATTTTCCATTTCGAAAGTCCAAATTACCCCTAACAACTTTGAAAAAGGCATTATAATCATTGTAAATTAAAAATAAGAAAGAAAGCGCGCGCAAATGACCAAGAGATCATAAAATTAAAGGGTATTAATGGTGTCAACTTTTAATTACACCGTAAAAGTTTTTAGTAGTTTTTTTTTTTTTGAATCAAAACATCAAACTTGTATTCATTCATCTTCAGCTGTTACAACTTTATCCTTTTGAACATAGTATTGTATGCCTATAGGTCCTTCTATCCAAATTGTTTCCTCATTTACGAGTAAAGAAGATTTAGCTAGAAAGTGAGCTACACTATTACATTCCCTATAAGTATGTGTTACTGACCAGTTTGATCTATTCTTCAAAATCCCTTTAATGTCTTCAACTAATTGACCATGCCATTCCCAGCTAGCTCCAGCATCATTCACTGCTTTAATCACACTCAGAGCATCCCCTTCAAAGACCACTTTCGATAGGTTCAAGTCTGCACACAGTTGCATCGCACGCCAAAGAGCCTGAAACTCAGCTACTAGAGGGGAGGTTACTATCCTCTTCTGAGCACACAGTGAGACCAACAGCTCTCCATGCTCATCTCTCATCACTACACCAATCCCCATCTTTCATTCATTAACTTTTAGAGCAGCATCCCAATTAACCTTCACTTGGCTTTCTATAGGAACCTGCCATCTGCATAACTCTCTTGTCTGAGATCTCTCTCTCTGGCTCCTGGGTTTTATTTGTTGAGCTTCCTGAAATGAAGCAGAAGGTCAGTGGCTTGTCTAAAAATCACATCAGGCCCTTCAAATTTATTTTCCAAAACAAATCTATTTCTCCTTAACCAAATCCTTCTCAGAACTACTGCCATTAACTCCAACTCTTCTCTTTTCAATTTATTACACCAATCTACCCATAGCTCTTGTATATCCTTCTCGGTAGATGCCCATTTCTGCACAGGACTAAGATTTTCTGCCCAAACATCCATAGCTCCACCACAGCTCCAAAGAGCATGAGAAACTGTTTCCTTCTGCATTTTACAGATTGGACAATAGTAATCTTTGACAATCTTCCTGCAAGACAAGTTGAATTTTGTAGGATGACAGTTATTCAATGCTTTCCAAAGAAACATTTTAACTACACCAGGTACATTTAACTGCCACAACTTCTTCCATTTCTCTGTACCAGCTTTCGATACCTCCCCATTTTCTCTATTTTTCCTGCACAACTCCAGATGATATGCACTCTTGACATCAAACTGACCATTCTTAGTATGAGCCCAAATTAATTTATCAGGTAGACCTAATGAACTAATAGGTAAGCTACAGACAAGAACTGCCTCTTCTTCATTAAAAATGTCTTTAACCAAATCTGTTTTCCAAGTCTTAGTATCCCCATCAATAAGTTCTTTGACCTTTGCTTCAGCTGCTAGTAAAGTTCTGGGTGTTTGAATTCTGAAAGTAGACTGTTTTGGTATCCACTTATCTCTCCAGATGTTTATACTCTCCCCATCACCTACTCTCCACACCAACCCCTCCTTTAACAACTCCAAAGAACTCCATAAACTCCTCCAAATAGCTGATGGCCTAAACCCCAGTTTTGAAACCAAAATGTCAAAATGCCTAAAGTATTTATCCTTCAGGACCTTTGCAGCCAAGGATTGAGACTTTGTCAACATTCTCCAACATTGCTTTACTAGTAAAGCCTTGTTGAAGCTTACAAGTTCTCTAAAACCCAATCCTCCACTAGCTTTTGCAAGCCCCAATTTTGCCCAGCTCCTCCATTGAATTTTATTCTCATCCTTTTTGAAGCTCCACCAGAATTTAGCCATTTGAGCAGCTATTTCTTGGCATAATTTCTTTGGAAGCTGGAAAACAGTCATATGATATGTTGGGATGGCTTGAATTACAGCCTTTAACAGCACCTCCTTACCCGAGGGTGATAGAAATTGATTTTTCCAATTACTAATCTTCTTCCACACTCGGTCCTTAATAACTCTAAAAGAGTTATATTTTGATCTACCAACCATACTTGGCAAACCCAAGTATTTTTCACAATTATTCTGCTGTCTTGCTCCCATTTCTTTCAACATTTTTTCTCTCATAGTCATATGGACTTTGGGACTGAAGAAGATTGTAGTCTTATGCTTGTTCAAACTCTGACCTGAGGCAGCTTCATAAAGCTCAAGAATGTCATTAATCTTCCTCCATTCCAACCAACTTGCCTTCCCAAAAATAATGCAATCATCTGCAAAAAGTGAGTGACCCTTATTCCTCCTCTAGCAACTGACACCCCTCTCAGTTCTGATCTACTTTCAGCATTGTTGAGCATTGCACTTAAACCTTCAACACACAAAAGGAAGAGATAAGGAGATAGGGGATCTCCCTGTCTCAGTCCCCTTGTAGAGAGGATAGTCTCTCCTGGTCTACCATTTGTTAAAACAGCATAAGTCACTGAGGATTTACACTCCATTATCAAAGCAGTCCACCTATCCCCAAATCCCAGCTTCTTCATCACTGCTTCAAGGTAAGACCATTCTACTCTATCATATGCCTTTGAGATATCCAATTTTAAAGCTATGCTGCCATCCTTACTCCTTTGCCTTGTTTGCATAGAGTGCAACACTTCATAGGCTGCTACAATATTGTCAGAAATCAACCTCCCAAAAATGAAGGCACTCTGATTTTTTGAAATGATAACATCCATAACTTTCTTCAATCTATTGGCAAGAGTTTTTGCAGCAAGCTTATACACTACATTGCATAAGCTTATTGGTCTAAACTCATTAACATTTTTGGGGTCACTCACTTTTGGAATTAAAACTATATAGGTATGGTTTAAAGTAGAGATCATCCTTCCACCATTGAGAAAATACAGCACTGCCCCACACACATCATCACCCACAATATGCCAAAAAGATTGAAAGAAACATGCCCCAAAAGCATCTGGTCCTGGGGATTTTAATGGCCCCATCATCTTCAGAGCCTCCTCTACTTCCTCCCTCATAAAAACCTTCTCCAAAGATTCATTCATTTCATCAGTTACCCTTCTCTCTATTGCTTCAATACACTTTTCAATCATATCAACTCTCGGACTAGCAGTTTTATACACCTCATCAAAGTGGTCTTTAAAAGCTACTGCAACTCCATCTTGTTCTAGTCTCAAGGTTCCTTTTCTGTCTACTATTGAAGATATTTTACTTCTTCTCTTTCTTTGATTTGCACACTCATGAAAGAACCTTGTATTTCTATCACCGAGGTTGTACCAGTTTCTCTTAGCCCTTTGTTTCCACATAATATCCTCCTGTCTTTATTTTGTCCTCACAGTCCTCCTCTTTAATCCAATTGGCCTCAAATCTGAACAAAGCCTGCCATCTTCTTTGCATATTGACAGCCCCTTCTAATGACATCAGAATAGGCAAATGGTCTGAAGTTCTTACTGGCAAGCCTTCCACTCTTACTCCTCGGAACAACTCCTTCCACTTATTGTTTGCCAAACCTCTATCTAACCTCTCTTTTCTAAAGGAGAAGTCAGCATGCCTATTGCTCCATGTAAAGAAACCATTACAGCAGCCTAAATCAAACAGTTGATTATCTTCTAACACTTCTCTGAATTGACTCAATTGTGATTCAGGTCTTGGCCTTCCTCCCACCTTTTCATTTTGGAACAGAATCTCATTGAAATCCCCTACCACACACCAAGGTTCTTGCTCTCTTGGCCTCAAACTTCGTAATAAGTCCCATGACCACTTCCTTTTTGCTGTCTCAGCATGCCCATAGAACCCAATAAATAGCCATTTCTTGCCCTCTCCTTCTATTCTGACCTCTGCATTGATGTGCCAAGCAGAATAATTTTTTATTTCCACTTCCTCATTATTGCTCCAGAACAATGCCAAACCCCCCTTCCTATCAACAGAATCTACTACAAAGCATCCCTCCATCCCAAGTCTTCTCTTCAGAATTTCTACTCTCCCAACTGTAAGCATAGTTTCAATCAAGAATACCATGTTGGCCTTCTTTTCCTTTACCATTAGGCAAAGGTCATGAACTGTCCGAGGGTTGCCAAGCCCTCGGCAGTTCCAACTTATAATATTCATAATACCAGGCGGGGCTGCTCTGCAACCACCGCCCCTACATTTCCTTCCTCAACAACTACCTCCTCCATTCTAGCTTTTTTCATTACACCCTCCTCCTTATTCCCTTCCATACTATCAGCATCCCTTTTGTTCAAAGAAAGGGAGTTAGAAATTTTGCAAGTATTTGATCTACCTCTAGCTCTTCTCTTCCAACTGCCCCTCCTTCCCCCACGAGAACTCTCCTTATTTTGTACTTCCTCCATAGTCATCACTAAAGCCACATTTCTTTCATTTGAGAAAATGTCCAGATCACTATTGCTTAATTGAGAGTTTTTTTCAACTTCCTGAGTAAAATTACCTTCATCAGTCCCCCCTATTTGACACACTACTTCATTTTCCCCTTCAATCCCAATGCCCACTCCTCCCTTCTCCTCCTCATCCCCAACTTTCACACCTTTTTCCTTCCTCTCCCCATCTCCAAAAAATTCCTCCCTATCCTTTGACCCTGTAAAAGAGCCTTGTGAATCTTCTTTTCCTGTTTCACTGTTCTTGTATTCTTCCTTTCTCTCAAACCATCTTCAATTCCTTGATGGAGCTCTCAGCCAGGTACCGTATTGTAATTCCCCACCCTTCATCCCCTGTTTACTCATCTTCCCCTCTCCACATCCTTCCTTATCATGAACAATTCTACCACAATAATAGCAAAATTTTGGTAGTTTTTCATATTGAAAAGGAACCCACATTCTCTTCCCCTCTACTTCTATGGTTCGTCCCCTTGCCAGAGGTTTTTTCAAGTCACAAGAAATTCAAACCCTTAAAACTCTACCCCACGCCAAACCATTCTCCTGTACATCAACATCCTTCACAGTCCCAACAAAATCACCAATCTGTTCTCCCATCCCTTTTGTCATATAGCTTAGCGGTAAATTTAGCATCTGTATCCAGAAGCATTCTTGATCAAAATTCATCAGATGCGGTTGTGTCTCACCATCGTAGTCCTTAATCACGAATAGAAAGTTATCGAAGAGCCATGGACAACCACTCATAACTCTCTCCTTATCATTCACCGAAGCAAAGGTAATGATAAAACAATTTACCCCAAACTCTTGAAATTCCATTGGTCTCCCAACCCTCCATATTTTCTCCATTGTTGATCTCACAATTTCCTTCCCTATCCTTCTTTCCGAACAAATTTTCCCAACAACACTTCTCTTTCCCTTATTTTTTATCTTTTCCAAAAACCTACAGTTCACCTCTATGGGTATATTTTCTTCCTCGCTCAGCTTCAGTTGTTCCCAGATTCTTGTCACTTCTTCCATACCTTCACCTCTACCCGCCATAGCGTGCAGATACAACCCTCGCCTCCTTCAGCAACAGCCCGGAGCAGCAACAGAAGCAGAAAGCGGACTAACAAACTCCTCTCAGTCGTTTTCAGAGAAAATGTTTAGAGAGAGAGACTTTAAAAGTTTTTAGTAGTTAATTTCATGTGTTGTGATCATTGAAATTGATAATTCAGTGAGATGATTGCAAATAATATACAATATACTTTCGTGGCCCTTACCGTGCGTGTGCGAGATGAAAGTTCATGACAGCACCCACATCTTCCCATTTACCTTCTACTAAATCAACCTTGGGTATATAGGTAGGGCAACGTTTTGGTGTCTCATACAATCATTTCGTGTTAGCCTCATATAAAGCAGGAGGAGATGATTTGGCCTCTACTTCAATACTTAACTTGCTAGACAGAGAAGATGGCATTTTTCCTTTCAATTATAAGGAATTTTCAGTATTCTAGTACGAGCAAGGTAACTGATGATAATGGAAATCATGCACAACAATTCCTCCGTGATCAAGGCTGAGCATTGTTCCTGGCGTTAACTCTGACTTTATGTACCTATTTTTTTTCTTGTAATATTCTATACAGCAGAGCATCATTAATATGTTCTTTCCTTTTATGATTGTATTAGTTGTGTATATATATTCATCACGTATGCAATACAAGGTGTGACAGTTTTTACAATACACACAACTGTGTTTAATAATCTTATATGGCATCATGAGCCCTTCTCTCTTAAATGAGTTGATCCTCTGTTCTTTACTTCCGCTATGGCTCAAACATCCAACTCTGTCACCAACTCAAATTTCCCCACCTCTCCTCCTGAAACCAACATCATTGCCATTAACGCAAATGCCCAGCTTCCCTACAAGCTGACCTCCTCCAACTTTCCTGCATGGCGTGCTCAACTTGACAGCCTTGTCATTGGGTATGATCTATAGGGTTTTATCAATGGTTCCAATCGTTGTCCCATGCTTGGGAGTTCTCCCACTGCAAAGGTTCTTGATGCTCGCAATTGCTGGATTCGCCAAGACAAACTTTTCCTCAATGGCATTTTCGCTTCAGTCTCTAAAAGTATCATGCCACTTATTGCTGCTTCCAGCACTTCCAAAGAAGCTTGGCTCAAACTGACCCGGCTCTATGCCAACCATTCTAGAACGAGGGTCATGCAACTCAAGGACACGCTAACGTCCTTGAATCGTGGTGCAAAAAGCATCACAGACTACCTTTAGTAAGTCAAATCCACTGCTGATGAACTAGCACTAGTGGATTCACCTCTCACTAATGATGATCTCACGCTCTACATTCTAAATGACTTGGGATCTGAATACCGTGATATTGCAGGATCCATTCGCACCCGTGAAAATCCTCTCACCTTTGAAGAGTTACATGACTTGCTTGTCAATCATGAGACCTATCTTCATCGCCTTGAGACTCTACAGCAAACTACCATTGCTACTGCCAACTATCACCAGAAGAAAGGTCCCTCTTTTTCATCTCATCAAGGCAAACCACACCGAAGCAGTACCAACTCGCAGTCTCATCAGCGATCATCACAGCAACAACACTCCAATTCATCTTTAAAAAGGTCCTCCATAGTATGTCAGTTTTGTGCTACACCGGGTCACACGGCTCGCCAATGCAGAAAATTTTGGAATCCATCTTCTCCAACTGCAAACTGTGCTACTACTGGTTCCTGTGTAGAAAAGTCTTGGGTGGTTGATTTTGGAGCATCCCATCATACCAGGTCTAATATGTCAAAACTCTCTATACATTCAGAGTATGATGGAACCGATGAGGTCATAATAGGTGATGGATCAGGTTTGCAAATTTCCCATGTTGGTACTGTCAAATTTCAGTTACCTACTCGAAGTGTGGTTCTCACCAATACTCTTTGTGTTCCTTAAATTCATAAAAATCTGATTTCCGTGCATGAATTTACTAAAACAAATAATCTTGTTCTTGAAGTTCATCCTTATCACTTCTTTGTGAAGGATCAGACGTCGGGGGCGATGCTAATGCAAGGGCGATGTGACAACGGCATCTACACACTATCAGCTTCTTCCTATCCTGTTGGAAATTCAAAGGCAGCCTTTACCACTGAACGAGTCTCTTCTAAAATTTGGCATAACCGTTTGGGTCATCCCTTTCTGCAGCTTGTCACTCATTTAATTAAAGCTTTTCAATTACCAGCTAATAATCGTGTCTCCCATTCCTTATGTATTTCATGCTCTATTAATAAAAGTCAGAAGTTACCATTTCATGCCTCTAGTATCTCGAGTTCCTTCCCCCTTGAATATTTGTTCACTGATGTTTGGGGTCCTGCACCTCACATCTCTCTTGAAGGATATAGATACTATGTTCTCTTTGTTGATCATCACACCAAATATTGCTGGTATTTTCCCATGAAACTCAAATATGAGGTTTCCACTATTTTTCCTCAACTCAAAGCCATACTTGAAAAGCAATTCTCTCTTCCCATTAAACATCTCTACTCCGATAATGGAGGTGAGTTGTTGCACTCCGAGGCTATCTCAGCCACCATGGAATAAGTCATCTAACAACTGCTCCCCACACTCCTGAACAAAATGGAATGGTTGAACACTGGCATATTGTGGAAACAAACATGACTTTATTCCATCAAGCCCATCTCCCCCCCACCTATTGGAGTTTGGCATTTCAAGTTGCCGTCTACCTCATAAATAGAATTCCCACACCTTTGCATTCTCTCAAATCTTTCTTTGAAGTTCTGTTCAAGTCTCACCCAAATTATCTCAAACTTAGGGTGTTTGGATGCTTATGCTTTCCCTGGCTTAAACCATATTCTCAACACAAACTAGAACCCAAGTCGCGACCATGTATCTTTGTTGGTTACTCTACCTCCCAAAGTGCATACAAGTGTCTCGATTCCACCACTCATAGGATTTTCTTATCACGCCATCTTCGTTTCGATGAGTCTGTTTTTCCTCATTTTTCCAACTCCCAAACTTCTCCAGCACTTCAATCTGTGGCACCACCCCCACCACTTCTGACACTTGACACATCTGTGCCTTATGGTCCACCAGTCTCGGGTCTCATTTTGGAAGATGCTGGCCAACACCAACTGCAGTCCATGCCTTGCACTAGTGTCACCCCTCGGATTTCTTCCTTTGATAGTGCTACCTTGTGCATGGCTCCTGCTCTCTCTGCCACTGATCAGGTTGTTGACACACGGCCTCCTCCACCAACTCGCATGGTCACACGCTTCATGAACAACATTCATAAACCAAAAAGGCTCTACCTTGCTACCAAGCATCCCATTCCATCCACTTTGGAGCCCACTGGTGTTCAGCAAGCCCTCAAGGACCCTCATTGGCGCCAAGGCATGAGTGAGGAGTTCACTGCTCTTGTACACCATGGTACCTAGAAATTGGTTCCTGCAAACTCACGACAGAACTTAGTTGGATCAAAATGGGTTTTTCGCATTAAACGTAAATCAGATGGCTCAATTGATCGCTATAAAGCGCACCTTGTTGCGAAGGGATTTCATCAACGTCCTGGCCTCGACTACACTGAAACATTCTCCCCTGTTGTAAAGCCATCCACTATCAGAATTATTTTATCACTTGCTGTAATGAATGGTTGGACCCTCCGTCAACTGGACGTAAACAACGCATTTCTTCATGGCAAGTTAACTGAAGATGTCTTCATGGCACAACCAGCTGGTTTTATTGATTCAGCCTATCCTTCTCATGTTTGCCATCTTCAAAAGTCCATCTACGGACTGAAACAGGCACCGAGAGTCTGGTATCGTGCTCTGCATGACTGCCTTTGTGGCATTGGTTTTGAAAACTCTGCTTCGGATCTCTCCTTATTTATCTATCACAAACACAACATTTTAGCTTACTATCTTGTGTATGTTGATGATTTGATTCTACAAGGAATGATTCTGGTTTCATCACCACTATTAGTATGACGCTTGGTGCTTGATTCTTTCTAAAAGACCTCATGCCACTTCATTTCTTTTGAGGCGTTGAAGTTATTCCAACCTCAGATGACCTATTTCTTACCCAGCACAAATATGTGTGTGATCTTCTGTATAAAACAGGCATGGAAGGTGCTAAAGAGGTCACTACTCCTCTGGCCACCTCAAGTTGACTTTAGCTCAATGATGGTTCAAGCCCAGCCGTTAGCACCACCTACAGACGTGTCATTGGTGCACTTCAGTACCTTGCTCTAACTCGCCCGGACATAACTTTTCCCGTCAATAAGCTGGCTCAATTCATGCACTCTCCTTCTGAAGTTCACTGGACAACAATCAAGAGACTTTTATGTTATCTCAAACATACCATTTATCACGGCATTCAGCTTCATCGATCAACTGCACCTCAACTTCTCGCATACTGAGACCCTGACTGGGCTGAGAGTATTGATGATCGAACCTCTACCTCAGCCTACATGTTTTTCTTGGAGCTAATCCTATCTCCTGGTGCACTCAGAAACAACGAGATGTGGCTCGTTCATCCACTGATGCTGAATACCAAGCACTCGCCAATACCACCTCTGAACTTGCATGGTTTTAATCACTCTTCCGTGAGCTTGGGATCACCATGAAGTCCCCTCCAAAAATTCTCTGTGATAATATTGGTGCCACTTAGTTGAGTCTCAATCCTGTGCTCCACTCGAACATGAAGCACATTGCCATTGATTTACACTTCATACAGGACTATGTTAGCAAAGGACCACTGCAAGTTGCTCATTTGTCTACCCATGACCAGCTTGCTGATTTAATGACCAAGGCCTTATCACGGCCACGTTTTCAATTTTTGCGATCCAAGATTGGTGTCACTGATGGGAGCACCATCTTGAGGGGGCGTAACAGATGATAATGGAAATCATGCACAACAATTCCTCCGTGATCAAGGCTGAGCATCATTCCTGGCGTTAACTCTGATTTTACTTACCTATTTTGTTTCTTGTAATATTCTGTACAACAGAGCATCATTAATTTGTTCTTTCCTTTTATGATTGTATTAGCTGTGTATATATATTCATCACATATGCAATACAAGGTGTGACCGTTTTTACAATACACACAACTGTGTTCAATAATCTTATACAAGGAAGGCATTTTTTCTTGTAGTGAACCGTAGAGGGATGGAGTGTTAGCCTTGTTTTCAGTAAAGATCAGGATGCTCTCTTGAATTCTCAATCATCTATGGACAGCGTTCTCAACTAAACCTCAGATCTAGACTATACTGTCATATCATTTTTAATTAAGAGCTTAGAGGCAAGGTTCATCTTACTTATAAATTAATTTTAATATATGGTCCAAACAAGTATTTTAAATTTTAAAGATCAAAATCTAAATCTTTTTCAAATCCATCAACCCAAACGAATTATTAAAGTGTGTTTGAAATGAGTTTTTTCATCTAGATAGTCACTTGAAGCTGTTGTATGTTTTGTATGCTCTGGAGCCCCCGAATAATATTCCCATAACAAACCAACTTGCCCTGTGTGTACGAGATGAGAACTCATGATTTGATGATCTGGTTGTTTAAGAGATGATAAATTAAGGGCAAAAAGAATATAAGCCATTACATAGTGCAGAATATAGAAAGCCATTATTTAATCAACAAAATGATCGGAAGCACAAGGAAGTTTCGTTTGCAGGCTTATTATAATACTACAACAGAAAGGGTCTTTTGGGACGAAAGGCAAGAGGTACCTCTGCTCAAACTAAGATGACCAAAAAAAAAAAAACCAACAATACATGATATGCTGGAAAGGGTACCCTTTTTACGTATTTTTCTTTTTCAGAAAATAAAGGTACTTATTTATATATACATATATATATATATATATATATATATATATGCATGTAATGTTTTTGTTCACAACTACGCCTGGCTCTTCGTAAGAGTATCATCTATCTCTCTGGTAAGATCAGCTGCAAACTGAACCAATTCTTTTGGATCTGGAATATCCGCGTTAAGTTTCTCATATTCACAACTCCAACGGCCCAAGCATCCCTCTTTCTTTGGAATGGCCTGAAAAATGAACTTGAAACTTTTGAATGACCCTTCGACTAATACTCCTCCTATCAGATTGAAAGTAACCGATAGTTTTTCGTCATCTAAGCTCTCCACGATCTCCTTGGAAATTACCGTTTTCCCCCCTACGAAGCCAGACCAGAAAAAAGAAAAAAAAAACATCGATTAAACATATATATACGAAACCATACAAGCTGCAATGATACCCTAAACTATGAATCACCTCCCAAGCAAACCAAAATATGCATGCAATATATTCCATTTTCCCTTTCGAAAGTCCAAATTACCCCTAATAACTTTTAAAAAGACATTATTATATTAATCGATGTAAAAAAAAAATTTTAAAAATAAGAAAGAAAGAGCAAATGATGACCATAGACAATACAATATACTTTTGTGGCCCTTACCGTGTGCGAGATGAAAGTTCACGACAGCACCCACATCTTCCCAATTACCTTCTACTAAATCAACCTTGGGTATAGAGATAGGGCAACGTTTTGGTATATCGTACAATCGTTTCCCGATAGCCTCATTGTTGAAGGAAATATTCACCACACCTTGCCATTATGTGGACTGTCTTATTTATAGAGAAATACAAGTATGATAATAGTAGGAATCATAACAAAGTGATAAGAGGAAATTCAAAATAACAAACCGATAAGAAGAAATTCAAAAACTGGATAACAACTAGATAACTAAGTCTATTGAAATTGAAATTCTAGTTTGCTACGGCTTCATCTTTATCTTTATCTTCTACAGCTGCCTTATCTTTAACATGCCCCCGCAAGTCCAATGAAGTGGAAACTACATTGAGCTTGGATCGAAGAATCGCAAATCTGAATGAAGAAAGAGGTTTTGTAAAAATATCAGCTAGCTGTTCCTTTGAGGATAAAAACTTTACTTCGATAAGTTTCTTGGCTACCATATCCCGCACAAAATGAAAATCAATTTCGATGTGCTTTGTGCGAGCATGAAAAACTGGATTAGATGATAAATATGTGGCGCCGATATTATCACACCATAAGATGGGTGGAGCTGATATTCTAATACCAAGTTCCTGCAGTAAGGATTGAAGCCATTGGAGTTCAGCAGCTGTATTGGCAAGTGCTTTATATTCCGCTTCAGTACTTGATCGAGCAACTGTTGCTTGCTTTTTGCAACTCCATGAGATAAGATTTGGCCCGAGAAATACACAAAACCCTCCAGTCGATCGTCGATCATCACAAGACCCAGCCCAGTCAGCATCTGAAAATGCTTGGAGAGTTTTGTTGCTTGACTTGCTAAATACAAGACCATGATTAATAGTCTGTTTTAGATACCGAAGTAGTCTTTTAGCTGACTGCCAGTGAGCAAGTTTCGGTTTGTGCATGAACTGAGATAACTTGTTAACAGTGAAAGCTATATCTGGCCTAGTTACTGACAAGTACTGAAAAGCACCAACTGTGCTACGAAAAAGTGTTGGGTCGCTGAAATCTTCACTGTCAAAAGCACTAAGATTTGTAGATGTAGCCATAGGAGTACTAATGGGTTTAGCTTCATGCATTTGTGTCTTTTGAAGTATATCCATGATATATCTATGTTGAGATAATATAAGCTGCCCATCTGATTTAATAGCTTCAATACCCAAAAAAAAATTCAGACTGCCCAAGTCCTTAATTGCAAAGTCACTATGTAGTGATTTCAACAATGCATCAATAGCATGTTTGTCTGAGCAAGTTATCAAAATGTCATCCACATAAATGAGAATGTACATAGTGAACGTGGATGAGGTATGAATAAATAGAGAGGTGTCTGAACGTGAGCCATGAAAACCAAGGTGCAGAAGCCGATTACTGAGGCGCGAGAACCATGCCCGTGGAGCTTGTTTTAGGCCATATAGGGCCTTTTTCAATTTACACACATGATTTGGAAATTGTGGATGTGTGTATCCTTGAGGTTGTGTCATGAACACTTCCTCTGTCAATGTACCGTGTAAGAAAGCATTATGTACATCAATTTGTCTAATTTCCCAGCCTGAAGAAATAGCAATAGAAAGAACTGTTCTTACTGTGGTGGGTTTAATCACTGGGCTGTAAGTTTCTGAGAAATCCACTCCAGCTTGTTGAAGGTAGCCCTTGGCTACTAGACGTGCTTTGTAGCGTTCCACATCGCCATTCGCTTTCCGTTTTATCCGATAGACCCATTTTGACCCAATCACATTTCGTGCATCAGTGGGAGGCACAAGAATCCAGGTACCATTGCTGAGTAATGCATCAAATTCCTGGTTCATAGCATTTCGCCATTGGGGATGCTTAGCCGCGTTGGTGTAGCATGATGGTTCAACCATTTGAGAATCGATTTCGGCAATTAGGGCTTTTGGAAGGGGATATCTGATGGTGCCATCGGTACGTGTTTTGGGTTTAGTGATGTTATGTTTTGAGCGGGTGGTCATAGGATGTTGGGAGGGAAGGAAATTTGAGGTTGATTGAGTGCAGGGGTTGGCGGAAGTATTCGGTGCAGAGGTATCGGGTGGTAACGAGGGAGAAAGGTTAGAGGAGACTGGTTGGGAAGGTGAAATACTCGGGTGGGCTGGAGCGGGTTGATATGGTAAATTATTTGGGTGGGCCGGAGAAGCTTGGGCTTGATCTGGAGGGACCGACACCAACGAGGCCTGCTCTGCTGCACGGGTTGAGTAAGTATGAGACTTTAAATTGGGTATAATGAATGGTGCCGAGGGAGACTTGTGAGGACTCAGAGTGGAGGACTGACTTTGATATGGAAATAATGACTCTTCAAAAACAACATCGCGAGAAATAATTATTTTTTCAGTGAGTTGGTTGAGACATCTGTAACCTTTGTGATTGGGACTATACCCAAGGAAGATACAACGAGTGGATCGAGGTTGTAACTTATGGCGATTATATGGATGGAGGTTAGGCCAACAAGCACAACCAAAGACACGAAGAAAAGAATAATCTGGATCACGATGAAAAAGACGAGTGAAAGGTGATTGATTTTGAGAGACAGGTGATGGCATCCGATTAATTAAATAGCATGTTGTATCAAATGCATTATCCCAATATTTAAGAGGAACATGACTATGAGTTAAGAGAGCCAAACCAGTTTCAACAATATGACGGTGTTTACGTTCAATAGCACCATTTTGTTGATGAGTGTGAGGACAAGATCTGCGATGAGAAATACCAAGAGAGGCCAATAATGTGGATAGTGAACGAAATTCACCACCCCAGTCAGATTGAACAGATTTAATTTTGCAATTAAATTGTCGCTCTACATGAGGCTGAAATTTGCGAAAAATATTAATAACATCACTTTTGCAAGTTATTGGATAGAACCATGTGTATCGACTATATGAGTCTAGAAAGGTAACATAATATCGGAAACCATTATTAGAAAGAATGGGAGACGGGCCCCAAACATCACTATAAATTAATTCAAGTGGTGCTGAGGCACGAGTACATGATTCAAAAAATGGTAACTGATGACTTTTAGAACTTAAACATGCAGAACATGATAGACTAGACTTAGACGCGGCTACTGGTAAAGAAAATTTCGACAAAACATGACGAACAATTTTAAAAGCTGGATGACCCATTCGAGAATGCCATTGAGGAAGCGAGACTCGTTCACCAATAAGTGCAGATGGAGGAGAAGATTTATTGGACATGGAGACAGGATATAGCCCGTTCTTACTCGGCCCGTGTAGTAGAATTTGCCCCGTTGCTCGATCCTTCACAAAAAAATAAGATGGATGAAATTCAAAGAAAGTATTAGTAGCGGCAGTGAATTTTTGAACAGAAATTAAATTCTTGGTAATTTGCGGCACATGAAGTACATTGTGAAGTAAAAAGGAAAGTGTAGGAGTAGAAAGTTTAGAAGTGCCGAGATGTGTAATGTTCAAACCAGTGCCATTGCCAACGCGGATTGTATCCTGGCCAGTGTAAGCTTCAGCAGAAATATTGAGATTGGAAAGATCGGAAGTCAAGTGATGAGTAGCACCCGTGTCTGGATACCAGTTCAAATCATTTTCTGAAGACGAACTAGTGTAATATGCTTGTATAGAGGATGGATCACGTTCGTAAGATTCATCATAGCGATGATAACAACGTAAAGCAGTGTGTCCCGGTTTGTTACATACTTGACAAACAGGTCGAGACTCGGATGAATTTGAGCTTCGACCACGACCCCTGCCACGATTGAAGCGACCATAACCACGTGTACCAGGACTGAAATTAGAAGCACGCCCAGAACTGCGTCCACCACGAGACCCACGCGAACGAGATGCAAAATTCGCACCTCCTAGAGTAAGATCAGTGGGTGATTGATGATGTTCCAGTCGAATTTCATGGGCTATCAAATGCCCATATAGATCCTCCAAAGAAAGTGGGTCGTCACGGGTTGTCACGGAGGTAACAAAGTAATCGTATTCCGATCCTAGACCCGCAAGTAAAAATGAGACCAACTCAAATTCATTGAGTGGTTGATCAGCAGCTGCTAATGTATCAGCAATGGTAGTAAATTTATGAAAATAGTCGGAGATAGAGGAACCACCTTTCTTGAGTGTAGCTAATTGATAATGGAGATTCATGGATCTAGCACGGGATGTGGAGGTAAACATCCTTTCCAGCGTCGTCCAAACTTGATGCGAGGTTTGGCATTTGATAACGTGGGCAAGGACAGTTTCGGAGAGGGATGAATTTAGAGCTGAAAGAATTAATTGATCTTGCATAATCCAGTGCATAAAAGCAGGGTTAGGCACGGTTTGGTTGGTAGGAGTAGTGATCATGGGGGAAGGACAAGCAGAGGATCCATTAACAAAGGAAAACAGGTTCTGACCTTTGAGATAGGGAACAACCTGCGCTTTCCATAGCAGGTAGTTATCTCTCGTAAGCTTAGTGGGTGTAAAGTTGGGGAGGGATGTAGTGGGTGCAGGGAAGGTGTTTGTAAAAATGGGTGGGTGAACAAATGGAGAAGAGACGTGAGTCTCGGAAACAGGTGGAGTTGAATCTGCCATAACTGACGTTAGTCTTAGGCTCTTGATACCATGTTGAAGGAAATATTCACCACACCTTGCCATTGTGTGGACTGTCTTATTTATAGAGAAATACAAGTATGATAATAGTAGGAATCATAACAAAGTGATAAGAGGAAATTCAAAATAACAAACCGATAAGAAGAAATTCAAAAACTGGATAACAACTAGATAACTAAGTCTATTGAAATTGAAATTCTAGTTTGCTACGGCTTCATCTTTATCTTTATCTTCTACAGCTGCCTTATCTTTAACACTCATAAAAAGCACGAGCTGGTGACTTGGCCTCTATTTCAACACTTAACTTACCAGACAGAGAAGAAGACATTTTTCCTCTCAATTATAAGAAGTTTTCAGTATATTCTAGTACGAGCAAGTAGAAGCAGTTAGTAGTAGCTAGGAATTATGAAAGACTCTGTATCCTGGCCTTTGGCTTTTTATAGGAAAAAATGGACTGGGTTAGTACGTACTGTACGTTAACAAAGTCATGACACTCGTGCCTTCGAAACTGCAAGCTAGCCGACGTCGATCTTTGACTGTTATTTTTAGGAATATCACTGTCGGGGCTTACAACCAGGCTACCTACCATCTTGGAGTTTTGGTTTTGATAAGGTTGAAATAAATATTTCTAATTTTGAATTCAAAATATCAGATCTATTACCTCAAGGCACACGGGCAAGCCCACAATCAAGGCAAGACAAGAACCTAAGAATTAAAGCGACAAATTAAGATTTTGTTTTCAAATTGCTAAAAGAAAACAACATTGGATCATTGTTTCAAAGGATTAGTTGTGATACTCTATTTTGATAAGTAATAAAGGTATATGAAATTCCTCATTTTTTAATAATGAGAAGTTTATACTCTTTATAGTTCGAGGCCTTTTTACAGTTGTTTTAAGCAAAAAAAAAAAATTTATTTTACCATCAGTAATTAATACGTCATTCCATGAATAATTAAAAACAATATTAATTAAAAAATATAGGCAGAAGTCATGGATTCTAAGTCCATTTGAATTTAGAGTTGATTTCAATTTATCTCATCTAATTATTACAATTTTTTTAAATTTTTACACAAAATATAATAAATAATTTAACTTTTTTAAATCATAAAATAATAATATTAAAAAAATGATATTCTAAACATTTTATTCAACTTTCATCTCATCTCAACTCACTGTCCAAACTTTATAACCTTTTACCGATTGATTTTAACTGTATATTCTTCGTTTGTAGTAATAAAGAAATGAAGTATTGGTTTCTAATCGCCACCGATGATGCCTTCGTGCTGCAAAAATATATAAACTACTGGCAATAAGCAGAATGTATATCTTAATTAATATATTAAACTCCAAAAATAAATATAATATTACATAACATGATGCTTTTATACATGCGCGCATAGTGTTTTTTAATGATTTTTTAATTAATTAATTTACTTTCTTTCTCTATGTTAATAGGTCAGATCAAGTCGCACTCGTGCCCTTGAAACAGCAAGCTAGCCGACGTCGATCTTTGACTGTTATTTTGATAATTAAGCTTGAACAATCTGCTCAGTCCTTCCACTTTAATTCAGTTTGTTTAAGGAATTGAAATTAACGTAACCAGCTGATCTCAAAATCGTTTTAAAATATATGTACGTGCCTATAGTCACAGTCGTGGCTTTGAACCAGGCTACCATCTTGGACTTGGTTTTGATAAGGTTAAGATCGATATGATTAAGAATGTTAAGAATGTTCCATGTAGGTCGTAAATCTACCTACTTCCTGCCATGCGATAAGAAACTAATGGAAAACAGAGTATTTAGGGAATAAATTAATGCGATAACACTTGGATAAAGATAATTTTGTACATTAATTAAGCATAAAAAGTCTCGCTTCTTTACCTCCATCCATACTTGTACACGTCACATCACATGTTATCACTTCAAGATATTTTTTATGTAGGTCGCCCTCCAAGCAATCTAGATATTTTGAAGAGATTCTCTATGAATCACTGCCACTTTTGTAAGAGGATTAATCTAAATCAATCCCATGTCAAACTTTTGAAATATGAAATGTGAAATCTCCGGTTGCCTTGGGGCTAGGCCGACTCCACTCCTCGGAAGCCCTTATGATTCGTGAACGGCCTGCCTATCTGTGTCGAGAGGAAGGAGTTTCAAACCCAGCCCGTGGGGTGTGCATCAGAGGGGAAGAGACCATCACATCACTGACACGTCCTAGCCCACACGAGAGGCGGGGGATCACGATGTATTAAATGAACAAAGATGACAACAAGCAACAATCTCGACAAGACACTCACTTTTTCCAAGGACTCAGGGAGTGGGGCACTTTCCCACCTGCCATAGGAGACAAGACACATAGAGTAGTGTACCTCATTTAATGCGGTGGCATGGCGTCTAGAGTAGCAGGTAGTCGCCCTATAGCAGGCATGGTACCCATTACAATGCCTGAACAACTTGCTGACAAAGAGTGGGTTCACCTCAGCCAGAGTATAAAGACTCACCTCCGAGGAAGAAACAAGACAAATGCACCAAGAGTTGCACGACCTTATGGATAAATATTAAGAGATGGCCAAGAGGATGGGTGCATCATCCTTAGACGACCAACTACTCACCAGAACCGACTTAACATACAGTAGACAATCATCGAACCGTAGACTATTACGCGCTGAAGAAGAAGATGGAGGACTTGGAACGTTTGGTTGCCCAACAGCCAATGAAGGACCAATAGCAGTTTGACCGAGGAGGTAGGCGCATGAGGTCGCCTCGGAGTGAAAGCCCTAAAAGGCAGAGAACTGAACGAGAGATGCCTCGAAACTCCTCCCTCCATACCCCGGCATGTTGTAACAATCCTTTGGGAGAGATATGCACCATAGCAGGTGGGTATGCCTAGGGCGACCCTATCTCAAGGGCTCAGTACGAGGAGGTATTCACAGCGGAAAGGCCCCCAACTAAATATAGGAAGCATTTGAAGACCAACGTCATCATATTTGATAAAGAAGACAATAGAGGGGTGCTCCACCCAAATGACGACACACTAGTAGTGACCATGTTGGTCACTAACTTCACAACCTAGAAAATTTGTATTGACAATGGCAACTTGATCGACATCCTTTTTTGGGATGCAAGGGGTTCACCATGGACATAGTCCGGCTGGTGGGAGCCATGACCATGTTAGTCTAGGCGGGAAAGGCCCCCAAAACTGTCAATAAATTGAACGACTTCTCGGCAGTAAAGGCCCCGTTGTCGTATAACGCGATTCTGGGGCATTGTACAATCTAAAGGCGATAACTTCAACTTATTATCTTAAGATGAAATTTTTCACGGAAGACGGAGTGGGTGAGGTCAAGGGCGAGCAAGTACTCACCCGAGAATGCTATGTACAAGAGTTGAAGGCAAGACGTCCAAGCACTAGAGGAACAAACTCATAGTAAGAGACCACCACCCTTCCAGACCTCGCCGACCGAGATGAGGAGATCCAGGACAAACAAACCCTCTGACAGGCAAAGCCAAACGAGCCCTTAGAGCTGACCTCCATCGAACCGGGAAGACTCAAACAAATAGTGAAGCTTGGAATGAGAATGGATGCCGACAAGATGCCTGGAATCTACAACGCATTCATTGAACATCACCTTTGTTTGAACCCTAAGGCCAAGAAGGTCCGATAAAAATACAGAAGTTTCAGTGTAGAGAAGTATGCCGCCATACCTAAGGAAGTTGACTGCCTCCTTGCTGTGGGGTTCATCTGGGAAATTCATCTTCCGAAATGGTTGTCCAATGTGGTACTGGTAAAGAAGTCGAGAGACTAATGGAGAATGTGTGTCGACTTTATCCACCTAAACAAGGCATGCTCGAAGGATAGTTTCTCGTTACCTCGCATAGACCAAATCGTGGACTCCATGGAGGGTCATCACCTGCTCAGCTTCATTGATTCTTATTTTGGGTACAACCAAATCCGAATGAATCCCAATGATGAGGAGACGACGGCGTTCATCACGGTCGAGGACTATTGTTACTGAGCTATGCCTTTTGGACTGAAGAACACATGAGACTGAAGAACGCATGAGCAACATATCAAGGATTGGTCAATCGAATGTTCAAAAATCAGATAGGTCGTAACATGGAGGTTTATATGGATGACCTGCTGGTGAAGAGTAAGGAACCTGAACACCACTTGGATGACTTATGGAAGCCTTTGCAGTCCTATGCCGGTACAAGATGAAACTGAATCCGGCAAAGTGCGCCTTCGGGGTGGAATCAGATAAACTCTTGGGCTTTATGGTCTTAGAGCGGGGGATCGAGGCCAATCCAGACAAGATTGAGCTCATAATGAACATGATGCCGCATGAAGCATAAACGACGTACATAAGCTAACCAGACGAGTGGCTGCCATCAATCGATTTATCTCTCAGTCGACGAACAAGTGCTTGCCATTCTTTAAAGTTATGAGAAAGGTACAAACCTAGAATGACGAGTGTAATCAAACATTAGGCAAGCTGAAGGAGCACTTGACTCACCCCCAACTCCTTAGCAAGGCAGAGCCGGGGGAGGACCGTACCGTATATCTATCGGTGTCCCCAAACACCCTCTCAACGATTTTTGTCCAGGAGGTAGAAGGATCTGTCAGTAGCCAAGAAGCTCGGTGCAATAGAGATAGAGGTTAAGGTCGACTCCCAGTTAATCGTTAACCAAGTGCTAGGGGGATTTGCCATGAAAGGTAATAAGATGAAAAAGTAAACCAAGTGCTAGGGGGATATGCCATGAAAGGTAATAAGATGAAAAAGTATCTGCAACTGGTGTGGGAAAACGTGACTCCTTTCGTTACTTTCACATCTAATAGATACCAAGGGAAGAAAACTAGAGAGCAAATAAGTTAGCGTGAACCGTCTCAAAACAATAAATGTGACGCCCCCAACCTCCGCTTGGAATGGAACAGAGACTTAGAGCATCGGGACATGCAATACAGGGTTACATATCCCCATACATGATAGTTAATATACAATGCAATCTTAGTATGCAACTAGCAGTATGCAATAATCGCAGCGAAAATAAAAGGATTAAGTATAAATTACGTCAAAATAACTAAAAACATCCAAACTTCATTAGAAATCACTAAATTTAAAATATCAATGTAGCATAGATTTAGTATAACTAAGAGTTAAAGTCAAATCATTATCTTCATGCAATCTAAAGCATGAAGGGACTTGGGCTATAAACATCAGGATTAAATATAATCTCTTCTCAAGGTCCGGCTCCTCCTCAATTAGTTGGATCCAACGCTCCATCTAGCACTATCTCCTCAAGACCTGACACAAGTTCTACAAGTGGAATGATAGTGGTCATACAAGGGATGAGATTTACTCGAAATCTTAGTAAGTTAAACAACCAACGTCCACAAAGATAAATTAAGCATGAAAAATGATAAATATGTAATGCATGAAATGTAGAAAGAAAATCAGTATGCATGTCTTCCATCTAGATTCCTCAACATTTCAGAAAAATGGAGACACAGGTTTTCCTTCAATAAACATTTTTGCCATCATTTTTTAAAACATAACTTCATTATAACTTTCATCATTAAATTTCATCATTATTAGCAATTCGTAATTATAACATAAGGTAACGTCACAGTTCCCCACATGAACTGTGAATACCTGTCGGTGACCGTAGTACAACTCACATTGAAACTACATTGTCTATAGACTCGTTCTCAATGCATTGGTAATATAACATAACATCATAAAATTCATAACGTGTATACACCAGCGTTAGGTGTCATAACATGTTGACTTCGCTCCGACGTCCTTTAAAAAGAATGCATTCGAAGCATGTTGACTGTTCTTCATCAACCTAGGGGTTACCACTCCATTATTAAACACTCCAGAGTGGACAGAGGAGTTCCACTAAGATAATTCCCAATCATAGCCTTTGGGGTCGTGACAACATTATTTTTTTGCTATATTTAAAAAATGTATGTCATGACATATACATATGTAGCAAGTTTTCATGTGAAAATGACATTTATATGTAATATGCTAAAAATGGTGGAAGTCTCACATGTCATGTAAGTATGCACTCAATATATCATATAGCATGATATTTTATGCTCAAAATGATAATTGAAATATGAATGAAATATTTATCAAGCTGGACAAGATTTACTTGTTTGGCTTCATAATAAAGATGGCGGTTTCTTAACCAAAAGTGCTGGCAATGTATTCGGGTTTCGGCGCCAGCTGTGCCTTGGGCTAAGTAGGTGTGGAATGCAGCTTTACCCAAAACAATTTCTATTTCAATGTGGAAAGCTTTTCATAACAGTTTAAGTGTTGATGATAGGTTATAGAGAGTTGGTATTCCTATTACGTCCAAGTGTAATTGTTGTGTCCAAGGGAGGTATAAGGATTTAAATCATGTTTTCGCTGCAGGTGATTTGGCTTCTGGAATTTGGAAGAGGTTCTCAATTATCTTGGGCATTCCTTATGACCCAAATAAATTATGGTTTGAGTTAGCTTCATTTTGGTTTAGACATGCGTCTACCAAGTCCCAGGTGGGTTGTATTATGGGTATTCTTCCTTCTATTATTATTTGGAAGTTGTGGCATTGCAGGTGTAAGGCAAGGATGGAAGGTAAATGCATCTCGACGGAAGAGATTTGGAGGTCTATTTGTGTGTGACTAAGGAAAGTGCAAAGTAGCTTTCCTACATTAACATAAATTGCCTCTGTCGATGAGGAGAGGTTGAGAGATTTGAATATTCGGATTAAAGCAGTGAAGGTTAAATTGGTTAGTTGGGTGAGGCCTAGGCATGGAAGATTTAAATTACATATTGATGGGTGTAGCCTCGACAATCCAGGGAGGTTAGGTGCAGGGGTATTATTTGGGATTTGTGTGGTGACATGGTGCTTTCTTTTTCTTCCCTTCTTGGGGAGGGTTCGAATAATTTGGCTGAGTTGAAGGCTTTATTAATAGGGTTGAAATATTGTTGTGCTTTGGGACTGTATCAGGTAGACATTGAGTCTGATTCCTTGGTTTGTGTATCTTGGATTCAGAAGAAGTATTGTGAAGTGTGGTACTTAGAAGATTTCTGGGAGGAGGCGATGAGATTATACAAAGGTGGGGAGTTTGTTATTAATCATATTATCGAAAAGGAAATGCACTGGCTGACTATTTAGCAAAAATGGGTGCTCAAGATTCGACCTTGGTTTGGAGATCTCTTTTGCATGTTCCAAAGCACCTTAAAGGATTGATTAGAATGGATGAATTGTCCTTGCCTTATTTGAGGACTCATTGAGAGGTTGATTTGCGTTTACGTTTACGTTTACGTGATACGCTGATTTACGTTGTTCGTTTACGTCAATGTGGTTAGCTGCGTTTACATTTTCATTGACTGCTCACGTTTACGCCTTTACGTCAATTTGATTTACGCTCAGCACGCTGATTTTCGTCGAGTTGCGTCTTGTTTAGTCCTTTTGGGTTTTTTGGCTTAGGCTTGGTAGAATTTGTTTTGGTTTTGGCTTTTCTTGACATTTGGTTTTGGGTAAATTTATAACGTTTTATTCTGTAAACCCCCAAGTATAATGATGTACCACGGTTTTCCTCCTTCATAAGTGAGAGTTTTTAATAAACTTGGGACGGAACGCTATGTGTGTGGCTACTGGCTCTTCTTAAAAAAAATCTATTAAGGTGTAAGTTAGAGGTCAACTTACAAACATCCCGAGTAATTTGAAAATAATGATGTAGCTGCATAAATCAAGTGCGTACTAAGTTAGAATTAATACTTCTATCGATAAGGTTCACAAACAAAAGCTTCAAAATTTAAAAATTTACAAAAATATCCCTAGACTTTCAAAAATTGCCATTTAGGCCCTAAATTTTTACTAATTGCAAACGAACTCCAAATTTAACCAAATTTCATGGACGTCATATTTTTGGCATTCTAAAACCATATATGCCCTTGCATTTTCAGAAATCAAAATAGAACTTTCCCAAACAGTCGCAACCAGTGGTATGCACCCTAGTTGATGCCTAAGTGTGTTTTCAACTATTGATCCTTATGAATGCATGCATATGAGATTTTCTTTAATCACAAATTTCACTAACATATGACATCTTTAATGACATAATAAAGACTAATTCTTGGATAATCAACTTCATCTCAACATTTAATCATGGTTAAGATATCCTTAATCTCCAATTTATTCAAAACCGATTCATACTTGATGATCAAAATAAGATAGATTTGAAACCCATCGTGGCATGCTTCTAACCACAATTTAAACCTTCCCTAATCATTTTAAGACAATGATAAATCATATCAAATCATGCTTAACACATGCCATAACTAAACTCCCACTTAAAATCATTTAATCATTCAAACCATCTCTTAATTGACCCAGTTTTGAACTAAGTATGATAATCTTCTCAAAACTCAACCAAGTTTCGTACCAACACTTGGAAAAAAAGCTTGACATGCTAATTAAGATCAAAAGCAAGAAAACTTACAAATTTAGTGGTCTTCCAAGTACTCAAGACAGCCTTACACAAGAACTCACTAAGAACTCACTCGGTTTCACTCTTTTGAACTCTAAGAGGGATAAGTGCTCTCAAGGCTCAAGATGAAACTTGGAGCTGAGGTGTGGAGGAAGTGAGGAGGTGAGAGAGGTATTTATAGGGTTCAAGAGGGGTGGAGACATTGGCCTTGGTGCAAGGTGATTGGGTGAAGTGGTAGGTGCACAAGTCTGGAAATTTTCCATATTACTTCCATGGGCTTATTTCACCTTGTGCAAAGGGATAGTGGCCTACAACCACCATGATTCTCTCTTCATTGTAGCTACATTGGTTCTGTAGAGGTGTCCAGGCCGTGGGGTATCATTCAAGTAGCAGAAAATCAGTCAAACCACCCTTGCAAACCGGCAGATTCGGGTGGTTTTATTTGGCAGATTTTGGACTTCAGTTTTGGATGGTTTTGGGTGGGAAAACTGAGTCAAATTCTTCTTCATGATGGTCATGGGATCTCTTGGGGATTGGATGGGGAAGAAGGTGGTGTGGGGTGGTGGCTGAACCATAGCAGATGGTTGGTTAAATTCCAATCCAATCGGTTCTTACACAAACTAGACCAAGGTGCAGTCGGTTTGGTCATTTGAGTTGGTTTGTGTAACCAATTTCATCCAAGGCTCAAACTGGGTTAGAAGATGTCTAATTAGGTGTTTAAAAACCATATTAACCTTGGAGAAAAACCATAAAAATGTTGGGCCTAAGGGCAAAACAGTCCAAGCATACAAAGGACAAGACACAAAGTCGATTAATGCAAAGTTTGGGTTTGATATATCATTTTTCTTAATGACTTATGGGGAGGTTTAGCTAGAGTATTAGCAAGGTATAATTATGATATAATAAATTAATAATTTAAGAAAATTCCATTTAAAAGGTTTAAGAAAAGACTAAACAAAATTAAGCTCCAAAGCATGACTTAAAGTTCACTAACCTCAAGTATGATGGTTAATGGTCTTAGCCAATTTTCAAAACTTAATTTGGGTACTTAGGGTATGATTTGGGTTTAGGAAAACTAATGGTGTGGTGTATTGGATTTTTGTCTTGAATGGTGAAATAAACCCAAACATGCCTTTGGGCCTTGTCTGTTGTAATTGTGGAGACATTTTGGCTTGTTGTACTTCTTGAGACAAATCTTGTATTTCACAAATAGATACTGGACAGATTTTGATTTTCTTGATATATGGGCAATAATGGAAGATTTTATTTACTTGATGGGTCATAAGAGACATTTCAAAAATAAAGTATAACATTAATGGGTCATAAGTTACGTTCCAAAATGCCTTCATAACATTAGAACATTAGAACATCTTCATCAACATTCACAAAAGATGATTACAAACAACCTAATAATCATATCCGAGCACTGGCTAACATACATTATTGTTTCTCGGATACAAAATGTCTTCATAACATTAGAACATTACATCTTCATTAACATTTACAAAATATGATTACAAACACCCTAATAACTCTAACCTAATAACAACATTTAAATTTGGCTTGTTCTCTCATTACACGCTCTAAATATATCCTCTCGTTCTTTCGTTAAGCTAACTCCAACGTAATCTTGCAACAAATCTTTTGTTCCATCTCTCCAAACCAGCTTCGTCTTTTGCTCTTGCAGTCCAAGAACTTGAACCAAAATGACTTTATGTGCCGTTCATATTGCTTGATTCTGGTTGTGGAACTGCAATAGCAATATGAAGAACAAAACAATTTGTAAGTGAATAACTATTTGCAAGCTTCTAAGTAAAGACTATATAGAAGAAGATGAGAGAAAAATGAAGCAGTAGAAAACTTTGCAGTATATGAGATAGAACAACAGTCAATGATATTAAAGTAGAACAGCAGCCAATGATATTAAAATAGAACAACAACCAATGAGAAAACTTTTCATGATAACTTTTTCTATGGAAATTAAAATAGAACAACAGCCAAACTGAGCCTTAGCTATGTAATATGATTGTAAGAAAGATAGAAGAATGGACAAATGTACAGTTTGAGTACAATATGTACGAGAGATTACAACAAAAGATATTCTAGGTGAATAATCCATCCCTTCACTCATGCCATTTCTTTTTTTATCATATATTGTGTACTAACTATTTTCATGTTCTGAGATATTAATCAAAAGAATTAAGAAAAAAGTAAACCCTTGAGGTCTCAGGGAAGAGATATTTGATTTGAAACAAAGTTCATGCTTTAATGGGGATAATTAATTCCTCTGTAGGAAACAAATCCTTGAGATTATGAAAAATATTTCTTTGTAGGAAACAAAATTAACAGTGAAACCAACATCAAACAAATCGAGAAAGACAACATTAGATATTCAATCGTATTACACTCCATTCAAAGAAGCCCAATTCACAAAGTTACAAACAAAGAAAACCTAGAAAGCCAAAAACCCATTATACCTAGATTTAAGATATGGTTGGTAGGTCCAAACAAAACATATTATTAAATCTAATCAATTCACAAAACATATCTCATCAGTAGTTCACGTACTCTCATAAATATTTTTTCTATGCAAATTAAAATAGAACAACCGTTGAAGTTGGAGTTAGTCTTAACTCACCTCGGATTACAGAAGGATTTTGAGCTCGACCTACTGAGGTGTCGACGAATCGAGATGTGGTAGAGAAACGCAGGAAGGGGAGGTGGAAGTTAGAACTATCGTAGCGATGGGGAAGGGGAGGGAGAATCACTGTAGGCGACTGGGAAGGGGATGGGGAATTGACTGTGGCGAATGAGAAGGGGAGGGGGAACTGACAATGGTGACTAGAAGGGGAATCCTAGCTAGCTACGCAATGGGGACGGGGAAAGGGAAGGGGAAAAGGAGAAACCCTAGGTTCACATATGGGAATTGGGAAAGCGAAAGGGGGAAGGGGAAGGGGAAGGGAGGTGAGAAAGGGGAAAGGGGAAATAAGGTTTAGGGCAGGTTTGGGGGGTCGGATGAGAATTTTATATTTTGTTTTAGTGTTTAAAATATTATGTTTTAGTATTATTATTGTTTTAGGATTTGAAAAAGTTGAATTGCTTATTATATTTTGTATGGGGATTTGAAAAATGTGTAATGATGAGATGAGATGAGAATTTTGTGTCTCATCTCACCCCCCAAACCTGCCCTAATGAAATGGTGTGTTTTGGTAAACACCAATCCGCACCGTTTAGAGGTAGTTTGTCTCTCCTGCTTTGCATTTCCTATTTGCATTTTCGTTTCCCACCTTGGATCTCAGTCCTGTTTCCTTAAGCCCTTTTGGACAAAATGCCCATCCTTGGATATCCACGTCAGTGCCTGCGTTCTGCCTGCAATTACCTGCATTTAGACTTTTTGTTAAGCATAGCATGTCATGACACATGAGAGAGTTTATATTAATACAATATGTGATCACCAACAAACTTTTGTGATCCTTACCGTATACGAGATGCCAGTTCACCAAAGCGCTCACTTCTTCCTAAGGGTGTAATCGGTTCGGTCCAGTTCAGTTTTGGACATATTTTAGAACTGAACGGTATAAACCAGTTTTGAGATTTGAATAACCGATACCGCACCAGTTATATTCCTAAACCAGTACTTCCAATTTTACCAGTTATGGTCTAGTTTGGTCCGGTTTTTCTAGCAAAATAAATTCAGCAAAATAAATGTTTTTCCAGCAAAATAAACACCATTATAGCAAAATAAACACTGTTTCAGTAAAATAATTTAAATAAACATTGTTTCAGCAAAATAAACACTATTTCAAAAACCAACCCAACATAATTAATGTACTGCACTTTCACCAACAAATTACAAGATAAATATGGAAATACAGTAGTAAGTCTTCTCAATTGTCAAAATTACAAAATAAAAATACATTACCAAGAGTCTAGATTACACAAAACAAAAATACACTACCAAGAATCTAGAGTAAACAAGGATTACAAAAATACAACCAACCCATATGCGCCAACTCCGATAATCCATTCAAACAATCCATGCAATTTTATTCAAATAAATCAAAGAACTGTTAATTTCCATTAAAAGTTATTAATTACATGAAATGGAAAATAAAAGAAAATGAACCTTCAAACATAATAACTAAAATAATTTCAAAATATTATATATAAGATAGAGACACTAAAAAAAAGGTGCAGGAGTCTATATACCTGTATTAAAACCACCTGATTGGCTTATGGTTTGAACTTGTACCCCAACACCACCTCTGTCATTTTTACAATAACTATTGTATAAACGAGTCAATACATCTTTAACCCTGTCCACCAACATAGCAACAATCAAACTATTATCAACATACATTTCTTCAAAACAAAATTCAAGATATTGAAATTTACATCAAGGGTCAAGAAACAACCCAACATACAACAAGGGATTCATTTTTTTTTTAAATTACCCCAATACTTTTAAATTTATACCTCATATTACATGTCAATTTAAATCAAATTATATATCCCTTCCACACGCTCCATATTAATTGCATCTCGAACTTTCATTAGCTCTAGGAAAAAAGAATTGCAAGTGATATAATTAGAACTCGAGAAACGTAAGGTTGCATCATAAAAAAGTTTAAAATTTTTTACAAACATGCTACTCTTATCCCAATCATCCTTGTTTGGAGGCCCTCACTTGGATACCACTTCCTTACTCAACTCATTAATACCGTCATGAGCTTCTTCACTATCCTCATCTCCAACACTCTTAACATGCCCTGAATCTTCCTCCTCTTGCCGTTGAAATACCTTCTGTAACTTTTCTACCCAATCTAGCATTATATAGGTGGAATTCCAACGAGTTGCTACATCTATGCTTATGTGACTTTTACACGTAATATCTCCATTTTCACAACATTGCTTAAACATGCTCCACCTTTGTGGACACTACAATAAAAATGAACTTTTGTGACCAATTTATTGCAACCAAAAGACTATTTGTAACCAATTTTAATTGCAAATAATCATATCGCTGGAATTAACTGATCGCAAATATGCAGTTTTCTTGTAGTGTGAGAAGATTTTATATACTTCACAGCTCCTCTAATTCTTGAAATTGATTGATCTAATTCCTTCAACCCATCCCGAATAATCAAGTTCAAGATATTAGCACAATATCTCATATGCAAGATCTCATGTTCCAAAATCGTATCATTTCTATTCTTCTTCTTTCTTTTTATATATGAAATTTCCTCATTATTTAAACTTACATTATCAAGTGTAATTGTAAATATTTTTAGTCTCCCTTATTCATGCAAACACATTTCAATTTTCTTACTAAGTGTCACCCTTATTGTTTTCCACCTTACAAAAGTTGATAATTCTTTTGTGCATTTTTCAATTTTCATCAATAAAATGTGCAGTGAGACACATGTAATTAAAATTTTACACGGATATCCATGTACTTGTGGTAAGACAAACTCGTTGTCCCTCAAGAGCACTTTTCAACTTGTCTTTCTCTCTCAAATAGACCTTATAAACATCTTTTACATTATATGTGATGCAATCCCAACCCATCAAGGTTGCACAACAAGTATAAATCTCTTAAATCCCTCCCCTTCCACGAATCTAAAGGGCAACTCATTAGCAATCAACATTTCTACTAAGGCTTCTCCACAAGCCTCAATACTAAAAGAATTTGGTACAAGCCCCCCATTGGTTTCTCCAGGTTTGAAACCTAATACAAATTGGTTCTTATCCACTTTCCTAAGTGGAGACTTCTTACATTGCTTTTCTAAGTGCTGCAACATAGATATTTTGCCATTTATATTAGGATCACAAGCATAACTAGCCCCACAAAAATTATATGCAGCCCTAGGTTTTCACTTATCTTTACTTTTAATCTTTGTAAAATATTCTCAAACTACAAATCTTTTCCTACTAGCCCCAGTAGGTGTCTTACTTACATTAAATTTGGGTGAAAGTGTTACTGTTGATTCCATCATCATTTCCATTGAATGTTGAAGATTGACGAGTGTTTCATTTGAAGGATCTATCTGTAACAACAAAACAACTAAATTAAAAATATTTACAGAACACAATTGACAGAGTATAAAATCAATTCCCTAAATCCTTCACCTAAATAAACCCTAAATCTTTATACAGATATACTATATAAAATATGTTCCCTAAATAAACCCAAAATGCTTTACCTAAATAATCCCTAAATCTTTATACAGTCAAACTATATAAAATATGTTCTCTAAATAAAATATTGTTAGAATATTATTTTTTAATATTATTGTTATTTTAGGATTTGAAAATTTTGAATTATTTATTATATTCTGTGTTGGAATTTGAAAAAGTTATAATTATTAGATAAGATAAGTTTAGATAAATTTAGATGGGTTTGGGATCCAAACGTACCGAGGTTGGATTTCTTACGTGATTATAATTATTTTTGTTTTGTCATAAAAATGAGATATTTCAACTAATACGAAACAATATGTTGGACTCATAATACGAAACAATATATTTCGACTAATGCCATTATTTTATGTGTCAATTAAGTCATTATTTTATGCTAGTTAATTAGTTAGGTGATGACGTGCATAATTTAATATATTTTATCATTTCTTAACTTTAAATTTTTGTCTAATTTTATTTATTTTTATCGATTTTAGGTTTTATTGTTGTCATTTAAATTTTATTTCAGATTTGAAGAAAAGGAAAATCCAAATTTTAGCAACCTATCATCTAGAGACTATTTCTCATTTAAATGAAAATTTATCCAATTATGAGAGCTAGTCATTGGAGCTGTTTTGAGGATATAGATTAAGTTGAAATTAAAAGCTGAAGAAACGTATGATGCTGAAGAGGAAATCAAGCATTTTCGAAAATAGAAGGAGATTTTGGAATTCAAAATAACGGAAAACATGTCCTAATGTACTATTTAAAGCTTCTCTGTCAACCTCCTAGCTCCTCCCTACACCACAACCTGCCATTAATTGATAACAGGTAAGCCACGGTTGTGCTACACACACATCATGTCGATTTTATTTCACTGCCCATCACCACCACATTCTCTTGGTTTTATCTCAATGTATGTCGCCCAAACACACTAGCAACACCACTATAGGACTCCCAAAGACCACTGGCACCAAATGGACTACCACCCTCGTTTTGCGCATAAACTGTTGGACTAATGCATCAATGTGCCTCCTTGTTTCTGACGCCACCACCCACTGTGGATGCTGCTAGTCATCACCACCCACTGTGCCCCCTCTCTAGCTTGGTGCCCATCCATTGTCCATGAGTTCTGTTGATGTGAGATGTGAACTATTCTTGGTAGGCCAAAATAGGGTATGTCTCTATGGCACCTCGTTCCTCAGTAAAAGTCAGAAATAGGTTCACAAGGAGCTGCACATATAAGTAAGAGAAATGATTTGTACAAGTTTTAAATAGACAAGTCCTATGTAAACCCTTGTACCCTTGTAAAAAAGTAGACCACAACTTAAAAAAGTGTAAAAAAAATTACTTTTTATTAGTGGGATTCATTTTTTTACAAAAGACTTTTATGAGACTTGTCTATTTGGGGCTTATATCTAGCATTACTCTATAAGTAAACAGACATCTATGTCGAAGTTGAATAAGTAAGGGTTTAGTCAGAGACTAAATACTATAAATAATGATAGGGTTACTATCCATTTACTACGTACCCAATTTGTATTTGATTTTTTTTAATTTTTTATTTTACTGAATGATTAAGCAAGTGAATATTAGTAAAGTTATATATATTTTTTTTTATTTTTTTCTTAGTGATTAAGGGTGTTAAAAAAATACTTAAAAGAAAATGATAAAAAAATAAAAAAAAAAACTTGAAATGTACTTGGATTGTAGATGGGTAGTAATAGAGTAGTAACCATATCACTACCCAAATACTATTTGTATCAAATGTCTATACCAAAAATAAGTTCATTCATTAAAACACAAATGTAACACCTCATTCCCAAGGGTTAGGGATGCCACATGCATACATAATTATAGCTAGGCAAGACATGTCATAATTTAATAAATCCAACTAAATAAATAATTAAATCTTAGAATTAAATCCAACTACTCCATCTAAGCCTAGCCCACTTGCTCGTACTTATCATCATCTTCACTTGAGTTGTTAAAAAATGAAATAAACTAAAATGAATCGAAGATTCAATATGAAACCCATCACAATGTAAACATAATAAATGTAAGGTTTTCATAAAAAATTTCATGCTGAGAATTTAAAATCATAATTGATCATACTGATGCATAAAGCTATGCATTACATGTTTTGATTTATTAGAACTAACTGATTTGATTGACCAACACACTTAACCCTATATGCAATGTTGTGCACCTGCCCTACATACTGCAATGGCTAAGATAGTATTCTGGCATACTACGATGGACTACGCTTGAGTCCATGGCTTGCACATCCACTCTCAAACTGCATTGGTATCACGCATCTGAATGGCTATCTGATTAAATTAATATAATCTTATCTTGCACTTGAACTTAAAATAGCTTACGTATCTTTATGCAACGTGAGATACATGACATACATACTACTAATATAAATAACTCTAAAGTGCTGAATTTGAACATTATGCATAATGACATGATCGTGCGTTATACTGGGACATGTTTGCATATATCATAACATGCGTGATACATAAAAAGTGGTTGTTAAAGAACTGGCTCTAATAATAATTTATCTAACCTGACATGTGATGATCCTAATTCATGATCAAACTACTTACCTTGGTATGCTGCTTTTTGAATCTCATTTCGTAACTCGTCACCTATACGAAGTATTAAATATCACTAAATATGTCTAGGAAAGAATTGTCATAATGTACTATTTAATTAAATTCATATTGTAGAAAATAATCAAATAATTATTCTGTAACATGAAAATCAATTAATACTAATATTTTAAATTATTTAAATACTAATAACATATTATAATTTAGTAGAATATTTTAGCTATTTTAAATTCTAATAAAATAAGTCATGAAAACCTTATCTCTTAAAATAGATGTACTTTCTTATAATTAACATAATTATTCAAAATCTTTTACAGTAAATAGTAGATAATTCATTTCATACAATAGTTATTTAAAATAAAACATTAAAGTATTTAAAATAAAACATTAAACACTTACTATTTATTATAATCTAATTTTAATTTAATACTTGATAATATAACTTTAAAACTTTCATAAAATATAATGTTATTCGCATAAAAACAGAGTCTACACTTAAACAAGCTCACGTAAAATCATGTCCAACTTAAATGTTATGCCCAATCCAAATTCAAGCATTACAACAATTTTTTAAATAAAATAAACCAAGCCTATCATAAAATTAAGCCAAGCATATAAACAAAGCCCCTGTAAATTTAAATAAGTTCAACTATAACAACTCAAATAAGAGCTGCAAACTGATTTAGGTGGAGTTTGGATAGTGAAATAAAATGAGATAATTTTATATGAAAGTTGATTAAAATATTATTATAATATTAATTTTTAATATTATTATTATTTAAAAATTAAAAGAATTAAATTATTTATTATATTTTATATAAAAATTTTAAAAAATTATATAATGAGATTAGATAAGATCACACTTTTAGTATCTAAACGGTTCTAATCAAACCCAATTAAGTCGAAGTCCCATGCGATCTACCCATCTCAAAACAGTTAGGGTCATTTTGGTAAAATCATTAAAAAGGTTAAAGCCAAGTTCACATTTAGGATTTTTCTTTTTATTTTGCAAAGAAAACAGCCTCCTCTGGAGGAATGAAGGAACCGTGAACAGGGAAATAGGCGTGCGACAGAGACAACGCTTACCAAGATGAGAGAAAAATCGTTCGACGGTGGATCTATGGTGACAGTTACGGCGGCGCAACTGGAGGCTCCCTCTGAACCTGGTGGTGAGACATAGAGAGAGAAAGATAGTTTAAAGAGAGAGATAGAGAGGACTGTTAAACCGATCAGCAAGAAGAGGAGGGGATCCCGGCGGGGGATCACAAGAAATAGCGCGAGGTGATGGGGGTGCCTGGTCGGAAAGTTCTGTGGCTATCAAGAGGTGTTCCGACGTTCGCTGCGGTTGTCGCCAGTGAAGCAGAAGTGAAATCGTGTTGGAAGAAATTTTTTTATTCACGGGAGGGAGAGGGAAATAGACGGAGGAGAGGAATTAGGACTTTCCATCGGCGTGCTCTGTGATGGTTTCTGATAAGGTGGCTGACTTGGTCTGGAGAGAGTGATATGGTGGCTGCTGTGGAACTGGTTTCTCTGTTCAATCTCTAATAATATCTGGTCACCGTCAATTCCCAAATGATATTATGCAATACCACCTATTCTTTCCCTACATCCAGGTAAGATAGACCATACATGATTTATTGCCCGATTAAATAATACAATCCCAAAATAATACAAAGCTATTAACGGAGATAGGTCACTATTACTATTGCTCAGGTGGGATTGGTCCTTTTTCTTCAGGTACCTCTTCCGGTGATAACTTTGTATTAAAGTCTATGATTTCAATAAATAAAACTATAAGTAAGTTAAACAATTATGACAAAATTATTAATAAGAGATAATGCACATGAAGACGTAATACACAGTTTCATATACACGATTTGTGAATGCATTTATTTGTGCGTGATGAGAAATCAAACTTTAAGAAAAACACATGCATGCATAGTCATAACGAGTTATCACCTTCAGTATAAAACACAAGTGTATAAGCATAAAAGGAATTACCCTTTGAAGAGTTACTCTTTGTGCAAATCTCAAACATACAAATACATCACCGAGGCGAGGAATCATCCTTTTCTCATGCACATAAAACTCATCAAATCTCATCATATAAAATCTTATTTCATAACCACTCATCACATGGAAAGCCAAGAAGGGGAAGTCACTTCACCATTCGACACAAGGAATCTCTCCCACCATGCCAACATACAAGCTAATTCGTCTATTTCAAATCATTCAACGTACATCAAAGTACACATGTTGCAACAAGAACACATTTTACCCTGCCAACCGATTCAAAGACGCCATACATGATATGCCCGAAGAATCTCTAGACCTGTCTAAGTTGCGTTTGGATAGTGAGGTATTCTTAGGTTTTTTGTAAATAATAGTGAAAAAATAAGGAAAAAGTAATGTTAGAATATTAAATAGTAGTGAAAAATAGGTGAAAAGTATTAATAAAATAATGAATAATAGTGAGGTATTATGAGGTATTCTCACTATCCAATATAAAAGTGTTCGGCCAACCCGATCATAATGTGGACCTTTTTTCTTTCGTATGAAACTCGTGGCAACATTTCATAGGAATCGCCCAGGGACTCCTCAACCCATCAATAATGATTCACATATGGTAAGACACACGCACCCAAAATCACCACATCACCAAATCTGAACCATTCAAACTCAATATCTCAAAATCACAATGTAAATATATCTGTAAACATAATGAGAAAAAATATTTATTATTTCATGAGAAGAAAGAGAAGTTATAGAATATGCAATGCTAGATTTCACAACATTTACCCAATTTCATAGTACTATCGTAAAAACTAACTAACCTCAATATATAAAACACTACTACGGCGCTGGTGTAACACCCCGTATTTTAGTGTATTTTTTTTAATTGAAAGATTTTTGTTTTTAATGTAAAATTTATTCTCTTGTTTTAAAATTGTTGGATTTTTTTTTAGTTGTGTTATTTTTATGATCTTTAGTTTACGAAAATTATTTTTGAAGTGCTTTATCTAAATTAATTATTTTTATGCGTTTAAATTTCTTCTCAAATTAAATTAACTTGTTGTGGGGTTTAATTATTTATTTTCATTTTAATCAGTACGTTTGAATTATTTTATTTTACTTGCTGTTTTAAAATCGTTTCCGTTGGATCATTTGTGTGGCCCAAGATATGAGGATTGGACCTCATTTCTTTCCCTACATTTTTCTCTTTCCTCTTTTCTTTTCTTTTCTTTTTCTTCTTTTCTTCTTTTTCTTTTTCTTTTTCTCCCCCCTGCTTCCCGCGCGGACGTCTCTCTCTCTCTCTCTCTCTCTCTCACGCCGTGCAACCGTTCCTCACCCAGCCCGCCGCCGTCGCGCCGCCGTGCGCGACACCGCCCACCCCATCGTGCTCCCCACCGACCGGCGACCTCCCCCTCCGATTTCCAGCCACAGCCGCGCCGCCGTTAGCCTCCACGCACCACACGAAGCCGCGGCATTCCTTGCGCCGCTGCGCCCCCCGTCGCGCCACCTCCGGCCACCATCTTCTCACCACATCATCCTCGACCTTCTAGCAACCCAATGGACCCAACCCCAGCTCCGATCCGTCACCGGTGAAGCCCCACCAAGTCCATTTCCGATTTGTACATTTTTGGCCTAAAACCACCCCTTGCGCCGCCACCCACGGCAAACCACCACCACCATTGATTTCACCGACATCCCTAAGCCCTACCCTATCAATCTTGGGTCTTCGTTTGCACCCGTTCAGAAGTGGGTTTTTGAGACCCACGGCCACAGTGCATTTGGCACTGTTTTGTTGCTGCGTTGCCGCTTCTAGCACCTCCGTGATCTTTCAAAAATTATATTATAGCATTGTAAGTATTTTTCCCAAAGAACTTTTGAGATTTAAAAGTATTTCTGCACTAATTCATATTTACTGTGAATTTGTTGGTTGTGCCGGACTGAGTCCGAGGAGTAAGGGGGGTCGGTTGGATTTATGGTTGAGAGAATATTTAGAGGGGAATTAATTTTCTTTGTTGAGTGCAGTTTAATTTTTGGAGGTATTAGTTTATATTTTTCTGTTATGGAGTTGTGAATGGGAATAAGTGTGCTTTGTTTAGTGTTGGTTAAATTGTTAGTAATTGTTGGGACTGCGAACTGTTGGAATAAGTGTGAGTTATTGGAATTTGAATTGGCATTGGTCTTGATGCTTGTATTGGACAATACTGAGATTGGTATAAAATATTTTGGGTCGAAGTGAGGGCTGTCCGGATTGTTATTTGGCTGTTGGAGTTTGATTAAACTTTCTGAATTATGATCTAGAGTTTGGATCTGGAGTTGTCTAAGACCAATTTTGTGTTGTTGGACTTTAATATTTAGTTTATATTATTTTTATGAATAGGTGAAGAGACGGATAGAGACTGTTTTCAAGTCATAGATAATGCGCTGCAGGAGTCAGGTAAGCGGGGTTCCTATGCTGGGTTTTATACAAGTTAATAAGACTGAGGTTGATTTTATGAAAACTCGCATAATTTGTGTTGTGTTGGGAACTTGTGAAAACAAAGATCAACCTCGGTCTCTTATCTGCATTATTCATGAAATCTGTGTGAAAATGGAAAATATATTCTGACATGCATTGTGTAGACATGAGCTAAATTCTGTCATGTGATTTCTGAAATCTGAAAACGAGCGATATTGAGAATATGAAAAGTTGTGCATTTATTTGTTCTGGCTTTTGTGTACAGCGTGTGTAAACTGTTCTGAATCTGTTTTGGTACTTTGTATTATTTTGATACAACATCTGAAAACCTTTGGCATGGTATACTGGTTTTTCGTATCTGACTCTGTCTCTGCTTTGCTCTGCTCTGCTCTGTTATGCTCTGCTCTGTTTGGGTTGGTACCAACTTCTCTGTCTCTGAGTGCACCCACTTTGGAAACGAAGTGGTTTATTTGTGGTCTTTTCCTGTGTGCACACTCGGGGCTCCGAGAAGAATAAAGGAAAGATTTCACCTCTGTCTCTGCCTGGTTTGGCCACCGGGGTTAGCACAACCCTACCACGGGGGTGAAACATGGTCTCTGCTCTGTTTGATGCTCTGTTTGGATCTGATGATGATACTCAGTTTATGTTATGCCAAAGCACTAAGGGTTTTACTTGTCTTAAAACCATCGCTCTGTTACTTTTGAAAATATGTTCTGTTCTGCATGTTAACTCGGGAAAATATTTTGTTCTGCATGTTCTACTTTGTAAATGCTCATGTTTACACGCTAGCATATGATTTCTGCTTACTGAGTTGTCGATAACTCACCCCCTATCTTCATAATATTTTTCAGATGATGTGGAGAGTCCAAATGAGGACCTGGAGTAGATTTCTGAATGTGTTTAAACTGAGGAGATGTTGTTGGAAGAAGGACTTTTGATGTTCTCAGTTTTAATGTTTTTGAGCTTTATTAATATCTTGGGTTTCAGAAAGAGGTATGAAATTATTGGCTGAGTTGTTATGATTACCGAGAGATTACGGACTCCTTAGTTTATTTTAGCTGCAGTAATGACTTTGTGGAGTTGTCAAGGTGGTTATTTAGAACTCTTGATATTGAGTTTTGTTATTAAAGATATGAGTTTCATTTTAGTTGTGTTGGATTATAAGTTCTTTAGAGACAGGTAGTAAGTCTCCAGACCATCCGGGTTTGGGGCGTTACAGCTGGCGCTACTTCCTTTGAAGCCACTTGCTTTCTTTGAAGATCTCAACTCTAAAGAAACTTGAACACTTACTATATAGAATATGAGATTTTGACTTTTACCTTGAGCTATTTTATATGGAGGGATTGTCAGGTGTCCTTCTAATATCCTTCTCACTGCTGGTGTGCTTGAATATGAGCTTTTCAATCTTAGGCTATGGTTGTCAAAATGATCTCAACCTATGTCAAATCAATCATTAATTAGATCTACTACTTTTTCAACTCTCCATAAAAACACTCATCTCAACCTATTTCATATATTCAAATACATATCTCAACTTATTTACATTCAAACAGATCTTAATTGGATTAACAGAACATTACTATTAACATATCAACTCAAATTATTTAAGATCACATCAGTATCCAAATGCAACCTTAGTCATTCCTCTGTAGGATGATATAGACAGACTGACGGGACAAGGCATGCACGTTCCTACAAATTCTCTCCAGTCCGTATCCCCTCTTGGAATATGGGCCTCCCATGTGGAGTCAGACAATACATCTGGGTTCAGATGATATAGCCTGCAGAGTTGTAATTTTCCTTCCACAAATTTATTCTAGATTTGACCTTTTAGATAGAGTATGAGTTCTACGTAAGACACACTACCATCTGAGCATTTTTGGGTTATCCCAAAAACCCTTGCATCAGTATGGGTCTTGTCCTTGACCATTGCTAACCATTTGCACAAGCTACCAGCCTCTTTAGCTATTATTTCTTGCATTCCACTCTAGCCTTTATCGCATTTGCACAGTTGGTGCCCTTTTGTTCCTTGCCCCGCGTAGGGTGAAAAGTCCTTTCTTTTGCCCTGAGGTGAGATGTAGATAGTCACTTAAAGCTATTGTTTTGTTTAGTACTTTCATCCCCCCGCATGATTTGATGATCTGCTTGTTTAAGAGATGATAAATTGAGGGCAAAAAGAATATAAGCCATCACATAGTGCAGAATATAAGCTAGTACGTACGATATAATAAAGTGGAAGCCATTATTTAATCAACAAAATGATCGGAAGCATAAGGAAGTTTCGTTTGCAGGTTTATTATAAGCATACAGAGAGGGATAGAGAGATAGATCAAATACGATATGAGTACATATAATGGATCAATCCACCATGAAAGACACGAAGTACCTGCTCAAACTAAGAGGACCAAAAACAAAGAAACCAACAATACAAGAAAGGGTACCTATTTACGTACTTTCTTTTTCAGAAAATAAAGGTATTTATTTATATATATGCTATAATATGTGATATTTTTGTTCACAGGTACTCCTTGCTTTTGATCATAAGATTATCATCTATCTCTTTGATAAGATCAGCTGCAAACTGAAGCATTTGTTTTGGATCTGGAATCTCCGCGTTAAGTTTCTCATATTCAACAGTCCAACGGGCTAAGCATCCCTGTTTCTTTGGAATGGCCTGAAAAACAAACTTGAAACTTTTGTATGCCTCAAGAAGTAATCCTCCTATCACCTTGAAAGTGACTGATAGTTTTTCGTCATCTATGCTCTCGAATATCTCCTGGGAATTCACAGTTTTCCCCTCTACACAGCCAGACCCAAAAAATAAGAGAATGGATGAAATATATAAATTTTAAACAAGGCAAGCAATTATCATTCAATAACATGATTAGCAATTGCCCTCTAAACTATCAATTTCCAGATTCACCTTCAAAGTAAAAAAAAAAAAAAAAAAAAAAAAAGGCAATATATTTCATTTTCCCTTTCGAATGTCGAAATTATCCCCAACAATTTTTAAGAAGACAATATAATCATTGTATATAAAAAATTTTGAAAATAAGAAAGAAATAGAAAATGGCCAAAGAGAGAAAATCATCAAAGGGTATCGGTACATATGAAACTTGTTACATAGGCCAGGCGTATATTAAAAGTTTTTAGTAGTTTGTGGCCGTGTGATCATGGAAATTGATAATTTAGGGCATAACATCATGCAGTGACATGTGAGAGAGTTCATATATAAATACTTGTGATCAATAACAAACTTTTGTGCCCTTACCGAATAAGAAATGCCAGTTCACGACAGCACCCACTTCTTCCCAATTACCTTCTACTAAATCAACCTTCTGTATATAGTTAGGGCAAAGTTTTGGTATCTCGTACAATCGTTTCGAGTTAGCCTCATATAAAGCAGGAGCAGATGACTTGGCCTCTACTTCAATACTTAACTTACCAGACAGAGAAGAAGACATTTTTCCTTTCAGTTATAAGAAGTTTTCTGTATTCTAGTAATGCACGAGCCAGCAAGTAGAAGCAGTTAGTAGTAGGAATGAAAGACTCTGTGTCCAGGCCACTAATGCTCTTCGGCTTTTATAGGAAAAAATGGACTGGGTTTAGTGCAATCTTCTTCTCTGTTAAAATCAGGAAACAGCTAGCTGGCCGACGTCGGTCTTTGACCCATTTATGTAAAATAATAAAAAAAACCAAAAAATATAAAAACGTAACTATATATAAAATGTCAAATTTCAATAATTTGTTATATACATGCAAAGATAAAATTCTAAAATTATAACTTGACATTTATTTCAAATTTATTACGACAATATTTTATAGATATATATTCATCTATTATTATTTGTAATAGAATATTTAAAATTTGTTTTCTTAATAAAAACTATCAAGTGATCTTTTAGAAATTACTTATCTCTCATTCTAGTATGTAAACAGTTTATCAAATTTAATATAAAATCTAGATATTAATTTTGTGTCACATTAATCATATAATACTATAATACTATAATTAAGATCTTAAATAAATATTTTTTTGTTCGATAAAGTCTAGGGGATAAAAACTTTTCAATTATTTTTCCTATAGATCATCAAATTTAAATAACTTCTTGAATTTATTTAACTTCGGGTTCCATATTAAGAAGCATAAACCTAACTTTGATTTAATTTTGGAGGGACCATATAATAGAAAATAGATAATATATAAAAATTGTACAAAATGGTGGGACAATAGGAAAAAAATTGTAAAGAGATTTATATGTATGTAGAAATTTTAGAAGATCTTGGAGAGCATATGAATGATGAAAAAGATAGGTCTCGTTTCCATTTAAAACTCACCTCAACTCATCAACTCATCTCATCTTATCATTACAACTTTCTCAAATTTTCACACAAAATATAATAAACAATTTAACTTTTTCAAATCCTAAAATAATTTTTTCAAATTTTCACACAAAATATAATAAATAATTCAACTTTTATTTTAATATTCACAAACCATCTCAACCTATCTCTACCCATCTTAATATAGTTGAAACCATCAACGTGCGTGGTTCCGCCACTGCAGCCAACCACGGTCCACATTTCGTCCCTCCACCTACTATATTCTGCGTGCAACTTTGGTGACTGTTTTCCATGTCCAAATATCTCGGGTTAGACATGGAATTTACTGCTCCAATTTGGTGCATGGATTTCCCATCATGGTGTGATGTATAACTATGGTAACACTACCTGCTGCAAATTGGATAGAAGGGGCCGAGACGGCGAAAAGTCACAAGTGTTCCATCAAATCGGTTTGAGCCATTACTTATACCCCAATCCCACAATAGAATTCACCAGATCCTTTGACAATTAATGCTACTAATTTAAAGTGAGTATATTCAGATTTGTATTGATGGTTTTTGAAGGGTCATCGTTTTAGGACCCTCCTTTTGTCATATGAATGATTTAACTTAGTTTTCTGAATGGATTATGTGGATTTGGCTTATGTTAATATCAATGGAAAAGTTTTCATGTTTTGGGATTAGCATTCTGGTACTTTGTGTACTGCTCAAAAAGAAAAAAATTATCCATTGCGTTTGTTGCATACTGTTAGATGCATGCTAGGTGCATTACATCATTAACTGTCATGAACGGGATATGTGACCTTGCGTTACTTGTCCCGACACTTCAACCTCCATCAAATCTCAAGCAGAGTTTGGGGCATCACTGAACCAATCAACTATCGCTATGTCCCTTTAAATTTCCTCATTCTTTTGCAATTTGGTTTCTTATTGTTTTCATTCCCTCTCGAAGTATGATTGCTCTTTGCCGTCATGCCTCCCTTCAAACCCTAATTCTTTATCCTTCGATTCCTTTTCTAAATCTCTAATTCGTTTATCCCCGATGGCTCCCTGCAATGTTTCCCATTTTGGTGCCCATGGTTCCCTTTGACTTCAAGGGGCATCTCTCAAGCCGACCTAGACTTGGCGAGTATCCATTATGGGGTTCCAGATTTGGTCATTTTAGACTTGCCCAAGACCTACCATGGAGTTGTTGACTCAAAGGTGTTCACTGAAAGAGTTGCTCTATATACGAGCATGTTTTTTTATGCGACTTCGTCCCCCTCTATGACCATGTTTGCTACGTTTTTTTATTATATTGGGGTGGATGCATTCAACCAACCTCTCCCACCCTTGACCTTTTGGAGGAGATTATGAACCAGGCAGAGACTGACCTAGCGCTAGTTTTGGATGTTGAGTCCGTCGGGCTAATTGACTGAGGACAGGCTCATTAGCCCTCGCCTACTCATGGTCGTTCGAATGAGACTCTTGGCCAAGAAGAGGCAGACATCGACGTGATTTTGCATTCTGCATTCTTGGAGTCTACTTTTGAGGTTCCTATGGACACCAAGATGCCTTTTGATGACATTGGGGAAATTTTGTTCCTGCCGAGTGGTCACGTCGAGGTGCCTAGGGCGGGCAAACAGGTGTTGCCCTAATCGGGTCTTGAACCCCCTTCGCCGTCTATGCCTTCCCCAATCTCTAGTGAGGAAACTTCCAATCTTCTGTTTACTCTTTAGGGATTATCTTCTAATGATCGCTGGGATGCAAATTTTAGAGGAGGAAAGTTTCTATCCTTTCCTCGCCTTTCAGTACCTTACCTCTTAGGGTTGGATTTTCTTCGCCCTCTTATCTGGATGAGACTTCAGCCAAGGATAATCCTTTAGATCATGTCGAACAACCTATGGGTGGGAGCTTTGTGGCCCAAACTTCCTCCCCATCATAGTTCCCTAAAGCTTCGCTGCCTCGTGGCTTTAGGTAGGTGAGCGCTTTTAGACATTCTTTTACTTGGGGGAGCTTAACGTTTCAGGATTACTTGGCCCTTAGGATCCCATTCCTTTGGGCCTACCCAACAGGCCGACAACCACAAGGATGAGCCTGTTTGCGATACCACACGTAAACTTAGGAGTTTTCTATCCTCGGTTAGTTCCTTTATTTCTTCATTCCCATTTCATAATCTTCATTGGTCCTATGCCTCATGGATTCAACCAATTTGCTGCCTAGATTGTTGATGACAGGCCAACTTGGAGGAAGAAAATCGATCTCTACGTTCCTTCACTGAAAAGTCTTATTCCCACACATTTGAAGATGGTGTAGCCGTCCTTAAGGATGACGTGGCCAATCTTCGGTGTGACTTGGAGAAGTCTCGTGGGAAAGAGACATCGTGCTACTTTGAGGCTAAAGTCTTGGAGTGTAACACCCCATCAAATCATGCAAAAGGACTAAGAAGACATTGGGGTTTGGCAATAGTGTTTATATGGAGAAATATTTTTAAGTATTTGGAGTTAGGATTTAGTCAAACTTAATTATATGATAGATCAAACTTTTGAAGAAACAAGCCAAAGAGGGGCACGGGGTGCAAAACCCGTGCGTCGAGACCCATTTCGAGTTGCTCGCGTGCGGCTAAGGGAGAAGCTGCCAAGGAGCTTTCAACGGTGGTGCGTGAGGGGAAGCCGGTGAGGTAGTCGGTTACGCCACAAGGTGGCGCACTGCAGCATTGGGCTGCTTGAGGGAGGAGATCGAGTGAGAGAGAGAGGGAAGACGTGCGGCTGAAGGGGAAGGAGAGAGAGGGAGAAAGGGAAAGTGAGGGGAAAAGGCTAGGTTTGAGGTTTTAAATCTCAACCCTTCATCTTGAATCCTCAGATTTAATCTAACGGTGGAAGTTTAAACATTGATTTAAACTAACTTAAAATAAATAATTAAAATAGAAATATTATATCATATACTTAAAATCAACTTTAATTTATAAAATACTAATCTTTCATCATTAAATAAATGATGAAGTTTTGCTAAACATTTTTAAGAGAATAAAACCATTTAATTAATTAAAATTTTCAACATAATTTAAATCCCGTACTAAATGATGAACATGAATGAACAGCAATTTTGTTTGACACTTCATTCTTCCACTTATGTCCCTCTATACACATAATTAAATGATGAAGTTTTGCTAAATATTTTTAGGAAAGTAAAATCATATAAATAATCAAAGTTTTTAACATAATTTAAATCTCATAATATTCTTAATTAATTAAAAAAAAAAGGGAGAGTAGGAACAGGGAGGGTGGATTTGCTTCATACAAACTCACTACATCTTCTACATGGTTGGGTAACATGACATGCATGCATTGATCTCTACTATCAAATATGATTAATTTGTAGAGGTGAAAATTCTATGCAGAGGTTTAACATGTGATCGTGATTAATTTTTCACGTACAGATAATCAACCCGAAGGAAATGTTTGGAGATACTGCGATTTGAATAAACTCTTCTTATTAAAGTAGAGAAATATGAAAATTCATAGATGCTTGCTTATATTAGGTTTTATGCATTAGACTATTTTCAATGTTTGAAGTTACACTTTATTTTTTCTTTTAATTAGCCAAATGTGACAAGCGTGCTTTGGCTAGTATATGTATATACTAGGTCAAAGTAACGTGCAAAGTAACGTGCAAAGCACGTTTGCCTAGTTAGATTAAACAGTTATTTTACAAAAATAATATATATTTTTTACAAAATTTGTAAAAATAGTTGATGGCATATATAGTTTAGAAGATATTGCTTCAACTTTTATACAAGTAATATAATTAATAGAATATTACAAAGGAATTTTAACAAATAAATTAACTACTACAATCAGTACTTTAACAAGATGATTGAGTTTGCATCATCAAGATGATGGTATTTAATGGCATGTTTTGGGTCAAATGAGATTTATTTCTCTTTTTTCCTATATATATATTTTGGCTTTGTATTATATTTTACTGAATAACTGTATAACCTCGTTGATAATATTTTACTGTTGTGGTTTTGTTTATAAAATTTTAATATTTATGATTTCTAAGTTGTGAAATTTATGATTTGGATAATCAGATACTTCAATAATTTCATCTCATTTTATTACAGTGCTTTAACCAAATTATGTTCAAAACGGTATCAAAAACTTTGAAAAGATATAAATATATATTAAATTGTTTAAAAGTTTTAATTAATAGTATTACATTCTAAATGTTCAAAGAAATACATTCTTAAGATTATCATTTTTTTTTAATAAAGTTATATTTTTTATTATTTTTTACTCTTTCCTTACAAGGCCATTATGCACACGCACGCATAAAAAATTAGAGAAAGAGGAACAAAAGGAAAGGCAGGATTGTTGCCGTTAACTTTGACAAAAAAGAAAAAGAAACAAAAAAAAAGTTAAATCAAGAAATTCTGTTTCATATCCGTGATATATATATATATATATATATATATATATATATATATATATCCCCTTATATCTTAAAAGTGCGTATAAGATCTACAGTAATGAACAGTAGCTCAATGGATTCAACAGGGTCGTCCTCTTCTATCGTTCATTTCAGTCACATTTTTACATCTTAATTGAATCTTAAACGTCTGGTTTCTTCGACAGTCCAAAATATCTAACCTTCATAAAAGAGATGGAATACAAGGTAATTTCTACAATCTGCGGACGTTTCGAGTTGAGGAAGAAATATCTCTTACGGTGCTCTTTGAGAGTTTTCTTCTCGCCGTTTGGTATGCAAAAATTCCTAATCTCATTTCTGTATGTTGTTTTTCATCTTTCTCGCATATTTCTTCTGTGTTTGTTTTCGGTTTGACGAGAGGAAGAGAGAGTTGCCGTCTGCGTGTTAATGGTAGTGTGCGACGGAGAGGGAAAGGGGAGTTCGTGGTCGCCGGGTCTGGTAGAGTTTGTCGCCGGTATGAAGTGGTGGAGGTCTGGTGGCCTGGGTGGCCGCCTGGCGCTGGTTGAGAGAAATGGGAGAAACCCATTTCGGATGGGTTTCCGCGGGGAAGACCTAGGGCTGCTCGTGGGGGACATCGTTGGTGGCTGCTTTGGTTGCCGGCGTGAGGGGTACTCGGCTGTGGTAGTCGTGACGGTAGGTGGCCGCGTACGGCGGCGCCAGTCGAGAGAAATGGGAAAAACCCATTTCGGATGGGTTTCCGCGGGGGACACCTATGGCTGCGCGTGGGGGACATCCATGGTACCTCGGGTGGTCGTCGGCGTGAGAGGGACTCCCCGGTGGTGGCGGTGAGACTGGCCGGCGCACGGCGGCGCCGCACTGGGCTGAAACAAAACTGTCGTTGAGGAAGATTCAGGCCACCGAGAGACAACCTGAGGAAAAAAAAAAAAGTCATTATAAATTCAATAAAAAAAATAATATATGTTGAAAAATATTTAATTATTTGTTATTAATAAATAATAGTCATTTCTTTCTTTTTCTTTAAATAGGAATGTTTAGATAGAAAATAACTTCAGATGAAAAAATTAGTAATGTTCCTAATAACATACTCAATTCTTTATTTTTCTTTTTATTTTTTATTTTTTATTTTTTTGCATAAAACTGAATATATATAATATAATGTACGTAAGAATGTTTAGATAGAAAATAACTTTAGATGTTTAATTCAAGCATGTATAGGACTTTATTATACTTATGATGTTTTATGTAATAAAACTTCTTATTTAACAAATAAATGGAGATAATATCAAAGTCTAGATTTTGAATTTTAACTTGAGAATCCTAAGTTGAATAATTGCAAATGAAATGCTAATTATATATAGGTCTAGACAAAAAAGTCTTTCAGTGAATGTGACACATCAAACAGACTCTTGAAATCGCATGCCCTTCTGAACTTCCATCATCACTTGAGCCTACCATTGTCTCTATAACATTTGGCTTCTGTTGGACCCATCCCATATTTTATTCCCGGGATCCTGTCGTTTTATTATAATTCTAATTCCAAGATATGTAAAAAATGTTTACATAGCATATATAAGTACTTGATTTAGAAGATAAATTTTAAAATTCAAATCGATTAAATCTTATCATTTAAATTTTACAGATGATATCCTCTATACACATATTTAATAATAGAATAACTTTTAATATCATGAAGCAGAAAAAATATATCACCAACGACACAATTAATCCATAAATATATTTTACATAGAAAGTATGGACTCAATTGTTCGAATCTTGAATATATATATATATATATATATATATATATATATATATATATAACTGCATTTTAATTATATATGAGCCACACCAACAAGCTGGAGGGAATTAAAAGGGAAAAAATGAAGCAAATTTCAAAAAAAAAAAAAAACAAATTAGGCCTGATAATTAATGTTTAGTGAGTAGGTGCAACCAATTATATCATCGTATTTAAATGAGGAATGAGGCAGCTAATTTGCTTAATGCACTGAACCCATCACCGAGGTTATAGATAAGATCAGTATCATAGTAAAAATCATTATAAATTCAATACAAAAAAATAATATAAGTTAAAAAATATCTAATTATTTGTTATTAATAAATAATAGTCAATTTTTTTTTTCTTTCCATAAAACTAAATATATAATTTAATGTAAAAGTCATACTAATTTTTTTTTTATTTATACATTCTTCGTGTACAATTCATACTAAAAAAGTCATATAATTTTTGTTGGTGGTCTATTTCTAATTATTATTCTCCATTTCTAAAATTTTCGCTTTTATTTTACTAGAAGATAAATTTCCTATAACTCTAGCCTCAGTCGGTTTTTATTGTTTATTGTCTGCTAAACATAGATATAACATATGAGATTCTAAATATTATTTTATTTCTTATAGTTTCCTCAGCAACTATTCTTAATGCAATAGAAATTTGACATGCTTTTCTGACTTTTTTTCAGCCCGCAATTTACTTAACTTATAGTTTGTTTAAACTTATTACTATTTAAATTAGTAGTTTTTAATTAGAATAATCTATATTATTCGCATAGATTTTATCATTAAATTCTCTTCTTCTACACTATATATTTATATTTTAAAACAATTAAATACAGGACAAACGTGCCTCGCACGTCACTTTACCGCTAGTATATATATATATATCGCTATTACATTTTCTTCGTACTTCCACATTCACACTTCTTCTGCACGTCACAAGTACGACTATATATATGGATGACAAGGCAAGTAAGAATTACAGCCAACCACGGTCCACATTTCGTCACTCCACCTACTCCCATTCTGCGTGTAACTTTGGTTACAATTTTTCACGTCCAAATATCTCCGGTTAGCCGTGGAATTTGCTGCTCCAATTTGATGCATGGCTTGACGGCTACTCCCATTCTGCGTCAAATTTGCTGCTCCAATTTGACAATTTCCCATCATGGTGTGATGTACCTGCTGGAAATTGGATAGGAAGGGCCAAGACGGCAAGTCACTGGCGCTCCATCAAACGGGTTTGACCCATAACTTAGGGCTCGTTTGACTGTTAGATTGCACTTTGTTCGTTAGGTCAGTTTAAATTTAAACTTCTTTTAATATCTAAATACTCATTTTTTAAATTATTAAACTCATCTCAACTCAAAATCTTTTTATACATGATGAGACCCATAACCTTTTTTAATTTTTCATAAATACATCTAAATTCATCTTAACATCTAAACATATCTAAGTTCATCTTAAGTAGTCTCACAGAACTCATTTCACCATCTCAACTCACTACTATTTATAAAAAACTTAACTCAACTCAACATCTAACCGCAACCTTAGACTCCAAATCCAATTGAGAATTCACCAGATCTTTTGACAATTAATGCTACTAATTTAAAGTGAGTATATTCGGATTTGTATTTAGGGTCTAGAATATGCTAAACCATTTGGGATTAACCCAAATAGCATTTAGCCTTATCCACAATTAGTGGTGTCTTCTTATGATTTATTGACACAATTAATCTTGTGATCCTAATATTTTTACTCTATACAAAGTCATTAGGACTTGATGTTTTCCAACCAAGCATTATGTTATTACATACGTACCTATGATTAATTCACACAGCATGAATGATCTTGATTTGATACAGAAAATCTATTATCTATCTAGGACTAGACAACCTCACAGACTTTCATTATATAGTTGATTAGCTGTGACTTTAATCCTACTTTTAGTCAATTGAAAAACAATCGTACATAAGAGGCTAAACTTAAACACGAAAATAAACCGAGAAAGAGCTGAACTCAAATAGCCCTCTCACTCATGCATTCCTTTACTAAATTTAAATTTTTCCTCCAAGAAGACCAACTCAGTGTAATCAAGATTCAAAGCATAGCCCACGAGAGCTCAAAATTAATGATAACCTAAAAGTAATTTCTTGTGGTCGGAAACAATAAGGGCTGGTTGGGATAGTGAAATGAGATAATATGAGATGAGATGATTTTAGATGAATTGAATAAAATATTATTAGAATATTATTTTTAATATTATTATTATATTAGATGTGCACTGAATTTGTCTTGTTTGGTACGTATATACTATACTAGTAAGGGCACAGATTAAAAAATATGACGAAGAAACTGATCTGACAGAAAATATGCATAAAAAATAGGCAACATAAGAGTTGTATTTTTAAATTCTCCAAACCATACTATTTTGAAAACAATTAAACAGTAACATTATGTTGGTAATAAAAACCTTTTGTTACATAAAGAGCTCTCGTTTCTGTCCTTTTTTCTCAAAAATACACATAAAAGTTGACAGATGTATGAAATGCAAATAAATTTTAATCATATTCCAATTGGAAAGCATCCCCACAAAAATAAATTAGTGAGATTTAACAAACATCTAGATCTATTCAATTTTTTAAACCCAAAAAAAAGATGCTGAAATTTAAAATTTAATTAAAGCTTAAATTAACAATACAAATATTAATACTAAGATTTCATTAAAAAGTATAAAACGGTGGAATTTATTTAAAATAGAACTTTAACATTACAAAGTAGAAAACGGTGAAATTTATTTCATCAGTGTTTTATAACTTTTCAGAAAAGGAAAAGATCAAATTTGTTCTCGTATATATTAATATGTTCTAGACCGTGGTATTTAGTACTACAAACAATGATTTCATCATTGCACCACTCCAAAAGATGTTTAACTCTTTAGTTTAAGAATCAAAATCATATCATTTTAATTTACATCAAAATTTTTCATAACCCTAGTTTCAAACATTATTAAAAACACTTTTTAAATTTGTAACTATTCATATGTAAAATAATCAAAAGAAAAAGCTATATAATGTCTAATAGAACGAAAAAAGTGTTTATTAATTTATTTATTTTTTCAAAGACACTATAAGAAATAAAAAAAATGCAAAACATTGATTTTACATTCTCACACTTCTCAAAGTAAAATATTAATAATGACATATTATATATTTAAAATATAATCAATTTATAATTTATTTCTTTTTGAAAATTTATAATTATACTACTTCACCAATTATTATTACTCTTAACAGTTAGAATTCAATGCGTAGATAACTACGTACTATATACTATGTTATATAGTACGTAGTTATTTCTAGATCAATAAACATGTAACGTGTCAATTTTAATAATCTAAACTACATTAATAAGTGTTAAATAATTTGACTATATAATTATAATTTAAAGTCTCATCCTTTACACTAAGAAAAAAATAAAGAAATTTTAATACAATTCAAACTGTGAATTAGCTGCAAGTTTCCAAATTAATTTGAGGTTAATAAATAAATTTTCACAAAATTCAAAAAAATTTTTTTTTGAAAGAGAAATCTAATCTCATTAGATAATAGAGCTAAGACTTCTCTGTCTCTGAGTGCACCCACTCTGTCTCTGAGTGCACCCACTTTGCAACTATAAAACGCTGCCCAACATTAAAATTAAATTTTTCAAGAGTTACTCTTTTTTCATAAAACTTTTTTCATAATACAATTCAAACTGTAACGCCCCGGTCCCGGATAGGTTGGAAAGTTACCTCTTAACACTTAAAATCATATCTCATTGTACAAATGTAAACTTCAATTCCTCATTTACTCATAGACCTCATTGCTAGGGGTGTAACCGGTCCGGTCCGGTCCAGTTTTGGACAAATATAGGACCGAACCGGTATGTACTGGTTTTGTGTTTTTCAAAACCGATTACGCTCCGATTACCCTCCTAAACTGGTACCTCCGGTTTTACCGATTTCCGGTCCGGTTTTTTTTAAATGTAAAAAATATATAATAAAGTGTTAATTCTTATTATAAAATGTTATTAATAATTTAATATATATATTATGCTTAAAGCATATGATCAATTAAATTTTCATTTTTAAGATTAAACTTTTATTTTATAAATTATAACAACATTATCTTATATATAACTATATTAATAACATATGATCAAATAAATTACAAATGTTCATATTTAAGATTAATATTTTATGTTATTATTTATAAATTATAATATGAAATTTTTTCATACATGATATATAATTATATATATTATATATAAAAATTTAACATATAATTATATATTATATATATAAATATTTTGTATAATATATAAAATTAATTTTTATATTTTTTTTTCAACCGGTCCGGTTCGGTCCGGTCCCGAAAACTACGGAACCGGAATTGGACCGGAACCGACCGGTTTTCATATAATAGGAACCTGTTCCGGACCGGACCGGTTCAAAACCGGACCAACCGGTCCGGTTCGGTTCGGTCTGGACCGGTTTTCCAGTTTCCTGGTTTAAATTTACACTCATACTCATTGCTTTAAACCATCTACTCCAAAATAAATAACTAAGATTACGAGGAGATCCCAAAATAAAAGTCAACTTCCCAGAGTACTAAGTCAACAGAGCAAAGCGAAACTATTGAATAAAATCCTCCAATAACAAGTACCCTCTTTATATTTAATAGACTATGCTCATAAAGCCTTACCCATGCTTCCTATTCTTGAACCTCCGCTGAAGTATCCAAAATATCTGAAAAATGTCTTGAAGATAATGGGTGAGTTATCAACAACTCAGTAAGCAGATGACATATGCTAGCATGCAAACATGAGCACTTACAAAGTACAGTATGCTAAACAAAATATTTTGTGGAATTACCGTGCAGAACAAAACATGTTTTCAAACATAACAGAGCGATAGTTTTAAGATACATAAAACCCATAGTACTTTGGCATAACATAACCTTAGCATCATCATCACATCAAAACAGAGCATCTCACATAACAGAGACTATGTTTCATTCCCGTGGTAGGGTTGTGCTATCCCGGTGGCCAAACCGGGCAGAAACAAAGGTGAAATCTTTCCCTTATTACTCTCGGAGCCCCGAGTGTGCATACAGGAAAAACCACATAAAAGCCACATAAAAACTACTTTATTTCCAAAGTGGGTGCACTCAGAGACAGAGAAGTTGGTACCAACCCAAACAGAGCAGAGCAAAGCAAAGACAGAGTTAGATACAAAATCAGTACACCATGCCAAAGGTTTTCAGATGCCATATCAAAACAAAACAGAGTGTCGAAACATATTCAGATCATTCTCACATACTGAAAAAAAAGTCAGAGCATCTTTCTAATCAATGCACAAATCTTCAGATTTTCAATATCGCCCTTTTTCACATTTCAGAGACAGCATGACAAAATAAAGCTAATGTCTACACAATGCATGTCAGAAAATATTTTTCCTTTTTCATATAGATTTCATGAGTAATGCAAATAAGCGACCGAGGTTGATTTTTTTCAAGTTCTCATTTCATCACAAAATATGCAAAGTTTTCAGAAAGTCAACCTCAGTATCAATAATTCATATAAAACCTAGTATAGGAATCTCGCTTACCTGAACTTCTTAACTTTACAGAATTTCTCCATAACAGTACTGAATGAAAGTGAATCATCGCCTAAAAAATAGCCACTTACTCCCATAAATTTTCAATCGAACGCGTATATCAATGCTTAAATCTGAAATACTAAGTAATCTATTTTTCCTTAAAAGAAATCTACAATTCTCATAACTCTAAAATATCGTCACTTTCCAAATTCATCGATGTTCACTTGATATTCACTAAACCTAATTCTCACTTACTCACAAGTTTATGTAACAAAAACCAAAATCCAACCCATTTTAAAAATGGAAGGTCGCTGAAATAAAAAATATTACCCGACTCAATAATTTAAAACCAAAACTCAAAATAATTTAGAAACAAGTCCGACCGAAAACATTTAACTTCTAAATAACTTAACACAGCAAACAGAACATTGGTATAACACAAGCCCATGTGGCCTAAAGGATAAAGTTGTAATTTATTAAAAATAAGCCTCCCTACCTCCTACGTGAAGGGCTTACGTGAAAAACTTGAACCAAAGCTTGTTGCTGGGAGATACTCGCTAGACCCAGGGTAGTCGTGCAACGGAGACTCACCTAAGACTGAGAGCTGCTGCGAGGTGGTGGAGACACGGGCGGAGCTTGCGGCTTAGAGTAGCGTGAGGTGGCCGACGAAACTCTCTGTGCAGGTGGCGTCGAAGTGGAGGCGGCTCATGCCGTGGGGTGGTTGGGTTAACTCACAGTGGGGAAAAAATTTCATTGTTTCAGTGTGGCAGACTAGGGCAGCACTTGCAGTGGTTTTATTTTTGGTGGCTGGGCAACGATGGTCAAAGGGTGGAGTTGTGACATTGGTGGCAAGTGACGCCGCTAGACTTCCGCCGTGCATCGACTGAGAGCAGACAAAAGTGCTCTGTTTTCTTACTTTAAACAGGGGTCTTCGGTGGTTATTAACTTTCCATGCAATCCATGTGCTCGGCGTTTCACGTGGTGAAAAACGTGGTGATGATAACTTACGGTGGAGGGAGTCAAGGTGGATGAGCTTACGGTGGCTTGGGTCGTTCTGTAACTACTGCTGCTCTGGTGATGCAGAAATAGAGGTGGTACCAAAAGGCTGAGCAGGTTGAGGCTGTGACTGACTAGGTGGTGGGTTTGCATTGCTTACGATAGGGGAGAAAGAGGGGTGGGTGCTCTGTTTCGGGAAACAAAAACAAGGGATTCACACTGCTTGAGTTGGGTGGTTTGGGACGCGGTGGTTAGGCTGCTTTTTTTATGGTATTTCTGACGTGAGGCAGCGCCTTGCGAAGTGGTTGAGCAGAGGAGGAAAGTTGTTGACTGGTTCGCGGAGGAGGGATAGACATACGACAGCGCTGATTCCTTCTTGGCGTGATCTTGACTGGTTCAGCGGAGGCTAACGAGTTTGTGGGACAGGCTCCCGTTGAGGACACAGAGGTGCTGGGCCAAGGGGGCTAATCCGTGGTGGTTGGATGGTGGAGTTCCAGGTGCCTAACGACTTGGTGCGGAGAAGATAGATAAATAGAGAAAGAGTTTGAGAGGATGGAAAAAAAAATAGAAATGCACTAAGTAGAATACAATAAAAATAGGAGGGAGAGACTCAAGTGATGGACGGAAATGAAATAAAGGAGTGAACTCAAAAAGGGGAAGGAAGTTCAAACTTCAAACTGCCTAGACGTGGAGATAATAGAGATTGGGTGGAGGAATCTTCGGAAGTGCAGAAACTGAAATTGAAAACGGTCAAGAAGATAAAATGCAAGCGGCAAGATGAAGCTCACCGCAAACGACGTCGTGGGGTAGGGGAGGATACTCAGCTGCGCGGAAACAAGAGAATCCAATGGACCGACCTTGGGTTTAATGGGCCTGGGTGCTACAGCCGCTGTCTTCCTCCCTCTGTCTATCTTCGTAACTCTATCTCTTCCATCTCCCTCTCTCTCTTTGTCTCGCCGTCACTCAGTTGCACTCTCTCCTCTCTCCTCTCTGTTCCGTCTAACTTCCACCAACAATAGCCGCCACCCTCCACAGCATGCAACCTCACACTGCCTCAGTGCCTTAGTATAAGGATCTCTTAGATCTCCCTTGTTTCTATTTGCTAAATTTTCTCACCACCAATTTTTTTTAGATTTACATAAATATTACATAGTGTTTGTTTCGTCCAATTTGGTGTCTGATTTCATCTGATTTGATGCATGTCTATTGATTCTGTTATTTCAGCAGCATGTGGTCTGAAGAGAAATAATGAAAACGGCAGCTTTGGGGTCTGGGGTGTAAGGTTCTCTCAGATCTGCCCTCTTTGTTTTTGGAATCCTCTGAGCATCATCTTTTTTTAAAATCTAAACATATATTACATATTGTTTTTGAGTTTGGTTTAATTCTATTTATATACGTATGATTTCTTTACTCAATTTGTAGAAATTCAAACATCTTACTACTTGTATTTGGGTTTGGTTTGGCTTCATGCATATGCGTATGATTTATTTGGTTAGCCTGTAGAAATTCAAACATATTCAAGTGAGAAGAGAAAGAGGAAAATGTTCACCCATGTGATGCCAACAATCACATGGAAGAAGATGAATTCCAAGGTCACCAAGAAGTTTGTGTGAGAAATTGAGAAATAGAAGATGTGTAAAAAAGACTAAAAGAAAGGAAAATGTTTCTGGAAACTGGGGATGAGATAAGTACAAAACGTGTGCGGTGTAAGAGATAAAAGTATATAAAAAAAAGTACTGTAAAAAGACTACAGACACAATCAGTAGAAGAGGAAATAAGACAAGAGAAGGGAATTTGATGATAAAATTATGGACAAAACTGGAGACAAATTAGTGATCAAATGCTTTTGAACTTCCAGAAACTCACTGTGGCAGTGAAAGATTAAGCTAAAAGCAACACGAGGGACGAAACCATTAAATGAAAATTTAGTAGAGTTAGTTCAGTGGACTTGCGAGCCCAATTACTTTTATTAGAGTCCAGGGGCCTGCGAGCCCAGTTACAGTTATAGTGTTAGTATTCCGTTACGTGATGGTGGTCTGGAGGAGGAACTCATCCTCGAAGTGAGCTAATAATACCCATTTACTGCACTTTTCTTCCATTAATTGCATTACAATATTGCTGGCCAGAGTGTAACATGTAGATGCTGGAGGCGTTGTTAGATGATTAGATTTTTTGGAGTTATTTTTGTAATTTCTTATTGAGTTCCACCAATTTATCCTCAACGTACCAGCTTTAACATTCATTGTGATCTTAAGGATATGTTTAGTTCACAAAATAGAGAAATTATATTTGCAGTCTCCACTTGGAGATTGTATATGTAGACCCTTTATTAAATGAAAAAAAATATCATTTTAGGATAGATATTTTTGTAATTTTAAAAAATTTTAAAGATAAAAATACCTAAGCTTACATTGCAGTCTCCAAATGAAGACTGTAAGTAGCATTGCTCCACAAAATATATGATTTTAGAATTAAAAAATTATTGCGACGAAGTACCCATTCTTATGTTTCGGTTACACTTTTACATGGAGTTATTCGTTTAAAATATTGAGAGGAATATTAGGTAATATTCCTTAGACAATGGAGTTGAAAATTATCAAGAAGCCCACTAGTTTTTCAAAACTTCATTTAACAAAAGAACTCATAAAGTGCCTTGGTGGGTTGGAGCCATTAGTGTAATTGAATTAATTAGCTCACTTGATACTCGTTTAGATAAACTCGATTCTTAAAAAAAAAGATTTGTTCATGAAAATAAATATATGCTCGATTATTAAAATTATTAAATTATACGTATCCGAACAAACTCGATTCAATTCGAATAAGGCTTATTAAAGCTCACTTGTTTATCCCCAACTTGATTATATATCAGTTAATAATATAAGTATAGCAACTTCTATAATTAAATCAGGTCCGCTTTGCAACAGTAAGACCGATGTTAAGGTAACAACAACATCCAATACAATTTCTCCACGTAAGCAAGTCCGCACAAAAGCCATACAGATCAATACACTAGATCAAATCAAGATTTCAGTAGAAAACACAAAACCACAACAGACTGTCACTGGACCCTCACAAACTTTAGACAACCGCTGCAAGTTCCGTCGCCCGCACCAACGTGTTTCGTCGCCACCATCACAGTAGGCACCTATTTTTTCATCGCCACCTGTTCCGCCGGCCACCAAATAACAGACATAGAGGTTTTGGACTTTGGAAATTCGTTTTTTTAGTAGTGAGGATGCAGCACCACCCCCACGAACTACAATGATGAAAAAGACAATTGCTGAGAAGGTAGACATAGAATCGGATCCTTACCACGAATGGCAACACTTTGCTCTAGATTTTCAGGAAATGATGCGGAATTTTAAGGTTTATGTTTATCCCGATGCTTTCGCAAGTCAGTCCTATTCAGAGTCTTCTCAGTTCGCTCCCATTTTCCTTCCCCACCTAGACCCATTCCATCCCAGACTAGGAAATTACTTCAATGAACACATGTTTAAGTTGGCACTACTTGGGAGTTCCATCATTACGCCCCATTCGGAAGAGGCCCATCTCTTTTTCTTGCCCTTGTCCATCAATCTTCTTGCGAGAAGCAGTTCAGGTAACTTACTTAATACTCCTGAAGGAATTTGAGGGAAAATGTGGGGACCTGTGGCAATTTACATGGAAACGGTAATTTAAATGATGGGTTTGTAAGGATTTTAGAAATGGGACACAGGTTTGGAGGGAATTTGAGACAAAGTGTGGAGGTTAATCTGAATTTGAATACTAACATTGAACAAACCCCATAAAACGAAAGTGGGTTTGGGGTGGGTTTCATGCGAGAGGATGGGAGACGGGGGAGAGGGGTCGGTTCCATGAGGTTTCACGTAGGGTCGGCGGCGGCTTCGATCGAGTGAGGAGGGTCACGATTTTCATCTCGGAGAGGAGTGGGTGGAGATGGGGGTGGGTTTCATGCAAGAGGATGGGAGATGAGAGCGAGGGGGGAGGGGCTGTGCGGTCAGTTCCGTGGGGTTTCATGTAGGGTGCATGTGCATGAGAATTAAAATGGGAAGTCTAGTTGTCAACAGCCTATTAGAGGGCTGTTATTTGAGGTTTATTAGACCAATCAGTCTGAAATTCTTCTTTAATTAAATATATATTTATATTAGTAACTTATGCCTATATATTAAATATACTCGTTAGTTATATGTTATTTGCTTAAATATTTATGTCATTTAATTATAGTAACTATTTTATAATTTGAACAATAGTTAATCGGTAGAGCTTAAGCTTAATAATTTTACATACTGTAGGAACCATATATGAAATATTGATATATACTATTATGTAATGTGTATTGTATTAGTAATTTATTTAGACATATAATATATAATTATTATAGATAAATATCAACTAGTTACAAATTAATTATTTTAAATTTTTTACAATTTTCTAATTCAATAGATAGTCTATTTGTTAGTTGTAAAAAATTCACTAGACTTAAATCTTTTTTGCAATTTTTCTAATTTTTTAATTATTAAATTTTATTGAAAAAATATAAAAATAAACAACTCAAGCTCATGAGCTGGTTGGATTTGAGCTCATTTTTGGGTCCAGCTTGAGTTGGGAGCTCAGCTCGTGAGTTGAGCCATAGCAAAATCAAGGTAAAAATCTCGAGCTCGAGCTTGGCAATCTAAAGACGAACTCGGCTTAATTCGATTACAACCCTAACTGCCACCCTATAGGATGTTATTGTAGATGTGGAGAACCGTCACCATCATTTTGTTTTATTTCGTTTTTTATTTTATTTTTAGGCTTAAAAACCTTGTTAGATTGGTGTTTTTAGGTTAAGATAAAGATATTTGCGTATTTTACCTGATTACAATTAAGAAAAATTATATCAACCGTCCTTTTAATCATCATCTTCTTATATGGCATCTAATGATTGGATGATAGATAATGATTGATAAATAATTTTCCTAACATTTTAATACCACATGGATGGTGGAAAGATGATGACAAAAATAATGATATGTATCACTTCTCTACAATCGATGAATTGTCGAGCGTGTGTAAGCTAATTTGACATAAACACAAAACCATAAGAATTTTATTCGATCATACTTTTTACACACACCACATAAAACGGATTACAGAGTCTTATTCCAGGTCCTAAAAAGTAGAGAGCACCACCAGTCTCTTGAACACAATTAAAACACGACAAAGGGCTTCATTAGAGAAGACGACTCCAAGTAATAATTCCTTACACAAACCTTGCATGCATGCATAGATACATGATGGCTGCTCTGGTTCTTATATATGCTTTTTATATATCATAGAAGTTGGGAACCAAAGCATGCATGCATGCAGATACTGCCAGCTTATGACTATGCCTTTGCAAGGTGGGCATCAATGTCTTTAGTGATACTAACCATCAAATCGAGGTACTTAGTTGGGTGAGGCATATCCTCTCTCAGTTTCTCATATACAATAGTCAACTTGGCCAAGCTGCCATTACCCTTTGGAATAGCCTGATATGTGGCCTTAAAGATCTTGTAGTACTTCATGAGATCTCCTTCAATTCCCACAAGAGTTGCTGCCCTGTTTGCATCATCTAATTCAACCTTTTCCTTGAGAACCTCAGCATTCCCCTCTGTGGTTTCACAAGCCCAGATGGGTACATCAAAATCTGTTTCACAGGAATATATGCAAGTGCACCAAACAAACTCTCCTGTCGTCTAACAATAATTTAAAACATCTAGCATATGAATACAAACGAAATAATATTACACGAGTGATCAGGATAATATATCTAGTAACTAACAAGATTCATTATCTGGACTACTCGTAACAAGAAATTTGCAGTTTAATCCTAGCTCGTTTCTTTAGCTTAAGCTAATGATCATGTACCGCGTGAAATCTGGTATTATGAGATTAAATGGGAGCAAGGACCCATATCCAAAGTTTGCAAGACAGTAATTAACTAGATTAATTAGGTTGGCAGTCTTACGTACGTACCAATAGTATAATTCCAGACCTTGATAGAGCCATGTGTCTTCCAATCACCTTCATGCACCTTAACTGCCTGAATAATGTCAGGGGTGGCTGTGGGAAGGTGGTGGGCAGTTGTCTTGAAGATGCTGTAGTACTCATCAGCGGCTGCCTTTAGTTCTATTTCAGTCTCCATCTTACCCTTTAGAGCCATATTTTTCCTACACAGCACTAACAAATCTGATAAAAACTAATTATGGAAGATGAATGGATAGATGACTTTGTTTCCCACTATATATAGAAGAGGGTAGTGGCAAATTACGTGATTATTTGGATGAAATTATTTAGCACTTTTTTCTGTATGCATGTTTTACAAAATGGAGGACACTGATAATAGCGAGGAGAGAAGCTTCATTTAGGTTAGGTACTGTATGTAATCTCGTGATCATAACTTTCGCCACATATATATAATATATATATATTGTATAGAATTGTTTTTCATATATATATATAATATATTATAAAATTAACTATAAATAAATTTTATTATTTAATTTATATTTTACACATACATATATATTACAATATTAATATATTACCTAACCTGTACTTTTATATGCATGAAATAAGAAAACTGGTGCGAAAATGTCTGGGACGAGACAGCTGCTATCATTCACAGATGCAGTTGTCTTCTTGTCTTCTATATATTATAGGTTAATATAGATAGATTTGTATCAAAAGATAAGGATGAAGGTCGAGGTGGGGGCATCATTTCAATTTCAGCCCTCCTTTGATTTAGAATTGAAATCTTATCGCAAATTAATTGTATTGTTATATTTAAGAAGGGATTTAATGCAATTAAATACTATAGTGCAGCATTTAGAGTTCACAATAACGGGTCTCCATATGGATGGGATAAAGTTAAGGCTTTGAAAAATCAAATCAAATTCAGAATCAAGAATTGGACAATTTAACAAATTAAATAGGGTGATTCATGAAACCGTCACCAAAAATCATTTTCTGTGATGGTTACCGGAAACTGTCACTAAAGGTGGATGAGAAATGATTATACGTTCAAATTATAATAATGTTTCTTTCGAAGGTAACTCAGACAATGTCGTTGTGGAATGAGTACATGTGAATGTATAAAATGTTACGTTCGAATGGTTCATGTACATTTGAACAGTAAGCCCACTTATGTGCAAACGTGTAAGTTATTCATTCGAACAATTTAGTTTATGTTTGAATGATAGTCATTAACGTTCAAACTTGAACTGTTTTAAAATTAAAAATGGAATTTCAAATTAAAAAAGATTGGGAATTGAAATACAAAAATACTAGATATATTAAATAATATTGTTCATTAAATAAAGTATAGAAAAATATATATATTAAAATATAAATACAGAATATGATAAAAATGCAGTAAAGCTCAGAATGAGTTGTTTACAAATGTATGAAATT